>OZ025290.1:167513351-168713351 GCA_964019185.1 Maratus speculifer
CTGTACAAAAGAAAAAAAAAATCTGTTTTGAGTTTAATCATTGAAAATAAAAGTAAGAGATTCTTTAGATTAGCAAAAAATGCCCATTATTAAATAACTAAATGAAATATATGAACCATTCACTAAATTTAATGGGGAAACATATTACAGTCAGATTTTTTTTTAATCAGAAAAAACAAAGCCTAAATTTTACTTTGCAAATAAAAAAACATGCATCAAATAACATTAAATTCAATAACTCATAGAAATTCCAGTAATTATTTAAGTACCATAGCTAAATTTAGTCAGATTTTTTTCCTCTTAATTGGTCCAGATTCTCAAAATAAGGCAAAATTTGGTACTTTTAGTTTAGACGGGCACCAGTGTTATACATATATATATAAATATACTGTATATATACATATATATGAACATGTATAATACATCTGTATTTATATAGATCTATACGTATGTACACAGGTAAAAATAAAACACGCATCCGGCTAATTGGAAAGTACCCAAAATTTTTGCATAGGACATGCGAAAGACATGATTTTTATTTCCCAGATAGAAAGCCCAAAGTGTAAACTTTTATTTAAAACAAAAAGAAATCGGAAATTTCATTTGCCTTTTTGTGTGCATATGTAATATATAAAAATAAAGCATGCATCCGGCTAATTGGAAAGTACCCAAAATTTTTGCATAAGCCATGCGAAACACATCATTTTTATTTCATAGATAGAAAGCCCAAAGTGTAAACTTTTATTTAAAACAAAAAGAAATTGGAAATTTAATTTGCCTTTTTGTGTACAGCCTTTTTCGTGAAGTCACAAAAATTTGGAAAAATAACCATAACTCTCAACTTTGGCTGACTTTTTTTATCCTAAAAATTACAAGTAAATTTTTTAAATATTTTTTATTAAAATCTGCATCTTTTTATCTTCTTACAGTGATATTTTTAGGATGATTCATGTTTTAGATCCAGAGAAACAATTTTTTGAAGATGGAACTTCAATCTCAAAATACAGACTCAGAAATTTGCGATTTGTGAAAAACCCAAGAATTGGACCCCCCATATCTCACAAACTATGAGGTCTGGGAAGGAAAAATTTCTGATGGAATCATTTCATGATAGAATTAGTGTGTACACAAAGTTTCATCGAAATCCCTGTGGGTCGGGTTACAAGGTCTGGTTGAATTGACATGGAATGACCCTAAAGTTAATATTTTTTTCGGATTGACTTCTATTTTTCGAGTCGGATTGATTTTAGTAGTTTTAGCATATAGGTTCAATTCTGCAGGATTTCTCAAAAGTATCTCCGAAACATATTTTTAAATGAAAAATTATATTATCCGGGTGTCAATGAGTGCATATACAGATATATTGATTTTTCTACATAAAAAATATAATTTATACTAGTGGTATTATTGTAGGCTACTTTTCCATTATTGCTTTAAGGTTCTAGAAAAAAAAATAGTTTTATGCATTGCTGTCTTTGTATTTGTTGGGGATTTTATTATTTCAGGATTAGAAATTAGTTATTTAACAGTTAAATTCCATGTCTTCTTATCAAATTTACTTTATCCTGCCTGAAGAAGTTTGACTTTAAAATTTTTGGGAAAAATAGCAAAAAAAAAAAAAAAAAAAAAAAAAAGTAAGATCCTTGATCGATCCGCTTAATCGGAAAATATGCTTAATCGAAGTCCAGATAATCTCTACTATATTTTAAATTTCATATTCGTTATTTCAAAAAGCACTGCAATCGAAAATTAGTATTCTCAAATCAGACCTAAAAAATCTTGTGTAGCTGGGAAGTCTTATTATACCGCTTGGAGACGAGCGACACGTATACGTGCCGCAAAAAGGCTTAAGAATCATTGTTTATCAGTGTCATGCTTTTTCTCTTTCTTCCACTTTTTGTACTGCATTAGATCTGGAAATACTGTTATTCACAGACATTTGTTAAAAATTCTTTCCAAGCATATTCCACTCTTTATTAGAAAACGGGAAAAATAAAAGAAAAAATGAAAAAAAAAAGTCTGGTTCGGCCAAAAGTTATAGAAAAATGTGCTATAATACTTGTTTTAAGAATAATAAATTTCAGGGCCGGTAGAACTTTCAAAAAATAAAATTTACTCCGAGTATTCAGATAAAATTAAACTCGATTCGAGTTTAAGAAAAGTAAATTTCACCGAGTTCCTTCTTCTGTATAAGCCGCGATAGTTGTTTACATTGGCCAGGCTCGGGCCTGTTTTCTTTTACGATACTCGGGCCGATCCATGCCTGGTTTTCACTCTTTTCATGGCTTAACTAACTTTTTCGATATTGAGCTGGAACTGCTTGGGAAGAAATTTTCAGTCCCGGTTTCGATCCGTATGAAAATCACTTTCTCGGAGCGACCTGGTCCGAGTAAAAGTCAGTAAAATTTGACCCGTTCCAAATATTTTTAAGAAAAATGTATGTATTTTTATAAATCTAACACACCATTATTCTACAATTAAAATTTAAAATGTATTATTTATAAAGGATAGTATATTTTTAGAATAAAATTTAAATAGAGAAAAATCTGTGAAATAAAACCTGCCTATGACGCATTGCTGTCTTAGGGGGACTCGTCACTCACTTCAAAATACCTGCTCCATAATGTTAAACCAATGGGCAGGTTGTTTTCGAATTTCTCATTTTATTTTAATATTTTTAAATGTTTTTTGAATGGGATAACTGAGCTCATTCTTCAATATTTTCTTAATTTTTTACTTTTTCGATTTTGGTTGCAAATATTAAAGAGTAGAATATAGTAATATAAAAAGCACTTTCAGTTCCAAAGCCGGTTCCGAAAGTTGAAGTATCCTTTTTTTAATAAACTGTAACGCAATTTTTGTTTTCGTTTTTCTGGGATTCTGTCTTAGGAGATTTTATGTGTGGCATTTTTTTCTGATTTTAAAGTCTCCAGTACATGAAATAAGGATTAACAATAACTAAACCATTTACATGCAAATAGATATTCATTAAAAATAAATATTGCAGACTAGAGCATTTCAAAAAAAAAAAAAAAAAAAAAAAAAAAAAAAAAAAAAAAGAATTATTTTTAATTAGAACTTCCCGTGCAAAACAGTTTATAACTATATCGAAGTAAAATTTCATGTTTTGTAGAAATATAGAGTCGGGTCGGGCCAAGAATTTAACTTTTATTTTTTTTTTTTGACCGGCCTAATATATATGTGTATATATATTGTATTTGCTAGACAGTATAATCAGGTCGATTTTTTAAATTTTCTCGCCCATCGGACCATTAATTTATTTTGCACGAACTGGGGTCGGGCTCGGCCATGAAATTTTTGCCCACGCAGTTTTTTAGGCCCCAGTCCAGCACACTTTGACCTTTAATATATATTATGAACTTGGCCCCCCCTGTCAGGGATACAGTGCCCCCCGTCGGGCAAATTCTGGTGCCGCCCTTGTAAGAGCGTGAAAAAGTTAAGTTTTATCAAAATTAAATTTGTTATATCAAAATTAATATTTTAAACGTTGTTCGATAAAATACCGTATGATCTAAATGTCAGGAAGAAATTTTAAAAATGAACAATTCAAAAACGAATGACAATACAAAGATATGGTTTGCACCAAACGCGTGGAAAAGATAACCGGGTTTTGTATAGCAACGAAGAAAAATAGTTCTTTTGGTGACCAACACATGGCACTGTCAGATTTTTCATGTAGGATTATGCAAATCAACAAACGATATAAAAAGAAACCACTGCAGGAGGTAATGGTAGTCGAAGCTTCTATGCTTCGAAATGCTGTCCATGGTTAACAAAGTCCTCTTATTTAACACTAAAACAGCCGGATTTTGAACATACCTAAAACCGCCATTTGGTGTCAATTTGACCCCCATGAGAAATTCAAGCCACATTAAAATAAATATATTTTTTAAATGATAAATGGGGTTTAAATTGAAAAATATAAAAGTTTTTAAAGGTTTTATAACTTTTTCTTTTTTATTTATTTAGTTTTTAGAGATCGTTTATCCCAATTTTTACATTCTTTTGAAATGATAGTATATAAATGACAATGTATAATTCAAAATATTTTACTACACAATAGTACACAAATACAATAGATTTAATAATATATATATATATATAATATTACACAATAAAATTGATAAGAAAAGAAACAAAAAATAAAAATACAAATAATAGAAATTAGTGCACAACATGTTTCAAAGAGAGAAAATAAAAAAACGTAATTCCTAAAAAAGCATATAAATGTGTTCCAAAGTTATTTAGACATTAGCACAAGTAATATAATATACGTGCTTGATGGTGACATCAACACACTTACCACAAATTGGTTTCTGGCATCCCTCACAGCTTGCAGAAGTTTTATTTCGTCCCTTGCATTGTTGAAAAGCACATTTCTTTCGCTTCAGGATCTGTGGACGATCAATTGAGGGGCATCTGTTGCGCAACGCGCTACTTCTCAATTCTTCCACAAGGGCAAGAATAAATTCCCGACGTGAAATTGAGGTTTTTGAGCATTCCTTGAAAAATTTCCAAGCATTTAGTGCAGCAATATCAAGGATGTTATAAAAGACGTGAAGAGGCCATCTGCGAGTTCCACATCTTGTAGAATATTTTCATAGCATCTGATCTGCTACATCTACACCACATTTAGTTTTATTGTAGTAAACAACAGTGTTCGGCTTCTTCTTTACACTACTTTCTGCAAACACATTCGTGTGCATAGTGCTAAAAATCACGATATTCTTTTTGTTCTTGCACCTGTATATCGTGAGTATTTTATTTCCATTTTTCAGTGCAGAAAATGAGTATCGTGGGGTAGATATGCCTCGGGCAATAGGAGGTAATTCTTTCTTGTTTAGAGGCATCGTCCCAACGATTGTGGTTTTCTTTGCCGAAAGTTCATCGGCAAGCTTTACTGACGTAAAAAAAATTGTCAGTAGTGACATTGAGACCGGAGATTAGATATAGTTGTAGTAATTTCAGCACTACACTTTCTCCAAGTTGTAAATCAGTTGGCCGCTCTTCATCCTTACCTAAATAAGGATAGCCATTTAACACATATTTCGAATTTACATTAGTTGCTAGCCAGAACTTGATGCCGAATTTGTCCGCTTTATTTGCCATGTATTGGATGAATCTGCACCTTGACTTATAAGGCAACAACTGTTCATCAACGGTTATTTCTTCACTTGGATTATAACATAAATAACAATTTTCAATCAGCTTCTTCCAAGTTTCTGAAGCGAGAGCAAATTTGTCCGTGGCCAGGCGTTCCTATCTACTACTTCGCAGATCGAATCTGAGATATCGTATGATTTCACGGAAACGATTGCGTGGCATTGTCTCTTTGAACAAAGGTGGTCCCCAACTTTTATTCCATAAGTCATCTGCGCAAAGCTCTGAATGACCTAGTGCCCCACGGGCGTATAAGAGGGCGAACAAAGCATCCAGTTCTACCAGAGTTGTCTTACCAGTTGCTGTCATCTCCTAGCTGACGTCTTCTACAGCAACTGTGCATGTTTGAATGTGTTTCACCATTGTTTCAGTCACCATCAAAAGTCAGTCTGAAGCTGGATTAGCCCCAATGTTGCGACGAGCATAAGGTGTTGGTCCACTAGCAATTTTTATAATATTTTGATCTGGTGTGTGACCTGTAGTAGAAGTAGGGGTGCTCAGGTTCATCGGAGTCCAAAGAATACCGCTGGATGACGTGTACTTTTCGTTACTGCTGACAACAGAAAGATTAGATATCTTATTACCTCTTTTTGCGCACGTCCACGTCCACGTGAGGTTCTTGATCCTCGAGAAACAAGGGAAATCACATTGGTAATATATTCTACAGCATCACTGTCACTGCTTTCAGAAGACGACGTATTCTGTAAATTCACATTATCTATGCGAAAATTTTCATCATTACTGTCATCACCACTCATATCTGAATCTAACTGCTCCAAGAGCGCAAGGCACTCCTGTGTATTCAATTCTCTCCACATTTTTTTTATAAAGGAAAAATACTACACTTTTGTCGCAATCGAAATCTTTGAGAAAAACACTGCTGTGGAAAATGGTTTCAAATTTCGTTTTCGGCAGTAGCTCTAGTAGAACGATTTTCCCTCCAAAAATTTTGTAGTACGCCAGCGTTGCTAGGATGCGTGCGCATTTCAGAGAAGAGTCAGTATGCTTAGAAGAACGCCTCCCCCCCCTAATTGAAGGCAAGCGAGCAACAGAGAGAAGACTACCCCCAACCCTCCCCACCTGTCCGCGTCGCTATGCGACATCGAAACAAAGTAAAACTGGAGTTTACTTTTCTCTTTTTTGCCATCGCGATTAGAAATATGTGTTCCCCCATGCGCAGTAATCAAAACCGAGATATGGCAAATTCAAAAACAGACTTTGTCGTGAAAATTTATCATTTTTCTTATGGGGGTCAAAATGACACCTTTTGGCTGTTTTAGGTATTTCTTTGATTATTTCTTTTAATAATTAATATAGAAAGATGAAACAATGTCACAGTACGCTTAATATAATTTTAGAAAAAGTAAAAAAATATGAGCTGCGGTGTTCGCTTACATGTTGAAATAAAGCATTGGAAATTGAAAAAAATGCGAAATGACCCCAACGGCGCTTCTAGTGTTAAACTGTATTATAAGAATTCGGAAAATGCTATTGCGGCATTGGTGAGCATATCACTACATGAAGGGTATACGAGATAGAAACGAGCCAATAAAGCTTTACATTTTTAATTACATTACCTGAGATCAATGTGGGAATTCGGTTTTTTTTTAAATTCCTTTCCAATTAAAAACAATCATTAAAAAATACAAAAAATATTTCATTATGCATTAAAAAATATTCGTAAATTATCTCGAACATCACATAAAGGCTGTCATATTCAATCAATAAATTACGATGATATCATATCACATAAGAAAAGTGACACATTTCTGTAAAAGAAAATTTCACAGGAGAGTCAATCGAAACTTTGCAAGATTTTTCTGTTAAAAGATGTTATAGCACTTAGCTCTGCATGTACTAATAAAAACGTGCATAAAAGTTCAAGCTTCTAGAAAATGAAGACTTAGAGGAAGTTTAAATGAATGAGTAATCTTATCTCCCCTGCGTAATCCGCCCCTTCAGAGGTCATCAATTAACATATGGCGTAATACATCAAATGTCTTTATAACTACACTTATATA
This sequence comes from Maratus speculifer, assembly GCA_964019185.1. Lineage (NCBI taxonomy): Eukaryota > Metazoa > Arthropoda > Arachnida > Araneae > Salticidae > Maratus > Maratus speculifer. The sequence goes on from OZ025290.1 coordinate 167,520,554, forward strand.
TATATATATATATATATATGTATATATATGCAAGAAAAATCACTTATGAAAGATTTTTTTTTTGGAAAAATATGCAAAAAAATGTATTTTTGCGACGAGTGTCATTTTTGTTTACTTAATATTTTAAAGTGCAAAGTGTCGAAATATTAAGTAGACCAAATATGGCGAAAAATCCGACAAGGTGTGCAGATGAAAATATCCGCACATGCCAATTTTGCAAAAACTGTCAGATATAGGCTTAAATATTCCAGTTATATATAGTAACCTGCAAGACATAGGCTGATAGCCTTATTAAGAACATGTTTTTATTTGGTAGGAGCATCTTACAATTTAATCAATACGCATAGTTTATATGACAAATTCCAGTTATATGTATATATATGTGGGTATAAAGGATGAAGTATTAAGCAATAAAAGATAATATACTCAATGATTTAATGAACGTGATATCCCAATTGAGACTCACGTGATGATGCATAAAAAGAACGAGGTGTTCTATAGATTTCAGCGATGGCGAGTTGGATGGATTTTTAATCCAAAGCTCAGAGAAGCTTATTTATTTTAAATATTATTCAGTTCTACTGTTATCATTGAATGTTACTTACATATTTTATGTCTATTAAACCTTTTTATTTTTTTAAGAATGTTACTTTTGCTTAAATCATAAGCTAATCACTCAATATTCCCACAAGTTTTGGGGGTTCGTTGCCGGGATTGAAGGATTTGAATGATTTCGCTGATTTATATTTGAATTTGAATTTCACGATGAAAGCTATTTTACACTAAGAAGATCTAAGTCTAAGAAAAATGTTTTGTTTTTAAACTACGATTATGTAAAAAACTTGCTGCTCAAAAGATTCAAATTGACGCCAGAAGAGTTTAGGCAAAAATTAATGTCGCATAAGAAAGAAAACTCAGCCACTTGGCGCGATCTAGCATTTGAGTTAAGGAATTATTTAGAAGAATGGATTACCGGTCTTGATGTATCCAATTTTGAAGATTTAAAAGAATTAATATTAGTCGATCAAATCAAGAGAAGGTTACCGATAGAAATGAAAGAACATTTTATCGATGATCTTCCAAAAATTAAAAGTGTTGATACATTAGTTTGTAAACTAGATGATTACGAAACAGCAAGACGTAATATTAAAACCCTGAATAGAAATTTACACCGCTTTGAAGAAAGAGAGCCAAAAATGCGCGAAAACAACAACACAAAACCATGGTTACCATATCAACGTTATAATACTTTAAGAAGACAACAATTTAAAGTTAATACAGATAATGTAAATGAATTTTCTTATTTAAATGAAAAGAACAGGGCACAAATTATGTGTTTCAAAAGTAATCGTCTTAGCCACGTAATATCGCAGTGTAATAATGGGAATAATAAACAAATAAAAAATGACAGCCAAAATCGGAGCCAAAATCCGCGATTATCCAACTACAAAGAGATGAATTCCGCAGTAATCAAGCAAACTAACAGTGCCAAATCAGATTACATGAAAAATATTGATATTAACGGTGAAAAGACACAGATCTTCTTCGACACTGGAAGTGATATCAGTTTGGTGAGTTACGAATATTATACGAAAATAGGCTCGCCAAGATTATTTTCAAATAATATCTTTTTGTCCGGCATAAATAAAATAGTTGTTTATCCAAAAGGATACTTCCCATATGAATTTAATATTGATGGTTTTCTAATCAGAACAAATTTGTACGTGCTGGAATCTCTTGAATATGATATTTTACTGGGATATGATGTCATTAGCAAATTAAATTTGGCGATAGACGAGAATGGAATTAAGATCGTTGGCAAACGCAATAGTATTCAAGTAGGTTACACTAAAGTTCAGAAGAATTCTGATATAAAATTGAATCATGCTGCCAAAAATAATAATGAAATGAAAACGTCTACGTTAGATAATTCACGCGATGAAAATGTTATACTTGCAAATGATAATAATGCAGGAGGTAATCACTTGATTAATTTCGCGAGAGTCATAGAAGAAAATGAAATTGATTTGAATCACGTGAGAAATTTGAAAATTAGAAAAGAAATAAATGAGAAAGAAGAAAATTTAATTAGTAAGAAAAGATTGAATGAAAGAAACGAGACATCACAAACAGGACGAATGAATGACCTAAAAGAAAAACGCAATTTATGTGCACGCGCCAATGAAAATAAAAATGAAACGAGGAAAATTAAAAAATATTATAAACGGAAAAATACGAGGGAAGAAAGGAATATTGAAGGAGTTAATGCAAATAAACAGAAATTTATCAGAAATTACAAGAAGCGTGATTACAATGATAGAGATGAAGAAAAGAAATATTATTCGAGAAATAATTTTGATGGAAAACGTCACACATATGAAAATTGGAGAAACAGCAAACAGAAATATTTAGAGGTACAGCAAACAGAAAGAAAATATGAAATTTTTGAAAAAGAAAGGGCTGAACCGTGTGAAAAGGATACTTTTAAATTTAAAGGCAAAAGAAGCATAAAAACAAATTTTAATGGTCCGTGTAGAAATCTATATTTTTGGAGTAATGGTAATTATAGAAAGCAATTTAACATGATGAGAAAAGTACCTAACAGATATGAATTAAATGATACCAAGTTAATCCAAGAAATGCAGTATGGAACAGGAATGAAAAGGAGAAAATTCCATGGACCTAATAAAAACATTATAGAAAAATCACATGATCATTATGATGCAAAGAGGATTGGAGACCATGGTGGACAAGATATCCACTATTGCAAAATACGTCAAGCCGTGGGGTAATGCATCTGCATAATGTTAGATGTTTTTGTTTTATGTTTACTTGTAACGATAGATGTTGTTGTTTTATATTTACCTGTTTTATTTCTATAAATTTGTGTCTAAATTTTAATAGGCAGCTGGCGAGGTCGCCAGGAACGTCAGGATGACCGAAAATGTGGGTATAAAGGATGAAGTATTAAGCAATAAAAGATAATATACTCAATGATTTAATGAACGTGATATCCCAATTGAGACTCACGTGATGATGCATAAAAAGAACGAGGTGTTCTATAGATTTCAGCGATGGCGAGTTGGATGGATTTTTAATCCAAAGCTCAGAGAAGCTTATTTATTTTAAATATTATTCAGTTCTACTGTTATCATTGAATGTTACTTACATATTTTATGTCTATTAAACCTTTTTATTTTTTTAAGAATGTTACTTTTGCTTAAATCATAAGCTAATCACTCAATATTCCCACAAGTATATATATTTAGCAAAGAAACGTAAAAAAAAAGAAAATATAGTAAGAAAAGCCATCCCCTAATATTATTAAGTTATATACAGTATCAGAAAAAAAAATGGCACTCATTGAAAAATGTAAAGCTTGTGACAGATGATGTTTACTGATACATTCTTTAGTATAAGGTTGTTGTTTTATTCGTGGAGTTCTTATAGTTGGTATTAAAAGTGCATGGCTTTTATGTAAGACTTCAGGTAGCTGAAGTATTTCTCGGTCTTTTTAAACAGATTTTTCGTATTTGTGTACTGAGAAGTGGTAAATCGGCCTTGCTTTTTTTAGGACATAGATAGTTTGTCCTAAATGCTTGAAAATCTAACGTTTTACGACTTACAGTATCATTTTGACTTAATAAAGTCAAACACGAGGATGTTCAATACTTGTAAGGTTTTAACGTGGATTACAGTCGACAGCAAAATAAGTTGAGCGCCGGACCCACCTCAGAATTTTACATTTTCACGTTTTGCGAAAAAAAATATATATTCAAAGTTATAGAGAATAAATTGTTAAAGTAATATTTTGGTATATTCTCTCTCCCCTCCCCCCCCCTCCTCCTCCAACGTTGGTAACATCTCAAACACAAAAAAATATGGGTCGAAGGAAATTTTCCTTCGAACCATTTTCTTTTTTTTAACTCTTCCTGAACAGAAATATTCGAAACAATATCGGGTTTTTTTTTTCTGAAAAAAAAAAAAAAAAAAAAAAAAAAAAAAAAAAAAACATTTTCTCAACTTATACACTGAGCCATCATTTCTCCCAATAAAGAAAAAAAAAAGACCAGTTATCGCGCATCTCTTTTTCCATCATCACCACCATCCATCCATCCATCCATCCTGTTATTATTATTTTTTTTTTCGTTACTCGTTGAAGGGAGGATGCGGCGGCGCGGTGGCAGAGACACACACTTACGGATATTTCCCACCCTTAACTTTTTTTACCCCCCTTCTTCTTCTCAAAGTGGTTTCTTCTCGCATTCGCTCTTTTTTTTGTTTACTCCCTCCCTCTCCCGTCGTCCTCCGGTTCGCTGCGCTCGCTCATCATAGTCCCGCCTCTTCGCACACACAAACACAAAAATATAAACTCGTTTCGTATATGTGGACAAGTAACCTGGGCGCGTGTTTTACTCTCTCTCTCTCTCTCTCTCGCTCTCTCTCGCCAAACGCGCGCACACAACGACGACAAACTATCATGGCTTTCTGCATCCAGTACAAACCGAATCCTTACCAACATTACGTCTTGACCGGGTTCGTGGGATTCGACGAGTCCCTCTACTGGTTTACGTCCGACCTCAACCGCATCCTGGGAATTTTTCATCGCGACTACAGCAGCAGCGTGCGCGTAAGACACGTGGCCGCGACTCTGAAGGACGCGTTGTTGCCATCTTTCCTGTCACAAAACGCGTCGAGAAAACACGTCACGAGTCACGAATCCGCGACCAAACTCTTGCTGGCGAGTCCCGTCGAAGCGGTCCAGGAATTTGCTCGAAAACTGGATTCGCCGGAAACGTACGTCCGAGTGCTGGCCGAGCACGATCCCGCGGATTTCCAGAATCTCACCCAACTGATGATCGTGAACGAAATGACCATCACAGACATGTTGACGCTCGACCTGTTTTTCGTGTGGTTTACTTTTTTCAAAAAAAAAGCGGTCGACAAGTTGTACAAGACGCACGTCGATCGCACGACGGAAGAAGAAATCCTCTTGCAGCAGCAACAACCTCAGTCGTTACAAGTAGCAGTAGTCGAACCGCAACAACGACAACAACAACAACAACAACCAGAGCCACAATCGCAGCAGCAGCAACAACAGCCGCAGCCGCAAAACAGTGTCATGTCGACGACTCCGGTCGCAAAGACTGCTCCCATGGATTATGCTAAAATATTGAGATATAATACAGAAGGATATCCCACAATATTATTGCTAACGTGGAAAGGTATCACCAAAAAATTTTACTGTCTTGAAAGTAATGAAATAATACCCCGATTCATAAAAGTACATATATAAACTGAAAAAAAAAAAAAAAAAAAAAAAAAAAAAAAAAAACTTCTCCTGAGGAGGTAAAAAAATGGGCTAAAAGAGTCGTGCGTGTAAACAACAAAGCACGACTCTTTTAGCCCATTTTTTTGCAAACAACTCATGACCAACGTTGGCATCTTTTTTTTCTCCTAATAATTAAAAATAACTCTGTTTGAAGAGGCAAAAGAGTGGGCTAAAAGAGTCGTGCTTGCATAACAAACAAAAAAAAAAGCACGGCTCTTTTAGCCCATTTTTTTGCAAACAACTCGTGACCAACGTTGGAAACTTTTTTTCCATAAAAAAAAATAAGTGTAAAATAAAAAGATCTATATGATTCAAAACTCTATACATAAGTGCAATTCTTTGTTTTTTTACTTTTAACCTATTGTTTTTTTTTTATTTACAAAAAAAAATTGCAATCAGGCTCATGTTGGAATCGCGACTTTAAAAAAAAATAGTAATCGATTGATACCTAACATTGAAAAAAAAATACATAATAGTTCTTTCATTTTGTTCTCCCCTCCCCCCCTTTTTTTTACTTTCTTTAGAGATGATGTGAATAATTTATTCATCTTTTGAGTATGCGAGCGAGAAACACACCTCTTCCTCTTTGCCTAGCAAACGGGTTTTCTTCTTCTTCCCCCCCTCCTACTTCTCCAATCGCCACTGATGCGGAATTTTTCTTTTCTTTAGTAACATGTGCGCGCTGTTTTTCGACTTTGATTCTCTCATTATTTTTTTTTCTACTCACCCGCGTGCGTGTGTATCCACCACCACCACCCCTCGTTTACCGAGAGAGAGAAATCATAGACTATAAAACAACTCGCTCGTCGGGGTTTTTTCTTCATTCGCGTGCGAACTAATCGAGAGCCCTCCTTTCCAATAAAAGATGCTGTTTCAAGTGAGTTTCGACAAAACGAGTGGTAAATTGTGGGGCGTGATCGGCAATAAGGGAAACTTGTACTGGGGAGCCGTTTCTGTGGCCAGATACTTGAATTATCGATCTCCCTATCACTTTGCTCGCAATCATTCGACCACCAAAGTGAAAGACGTCACCAGCGAGTACTGGACTCGGGGTTTGGAAAAATCTCTTTTGAAATTGCAGCTCTTCACCCACAACCACGCGCTCTACGTGTTCGAACGTTGCAAATCGAAACGAGCGCAAGTCGCCTTCAAAAAACTGAGCGGCAAAGAGTTTTACGTTCGGGTGAAAAAAACTTTTCAGTTTCCAATCGCCCAACACTGCTCTCGAAGCGATTGGGATGCAGTCGAATTTTACCAATGGATCGACGCCTACAGAAGGGCTCTGAATGCCGAGGAAGAAGGTGCCGCCTCCGAAGAAGCCGCCGCCGAAGTCGCTCGACATCTCAATGAGGAAGACGACAAAGACGAGGAAGAACCCGGTTATTCGAAAGAAACCCCTACCTACCACGTATCGCCCCCTATAAGGATTTCTCCCGTTGCGAGTCCCAATCCCGTTACTGCTGCGAATCCAGATTCGGTGATTGCACACGCTAAATCTGCCGCTGTGGTTATCGAACCCGTTTCCATGGATACTTTCGCTACAGAGAGCCGATCGAGCGAATATACACCCACGTCTCCTCCGTACCCACCACCGCCCAGTCCGGTACCCGATCCTCGCGGCGGCGGCGGCGGCAGTCAGTTTTCCAACTTGTCGACTTGCGTTCATTTGAAAGTCAGTGCAAATTCGGCTTTCGAACCCTACACTCCGGCCGATCCGCCTTACAATTTCACAGAAGGGGAGGAAGAGGAGGACGACGATGATGATGCTGCTGCTGCTGCACCACCATCACCACCACCACCACCACCACCAACCAAACGTCCCGAACCTTTAAATGCATTGCCTCCGAAAAAAAGATTTCGTCTCGTAAACGACAACACTTCGGAAGAAGGCGTCATGATTTGGCTTTCCGGTTTTCCACCTAAAAAATTGATTGTACTGCACGGAAGCTCTGCTCAAGAATTTTTACCCAAGGACTGAAAAAAAAAAAAAAAAAAAAAAAAAAAAAAAAAAAAAAACCTTCTTATGCTGAATATTCAGTGTTGAAGTACAAAAAAAATGGGCTGAAAGGGATATTTTTCCCTTTCAGCCCATTTTTTTTGTATCAATTTGCTTACCAATATTGGTTTTCGAGACTTTAAAAAAAATAGAGATACAAAAGTTAATCTCCCCCCCCCCTTTTTTCCTTCCCCACGTGGTGCGACAAGAAAAAAAAACAGGAGGTGGAGCTTCCCTCTCTCTCTCTCCGCGCACGCACACTCATTCGTAAGAGTAATACTTTATACTTCACGGTTCTGTTCTTTTTTTTTCGTTTGGTAGTCAACATGTTGTTTCGACTCCATATTTCGAAACGTTGGTACTTTTTCGACATTTTAGGAGTAGTCGGAAACGACGGCAAAGTGTACTTTTGCACTTCGGATATTGCCCTGGCCACAGGACAGAGTTACGGATGGCGAGTCTCGATGGCCACCTGCCAGATGAAAGACGTCACGAACGCGTGCAAATTGAGATCGGACACTTGGGTGATCGAACATTCGGCCCTGCTCGATTCGTTGAAATCGGAGCGAGAAGGATCGGTGTATTATGCCCTGAGATTCGGGTACGTGAAAGAAATCCAGAACGACGGGAACAGTCCTCCTGTGCTCCAACAAACTTTTGACGAGAAAGAAGGTATACCGTTCGACACTTGGATACAAAACTTTAAAGAAAAATGCGCTCAAGAAGAGGCGGAAAACAGAACAATCGATGATGAGAACTAACTTTTTTTTTTACATAATTATGAAAAAAAAAAGTTGCAAAAAAATGGGCCAAAGATTTTGGGGGTGAAAAAAAAATCCCCCAAATCTTTGGCCCATTTTTTTGCAACTTATTGGTTTCCAATATTGGGAGGCGATGTCATACTTTATTATTTGTAAAAAAAAACATTAGCATGCGTATATACAATTTTTTTTTACTTATCGCTCAATCATTTTTTTTTTTTTTTTTTTTTTTTTTAAATAGTTCATCTCCGTCAAAGTACTTGCGGACTCTTTTAATAAAACATTGCAAAAATAAAAGATGATTTTTTCTATGTTAAAAAAATTTCGATGTAAAAAAAAAATATAATTCATTTTTTTTTAACCACTTGTACACAGTGTAAGTTTGTGTATGCGTGTGTGAAATAAAAACATGAGATTTGTAATTCAACTTTTTTTTTATTTTTTTTTTGTTTCTAAACAGTTTACAAAAACAATTTTTTTTAACATAACATTTAACCAATATTGGTATGTCGTCTGTCGTAAAAAAAATGGGGGGTCGAAGAAAAAGTCTGGAATCCAGACTTTTTCTTCGACCCCCCATTTTTTTTACTCTTTCAACACCGATTTTTTTTTCGGTTTGAGAAAGATTGGGATGTTTTGTCAGTTTTGTCGCAGCAGCACAGGTCCATAGTTTTTTTTAAAATCCTCAATCCACTGATGATATTGTATCCCATCTCCCGTTTCGCATTGCTTGATGATGAAAAGTTTCAAGTTGTAATCGTACGGCAGGTCTGTCACCGAGCCGTATTCGAGCGTTCGCACGAACCGCTTGGAATGCGACCACGAGAGAAACCGGAGCGCATCCAGGACGTCTCGATGTCCCATCATCATCATGGTTTTGGGAAACGGTGGATCGATCACAATTTCTTCCAGACGTTGACTCGGCAGCCAAGTGGTGCGCCGCATGGACGCGGGAACGAACCGGGCCACGTCGTCCACGGAATAATATACTTGTCCGTCGTGGTCTCCCAACACGCCCATGACGGTTTCGGTCCTTTCATTGAGTTTGATTTGGATTCTAAAGAATGCCATGTTCTCTGTCTCTCTCGGGAGGAGTAGGAGGAGTAGTAGTAGCGACGGTAGCAACAGCAATGAGAATGAAAAGAATTTTTTCGATCGTTTATATACGACTCGGTTCAGAGTTCCCAGCTTCAAAAAAATAAAAGATGCCAGTCACGTACTGTCCTTGGAAGTTTAGCCACGAATGAAAGAACGAGTTTTTTTAGATGCAAATTGAAACGGTCGGAGTCTTGTTGTTTCACCCCGCCTCTCGACTAAAGCAAAAGAACGAGTGGGGTGGTGGTTACTTTGGTCGATGTCGTCATCTTTTCCCCCCCTTTGATCAATTTGATAATTCGGCGCCGCTCAACTCGCTTGCATCTCTGAAGGACATGACTCGCATGCGTCTATGTAATTCACGATAACGTTCAGGGGTGGAACTTGTTTCGTAATGATACAGAACGTACCACAAATCAGCCGATTTCAAATTTTCGCCACATTTAGGACACCGCATGTCATCATGAGTTTCCAAATATTTTTTCAAACATTTTCCGTGCGCTTTATGCCTACAATTTTTCAATCTCGATCGTCGCTTGACACTTTGAGCACAAAATATACACGATTCCATCGAGCTGGGCTTCCAGAAAGGTTTGAAATGCTGACGCTCGGAGCCTCGCGTTCAATATATATATATACTATCCAAAACTTTTTTTTTTTTTTTTTTTTTTTTTTTTTTTTTTTTTTTTTTTTTGTCGGTATCCCAGTAACTGTTAACTGTGTCAAGACTCAAAATATTTACATAAAGTTTTCAAACTTACAGATTGTGTCTTTATCCATTAGAAGTTTTTTCAACTGTGGGTCGTGTTTGTCTTCTTCTACGATTAATCTTCCTTTCTTTTCTTCATAATTGTGGTATACAGTAAATCCTTCAACGTGGTTTTCGTCCGCCAGTCTGTAATTGGAACATGTTTGCACAGTAATTATCCCCCCTCTATCCGTCGTCAGATACGTGAAATCTTTTGAAAATTCAAAGGTTATAGGGTCCAGTTCATAAAATAATTTTTTGCAACGGCACTCGACATGGTCCACACATTTAATGGTTATTTTTTTCTCTCGAGTCAACGTCACTTCCCAAAAGCGGTCTACAAAAAAATGTTTCACACGGATGGGTTTGTCGATCGAAATTTCGCGATACCCGTTCAAAGGACAAACGTGAAAGGCTATTTTACACAAAGGAGGTGTATAGAGAACCGTAATGTATCCATACACTTCCAGATAATAGAGCAAATATTTTGACTCTTTCTCTTCGAAAGATTGGAAACGAAGCAAAAATTCTCTTTCTTTTTTCATGGTCGAAATGGATTGACGAGAAAACTCAACACGGCTGTTGGGTCGGAAGAAACAGTGGTTGAGGTCAAAGCGATACTCTGTGAATTGTAACGTGGCGTCATCGAATCGCAGATAGGTCCACCAACCCAAAACAATCCGATGAACATAATAGCCGGGTCTGTATAAGCGCAAAAGTTCAATATAGTCCATCGAAAATGGACCAGGAGAATTCAGATAAGATGCACGATGTTCTAGAAACGATCGAAATTCAGGCATTTTATAAAGCGTGTGCAATTTATCTTTGAGTGGAACGTAGTCTCTCAAAATCAGGAACAAAATGTCCACGGGCAAGTCTAATAACTGTGGAAGTGCCGTCGCCATCCTCGTTTTAAAGTGCTACTGCACACCAACTGATCTGGTGAAACAATGTCACTCCCTTTTATATTAAAAAAAAAAAAAAAAAAAATTTTTTTTTTTTTTTTTTTTTTTTTTTTTACTATACATTTTCTTTTTCAACGGTCACTTTGTAAAATAAGAATTCGAAATTTAATGTTTGATAGAATATTTAATTTTTTTTTTGCAACGGTCACTTTGTAAACAAGGATTCGAAATTCAATGTTTGATGGGATCATGCCTCAACTTGTACCTAGAGGCGATGCCCACCGAAGCCTTCCATTTGTGGCAGTTTTTCGATTTGCACGACTGGCAGTCTTTCACTTCGACGGCGTCCAACAAGACGACTTGGAGTTTCTTCAACTCTCTGGCGTACGATTTTCGAAGGTCGCAGCTTATTTTAAAACTCTGTTCGTCCATGCAGTTGAGAACTCTGACATTCATTTCCGAAATTTCCCGGAAAAGAATCGAGTTGTTGAAAGATTTTTCGAAAGAAGTGCTCGTGACGCCGTTGGTGAGAGTGAATCCGTTACCTCCTATGGCTAGAACTGCCGCAATCTTTTTGTGTCGGTAAACGCGCGTCTTCTTCTTCTTTTTCTTCTCCTCCTCCTCCTCTTCCTCCTCCTCTTCCTCCTCCTCCCCTTCGAGTCCCGTCGTCGTCGCGGACCCGTGCTCCATCGGATCGAAAGGGATGCCGTGCAGACGCGAAATTCCCGCGTTCGCTCTCCACAGGGGACACGATCTTCTTTTGCAGTACAAGCAGGGTTTCACGGGAAAGGGTTTCAGCCGATACACGCGGAGGCGAGGCGACGGAAATTTCGCCAGGCTCTTCTGGACGGCGCCGTAGGTGTGTTTGTCGAAACAGTGCAGCGTTCCCACTCGCATTTCGTCCAACTCTCTGGCCAGGAAGGCGGACGTCGAAGCTTCTCGAACGAAGACGCAGTGGACTCCGTTGTCTAAGGCGAAAGCGTTGTCGCGAACGGCCATCACGGCGGTTACCTTGTCGTGTCGATAGGTAGATTTCGGGCGTTCCACGCGGGTCTTTCCGGGAGGAGGAGGTGTCGTAGTCGGCGGCGGCGGCAGGTGGTCGCGGCGAAGTCTCTTCTCGGCCGCAAGTCTTTCGGCCAGGCGAAGAATGGGTTCGCAGACGGCAAGGCGTATTTTTTTTCGAGCTGGCGTCTCAAGAGCAGCAGCAGCAGCGGGAGCAGGAGCAACGGGAGCATTGGACGCTTCTTCCATGGCGAAGAGGGAATGGGAGATTGCTGATCGATGGCTCCTAGTTATACAATCATAACCCGTGAAAAAAAAAAAAAAAAAAAAAATTTTTTTTTTTTTTTTTTTTTTTTTTTTTCATGTGTCATGGGTGTTTGGAGCTATGGGTGCATTATTTACAACTACAAAATATATATCGTGACCTTCTGGTTTTTTTGTTGGTAAACTTTGCAGTCTTGTAAAGTCTTCATTGCTGCAATTTTTGGTGCATCTTTTACATTCAATGTGCTGAATGGTGTGTTTTACAATCATCTTTGCGCAGTATCCATGATAATAATGTCCACATGCAAATAAAAACATCTCCGTTGAATGTATGATGGTGCTACAGATATTACATATCATATCCATAGGAAAAGCTTTCTCGCATACTTCCACTAGTCTTTTCCCGTAATTCGTTGTATGAGGAACAGCAACACGCGTTGGAGTAAAGCTTGGAGAACGACACGCAATTTGAAAATTATACGACATGGTTATTATGCTTTGACAGTTAAACTTTTTGTATACATATATATTTTTTTTTACATTTGGTCTTCTCGAATTCTGTTTTCGATCCAGTGCTCGGTTTCTGCAAGTCTCATTTCGTCCATATGTGAAATGTCCCTACACGTCTTGCATCTCGTTGCACGTCCAATTTTATAAACACAAGTATGATGATAAAAATGCCCACATTTCATCATAAACAAATAAGTAAGCTTTATAGATTTTTTACACAACCTACATTTAAGATCGGGTAAAGCATTTTGAGGAATTTCTATCGTGTTAAAAGTTGAAATCTCCATAAAAATCTCATAGGCAAAGGAAGATGGGATACAGATGTCAATCTCCAAGAGAAAAGTGACTGAGTTGATCAAGAGCTTCTATATATACAGTTAAAAAAAAAAAAAAAAAAAAAAAAAAAAAAATTTTTTTTTTTTTTTTTTTGAGAGAGTATATCATCAGGGATTCTTAAACCATTTTGTGGCACGTATGCGTGTCGCTCGTACCCAAGGGATTAAAGCCGTCCCCTCACCCAGTCGGCAAAAACGACGCATTCAGTTCTTGAGCAGTGGGCCATCTTTTTATTATCTTGCAGTTTTTGATGGATTCCGCAACCATTTACCACAATATATTTTATTGGATGGGAAATTTCGTCAAATTTTGGACATTCGAAATCTTCTAAGTCGACGTACGGAATACCCAATTTTATCAACACATCTTTTTCGATATGCCCTCCTTTGAACGCCACAATATATTTTTGTTCTGTTTTGTGATATTCGTATTCCACTTTTAGAATTGAATTAAAAAATTTGATGTCAAAAATATCTGTTTCGTTAGGCAAGGATTGAAAAGACATGCCGTGCACGTTATTTGTACAATAATTTATAGTCTTCCACTCTTGAGGGGTCACTCGATTTACCAGATGATTCAATTTGAATTTGTACGATCCGCTGCGTCCGTCTGTTAAGGAGGCATATCCCATCTCTCTGCAGTAAAATTTTTTGTCGATGCAGAATCCATCAAAATCAATCACGAGACAAACTTCCGAAAGACGCATGATAAAAAAGTTCCAAGTTTTTCTCGGCGGCAAGCTCTAAAAGATAAAAAAGAATTTCACTTGGAGGCGGCAGGTAAACTCTTAAATAATATTTTAACCGGTAAGAGTTTTCAAAAAAAAAAAAAAAAAAAAAAAAAAAAAAAATTTTTTTTTTTTTTTTTTTTTAAATAGATAGATAAGTCTTATGGATTACACCTCCATAGTTTTAGAGCTTTTAAATCGAGACAAGTATCCAGTTTTAGAAGATCATGTTCCCTTTTATACACAACCCCTCTAAAAAAAAAAAAAAAAAAAAAAAAAAAAAAAAAAAAAAATTTTTTTTTTTTTTTTTTTTTTTGCCTACGCACGTAATGTATCAATTAAATGGTAAAATTGACTATATATTTATATTTGTCTTTCATATATTTATATGTGTGTGCGTGTGCATATACGTACATCAATTAGAAAAAGTAAAACATAAGCATAACTTAGTATTATAAACCATTAAAACACATACATTTGGAAAGAGCATCCAAAGCACGTTTCGCCTAATTAAAAAAAAAAAAAAAAAAAAAAAAAAAAAAAAAAAAATTTTTTTTTTTTTTTTTTTTTTTTTTTTTTTTTTCAGGTGATTACAAGTAGGAGTCAGTTCAAATCTTTCCATTTTTTTCCGCGGCACTCGACCGAGATGGATTTTTCGCTTTTCGAAAGACCGTGTTACCGAAAATGGACCCATCAGCGTCTACTGAAACCTTTCGTATGGCCGGCAATCTTATGCGATTTTCGGGACAAAGTTTTATGCAGACGACGACTTTCTACGTCTCCGAAAGATCTCGAATTCGAGTCCGACGCCGCCGCTGCTGCTGCTGCTGCTGCCGCCTCTGCCGCTGCGGTCGAGGAGGATCGATCCGAACCCGACACTCGCAGCGAGGAATCCTCGTCCCGAGACCTGCTCGTGGTCGACGTGAGCGAGGAAGAGCGGAAAGAATTCGTCGACGCGTACGGTTCCCTTTCGCCACCTCCCGAAGAAATCTCCGACGAGGCGGCGTTCGTCCGGAACGGGCACGGAAGACCGAGAGACCCCGATTCCAGATGGCGGGGCTACCATCGGAGACTCGGACACGGACGAGGCGAAACAACTCGCAGATGGAGACGTTACAATCCCCGAAATTATCGTTACAATAATTATAATTCTCAAAAATATCGTTATTATAATTATTCTGGACAAACTGTCGAGACAAAGAGGTGATTCCAGACGACGCGGGGGGGGCAATCTACCATAAAAAAAACTTGTGACGAGGCGAAAAAAAAACTCGCAAATGTAACCTCACAACTTTTTTTTGTAATCTAAAGCAATTGTGTCCTCGCAACAATGTACACTTGAATGTAACATTTATAGATATATATAAATATATTATTTAATATTTTTAAAAGGTTTTCGTGTGTTTTATTTTTTTCTTTCCAAGCTTATAAAAAAAAATATCTCACAATTAATTAAGTCAGCGCTGGACTCTTCAAAACTGTCATTAGTAGAGGATATCGAGAGAAAAAAAAAATTACGGTTCGGGTAAATATTTGATTGTGCGTCCGTTACATTTATAAAAAATCGCCGGCGGAAAATTCTCGGGGATCGTTTCAGGTGGTTCGGCGTACTCTATGAACGACGATACGAATGAATCGTCTAAAACTGGCATGCTGTATAGATTTTCAAACGCCGTCACTTTAAACGTCTCTAACCAGAGGAAAAATGAGCGGTGGTTTTCTTTCGTCTCGGTTATCACTACATAAGTAGGATCTTTTAAATTTGTAACGTCTCCTCCGGGATTCACTGCCACTCGGGTACCTGGGCTGTTTATTTTCCGTTCAAAGTCTCGCACCGTACTCCTTCTCGCTTTTTTGAGCAAAAAACTCAAATCGAAATGAGAAATTATCCGTTTCCGTAAGAAATCGGGACCTACGTTATCCAAAGGCCCCGTAACATCGCGTACTTTTTTATCGCTCAGTCTTCTCGCGTAGGATCTGCTGTACCCCAAAACGGTGGCGACGTCCTTACACAGCCAATAAACGAAACAATCTGAACCGACAATCCCGGTAAGATAATGATGAGGGATCGAAGACTTTCCGGGAATATTGTAGACGACCACGAACGACATGGTGGCGACGAGAGATTGACTCGAAATAAAAAAAGAGGGATTAGCCACTCGATTTTCTGAAAGTGGAACCGACACGTTAGTAGATCTTGACTCTGCGAATCTCCCGGCGAAAAGTCATTTTTAGATTTATCAAGAAGTAACATTTATATTGAAAAAAAAAAAAAAAAAAAAAAAATTTTTTTTTTTTTTTTTTTTTTTTTTTTTTTTTTTTTTTTGGTCGTGAAGACCCCCGTGCGTCCGCACTTTAAAATTTTGCTATTTTATGCGAAATTCTTTACTTTTAGAAGAATTTATTATTGAATAGGAAAATCAAAATGTTTAAAATCATTATAATATATATATATATATATATATATATATATATATATATATATATATATATTTATATATAATAATAATAATAATAATAATAATATTCGTTATACAATCATAATTGTTGTTAAAAAATGAAGGTCAAAGGTCAAAGGTCATTGACCTATATAGATTTTTAATTTTACAGACGTCAGAAAAATTGCAAAGTGCATGAAAAAAATAATTTCATCTTCTTAGGGTTTTAGATTTTTTACTGAAGATAAAAAAGATTTATGAGTCAAAATTTACTTTAATTAACATGTCAGAATAAAGAGGTAAAAAAGAGGAAGATTAACATCAAGGGATTACCTTAAGGGTAATTACCTTAAAGGAGAAGTAGTCAGTAATTTTTTATATATATATATATATATATATATATATATATATATATATATATATATATATTCGTTATACAATCGTAATCGTTTTAAATTTGTTGCAACCAGCTCTCAGAAAATTTTTTTCAAGTAGCTCCCAAATAAAAAATGAAGGTCAAAGGTCAAAGGTCAATGACCTATATAGATTTTCTAATTTTACAGACGCCAGAAAAATTTGCAAAGTGCATGCAAAAAAAATAATCAAAACTTTATAGTGTACAAAAAAAAAAAAAAAAAAAAAAAAAAAATACACGAAACATTTTCAAACATAAAAGTTATATTTATTTACAACTATAAATATATACTTATTTACATTGTTACTAAGTTACATTGTTCTACCCGATCCTCGGTCGGGACGGCGTGTTTTTTCGCTCTTATTTTTTTTTTATTTTTTTTCTTTTGTTTTTTGTTCTTTTTTTCGCCTCTTTGCGTCCACGACCGATCCTCGGTCGTGGCGGCGGGTTTTTTCGCTTTTCTTTCTTTTCTTCGTTTTTTGTTCATTTTTCGCCTCTTTGCGTCCACGACCGATCCTCGGTCGTGGCGGCGGCGTGTTTTTTCGCTCTTCTTTCTTTTCTTCGTGTTTTGTTCTTTTTTCGCCTTTTTGCGTCGAACCCATATCGGGTCGCGACGACGACGCGTTTCTGTTCGATACGGAAAGGGTTCCACAGTCACGTCCACCTGGTCCCTGGTCGCGGCGGCTCTCGCCAACGCGTCTGCCCGATCGCCGTGGACGTGACCGGCGTGAGATTTGATCCAGTGCATAAAGACTTTAATTTTATTTTTCGCGACGAAATCTCTGATCTGATCGGCCACTCGATGTCGTCGAAGACAGGATCTCTCGACGAATCCGATCGCCGCTCTGGAATCCGTATAGACGTCCAGTTCGCGGACGCCCCTCTCGCGCGCGTCCGTCACGGCCTCCTTGATCGCCTGGAGTTCGGCCGTGACTACGCACAGACCGTCGGAAATGCGGATTTGTTTTTCCGCGACGACGGTCCGTCGGTCGTCGGACACGGCGGTGAAGGCGCACCCGGCGTGCTCTTGCCGCTTGGATCCGTCCGTGTAATACGAACACGACGTTCGCGGAACGCGATCCTTGATAAACGGGATCCGATCGAAATCGTAAATGCGACAGATTTCGGAGTAGTTGACGCCGGGCTCGTCGGAGACGGCAATTCTCCATTGGTACTTCTCCGGGCGCCGCCGTCGCCGAAATCTTTTTAACTTTTTCTTCTTCGACTCTCGATGCTCGCCTTTATTTTTTTTCGACTTTTTCTTTGACTTTTGCACCCGAGACTGTCGCCGCTCGACTTTAGTTTTTTTAAAATGTTTTTTTGACTTTTGCAGCACCCGAGACTCGCGGCTCGACTTTCGGGCTTCAAAACGTTTCTCAGACTCTCGTTTCGGTTTAGAAGTTTTCGAACGCTCGTTCGGCGTCTCGAGTGCCCGCTTCCGCTGCGGATCCTCTCGGCCGCCGAGGGACGCGACGGGCGGCGTCGCAGGGTCTGCGAGATCTCGGGACGCCTCGGGTCCGCGTTTCGGGGAGTCGTCTCCTCGATCGTCATCGTCGTCGTCGTCGTCATCATCATCATCATCATCACCACCACCACCAGCAGCAGCAGCAACAGCAGCAGCATCGGGTTGTAAAAGATCCCGGTCTAGTTTAAGGGAAACTTCCGTTTCTAGCTCCGGCGAGGACGCGTTCGAAAGTTTTTCGAGAGTGAAATTTTTCACCGAAGTCAGATTGTTCTCGGAATCAGGAAAGGAATCTTGAAGAAACGTGGCCATGTCGACGAGTGACAAGAGGAGGCGTCGAATGAGACACGTCTGATGCGCAGGCTAATATTTATGTCAAAAAAAAAAAAAAAAAAAAATTTTTTTTTTTTTTTTTTACAATTACATTAAAAAAATTTCTGAGAGCCAGTAGACTAGAGCGAAAAAAAAAAAAAAAAAAAAAAAAATTTTTTTTTTTTTTTTTTTTTTTGAGAAGAAAAAAATTTATTTTTCTGGCGCTTGTAAAATTACAAATCTTATCAAGGTAGTTGACAAAACAACTTTCGTGAACACCCCTCTTTGGGAAAAAAAGTCACACGAAATATTTTAAAAACATAAAAGTTTTATTTATTTACAATTATAAATACATATTTATTTACATCGCTATAAGGACACAATTTCTTTAAGCAAAACATTGACTGCGTGATAGATTTACATTTTTATAACAATTTTTCCATTTTAAATCTGCACAAAGGGCACGTGTTTTTTCTCTCGAACCATGTTTGGATACAAAGTTCATGAAACTTGTGAGTGCAAGGAAGTTGTTTGGGCTCCTTTTGAAACTGTTCAAAACAAATGGCACATTCATCCAGGTTTTTATCCACACTCGTCGAAACACTTTCATTGATACGATTCAATATAAACTCTCTAAAAAATTCATGTTTTTGAAATAAAACGTCCATTAATTGAAGAATCATTTCGTTACGCCACAGAAACTCTGGATCCTTGGGAAAGTGAACCTTTTGTTTACAATGGCTCCTTTCGTCGTCGTCTTCGTTTTCCCGATACGGACAATCGTCGTTTTCTTTACACCAATTCGCTAGGCACGCATCGTGGTAACAATGAAGACAGGGTAACAGTTTAACCGCCTCCAAAGGACGAAACTTGATTTTGCACAAGACACACTTATCGTTTTGAGCAAGTTGCGAGTAATCTATTGGGATCGTGGGTATGGCATCATAAATATGCCATTCAACAGCAGGTCTTTGAAATAACTCTTTTATAATATAGGCCATCGTCATTGCATTAGACTCAAAACAGCGTAGCACATTATTCAATCTCTGTTTCCGTGGACCACGTAATATGTAATTGGTTGATGTTTTACCCAAGAAAGGGTAAAAAGAATTTTGCAAATTGTCACTATCGGAGACTTCTACACTAGTCATGTTTTGTAAAGGTGTGAGACGATTATGCAAACTGTTAACTTTACAAGGCTTAAACTTTATGTGGTATAACTTCATATGGCCGAGCGAAAAACTGACTGCAAATGTTTTTTTTTTTTTTTTTTTTTTTTTTTTTTTTTTTTTTTTTTTTTTGTGACCTCTTATAGCTTGGCTTAAGGCAAAAAGAACCCTGGCCCATAATATACTTTAATCTGTACATAAAAATCCTCTGTCTTAAAATTATATATAAAGGCGTCATCAAAGGGCGTTCGATAATGCTTCAAAGGATGTTCAACAGTATAACCAATAGATCTCAGCTGTTCTGTTAATGAAGAAAAAGGTTCTTCGAAATATGAATATTGACTAATTTTGAATGTTTTTAATATACGTTTCTCATCCTTTTGACGACTTTCTATTAAACAAATACATTTCTTATAGCCATTGTTCTCCCAGTCTTGTTGACCAAATTTATGTATATCAAACGTCACTGTCCCTTTAGGAGTCGGAATATCCATGATCAGGAAATATACGTAACAAAATTCTGGGATGACCCGCCACACAGTACAACCGTAAGAGGTGTGAGATGTTATTGCGAAAAGAAACGTTATTTATTAAAAAAAACACACAACTGTCCAAAGAAGTGTGAAATGCGATTACGAGAGAAGACGCTATATATATTGTAAAAAAAAAAAAAAAAAAAAAAAAAAAAAAAAAAAAAAAGTTTGGTATTCTGATGCGAGTTTTTTTAAAAAAAAAACAAGACGGAAATAATTTCAAAGTTCAAAGAAACAATGTTCTAAAAAATTTTCAAAGTAAATATTACAAACTTTTTTGTTTGTATCACATCAGTCTCTAATTTTTTATGATTCATCGTTTCTTTTCAGTTTTCTAATGATCTTAGTCAAAGTTTTTTCTAAAATCAAATCAGTTTTTCTCATTCTCGGTCTCGCGTAGCTGTGCGGATGGTATAGTATCGTACATATAGCGTGCAACTCGCGCCAATGGAGGGGAGTGGAGCAGGCGTAGCACGTCAGCGTAGGCTCGGGTGTTTTCAAATCTTCTTTAATTTTGTATATGATGCATCCCGCATGGAATTCGTGGCCGCAGCGTCTCAGTATAATTCCGGACCCTCCTCTCCGCTTTCTGCAGTACACGCAGCATAATCTTCGAGACAAATACTGGCCAGCGGCATCGGGCACTGGGGCACGCTCATCGACAGCAGCCAGTGTTGTCTCCGCCATCTCAGAACGAAAAGTGACTGCGGATTAAAATTTTAAAATCAGATATACATTAAAAAAAAAAAAAAAAAAAAAAAATTTTTTTTTTTTTTTTTTTAATATAATATAGCTATATTATATAGATAATATTATAATATAGCGTGATTACATATTTTATAATGTCGATATATATTTAAAAAAAAAAAAAAAAAAAAATTATCTATATAATCTATATAATATTATCTATATAATATAGCTATATTATATTATTAAAAAAAAAAAAAAAAAAAAAAATTTTTTTTTTTTTTTTTTTTTTAATATAATATAGCGTGATTACATATTTTATAATGTTGATAAAAAAAAAAAAAAAAAAAAAAAAATTTTTTTTTTTTTTTTTTTAATATAATATAGCTATATTATATAGATAATATTATAATATAGCGTGATTACATATTTTATAATGTCGATATATATTTATTTAAAAAAAAAAAAAAAAAAATTTTTTTTTTTTTTTTTTTTTTTTAATATAATATAGCTATATTATATAGATAATATTATAATATAGCGTGATTACATATTTTATAATGTCGATATATATTTATTTAAAAAAAAAAAAAAAAAAAAAAATTTTTTTTTTTTTTTTTTTTTTTTTTTTTTTTTTTTAACCATTTGGACGAATGGTTGTTGTTTTCGGTCGTGCAGACCCCTGTCCTTCCGCATTTTTGAAATTTTGCTATTTCATGCGAAATTCTTTACTTTTAGAAGAATTTTTATTTGAATAGGAAATCAAAATGTTTAAAATCATTATAATAAAGAATAAACTAACATATTTAAAAATGGTTAAACGAAAATTATCAGATATTGAAAAAACCGAAGCCAAAGAAAACTAAAAATAAAGAGGTAAACAAGAGGAAGATTAACATCAAGGGATTACCTTAAGGGGAATTACCTTAAAGGAGAAGTAGTCAGTAATTTTTATATATATATATATATATATATATATATATATATATATATATATATATATATATATATATATATATAATATTCGTTATACAATCGTAATCGTTTTAAATTTGTTTAAACCAGCTCTCAGAAATTTTTTTTCAAGTAGCTCCCAAATAAAAAATGAAGGTCAAAGGTCAAAGGTCAATGACCTATATTGATTTTTAATTTTACAGACGCCCGAAAAATTTGCAAGTGCATGCAAAAAAATAATCAAAACTTTATAATGTAAAAAAAAAAAAAAAAAAAGTTTGTAATATTTTTTTTTTGCACGCTATCTGTTTATTTTGAGTCATGCCCTCATGGAATTTTAAATAGTATCTTTTGATTCACTTTTTTGACTCCATCCCTTTTTGTGACGACAACCCATGAACTAAGCCATAGATTTGTTTTTTTTGTAAAACACTATAAATTTTGGGTGAGGATAAAGATTTACAGAAACTTTTAAAAGAAAATAACAGTCTTTTTAAACCGTATGTCTTGGGTACCTTTTGTGTGATTGATTTTGTTTTGTGTGAGAGAAACCTGATTCTAAAAAAAAAACACATCGCTTTCAATGAATCTTAATATTTTTTAACATTGGATCGTTTCTCTTGACCGGATCCGTTTCAAAATGTCCAAGATTGGCAAAGCTTTTTTCGCAGAAAAAGGGGGTTGAAGGAAGTTGCTGTGGCAACTTCCTTCAACCCCCTTTTTCTGCTGGGAAAGAAACACACCTTTTACAACAGAACAACCTTTATCGAGGAATCTTTTTTCATACAGACATGGACCAGGTTACGCGTAAATGGTTTGTATCAGTCCTTTCGACTTGATAATGACTTTCGTCGCTGGTATTTTGTCCAGGATAATGGTAATACTGGAATCCTGAGGGAAGCTCGGTGCAGTGTCCTCCGAGTCGCTGGAATCGCTGGAGCTGCAAGTGACGACGGAGGGGGAAGATCCTCGACTCTTTGGCTGGGGCGTGTAGGAAGGCGACGCCGGCGTGTAGGAAGGCGACGCCGGCGTGTAGCAGGGACTGCAGGGAGAGTAGACAGGCGAGGCCGGCGTGTAGCGGGGCGACGCCGGCGTGTAGCAGGGACTGCAGGGAGAGTAGACAGGCGAGGCCGGCGTGTAGCAGGGACTGCAGGGAGAGTAGACAGGCGAGGCCGGCGTGTAGCAGGGACTGCAGGGAGAGTAGACAGGCGAGGCCGGCGTGTAGCAGGGACTGCAGGGAGAGTAGACAGGCGACGCCGGCGTGTAGCAGGGACTGCAGGGAGAGTAGACAGGCGAGGCCGGCGTGTAGCGGGTTGGGCTCGTGGCAGAGTGGACTGGGCTCGTGGGGCAACGGGCGGGCGAGGCCGGCGAGCAGGCCGGCGCGGTCGGTCTACGGCGGACGAGGTCGTCGATGAACGTCCGAAAGGGAATCGCATCCGCTGCGGTCGACTGCCGGAGCTTATGCACCCCTTTTTCTTGCGAAACAGTGACTCGAAATTCCGACGCGACCGTCTCGAGGATTTTTTTGTCAGGAAGCATGGACAGCAGGCAGATCAGGTAATCATGCGACACAACTTTACGCCGCAGCCAACTCAACGGGTACTGTTCCAGGGCCTCGTCGTCCGCCACCTCCTGGACCGGGGCTTGGCCCTCCACGCCTTCGGGCCTTCTTAAAAACTCGGCGACGGAGGTGTCGAGCCAAAACAGCATGCCTTTTCTCCCGAGGAAGCCCCATAAAGCGGGTCGAGCGGTGAATTGCAGCTGGATCATCATGGTGAGACTGAATCCGGTTGGGAGAGAGAAGGACGTTTTATAAGAGAGTGGGACTCCGCCTCTCGCTCGTTTCCAATCCAAAAGGACGTGGGTGGTGGTTTTGTTTCACACAGACAAAAAAAAAAAAAAAAAAAAAAAAAAAATTTTTTTTTTTTTTTTTTTTTATGAAATAATAATTTGAAACTTATATAGTATTCAGGAATTTGTGTTACATTATGGTAAAAAAAAAAAAAAAAAAAAAAAATATGTGTGTGCGTGTGCATATACGTACATCAATTGGAAAAAGTAAAACATAAGCATAACTTAGTATTATAAACCATTAAAACACGTACATTTGGAGAGAGCATCCAAATCACGTCTTGCCTCGTTGAAAAAAAAAAAAAAAAAAAAAAAATTTTTTTTTTTTTTTTTTTTTTTTAAATATAATTATAATAGTAAAAATATAACCATAATAATAAAAGATACACATCGTGCATCTTTTATTGTTATGGATTATGTTTCAACGATGTTTCAACGATATGGATTATGTTTCAAAAAAAAAAAAAAAAAAAAATTTTTTTTTTTTTTTTTTTTAAGAATTTGGAACCTATTTAGTGTTCAGGAATTTGAGTTATATTATGTAAATTAGATTTAATAGGCCTGTATGGATCCATACTCCACATAATAACGATTCTGTTTGAACTTGTCTAAAAACGATTTGCTTGTATCATAATGTTTATCAAAAACTGCATATCGATACCACGCTTGACAGTCGTATATGTCACACATTTCTTTAAAAATTACAAGTCCACGGATAGTATGAGATCCATCTTTAGAATACTCAAATGAATATATCAAATACACATGTTTCTCTGGGTAAAAAACGGGCCCTTTAGAATCTGAGTTTGAAAAAAACACCCAGCGACTAGACAACATAATGCTTTTGAAACCAAAAAAATATAATGATTTACGAATCTTCTTACAATCAGTCTTATCATAATGCAGTCATTCAAGAGTTTTTAACTTATATATTAAAAAAAAAAAAAAAAAAAAAAATTTTTTTTTTTTTTTTTTCAGATTTCTTTATCAGAAATAAAAACTGATTAAACCGAATTGATATATATATATATATATATATATATATATATATATATATATATATATATATATATATTAGCAGATTTTTAAAAAAAGTGTATCTTTGTGTTCCAATTTCTTTTCGTTCAAGTCATTTTTTAACACTTCTTTTTTTTTTCTTAAAACTCAAATATATGCGTTACATTTTTGGTAGAGTGCTAAGAGTTGGTTTCGGTCGGAAAAAGGGAAGAAAAAAAATTTTTTTTTTAGAATTGTGTCCCACCATAACCACCCGCTGCGATATTCAAACGTATCGCAACGCCACAATTCTTTTTTTTTTTTTTTTTTTTTTTTTTTTTTTTTTTTTTTTTGTGCCAAAAATGCCCCTTCGTTTTGATGAAAGGGTCTTTTTACCGAAACAAAATTATTATTATTTTTTTTAGAATTGTGTCCCACCATTTACCACCCGCTGCGATATTGTAATCTATCGCAACTCCACAATTCTTTTTTTTTTATGTAAAATATATTTTTGTGCCAAAAATCCCCCCCCTCTCCGTGGCAAGGGGGTCTTTTTTTTGCCGAAAAAAGGATCAATGATAAACAAAAAACAAACTCGCATTTAGTTCGAAGGTAAAAAAAACCACGGAAAAAAACCTTCGAACCTTTCTTCAAAACAGGTTGACGGAGGGTGCCGTCTACCTGTTTTGAAGGGGGGGAAGGGAAAAATGGGTGTGTGGAAGAGTCGACTCTTTTTTTTCTGTGCGCCCTATATTTGGGAATAAGAAAAAGAAATGACACAAGACACAAAATATAAGACAAGACACAATATTTTTTTTTGAAATATACTTTATTGGACCAGAAAAAAAAAATAAAAAATAAAAGTTTGCTCTCGTTAAAAAATGAATCGTGTGAGTCCGGATGAAATATCCAGATCACGATGATTTTTTTTTTTACCCCTATTTTTTCTGTCCGTCTCTCTCTCTGTGTTATAGACAGACGAGAGAGAAGCGCGCGCGTAGATATAAAAAACTCGTTCGTTTCCCTCGTCACAGTCCGATGTCGAAAGGTCGCCAAAACGACTTACGAACCTCCCTTGAGAGGCACCTGCTGCGCGCGACCCCTCGACTCGTCCCACACGCGCTCCCTGCTCAGTAATTTTTTGTTGTTTTTTTTTTCGGGGTTTTCTTTCGTCTCCACCTTCATTCCTCCATTATCTTTTTGATCCAGGCAGTCCGCATTCCGTCATTAAAGTCAGACTCCGGCCGACCGAAATCAGACTCGGTCCAGTTGGAGACACCGTCCAACGGTTTCCGCCTCCGTCCAACGTGACTCTGCTAAAGAAACGGGGCACCCAATTCTGTCAAACAACTTAGGGTAACATGGATTTAGGCCCGACTGTCAGGCTTTACCGTTTCTAGCGTCAACTCGAGCATTTACTCACGAAGCAGTGCACCTGGACGTTTCGTCTCCACTACTAAGCCCAAGGACTTTCGTTTCGCTTCGGAGTCAATGGAGTTGTTAGTTTTTCAATCAGGCATCCGACTTCCTTTGTCACTTGATAGATTTATGTTTTTTTATTATTATTCAAAGGAATGTCGCCTCTCGTCTCACCGCAAGACCACACGGCATATTTTCCGCCGATCTGTGAGAGGCTCAGGCCTTCCATGGAACCGAGTCTACGGTGCGGATCCAAGTCAGCCCACCGCATCTGCTGCAGGGATCCACCGCGTCCCCCGTGACGCAACAAATTCCCACACCAGGGTTCCGGGCCGGGCCGCCGCAAGGCTACCACACGTAAAGCTACTCTCGGGATCGTTGCGACGAGACGAGAAGACCTGACCGAAAAACCAGGATTCGGAAACCACTTCATCTGGAAACTTTCTGCCCTTCTCAAAAAAAACGGAGGTGGAGAAAAAAATGGAGAATGAGGGAAAAAAAACCCCAAAATGCCTACTTGCAATAATACATTCCTTACAACTCTTTCCCTCCCCCCCTCACACACACGCGAAATAAAAAATGAGAAAAAAAAGAGAATTTTGATGCGAAAAGCATCCTGGAAAAAAAAGAGGATAAAAGGGGGCAGCCCTCGTCATCTCAGCCTACGATCTTTACCATTCTACGTCATCTCGGAATAGAAACCGCGCGCTGTGGGACGACAAAGAATGGCTCGGATCCGAATTGCCCCCTTTCTCCATTACGCGCCCCCCCCTCCACGCGGATAAGTTTTTTATTTTCTCAATTACAAGAGCAGACTTTTTTTTAAAAAAAAAATTACCTTTGCGTTCCAATTTCTTCTCGTTCAAGTCATTTTTCCAACATTTGTTTGGAAGATGTGGTTGGTTTTGGTCGAAAAATGGAAAAGGAAAAAAAAAATTTTTTTTTTTAGAATTGTGTCCCACCATAACCACCCGCTGCGATATTCAAACGTATCGCAACGCCACAATTCTTTTTTTTTTTTTTTTTTTTTTTTTTTTTTTTTTTTCCAAGATGTTTTATGCCAAAAATGCCCCTTCGTTTAAATGAAAGGGTCTTTTTTACCGAAACAAAATTATTATTATTATTTTTTTTTTAGTCCCACCATTTACCACCCGCTGCGATATTGTAATCTATCGCAACTCCACAATTCTTTTGTTTTATGTAAAATATATTTTTGGCAAAAAAAGACCCCTCCCCCTCTCCGTGGCAAGGGGTCATTTTTTTTACCGAAAAAAGGATCAATGATAAACAAACTCGCATTTAGTTCGAAGGTTGAAAAAAAAAACCCCTTCGAATCTTTCTTCAAAACAGGTTGACGGAGGGTGCCGTCTACCTGTTTTGAAGGGGGGGGGGAGAGTCGACTCTTTTTTTTATGGGTTGGGGTTTGTTGTCGATGTTACAGTAGCTGAAAAACAAAAGTCGTTTTTAATTGAATGTACAATGTTCATAACCTACGGCTTTCCAAAATACTCTTTTTTTTCTGTGCGCCCTATATTTGGGAATAAGAAAAAGAAATGACACAAGACACAAAAATATCAGACAAGACACAATATTTTTTTTTTGAAAAATATACTTTATTGGACCAGAAAGTTTGCTCTCGTTAAAAAATGAATCGTGTGAGTCCGGATGAAATATCCAGATCACGATGATTTTTTTTTACCCCTATTTTTTCTGTCTCTCTCTCTGTTATAGACAGACGAGAGAGAAGCGCGCGCGCGCGCGTAGATATAAAAAACTCGTTCGTTTCCCTCGTCACAGTCCGATGTCGAAAGGTCGCCAAAACGACTTACGAACCTCCCTTGAGAGGCACCTGCTGCGCGCGACCCCTCGACTCGTCCCACACGCGCTCCCTGCTCAGTAATTTTTTGTTGTTTTTTTTTCGGGGTTTTCTTTCGTCTCCACTTTCATTCCTCCATTATCTGATTGAAAAAGACAGACCGATCCGTCATCGAGAAACCCGTACGTCTCCGAACCGTCCACCTCGACTCTACAGCATGGGCCATCCACAATGAATATTTACACCCACCTGAAGCAGGCTTTACCATGTCTGCAGCAACTCCATCCATACCTCACAGAAGCTGTCCAGTAACTAAATCGTACTAGGACTTTCGTATGCTTCGGAAGCGATGAAGTCACTAAGGTTCTTCAAATCAGGCCATCGACATCCTTTGATAGATAATTTTTTTTCAATTCAAAGGAAAGTCGACTCTTGTCTCCCGGCAAGACCACACGGCATATTTTCCACCGATCTGTGAGAGGCTCAGACCATCCATGGAACCGAATCTACGGTGAGTACAAAGTCATGCCACCGCATCTGCTGCGGAAATCGGCCGCGCCCCGTGACGCGACAAATTCCCGCCCCAGGGTTCCGGGCCGGGCCCGCAAGGTAACCACACGTAAAGCTACTCTCAGGATCCGCGTGAGAGACAAGAACGACCTAAAATGGAACCAGATTATTCGGAAACGTTCCCTCATGGACCAGTTACTGCCTCCCCCAAAATGACCACGGAAGTGGAGAAAAATGGAGGTTGAGAAAAAAAACCCCAAAGTACCTACTTGCAATAATTCATTTCCTTACAATCCTTTCCCTCCCTCCTCCCCCCTCCACGCGAAATAAAAAATGCCGAAAAAAGAGAATTTTGATGCGAAAAGCATCCTGTTAAAAAAAGGAAAAAAGGGGGCAGCCCTCGTCATCTCAGCCTACGATCTTTACCACTCTAGGTCGTCTCAGACCGCGCACTGTGGGACGACACAAAGAATGGCTCGGATCCGAATTGCCCCCTTTCTTCTTACCCTTCCCTCTTATTTTTTTCTCAATTACGAGAGCAGACTTTTTTTTAAAAAAAAAATGTACCTTTGTGTTCCAATTTCTTCTCGTTCAAGTCATTTTTTTTTCTCAAAACTCAAATTTATTCGTTACATTTTTTTTCGGTGGATTTTTTATTTCCAACTCAAAGTAGGGATGTACTGTGGAATACAAAAATGAGCAACGTTAAAGAAATTGCCGACCCGTCTCCCCCTCTCAGGAGGCTTCACAGACCGGGTTGCTCAGCAATTTTAGGAACCATTTCTTTTTAATGAAATGTGCGACGGCCGAAGAAAAAAAAAACCGCGCTCTAACCACAAAAAAATATTCTCGATGTTTTCACCGCTAGTACCAGGACCCTAGCGGACTTTTATCTTCTCGCGCCTGGTTTCGAAAAAAAGATGGATTGCCGACCCGTCTCCCCCTCCCACGAGGCTTCACAGACCGGGTTGCTCAGCAATTTTTAGGAACCATTTCTTTTTAATGAAATGTACGACAGCCGAAGAAAACCCGCGCTCTAACCAAAAAAAAAATTCTCGATGTTTTTTCACCGCTAGTACCAGGACCCTAGCGGACTTTTATCTTCTCGCGCCTGGTTTCGAAAAAAAGATGGATTGCCGACCCGTCTCCCCCTCCCACGAGGCTTCACAGACCGGGTTGCTCAGCAATTTTTAGGAACCATTTCTTTTTAATGAAATGTACGACAGCCGAAGAAAACCCGCGCTCTAACCAAAAAAAAATTCTCGATGTTTTTTCACCGCTAGTACCAGGACCCTAGCGGACTTTTTCTTCTCGCGCCTGGTTACGAAAAGATGGAAATGGATTTTGAGTGCGTGCATGCATGTGTTTAACAAAAAATGTAACGAATACATTTGAGTTTTTTTTTTAAAAAAAAGTTGAGTTAAAAAAAAAGAAATTGGAAAAATGAAAGATACATTTTATGAAAAAAACACTTACCTTTTCCATGATCCGGAATGGAGCGAAGAGACTTTGAAGCGGAGAGTATTTGGAAAGCTAATTACGCGAAAACTACATTTTTTAAAAAAAAAAAATTCCGTCTGAAAGGAAAATGATTTTACCGAAACAACATAATAGTAAATTGTAAAAAAAACAGGCATATTTCAATAAAAATTACAAGTCCCGCGACACACCATCGTTGAAACGGTTAGGTTTCCAAAAATTTTACAAGTCCGCGACGAGAGGCGTCGTTCCAACACCTCTGACGCGAAAGCGTAAAAAAAATACAAGTTCCGCGATTCCCTTCGTAAGTACCGTTCAATGTCCAAAAATAATACAAGTCCGAGACGAGAGGCGTCGTTCCAACACCTCTGATGCGAAAGCGTAGAAATAAAAATTACAAGTTCAGCGACCCCCCCCCCAACTCCAGCAACGTTCAATGTCCAAAAAATATTACAAGTCCGCGGCGAGAGGCGTCGTTCCAACACCTCTGATTCGAGCGAGTATCGGAAAAAAACACAAGTTCCGCGAGACACCTTCGTTAGCACCGTTAGGTTTCCAGTGTCCAAAAAATTTTACAAGTCCGCGGCGAGAGGCGTCGTTCCAACACCTCTGATGATCGAGAGCGGGAGATTCGGAAAAAGATTACAAGTTCCGCGAGACACCTTCGTTAGCACCGTTAGGTTTCCAGTGTCCAAAAAATTTTACAAGTCCGCGGCGAGAGGCGTCGTTCCAACACCTCTGATTCGAGCGAGTATCGGAAAAAAACACAAGTTCCGCGAGACACCTTCGTTAGCACCGTTAGGTTTCCAGTGTCCAAAAAATTTTACAAGTCCGCGGCGAGAGGAGTCGTTCCAACACCTCTGAAGTTCGAGAGCGAAGCGAGAGAAACGGAAGAGCAGCCGGCTTGCAGCGCTGTCAGATGCCGACTGATCTGGCGAGCCAATGTCACTCCCTTTTATACCCAATCCAGGCTAAAAAAAAAAAAAAAAAAAAAATTTTTTTTTTTTTTTATTTTTTTTTTAACGACTTACGAAATATTTTCAAAGTGGAAAATTATTTCAAAGTTTGGTTTCAGTCAAATATTCAGAAACGTACAAATAACAAAATTTTTCAAAGTCGAAAATTATTTCAAAGTTCGGATTCAGTTAAGTATTGAGAAATATAAAAAAATGAGGAATATTTTCAAAGTTTTTACATAGTCAAGCATGAACACAAAATATTTTCAGTCTCGTGTCGCGAAAAAAACACAAAGTCCACAAGCATGTCGATTTTCATCAAAGTCTCGATTTCTGAAAAAGTTTCAAAGTCTGAAGTCAGTTTATAGCGCGTGTGAAATATTTTCAAAGTCGAGATTTCAAAGTTCGGTAATTATTTCAAAGTCCTACAAAATTTTTCAAAGTTGGGAATTATTTTAAAGTTCGGTAAAATTTTTCAAAGTCGAGAATTATTTCAAAGTTCTGTAAAATTTTTCAAAGTCGGGAATTATTTCAAAGTTCGGCTTCAAGAGAGAGAAACGGGAGAGCAGCCGCCCGGCAGCGCTGCATGATGCCAACTGATCTGGCGAGACAATGTCATTTCCTTTTACAAAAAAAAAAAAAAAAAAAAAAAAAATTTTTTTTTTTTTTTTTTTTTTACACTTAAGGTGCCTTTTCAAACAAGCCTTCCTCTTATCGACGTGCCCTCCTGTCTCTGCGGTTGTCTCGCGATTTTGTCCTTACCTGTAATGCATTGTTACGTGCTCAGTTAAGTACTCAGAAAAGTAAAAATGAGGAATTTTTTCAAAGTTTTTAACATAGTCGAGTATGAACACGAAATATTATCAAAGTCTCGTGTCGCGAAAAAAATACAAAGTCCAAAAGCATGTCGATTTTCATTAAAGTCTCGATTTCTGAAAAAGTTTCAAAGTCGATATTTCAAAGTTCGGGAATTATTTCAAAGATTGGCAAAATTTAATAAAGTCCGGAATTATTTCAAAGTTCGGCAAAACTTTTCAAAGTCGGGAATTATTTCAAAGTTCGGCTTCAAGCGAGAGAAACGGAAGAGCAGCCGCCCGGCAGCGCTGCATGATGCCAACTGATCTGGCGAGACAATATCATTTCCTTAAAAAAAAAAAAAAAAAAAAAAAAAAAATTTTTTTTTTTTTTTTTTTTTTTTTTTTTTTTTTTTTTTTTTAGTATTTAAGGTGTGTTCTCAGACAAGTCTCTCTCTTATCGACGTGTTCTCCTGTCTATGCGGTCGAGTGTGAACACGAAATATTTTCAAAGTCTCGTGTTACGAAAAAAACACTAAGTCCACAAGCATATCGATTTTCATCAGAGTCTCATTTTAGTCCATAATTTGGTTATCTTCGGAAAGAGTTTGGTACTCAGATGCGAGTTTTTTTACACAAGTCGGAAATAATTTCAAAGTTAAAAAGGTGTTCTAAAAAGATTTCACACAAAGTCCGGAGTCAATTTATAGCACGTGCGAAATATTTCCAAAGTCAAGATATCAAGCAGCAGCAGCAGGTCTTGACTCCACCGTGTCCGAGCGAAAACTGACTGTAGATCGCTTAAGAGCTTAAAAAAAAAAAAAAAAAAAAAAAAAAAAAAACTTTTTTTGACTAGTTTTGTCGTCAGTTGGATTTCAACTTTCAACGAGGCAAGACGTGCTTTCCATGCTCTCTTCAAATGCGGACAGCGGCATGGAGTAACCGGGGCGCATGGATATAAACAGCCGCAGCAGGTGTTGACTCCACCGTGTCCGAGCGAAAACTGACTGCAGATCGTTCGAGAGCTTATTATTTAAAAAAACTTTTTTTGACTAGTTTTGTCGTCAGTTGGATTTCAACTTTCAACGAGGCAAGACGTGCTTTCGATGCTCTCTTCAAATGCGGACAGCGGCATGGAGTAACCGGGGCGCATGGATATAAACAGCCGCAGCAGGTCTTGACTCCACCGTATCCGAGCGAAAACTGACTGCAGATCGCTGGAGAACCCTCCTTTCAAAAAAAAAAAAAAAAAAAAAAAATTGACTAGTTTTGCCGTCAGTTGGATTTCAGCTTTCGACGAGGCAAGACGTGCTTTGGATGCTCTCTCCAAATGCGAACAGCGGCATCGTGTAACCGGGGGGGGGCATGGACACAAACAGCCGCAGCAGGTCTTTTCACTACCGTATCCCAGCGAACACTGATTGCAGATCGCTCGAAAACCATCCATTCCGAACCATCCATTCCGAACAGGTATAATTATGCGAGCGTCCTTCGTAGAGCACACATAAACACTCATTCCAGTAAACAACAAGTATTCAACGGAGCAGACGCAGTAGGTCTTGACTCCACCGTATCCGAGCGAACACTGACTGCAGATCGCTGGAGAACCATCCTTTCAAAAAAAAAAAAAAAAAAAAAAAAAAAAAAATTTTGACTAGTTTTGCCGTCAGTTGGATTTCAGCTTTCGACGAGGCAAGACGTGCTTTGGATGCTCTCTCCAAATGCGAACAGCGGCATCGTGTAACCGGGGGGGGCATGGACACAAACAGCCGCAGCAGGTCTTTTCACTACCGTATCCCAGCGAACACTGATTGCAGATCGCTCGAAAACCATCAATTCAATAAAAAAAAAAAAAAAAAAAAAAAAAAAAATTACTAGTTTTGTCGTCAGTTGGATTTTAGCTTTAGACGAGGCAAGACGTGGTTTCGATGCTCTCTCCAAATGTACGCGCTTGAATGCTCAATAATACAATGTTATACTAATGTTTGCTTTATAATATACTTTTCCAATTGATATAAATGAAAAAACTCCTCTTGAGACTTCTCACACCAAAGGCAAAGTGACCCAAAAATTTCATACGCGACACGACCCGGATCGAGTCGAGGTGACCGCTGGTCAGCGGCGACCGGACATCGCGGAACGGCAGAGGCCGGTTCTCGACTCCGAGCGAGAAAGGCCGCCGACTCCCTGCAACGCCACGGGCACACGAAATCGAGTCGAAGTGACCGCCGGTCAGCGCGGTCGTCCGAACGAACGGGACCTTTCGATTCCCCGGTCCATTTCCGAAAGTTCGACACGCGACACGACCCGGATCGAGTCGAGGTGACCGCTGGTCAGCGGCGACCGGACGGACATCACGGAACGGCAGAGGCCGGTTCTCGACTCCGAGCGAGAAAGGCCGCCGACTCTCTCTTTTTTTTGCAACGCCACGGGCACACGAAATCGAGTCGAAGTGACCGCCGGTCAGCGCGGTCGTCCGAACGAACGGGACCTTTCGATTCCCCGGTCCATTTCCGAAAGTTCGACACGCGACACGACCCGGATCGAGTCGAGGTGACCGCTGGTCAGCGTAAGTCTCGCCTCGCGAAAAAAAACATAAAGTCCACAACCATGTTTATTTTTCATCAAAGTATCAATTCTCTCGAAGTGGAACCGGCATCCGGACAGCAGCGTCAGTGGATCTCGACTCCACCGCGTCCCAGCGAAAACTGACTGCAGATCGCTCAAGAGCTGCCTATTATTAAAAAAAAAAAAAAAAAAAAAAAAAAAAAAAAAAAAAATTGACTATTATTGCAGTCAGTTGCATTTCAGCTTTCAACGAGGCAAGACGTGCTTTCGAGCCTCTCTCCAAGTGTACATACTTTAACGCTCAATAATATAATGTTATGCTTACGGTTTACCTTTTCTAATTGATGTACACACATATGTATATAGATTTACAAAAACTGAATATAAAAGCATAAAATTAATATAAATTAACAGTTTATAACTCAATGTAGCTAAAATAATAAAAGATTTTCGAGTGCGTACTCGAATATTTATTGTTTAGCACGCTTCAAATCAGGAACCGGAAATAAAACAATAAACAAAATATTTTTTTTAAATAATATACTTATAAAGACATTTTCAATTTTTTATTTATCTATACGAATCCGCGGATATCTTACTCGGGGGTTAATAACTCTCACTTACTTGTGGTCAGTTTCGGACAGGCATAATTATGCGAGCGTCCTTCGTAGAGCACACATAAACACTCATTCCAGTAAACAACAAGTATTCAACGGAGCAGCCGCAGTAGGTCTTGTCACCACCGTATCCCAGCGAACACTGAGTGCAGATCGCTGGAAAACCCTCCTTCCCGAAAAAAAAAAAAAAAAAAAAAAAAAAAAAAAAAAAAAAAAATTTTGACTAGTTTTGCCGTCAGTTGGATTTCAGCTTTCGACGAGGCAAGACGTGCTTTGGATGCTCTCTCAAAATGTACATGGTTTAACGGTTAATGATACTATGTTATGCTTATGTTTTGCCTTTTCCAACTAATATACATATAAGTACAGTAATATATGCATACGCACACACATATAAATATATGAAATATAAATATAAATATAAATATATAGTTGTTGTTTTGAGTCAATTTTACCATTTAATTGATACATCACGTGACGTAGGCGTTAAAAAATGTCATCGATGAAAAAAGAATGCATAAGATTTTAGAAAAACTGAATATAAAAGCATAAAATTAATATAAATTATCAATTTGTAACTCAATGTAGCTAAAATAATAAAAGATTTTCGAGTGCGTACTCGAATATTTGTTGTTTAGCACGTTTCAAATTAGGGACCGGAAATAAAACAATAAACAAAATTTTTTTTTAAATAATATACTTATAAAGACATTTTCAATTTTTTATTTATCTATACGAATCCGCGGATACCTTACTCGAGGGTTAATAACTCTCACTTACTTGTGGTCAGTTTCGGACAGGCATAACTATGCGAGCGTCCTTCGTAGAGCACACATAAACACTCATTCCAGTAAACAACAAGCATTCAACGGAGCAGCCGCAGCAGGTCTTGACTCCACCGTATCCGAGCGAACACTGACTCCAGATCGCTGGAGAACCCTCCTTCCCGAAAAAAAAAAAAAAAAAAAAAAAAAAAAAAAAAAAAAAAATTTTTGACTAGTTTTGCCGTCAGTTGGATTTCAGCTTTCGACGAGGCAAGACGTGCTTTGGATGCTCTCTCAAAATGTACATGGTTTAACGGTTAATGATACTATGTTATGCTTATGTTTTGCCTTTTCCTACTAATATACATATAAGTACAGTAATATATGCATACGCACACACATATAAATATATGAAATATAAATATAAATATAAATATAAATATATAGTTGTTGTTTTGAGTCAATTTTACCATTTAATTGATACATCACGTGACGTAGGCGTTAAAAAATGTCATCGATGAAAAAAGAATGCATAAGATTTTAGAAAAACTGAATATAAAAGCATAAAATTAATATAAATTATCAATTTGTAACTCAATGTAGCTAAAATAATAAAAGATTTTCGAGTGCGTACTCGAATATTTGTTGTTTAGCACGTTTCAAATTAGGGACCGGAAATAAAACAATAAACAAAATTTTTTTTTTAAATAATATACTTATAAAGACATTTTCAATTTTTTATTTATCTATACGAATCCGCGGATACCTTACTCGAGGGTTAATAACTCTCACTTACTTGTGGTCAGTTTCGGACAGGCATAACTATGCGAGCGTCCTTCGTAGAGCACACATAAACACTCATTCCAGTAAACAACAAGCATTCAACGGAGCAGCCGCAGCAGGTCTTGACTCCACCGTATCCGAGCGAACACTGACTCCAGATCGCTGGAGAACCCTCCTTCCCGAAAAAAAAAAAAAAAAAAAAAAAAAAAAAAAAATTTTGACTAGTTTTGCCGTCAGTTGGATTTCAGCTTTCGACGAGGCAAGACGTGCTTTGGATGCTCTCTCAAAATGTACATGGTTTAACGGTTAATGATACTATGTTATGCTTATGTTTTGCCTTTTCCAACTAATATACATATAAGTACAGTAATATATGCATACACACACACATATATATAAATATATGAAATATAAATATAAATATAAATATAAATATAAATATATAGTTGTTGTTTTGAGTCAATTTTACCATTTAATTGATACATCACGTGACGTAGGCGTTAAAAAATGTCATCGATGAAAAAAGAATGCATAAGATTTTAGAAAAACTGAATATAAAAACATAAAATTAATATAAATTATCAATTTGTAACTCAATGTAGCTAAAATAATAAAAGATTTTCGAGTGCGTACTCGAATATTTGTTGTTTAGCACGTTTCAAATCAGGGACCGGAAATAAAACAATAAACAAAATATTTTTTTTTAAATAACATGTTTATAAAGACATTTTCATTTTTTTATTTATCTATACGAATCCGCGGATACCTTACTCGAGATTTAAAAAGTCTCACTTACTTGTGGTCAGTTTCGGTCAGGCATAACTATGCGAGCGTCCTTCGTAGAGCACACATAAACACTCATTCCAGTAAACAACAAGCATTCAACGGAGCAGCCGCAGTAGGTCTTGTCACCACCGTATCCGAGCGAACACTGACTGCAGATCGCTGGAGAACCCTACTTCCCGAAAAAAAAAAAAAAAAAAAAAAAAAAAAAAATTGTTATTTTGATTTACATCTCGCGTCCGGTGTAAATCTCGGGTCCTTTCTCACCTGACTCCATCGGACACCCCTCGAAACGGCCATTAAAGTTTTCCCTTTATAAAGGATCATCCCGGACTTAAACATTTTTTTGCCAAAAGTCGAAAAAAAACACAATTTCGAGTAGAAACTCCAAACTCGGTACAGACGTTCCTCTATGGTAGAGAGTTCGTTTCCACTGACTTTCGACCCTCTCTCGGGTCGCCCCCCGGGGGGGGGGAGGAGGGTGAGGGGAACCGTTGGAAATTTCGGGTTCGAACGGTCAAAAGGTTCCGCCGTCCGCGTTTAGGGACGGAAACATTTCGTTTCAGCACGGCGAAGAGATCTCGACCTTCCCTTCGATCCGGCACCGCGAAAGCACGGCTCTCTCTGTAAATAGAGGTCATTGACCCCTAAATAAGCTTTCTGTCGAAATCGAGAAACGGGGGGAGACAGGTGAGAAAGGACCCGAGATCTACACCGGACACGAAGTGAAAAAAAAAAAAAAAAAAAAAAAAAAAAAACATCTTGCGTCCGGTGTAAATCTGACATCCATTCTGACCTCTCTCCACGGAAACCCCTCTCAAACGGGCGCTCAACCTTTCCCTTTATAAAGACAAGACGCTGGACTTGTAATATTTCAGAAGGCATGAAAACGAAAGGGGCCGTAGAGAGGTCCGTGGGTCCCAGAAGACACTCGGTAGTGTTAAACGTAAAAAAAAAAAAAAAAAAAAAAATTTTTTTTTTTTTTTTTTTTTTTTTTTTTTTTTTTTTTTTTTAAAGGGTACAAATAGGGGGGAGCTCGAGCGATCTGCAGTCACTTATCGTTCGGAGATGGAACATTCAACACCGACCGCCGTTGTTAATGCCTGCGCCTCAGTGCCCGATTTTGCCGACGAGGAATCATCGTCTCGACTTTGGTGTCGCTTATGCAAAGATCCCAGAAAACTTTCGAAGATAATTTTACACGGCTGTGGTCACGAATGTCATGCCGGTTGCCTCGTAAGAAAAATAAAACAAGATTTAAAAAATCCAGAATCCGTGCTCACGTGTTTCGCGTGTTCCACCGCCGTCCATTGGAGTGACCTGCGCGCCGTGTGGCCGATAATGCACCCACCTCCTGTGACCCAAGAAAAATGACATTCAAACTACTTCGATCGGAGTCGACGCCGGCTGCTGCTGACGACGATGACCGTGCTTTGGGCGGACTTTGGGTGACCGTGCGTTCGACGTGACCAGCGAAGTGACCAGCGGTCACTTCGACTCGACCCTATCGGAACCGGGTCGCGTCGCCCGTCCAACTTTCGGAAATGGGACCGGAGAATCGAAACGTCCCGTTCGTTCTGACGTCCGCGCTGACCAGCGGTCACTTCGACTCGACTTTGGACGCAGAGAGTCGGCTTTCTCGCTCGGAGACGGCGGCGGAGTCGAAGAGCGGCTGCTGCCGTCGTCGATGACCCTGCCCCGCCTCTCCCCCCCGCAGTCGCCGACAGACCAGCGGTCACCTCGACGACTCGGGTGCTCGCATAATGCACTCGAGAGTCGCTTTTCGCTCGGAGTCGAGACCGGCTGCTGCCGTTGACGTCCGTGCTTCCAATGCCGCTGACCAGTGATCATCTGGACTCGATCACCCCGACCGGGTCGTGTTACCCATCAAACTTTTGGAAAAAAAATCAGAGAATTGAATGCTGGTTTTTGTATATATTTAAACTGTGAGATTTATTTGTAAATAAATACGTGCAGTAGCACTTTTAAAACTTTACAAAATTATTTGTCTATTATTGAAACAACTAAGTTTTTATATTTAAAAAAAAAAAAAAAAAAAAAAAAAATTTTTTTTTTTTTTTTTTTTTTAATAAATCAAATTTAAATTATTTTCTAAATGTGTTATTCAGAAACGAATCAATGCATTATAAAATAGTTTCTAAATAACTCATAACTTCTTCTTTATGTCAACAAAAAATCTAAAGAGGTCATTGACCTTTGACCTTCAGTTGTTTGATCGGTGTTGGTATTTCCTAAGCGATGCAGTAGTTGTTAACTGTGTAAAGACTCAAAATATTATGTCATAAATATTAAAAAAAAAAAAAAAAAAAAAAAAATTTTTTTTTTTTTTTTTTTTTTTTTTTTTTTAATAAATCAAATTTAAATTATTTTCTAAATGTGTTATTCAGAAACGAATCAATGCATTATAAAATAGTTTCTAAATAACTCATAACTTCTTCTTTATGTCAACAAAAAATCTAAAGAGGTCATTGACCTTTGACCTTCAGTTGTTTGATCGGTGTTGGTATTTCCTAAGCGATGCAGTAGTTGTTAACTGTGTAAAGACTCAAAATATTATGTCATAAATATTTAAAAAAAAAAAAAAAAAAAAAAAAAATTTTTTTTTTTTTTTTTTTTTTTTTTTTGAGATTGTGAACATTATAAATACTTTCAGTCGTACCCCCCAAATTGACATTTTGTCAGATTATTTTCTGTCTCATCGTACCCACCACCGCATCATGCCGCCTTGTCAAAACAGATCTTCGAAAGACGGACGTGAGAATTTAAGACTTTATTGGAATTTTCTCAAGCGAAACCCCACCTCCTTCCAGTGTCCTCTCTGTAACGTTTCTCTCGTATCCATCCAATTCGAAAAACATTGCTCCGCATCGCACAATTTAAATTCCAGACTCTGTTGCGTCTGGTGCCTCGGGGAAACCTCATGGTCGAGCAAACGGAAACGCGAGCACGGCGATCACATGATACAGTGTTGGAGAAAATTCTTAAAACTGAACACTCTCGTGGCCAAACCGGAGCCCGTTCCCTTCGACTCGAAGCCCATGGCCCAGGCCAAGTGTCTGTTCGACCACCGAGCGTTCGACCCCCCGCCACCGCGAGCCCTCGATCTCGTCTGGCCCATGCCCCTCGACCCGAACCTCCTGACCTTCGAGGACGAGTCCCTGGACAGGGCCGTCTCCTGCGTCCGAAAGTACCTGGAACTCGAAGGCGAGGCCGAATGGTTTCACGCCGCGGTGCGAATTCCCGCGTTTCAGGGGTTTCTGGAAGCCGTGGACAGGGACGAAGGGCGGACGCGCACCCTCACGTTCTCCTGCTGGTGCGACGGCGGAAAGCCCTCGGAAGCACGACTCGGGCGGCACAGGCACATGATCATAGTTTCCTCGCCACCGGGACACTTTCTGAGAGACGTGTGGTCGAAAATAGAAGTAGGAGAGCGGCGGCCCCGTAAAAATTTCAAGTGTCTGTTTTGCAAACCCATCGACTCGGCCATGCAACTCGTCCACACCATCGGCTACCTGTGCAAACGCGAGTCCCGGTGCAACTTCTCTTCGGAATACAAAGACAATTCGCCCGAAAAACAGAACCACTTTTACTGTTTCGAAAGCCTCCCGAAAGACTACCGGCTGCCGCTCGTCCTGCAGTGGGAAGGCGGTCTCGCGAGCCTCCTCGACTCGACCTTCAAAGACCTGAAGCGAGACGAAATGGTGCAGTCGGACATGGATTTCTTCGAAAGCAAATGGCGCTTCAGAATAAAAAACATTCCCGGAATCACGCTCGGCACGGTCCTCCCGGTCGCGAAAGAATTCGAACCCTGTCCGGGTCCCACGGACATTTTCGTGCATCTCACGAAAGGTCGCCGTCTCTTTTTCAGACGCAACCCGGATTTAAAGGAACTCGCTCGGGAAGCCTGGCTCGAAAAGCAAGCCGAGACGGGCAACCTCTTTCACTACGTGGTGGCGGAAGACCACTAGACCCCTCGTCCGTATCTCCAGTCCCTGATCAACGAATTCAAGCCCATAGTCGATCGAAACAAAGAGCTGAGTGAGGAAATTGAAACGCTCAAAAGGGAAATTGAGGAATTGAAGCAGGAACTCGATAGGGCGAAAAGACCTAGAATTTAAATTTTCATTTATTTATGAGCCTTTAAACCTCTTGAAAAAAAAAAAAAAAAAAAAAATTTTTTTTTTTTTTTTTTTTTTTTTTTTTTTTTTTCGAGAATGCAAACATTATAAATACTTTCAGTCGTACCCCAAATTATCCTTTTGTCGGATTGTTTTCTGTCTCATCGTACCCACCGCATCATGCCGCCTTGTCAAAACAAATCTTCGAAAGACGGACGTGAGAATTTAAGACATTATTGGAAATTTCTCAATCGAAACCCCACCTCCTTCCAGTGTCCTCTCTGTAACGTTTCTCTCGTATCCATCCAATTCGAAAAACATTGCTCCGCATCGCACAATTTAAATTCCAGACTCTGTTGCGTCTGGTGCCTGGGGGAAACCTCTTGGTCGAGCAAACGGAAACGCGAGCACGTCGATCACATGATACAGTGTTGGAGAAAATTTTTAAAACTGAAGACTTTGCCGCAAGCCGTCGATTCACCACCGCCAGAAAGTCCCTCTCTCGAGGCGAAACCGGAGCCCGTTCCCTTCGACTCGAAGCCCATGGCCCAGGCCAAGTGTCTGTTCGACCGAGCGTTCGACCCGCCTCCGAGAGCCCTCGATCTAGTCTGGCCCATGCCCCTCGACCCGAACCTCCTGACTTTCGAGGACGAGTCCCTGAACCGGGCCGTCTCCTGCGTCCGAAAGTACCTGGAACTGGGAGACTCCGTCGAATGGTTTCACGCCATGGTCCGGATTCCCGCGTTTCCCGGGTTTCTCGAAGCGATGGACGGGGACGAAGGCAGGACTCGCACCCTCACGTTCTCGTGCTGGTGCGACGGCGGGGAGCCCTCGGAGGCTCGACTCAGGCAACACAGGCACATGATCGTAGTTTCCTCGCCACCGGGACACTTTCTCAGAGACGTGTGGGATAAAATCGAGGTGGGAGAAAGGCCCCGCAGAAACTTCAGGTGCCTGTACTGCAAACCCATCGAATCCGCCATGCAGCTCGTCCACACCATCGGCTACCTGTCCAAGCGCGAGTCCCGGTGCAACTTCTCGGGCGCCGAATACAAAAAGGGTGGTGCCGAAAAACTGAACCACTTTTACTGCTTCGAAAGCCTCCCGAAAGACTACCGGCTGCCGCTCGTCCTGCAGTGGGAAGGCGGGCTCCTGGAACTGCTCGACTCGACCTTCAAACACCTGAAACGGGACAAAATGGTGCAGTCGGACTTGGATTTCAACGAAAGCAAATGGCGCTTCAAAATAAAGCACATTCCCGGAATCACGCTGAACACCGTCCTCCCGGTCTCCAAAGAGTTTCGACCCTGCCGCCGAGGCGGTCCCACGGATTTTTTCCTCCATCTCACCGAAGGCCGCAAACTCTTTTTCGAACGCGACCCGGATTTGAAGGACCTCGCTCGGGAAGCCTGGCTGGAAAAACAAGCCCAGATGGGCAACCTCTTCTACTACGTCGTGGGGGAAGACCACTGGACGCCCCGGCCGTATCTCCAGTCCCTGATCAACGAGTTCAAGCCCATAGTCGACAGAAACAGGGAGCTCGAGTCCGAAAACGCGGGGCTGAAAGAGGAAGCGGCCCGATGGAAACAGAGGCACGCGGAGGACGTCAAAACACTGACGGACAAATGTTCCGCGTCCAGCGACAAAATTGGCGAGTTGAACGACAAAGTACACCAGCTGAACGACAAAATCCATCAGCTGAACGACGGAGAAATCGCGAGACTGAAAAAAGAGCTCGGCCAAGCGGAAATTAAAATCGAAAAACTCGAAAAGGAGCTCGGCCAAGTGCAAATCAAAAACGAAAAACTCGAAAAAGAGCTCGGCCAAGTGCAAATCAAAAACGAAAAACTCGAAAAGGAGCTCGGGCAAGTGCAAATCAAAAACGAAAAACTCGAAAAGGAGCTCGGGCAAGCGAACATTAAAAATGAAAAACTCGAAAAGGAGCTAGGCCGAGCGGAAATTAAAATCGAAACGCTCAAAAGGGAAAACGACGAATTGAAGCAGGAACTCCGAAGGGCGAAAAGACCTAGAATTTAAGTTATTTTTTTTGGGTTGATTGATATAAAAGGCACTAAAAAAAAACAAAGATTTAAGCCGTGAGGCGGTCGCTGCGCTCCCGCCTCACGGCTTAAATCTTTGTTTTTTTTTTAGTGCCTTTTATATCAATCAACATCTTTTTTTTAATTGTATATTTATCCATGTGTGTGTAAAAAAATAATTTATCAATTTTTTTTTATTTTTCTCTCCCTGCCGAATTTACTTGGACCACAACTTTCCCATCATTGTACAAAGAGTTGTAATCTGATTTATTTAATAATTAATTTATAATTTGACCTTGAACCAAGGTCAAAGGTCAATGACCTCTGTTACATTTAAAATTTTCTTTGCCTCCCGCCGAACCCGAAGTGAGAATTTGAAACTCATCAAGTGTCGAAGAATCCGTAATTTGCGAATTGCGAATTACACAGAGTTAATTTATAATTTGACCTTGAACCAAGGTCAAAGGTCAATGACCTCTAATACATTTAAAATTTTCTTTGTTTCCCACCGAACCCGAAGCGAGAATTTCAAACTCATCAAGTATCGAAGACTTCGTAATTTGCGAATTGCGAATTGCGAATATGTAAATGACCCCATCAGCGGCCGCGAGGTTCCGATCTCCAAAACTGGTGGACGGTAGGTGGTACAGTGTCCGAACCCAGTCGCGACCGTCGGCCTGACCGTTCGTAGTTTTCCGAGGTTTTCTTCGAACGTCTTTTTTTTTTGCGTGAATACGGGTCAGGTT
Source organism: Maratus speculifer (assembly GCA_964019185.1). Lineage (NCBI taxonomy): Eukaryota > Metazoa > Arthropoda > Arachnida > Araneae > Salticidae > Maratus > Maratus speculifer. The sequence continues at coordinate 167,564,460 of OZ025290.1, forward strand.
CCCTTACTACAACTGAATTCCCTGACAATTTGTGAAACTCATTAAGTATTCAAGAATTCGCACATTGCGAATTCGCAACTTGCGAATTGCGAATCGTAATATGTAAACGTCAACATGTCTAAAAATAATTTTTCATGTTTTTGCTTCCCACCGAACCCAAAGTGAGAATTTAAAACCCATTAAGAATTCAAGAACTCGCACATTGCGAATTCGCAAATTGCGAACTGTAATATATAAATGTCATCATGTCTCTAAAAATAATTTTTCATGTTTTTTTCTTAAACCTTAGAGATTTAGAATTTGTATTAAGAAAAAAAAAAAAAAATAAAAAAAAATAAAAAATTTTTTTTTTTTTTTTTTTTTTTTTCAAGTCTAGTATAAATATCAGTCCGCACATCAGACTAGCCTCGTTCGACATTGCCACTTGTCGAGATGGCCCCGTTATTCCAATATTCTCCGTTTTCTTTACCTGCCTCGGACATTGACTTTTCAGTCTTGGAAGACTGTTTTATTCCCGAGGATGCAATCTGGAACGTCTCGCACAAGAGTCTCTTCGACTCCTTTCCCGACTCCGAGAGCAACCTTCCCTCGTTGAAAAGTTTCGCCTTTGAAGAACCTTCGAGCACGTCGCCTGTGCCAGAACCTTTCGTTTCCTCGAAACTGGTCCGGGATTTTTTACTGCCCACTGCTCCACCTGTTTCTGCTGCTGCTGTTCCCGTTTCTGCTGCTCCTGCTCTTGCTCCCGCTGCCGCTCCCGCCGCCGTCGCTCCGGGAGACGACGGCGACTCCCCGAAGCGAGAGCCCGAGGCGCCGCGAGATCTCGTAAACTCCGAGAAGAAACCTCCGCGGAAGCGAGCACTCGGGACGCCAGAGAAACGTTTGAAAGTACGAAAATCGATTCGCGGTCGTCACGAGTCCGAGAAGCGAGAACCCGAGAAACCTTTCGAAATTCCCAAAGCGAGTCGCGAACTCGAGGCGTCGAGACCGCCCGAGAATCGCGTTCGAACGACCAAAGTGGGCGGCGAGACCGCGAAATCTTTCGAAATTCCCGAACCGAGTCGCGAACCCCAGGCGTCGCGACCGCCCGAGAAACATTTTCGGACATCTGAATCGAGCGGAGAGACCGGGAAATCTTTCGAAATACCCAAACTGAACCGGAATGCCGAGGCGTCGCGACCGCCCGAGAAACATTTTCGAGTATCTGAATCGAGCGGAGAGACCGGGAAACCTTTCGAAATTCCCAAACTCAGCCGGAAATCCGAGGCACCGCGACCGCAGGAGAAACGCGTTCGAGTAGTATCTGAATCGAGAGGAGAGACCGGGAAACCTTTCAAAATTCCCAAACTGAGTTCGAAAACCGAGGCGTCGCGACCGCAGGAGAAACACGTTCGAAAGACCGTGTCGGGCGGCGAAACCGGGAAACCTTTCGTAATACCCAAACTGAGTCGGAAAACAGAGACGTCGCGACCGCAGGAGAAACGCGTTCGAACATCTGAATCGAGCGGCGAGACCGGGAAACCTTTCAAAATTCCCAAACTGAGTCTGAAAAGCGAGGCGTCGCGACCCGAGGAGAAACGCGTTCGACTATCTGAATCGAGCGGAGAGACCGGGAAACCTTTCAAAATACCCAAACTGAGTCTGAAAAGCGAGGCGTCGCGACCCGAGGAGAAACGCGTTCGAAAGACCGTATCGGGCGGCGAGACCGGGAAACCATTTAAAATTCCTAAACTGAGTACGAAAACCGAGGCGAACCGCGATCCCCGGAGAAACATTTTCGAACGGCCGAATCGGGAGGAGGGGGGGCGAGACCGGGAAACCTTTTAAAAATATCCAAAGTGAGCCGGGGCATCGCGACCTAAACTGAACCCAGGCTAGACACTGGAGTTTCGAAAACATTCAAATATAATAAACAATTTCTTACAAAAAAAAAAAAAAAAAAAAAAAAAAAATTTTTTTTTTTTTTTTTTTTTTTTTTTTTTTTTTAACTCAATTTATCATAAATATCAGTCCGCGCATCAGCCTTGCCCCATTCGACTTTGCCACACTCCAGCAACAATGGCACGTTTACCCGATTTTCCTTGCTATTCTTGCCATTCTGACGTTTGTTGTTTGGACAGGTCGGTGGTCAGAATGGATTACATTTTACCAGATCTTTTTGCAGAATCTATATATCTTGCAAATGTGAGCAATGGTTCTCATCTGGACCACTACAAACCCGTGGATTTTTCAAAATTAAATGAAATTGAATGGATGATGTATACTACAATTTTAAGAATGCAAGGACGTTTCTTTCAAAAACATCCCTTCAAACTCAATGTCAGTATTGAAGAAGTGAACGTATTATCGGATATTCGTCCCATCTTAGAAAGAAAATTAAGCGAAATAGTTAAAACTACTTTAGAACTGGGAGAGTTTAACATACTTCGCCACGAATTGTCGTCGGCCGGAATATTACCAATGCCCTATCAATGCATTGTTTTAGAATGTCTCATTGTTGCAGGAAAATTTACAGTACTCTGTATGCAAAAATTTGAAGATCAAGTCGATGTAATTTATCAGGATGCGCTAAATGTGTTGCTGAGATGTTTTGAGGAAACCAATATTACATCGTGGATACTCCACACTAGTAGGGTCATGCACCCGTTCGGAACGGTAGGCTATGCATTCCAACAAGAAATTACACCTACAGTAGATGACATTTGTCATCGATTAAATCATACATTATAAAATCTTTTAAAAAAAAAAAAAAAAAAAAAAATTTTTTTTTTTTTTTTTTTTTTTTTTTTTTTTTTTTTTAAAGATTATGCGGCATAATATATTTTTACCTCTCCATTCTTACCGACAGTAAATTCTGTTGTTTCAATATGAATCATTATGAAAGGTTGTTAAAAGATTGGGATACTGTTGAATTGGAGGATTTGGAATTAAAAATAGGAGTTAGAATGGAATATCCGTCTTTTAAAAAAGAAGTGTCTTTGGAACTATTCGAGTTACAAAAGAAAATAAGCAAATTGGAAAGAGAAAAGAATTTGTTGGAAAAGAAACTTGCTGAAGCCAGACACGCCCACTATCTATGTTGTGGAAACGGAACTTCAATACTCAAATGTGAAGAAAAAAGTTTCTAAAAGCCGGGAGTTATTTTTTTGAAGTATGACAAGTGATATACGAATATGTAAAAATTACAAGTCGAGTAGTTCTTTTAACAAATTGTTAAAAAACTACTTTATATATATTATAGTGATATATATGTTTGACACTGTTTTCTTGAAAAAAAAAAAAAAAAAAAAAAATTTTTTTTTTTTTTTTTTTTTTGACAATATAAATAGGAGTCGTTTATGAGTTTAAAGTCACTTTCCGCTTGGAGATGACAAAGTTATCCTCTACTACCGCTATTGTCGCTCCTGCTGTCCATGTTCTACTAGTTCGACTTTGACTCAATCCAATTTTTGAAACTCGTGATCCGATCAAAATTTTGCGTTATTTTATTAAGTCTATTATTCTTTAAAAAATTATGTACTTTTCATCAAAGTTTTTAGAAAAAATCGATATAAACATCATTTTTCTACTATAAAAATGATGTTTATTTTTTTTTATTTTTATTATGTTGAAACCAATGTTGGTGATCAATGTGATGCAAAAAAAAGGGATCGAAAGGTTGAAAAGAATTTCTTTTTCAACCTTTCGATCCCTTTTTTTTGCCGCCTTCAAAAGCGAAACAATCTGTTGAATGAAAAAAAAATTGTTTTTTTTCTCCATCTCTCTTTTTTTTTAAATGATCGAGCCCAATGTTGGTAACACTTTTGTCGTAAAAAAATGCGCCAAAGGTAAAAAGGAAAAAAAAAATTTTTTTTTCCTTTTACCTTTGGCGCATTTTTTTTACTTTTTTCCCTATTTCAATCCCCTGTTAAAGATTGATAAGTGGAAAAAAAAAGTTTTTTTTTTAAAGTCTTTGATTATTGATTAAAAGTTATTTGTTGATGTTGAGCTGCTAATGAAAAAGGCGTTGGAATTCGTTTTCCAACACCCGAATGTACGGGTGGTACATTCCCAAGTTATAGTACAGATTGGATTCCACGAAATATCCTCCTTCTAACAAATTGAGTTGCTGATAACCGATTTGTTCAATGGTTTTGTGTCTTTCTTCTTCGGCTTTGGCTTCGGCTTGTTGTTGTTGTTGTTGTTGTTGTCCTTCTTCTGTTGCCACGTCCCAGACGAGCGACCGATAATTTTCGGCGACTCGAAGCTCGATCGGAGACAGTTCCGTCAGGACGCGGGTGCAGCGACAGACTCGAAAGAGGGAAGCGCAGGAACATTCGACCAAGAGTCTGTGGTCCGCGGTCAGCGTCACGTGGAAATGGCTGACACGACCGGACGTCACCGGACGCCTCGAATCGATCCGGATCTCGACTTCGGTCCAGTCGTAAAATTTCATCCTGTAGGCGTGGCGGTTCCGCGGGAAATGCGGAGAGCGACCGACGACGATGTATCCGTAATTTTTCAGGTGATAAGTCAGCAGCAGCGATCGATCCAAGCGCATGAAATCTTGGAAAAAAACATCGAGGTGTCGTTTCATGCGATCCACGGGCCCGACATAGTAGTGAGTGTCGAATTTCTCGTTGGGATTGTATCCTTCCAAATAGTAGTGATGGATGAACACGTTCAAGTTTTGCGGGTCGATTCGAAGACACAGGCGATGCGACCAGTTGGTGCGAGCCGCGTAGAGTCCGGGTCGGATGCTTCGCAACAGATCGTACAGGTACTCTTTCGAAAAAGGGACGGGACGCGACAGGTAGGCCGCGCGGTCTTCCAGATAAGGTCGAAATTCCGGCATGCTCAGCAGACGATAGATTTTGTCGTGCAGCGGAACGTAGCGCCGAAAAATCAAAATCAGGATTTCGGGGGGCAAGTCGAACAGACGGACGACGGTCGCAGGAGTGGATTTCGTTACCGCCGCCGCCGCACCACCAGCAGCAGCAGCAGGGACGAGAGGAGCAGTTGCAACAGTCGCCATCTTTTTCGAAATATAAAACCCGACACGGGACTGACAACGTTAAATAGTTGAGGGTCTAAAGAAAAAAAAAACAAAAAGAGTCAAACCATCTCCCATCCCATCCCTCTCTCATATTCCACCTCCTTTGAATATTACACACACACAGATACAGAAAGAAAGAAAAAAAGAAAAACCAACTCGTAACCAATGAAAGAGCGAGCAGCAGTTCCTTGACCATCGAAACGGTTCAAGGTTTTTTTCGTTATCTCACTTTCCTCCTCCACCACCACTACCATCCTCTTCTTCCCCTTTCAATTTTTGTTTCTCTGTGATTTTTGTTTTTTTTTTCGAGTGTCGATGTCTTCAAGCGAATCTAATCGGGATGTTAGATGGGGGGGAGGGGGGGAGGGAAAGATGACTTCAAAAAAATTTTTTTTTCGTTTGACACGTATCCAATGTTGGTACTGAATGCGTCGTAAAAAAATAAGCCAAAGGTTAAAAAAGAAAAGAAGTAAAAAAAAAGAAATTGGACCAAGATCCAAACAATTTTTTTTTACTCCTTTCTTTTTTTTAACCTTTGGCTTATTTTTTTACCTTTTCCCGAGGGAAAAGAAGGCATAAATAAACTTACTTATTTTTTACGAAGAGGTTCGTCGTCATCCTGTTGCTGCTGCTGCTGCTGATCTTCAACCCCCGCCTCTCTCTTTCTCTTGTCTGCTGTTTCTTTCCGCTGCTGCTGTTCTTCGACCCAAGCGGTTTTGTTTTCCACTTTCCACTTTTTTTTAGAAAGCGGACAATACGTTTTACTCGACAGGGCCGCGGAAAGCACGTGACGCCCGTCTTTTCCCAAACGAAACACTTGTCGACCGGCCAGGGGAATACTCGGGACCCCCTCGGGATGGTTCCAAGTCAGGGAGGAGGAGGTTCTGAAATCCGTTTCGAATCGAAACTCGAAAGGGGACAGGACTCGAACGCGAGGATCGCAACGGCGACACGTGCGATGCAGGAGGCATTGCACCGTGATGGTTCGGTCTTCCGAAAACAGAACCGAAAAATGCGCGCTGCCGTCGCCGCTGCTGCTGAAATCTCTCATTTCGCGTTTCTGTCCCACTTCGATCATGCAGGTCGTGCCGTCGTAGAAGCGCATCTGAAAGAGACGGGTGGGACGACGCGGGGAGGAATGCTCGACCAGGACGTATCCGTGACCCGGGAGATGGTAGGCGAGCAGGTGATACGGGTGATAGTCCACCAGAAAATTGCTCAGGTTGGAATGCAATTGCGCGAGGGTCGCCTGATGACAGGCCACCACGCCGACGCGGGACTGCTGCTGCCAGTGGTGCCGAAAAAGCAAAGTTTGCAAGATTTCTGGCGGAAAGAGCACGTAATGACGGAGAGAAACGTGCAGCGTGGTTTCGTCGATCTGCAAGCGGAAGCAGTGCGTCCAGTCCTCTCGGGCCACGTACCATCCGGGACGAATGCGACTCAGGAATCGCAGATACGCGTTCGAAAAAGGTGCTCCGCGCGGTATGCGGTAGGCCCCGCGACACCGGACCAGAGTGCGAAATTCTTCCATTTTAGAAAGCACGTGCAATTTATCGTGCAGAGGTATGTAGTTGCGAAAAAGCGTTAACAAGATATCGGGATGTAAATCCGTGAGTCGGATAGGGGAGGGCGCGAGAGTATTAGTATTAGTAGTAGTAGTAGTAGAAGAAGAAGACATAGACGTGGATGTTTCCGCGACCGCTGCCATTTTGCCCTCTCTGTCTCTAATCTTTGTTCGCAAAAAGATTTCCCTTTTTATTTCAACTTCTAATTCTTCTAGTCGACGTTCCGCGTGTTGTTTTCTTACCCCCTCCCGCCTCCTCCTTTTCCTCCTCCCATCCATTCGATGCACTCGAGAGAGCGAGCGAGCGGGCGGACGTGCGGGCGCGTCCAGTCGGCTCTCAAGGCTAACCGGCTGCGGCTCGATTGCTTCGGCATGCAAGGTCAACGGATGTTATTCTTTTAATTCTGTTTTTTCGTTCCCATCTGAAAAACATTTTTTTCCCCCCTCAAGGGCATGCATGCCTTTGTCAACTTTCTCACGAAACAGGATGGGGTTTTTTTTTTAGTTGTTGTTTCCCTACACCCTGAAAGGTATGCAGACTCTTTGTCTTTGTCTTGTCGACCCAACACTGCGTTTTTTATCTTTCAGAGAGAGAGATTAAATGAAAAACATAAAGTTTAGTAGTCCGGTCTATTTTTTTTTGGGTTTGAAAGTATAGCTATTGAATCTCTTTCTCTCTTCTCGAGCCGAAGAATGTCTTTTCGCGTGAGATTGTTAAAAGAAGTGAATGAAAAAATTGGTGCGGCGATACACTGTCACGTCACCACAAACGGTACGGTATATTTTCGAAGCGTCGATCTCGAAAGATTTTTGGGACGTCCGCTAGTGAGATCCTTGAGCTGCGAAGGAATTTGCAACTACCGGTGTGGCAGAGGCAGCAACAGTGAAAGCAGCGACGGTGTGGAAATGTACGCGCTCGTAAGAAAACTGATCAAATTGAAATCGGGCAAAAAACTATTAGACTTTATCACCTGGGGACGCGTGGTTCCTCGAAAACAGTGGTCGAGACATCGGGGATTGACGGAACCCTGGTTGCTGGTACAGACGAAAGACGCGACGACGGGAAGCAGTTTTTTAGACTGGTTGCACCAGTTTAAACGAGAGCAAAGAAAACGTTGTAAACGACTCGGTTTACGAATTTGAACCGAGAGAAAAAAAAAACTTTTTTTTTCCTCGGTTCATTTTTTTCCCTTTTTTTAAAAAGACTTTTAGGTCACCAATATTGGAATTAAAAAAAAAAACACTTTAACATTTTCGTGCCATAATCAATAATGTACAATTAAATATTCATTATATAGAGATGAAATGTGTTTTTTTCTAAATTATTCAATGAAACTTGCCTCATAAAGGTACATTACTAATTCACATCAAGATCATAAAATAATGAAACGTTATTTCAAGTTTAGTCAGATTTAATAATTAAAAAAAGCTTGATTAATACATAAATATATTCGGTAAGATTGTAATCATCAATGAAATCAGCAATATCTTTATTTTTTTTCAGAAATAAGTTATTCTTTCTTCATGAAAAAACATGAATTCAATAACCTTAACAAAAATTACAAATGAAAAAATGTATGGAATTGATATAAAGCTAAAAAGTCAAATTTTGCACCTACATCTGAACTGAATATTTCATTGTTTACATCCTTAAAATATGTGAGAATTTTAGAGAGTTGCCGATTTTAGGAGTGCGGATTTAGGATATATATATATATATATACATGTGTATTATATAGAACAACTTTTTACAAGTTTCAAAAACATAGCTTGAAAAATTTTAAAAGTGTTTGCCCGTTACTCCCGAAAAGGAAGCAAAAAAGATCGTTTTGTTTTTCATTCTATCTGTGCCAACGTTGGTACTCTGTTTGTCGCAAAAAATTGCGCCAAAGGTTTTAAAAAGAAATTGGATAAACCAATTTCTTTTTAAAACCTTTTGCGCAATTTTTTGCCTTTCCCTTTGAACAATCTGATGGAAAAAAAAATTCCATCAGCAATATATGGGAAAGATTTTTTTTTTCTTTCATTCTATTTTCTGTGCCAACGTTGGTACTCTGTTTGTCGCAAAAAATTGCGCCAAAGGTTTTAAAAAGAAATTGGATAAACCAATTTCTTTTTAAAACCTTTGGCGCAATTTTTTGCCTTTCCCTTGGAACAATCTGATGGAAAAAAAAATTCCATCAGCAATATGGGAAAGATTTTTTTTTGGTGGGGGGTGGGTTGGTGATGAAAAAGTTTTTTATTCCAACAGGCTTCTCAGTCGTTCGTTTCTTCTGGCGATGACTTCGACTTCTAACGAGTTATAAAACTTATAATTTACGTGATAAGTCATTTTGGATTCCATGTGGTTTTCGTCTTCTTCCAGCCGAAACTCTTGCACTCCCACTAGAGGCACGGATTCTTGTTCGTTCCAGTTCAGACTGCTGAGATTTGGCGAAACTCGATAAGTTATCGGAGACAGTCTCTGAAATCGCGTTTCGCAGTGACAGTAATAGGGCGAAGGGGTCATGCATTTGACGTGGAGGGTTTTGTTGAGTTTCCATTTGATTTTGAAATGGGTGTCCAAACGCCATCGACAGTAGATTTGTTGCCAGCGACCGGGCAGGATCTCGACTTCGCTCCAGTCGTAGAACCGTAAGTTGTGGTGGCCGTTTCGCGAAGCGGTCGAGTCGATCAGTACGAGTCCGTAGCCTTCCAGGCGATACATGTACATTTTGGGCTGATGCTGCTGCTGCTGTTGCCGCGAAAGGGGGGGTCTGGATGCCGTCGTCTCCCCTCCCTCGTCCTCCTCCTCTAGATACTGGAACTGCGTCAAGAAACTTTCGATGTTTTGAAAAACGCGGTCGATGGATCCGCGAAAGAAACTTTGGTGCAGGACGGCGGGTTTGTAATGGCCTTCGAATCCTTCGAGGAAAAAGTGATAGATTGCGAAATTCAGGGTTTCGGGATCGAGGCGAAGACAGAATCGATGGGTCCAGTTTCGCGTGGCGAAGTACCAGCCGGGTCGGATTCGGCTCAGCCGTTGCAAGTACGCGGTCGAAAAAGGCACGGGAGACGAGAGGTAAGCCGACCGGTACGTCAAGATGGCATGAAATTCCGGCATGCTCGTCAAAAGACGCAGTTTGTCCCTTAAAGGGATGAACGTTCGAAAAAGGATCAGGAGTATGTCTATGGGTAAATCCAGCAGTTGCGTAGAGGCCATGATTCGTGTCGGGGAGTTTGCTTGATAAAAAAGTCAAAACTCTGTGAAGAAATGAAAAAGGGCGCGAAGCTTTTTTTTAAAGTCTTGGCATCGCGCCCGCCTCCCCAACTGCTGCTAGAGATCCGCTCAAAAGAGGCTGCTGCGATTAGTCGAAACGGAATGCAGGGCGTATCATCCGGATGGACAGCGTTCGTGGCTTTCGGGCGGGGGGGGGGAGGCGAGCGAATGGTTAGTTCAAAGTAAGAGTTCCTTTCCCTTTTTTCGCTCGCTCGCATCATACAGTTTCAAGGTGATCAGGAGGTTGAAAAACAAAGAACAAAGATTCCATTGCTGCCGAAAGGCAAAAAATAAAATAAAAAAAGAAGTTCATGATGTGACTCGCATAAATTCCATGACAGAAATTAGAAAATCCCGTGTCTGTTGATTATGAAAAGCATCGAATCGAACTGGGAAGAAAATATATTATTTGGCGGGTATTCGGGATTGAATAAATTAGTTGGAACATGTTTCGGGTACGTTTTAATTTCAAGGTTCATGTTTTTTTTTCCTTCTCGCATTGAAAAAAAAATATCGGTAGAAATTAGGAATCCTATATACTTGGGTATTAATAATAAACCAAAACATAAGAAACTGGGAAGAAAATATATTGTCATTTAAATAAATCGACAAGAATTCAAACTTTAAAACAAGAACAAAAAGCTTATTCTCATATTTTTTCATATTAGAAATTTTATATTTGGCTGGTAATAGTAAAATAAATCAAAACACAAGAAACTGGAAAGAAAATATATTTAAACGCGTTCCATAAATTCAGCAAATAATCTTTAAATATGGATTGAGAAAAAAAAAATGAAACTATGTATTTGAAAACGTATTTCCATAAATTCAGTAAATATTTTTTCACAGATGGATCGATTGAAAAAAAAATAAATGCAAAACAAAAAATATATAAAAAAACTCAAATAATGTTGGTGCAGATTTTGATAAACTATTTAAAATGTGTGATAAAAGCAGAAAAAAATGAAAAGAAATATGGGAAAATGTATAATGATAAAAGAAATTTACAATGTAAAACAAGAAAATAAAAAAATCATATAGTGTTGAGGGGCAGATTTTGATAAACTATTCAAAATGTATAATGATAAAAGAAAATAAAAAAAAAGAAAATATAGGAAACTATTCAAAATGTATAATGATAAAAGAAAATAAAAGAAATTTACAACAATGTAAAACAAGAAAAATAAAAAGAACTCATATATTATTGATAAAAATTTCTATTATTCGTGGATTGAACATTTTCGATGTCATAGTTTCTCTAAATCTCGTCTCAATTGCAACTTTGTGAATAACTGACTGAGATTTTGAGAAATATATGACATCGAAAATCTTCAATCTAAGAATAATAGAAATTTTCAAAACAGTTCCTTGAAGCCAAGAAGAAATTTTACGAAATAAAAAAAATCCAAAACGGGAAGAAAAACTTAAACTTAATCTTGAAATTAAAACGTACCACATTGTCCAAGTAGATTTTAATCGCTCGTAAAGTAAATTGCACATCGCATCTAATATTTAGCAAGAATGAAACGTTAACTCATTGAGAATCTATATATACCGTCAACCACGCGTACCTCAATGACACAGTGAAACAAACAGTTACGCAAATAAACGAATCAATTATTAAATTGTTTAAATTATCGAAAAAATGACGCAATACTGAAATTGAAATGCAGTCATCACAAATGTATGAAATCCGTAAAGTATAATGTCATAGCGTTTAAGTAAACATCGATGACAAAACAGTGTTAAAAAATTGACTCTTTTACTACATCATCACTCCATCACTTTTATAGAAAATGATTACTTCATCCTATCGTAGAGCAGTCTCATTGGTCAAAAGAGAGCTATTCTATAAAAGCAGAGGAGTGACGATGCGGCAAAAGGTTCAAATTTGTTAAAGTGTATTTGTAGCCAGATTGAAAAAAAAAATTGTTAAATATGTAATATTTCCTAATGGCACATTATGAAATTGAAATGCAGTTATCGCAAATGTACTAAATTCATAAAGTATGACGTCATAGCGTTTGAAGACGAAACATTGATAAATGACAGCAGCAAAATTTCTCTTAAATAAGTAATATTTTCTCATTGTGCATTCTGAAATTTTCTGTGAGGGGTCCGGCGCTCAAATCTTTTTGCAGTTGACTGTATGTGCAGTAAAAGTTTCTATTTGAACAAAAAAGAATTAAAAAATCCTCTTCTCTAAAAAACACTGAATATCATGGTGCAAAGTTGCAAGGTGCATCACCCCACGTAACCAACGTGTGATAAAATAGCTTTCATTCGCATCTTCTATTTAAAATTATAAAAATAAAATAAAATGCTTGAACATTAAAATTGTGGTTTAAATGTTTTTTTTTTTTTTTTTTTTTTTTTTTTTTTTTTTTTTTGCTGGCATTATATTGTTAAACTCTCTCCCGTTATCCAAGTGCGAATGCTGTAAATTAATTTACATGTAATTTGGAAAATTGTCATTGTACTTATGAAGAGCTCACAACTATGGTTAGATCAAACCTATTTTTTTTTAAAGAAAAAAAGATATAGTCCATTTAGAAATTGCATAAAATCTGTTACTTTCATTTCCAACGTGAACCAAATATGTTTTTACATACTTTATCATACATGGCATATGTTTAAAGACTTGGTGCACTGTGAAAATGAGTAAAAAATAATTTTATGAACCTCCTAATTGAACTATCTGTTTTTTTTTTAATGGACATGGTCTAGTATAGTTGTAAACCACACATATATGTAGCCCATTTAGAAATTGCATAAAATAGGTTATTTTCATTTCCAGCGTGAAATATCTTTTCACATAAAGTGTTGATTAACGTAAAGGAAAATAGAAAATGTTTTGTAACATGTTAAGTTTTATGGTTAGATCATAATTTAAAAAATACGATTCCATGCAAGAATTCTTCACACATATCTTTGAGTAGTTATTATTTAAACATTTTTTCACATTTTTCTTTAAAGAAATCTGAATGAATAAATGTATATATATATATATATATATATATATATATATATATATATATATATATATATTACATGAAGCAAAGCTCACTCGCATGTTAGATAAGGTATGCACATATTTACCATGACCTGTGATTGTGCAATTTTTTAATGTTAGCAGTTCTTTCATATCTCTGTATGTTGTACATTTCGTGATCTTTTAAGGAAGTCTCAATCTTCTAAATGATACCTTTGGATATTTCTTCTAGTAAAGACGAAATGCCTGTTTTGCCTTTTCAGGGTGATGAATTCTAAAAGCATAATAAAAACATTAGCATAATACTTAAAACCTAAAAATTAAAAAATAACATTACACTTTCCAAACAAATAGCTTTGAATTGAAACAGAACAAAATTACAGATTGAAATTTGCTTTTATTTAGTTGTTTTCTAAATTTTAAAGAAACAGTTTTTATGGAATAATACCATATTCTTAAAAAATGGATTCCGTTTTAAAAAAAGTTCATGTAATGTGATCCGTTAAAAAATACTAATAATTGTATACAATAAATCTGTAAGTAATATGATCTTTAAATAATCTAACACAAAATTAAATTAAGTTAAATTGAAGGAACTTTTAAAGAAGTTTCAATTTTTTTAATGGATTATAGCTGAAATTTTGACGTTGGATATTTCTTTACAAATAACGAACATTTAAAATAATTTTGAAACATGCTGAAATACTTTTTTTCGTTTATGATTGAATTAAGATGGTAACATAGAACTTCCATTAAATGTTATAATACTTTTGATTTCTTTAAAAAAATGAAAAGATAATAAATTACAGAGGTGTGAAAATTATTAGAATAATTGTGAAATTTTCAATAAAATCTTGTTATATTATAGAAATAGCACAGTATTTAAAAAATAATGATACATTTAATATTTAGTGTGCATTCTCTTCTCTTTTATTAAAGATTCGACACGTTTTGGTCAACTTTTCATGAGTTTGGGCGATTAATTTGTATTTCGATGCCATGGTACCAAATTCTGAAGAGTATTTCTATCAGATCATTCTTGTTTGTGATGATTCATTTCTTTACTTTTTTCTTTACAACGGCCCAAAGAATCGTTATGAGATTCATATCTCGACTGTTTTCAGGCCATGGAAGGGTTTTACATTTTTTTTCATCCAAAAAATTAGTCACAGATGAAATTTATGGGACGGAACTTCATTATGCATGAATATGAAGTCTTCATTTGGAAAGCTGTCTTCTAATTGTATAGTTACTCTTTGTTCAAGCAATTTTTTATACTGATACTGGTCCATTATGCCTTCTACAATGTAAAAACGTTTAGTACTTTGAGAAGAAATAACGTTCTAATACATTACTTTAGTAGCATGCTTAACCGTTTTTGCTAAGCAATTTATGAAAATTTTTTCACTGGCACACCATCTGACATAATGACTGCTTTTTAAGGTATTGTAAACATTGATTCATGAGAAAAACATATCTTAAAGATAAAAAATTCTTTAAGGTAGCAGTTTGTAGAGAAATATTCTTATAAAGACATAGTTAATCAGATTTATAAACTGTTCTGTATCTTTAATCAGTATGCAAAGAACATGTTTTCATGAAAAGAAATGGACAACTTAAGTTCAACTGAATAATTAAGATAAAAAGAATATTTCTCTTCTTGCTCCAGCCAATTCCGAATTGTTTTTGTACAACTTTTGCCCAAACAAGTCCCTTCTTTGCTATAGTAAGATATGATTTTAGTCTTTTTTCGAGAATGGTGAGTTCTGAGTCCGGCTGAGATAAATTTTCTATGAATAGTAGAATCACATACAATTACTCCATACGCTTGGAAAGAGATTTTTATTTCATGATTATTTGCTTTTCTATTAGCTTTAGTAATTTGAATTAATTTCCTTTCTGTTCTTGTGGTAAATCTACTTTTCCTTCCGCATTTCCTACTCTGGAATTTTCATATTCACAGTTGGAGGCCAAAATTTTTTTTATTCTAAACACACATGCTTGAGAAATTTTTACTTTTTTATCGATTTCCTGCTGTGTATAGTTATTTTCTTGGATGAGACATTTTGAAATTTTCTAGGTGAAATATGAATTACTCTACCCATAATCACAAAATAATCCTTTTACAATTAAAAATAAGCCAGCACTAATTAGTATAAACTTAGGGAAACAGCAAAAAGATTTGTTTTAAGAATAAAATAATACTGATTTCAACTGAAGAAAAGAAAAAAAAATAGGAACACAGCAAGCAGAATATTTTTAAATTTTATTTTAATTTCGTTTGTTAATCAAACAAATTTTTTATACATTGCAAGCAATTTGGTTACTTTGGATCAAATATTTTTCTTTTTAAGAAATGGCAACATTTAACAAAATTATATCCCCAAAACTATTCTAAAGGAATGAAAAATTGACTATATCAACAAATCAGACTGCATTTTATGAAACATATAATTTATATACAATATTTATCAAGAAAAACTGAAATAAACACAATTATTCTAATAATTTTCACACCTCTGTAGTCTAATAATGATTTTCGAGTACATGCGTTTGAGGCTTTCACACGCTAATCTTTGATATTATAATAATAATTTTAATACAATTTTCTAATATTAATTATTTATTATTTTTCAGTTCACTAAACCTTTGAATGACGTAACTTGCTTAACAAAATTTTGTGTATACAATGTCAAAAGCCTGTGCAAGTGCCACTGAATACATTATTCATATTTATGCGTTTAGTATTTTCATAGAAAATAGCATCTTGATGTCATTATTCTTAGGTTCATTCATAATTATATAATTATGTAGCACCCACAGTCGTCGTTAGGTCCGTGCACCCTGGTATGACAACGCACAAACTACCAAACTAAATTATTCTAAATTTAATATATGAAATCTATGTAGAATTTTATAGAATCATTTCATATTTTATGAAAATCGAATCAAAACTTACAAAGATATAAATATTTTTTCTTTATTGTATTAATTACTTTTTCATGCATAATCTATTTAATAATATACCATGCTAGGTAATGATTTTTAATTAGCATGGTAATTATTTTCAAAATGCTGTATTTGATCTTTGTAAATTAAATCTGTACATTTTTTTAGAGTTTGAAGACCAATTCGGCAAACAAAAAACCAATATAAAATATTTGGGGAGAAAAAAATGGTTCTGACATATAGAATCTAAATAATGATTCTAGATAAAATAGTCCTCTGTCAGCCCTATATATTCTTGTTCACTTTGCTAGAAAGTTCTAGAGTCCTTTACTAGAATTCAAGAACGTTCTTCTATATACTAATGGTAAAATTATTTTAAAATATCTGCAATTATATGGGAACACAATTATTTTAGTAACTATAATTCTAATTTATGACACCATTCCAGAAATGAAACAATAATTTCTTGTTACTGAAACAATTCATTATTAACTCTTCATCAAGAAAAACAGAGACTAAAAATTCTGGATAATTTCACCTGTTCAGCTTAACTACTTGCCCTATTCGCATAGTTTGGAAATCTATATTTCTAGTTTATAGATTCAGAAAATAACGTACTATTCATTCAAGGTGAAGGCGATACATATTTTTTTTCCTTCGTGTAGCGGAACAATTACCTAGAAACCCAAACGTATATATATATATATATATATATATTTTCACTATCCTTTGTATCGTGGATGTATAGGATTAAAGAATGTGGGATTATATAAGTTCAATTAAAAGATATTAAAAAATTAATTCATTTTTTTCTTTGTGTGGGGTTTCTACTTTTTTTATGAGAGCTATAGTACACATTCATAAAAAATTATTATGTAATTAAAGTTGCATCCTTCATTCCTTGATAGCCTTTTGTAAAGAAAAAAAAATGTTGTGACGATACTTTGTAATTAAGAAAATTTAGAGGATTATTTTTTTTAGTACAATATAAATACCGTAATATATATTTGTATCAGATAATAGTAGCCATTTATTTTTTATTTCAATTTTTTTAATTGTCATGTAGAATTTTTTTTAGTAAAATTACTCAATTAATTATAATTTATGATTTTCCGTAAATATATATGCATTATTCATTTCTACATTTTTAGTCTAAAAAATAGCAACTAACAAATTAAACATTTTGAAGAAGCAAAATAGTAAATATTATTCTTAAAAATCTTTTTAAAAAGGGTTCTTTGTAACATAGTTTTGTTAAATATCACAGTGCAGTTTGAAAGAGGTAAAATTTTTTTAATTATAAGATATAAAATATTATTTATTTAATGTGGTTTAAAAAATGCAACTTTCAAATTAATTCTGTAAGATTAATTATATTATCTTAATAAACTTTTGCATTTATAATCATTTTTAACTGTGCAATACAGTAAAACCTCTAAATAACGGACACATCGGGAACGTAGAAATTGTCCGCTATTCGGAGGTGTCCGCTATTGGGAAATCCTCAGAGGTGCAAAAATCTCTAAGAAATGCTTAATGTTTCATTATTGTTTCGTAATTGACTTTTATGTGTCCTAAAATCTCTATTATATGATTAATCAAGAATTTTAATTATTTTTTAAGTATTAAAACTGAAATAAAATTCTGCATACCTTTATCCGTCGTTTATTACATTCTTATGAAAAACTAGTTGGATGTGTCAATCCCGAAACTTTCTTCTATCTCATAAGTACATTTTAATATAAAAAAAAAAAAAAAAAAAAAAAAAAAAAAAAAATCGTGGTGACCCAAGAGTTGCCCACTATCGAATTTCCTCGAACATTTGACCTAGCCTAATGAGATTCTGGTATCCGAAAAACCTAAAACGCAAAATTTAATTAATATTCTGAGAGAATGAGCTTAGTAGTGCCTCATGTTGGGTAATTTATACTAAAACCTAATAAGCATCTATTGATATCAAGACCTAACAGAATCTTAAATTTGATGGAATTTCGTCCATTAGTTCTTGAGATATAGTTATAACAAAAAATTTGCAAAACATAGCACAGCAACACCATATCTTGGACAATTTATGCCAAAACTTAAAAAAAGCGTCTAATTATGTTGTGGTGTAAAAGAATCTGAAGTTTGATGAAATTCTGTACACTAGTTCTTGAGATATAACTAATTTAAAAAAAGTGTAAAATATAGCACAGTAGCACCATCAGTTGAAGGATTTATCAAAACGTAATCATCGTGTAATTATGTTATATGTCATTTTGTAACAAAATCTGAAGTTTGATGAAATTCTGTGCGTTGGTTGTTGAGATATAGCTATCAGAAAAATCGTGCAAAATGCAGTATAGCTGCACCACCTGTTGCAAGGGTAATACCAAAATGTAATCAGCGTCTAATTACGTTATATATTTTAGTGTAAAAGAAACTAAAATTTGATGAATTTCTCTGTATTAATTCTTGAGATATAGCTATCGCAAAAATCGTGCAAAATGTAGCATAGCAGCGCCACCTATAGGGCAGTTCACACCAAAACCTTATCAGCGGCTATGTATCTCAAGGTATCGCGGAATCTGAAGTTTGGTGAAATTCTGTGCATTAGTTCTTGAGATGTAGCTATCATGAAAATCATGAAAAACGTGGCATAGCAGCGCCACCTGCTGGTCAATTTACACCAAAACTTAATCAACGTCTATGTATATCAAGGAGTCACAGAATCTGAAGTTTGGTGAAATTCTGTGCATTAGGCCTTGAGATATAGCAATCTTGAAAATCATGAAAAACGTAGTATAGCAGCGCCACCTGCAGGCCAATTTTCACCAAAAACCAATAGACACTAATTCATATCACGGTCTAACTGAATATAAAATTTTATTAAATTTCGAGCATTAGTTCTTGAGATAGAGCGCCCACAAATTTTTTGTCACATACAGACAGACTCACAGACAGACACACAGACACACAGACTCACAGACAGACTGACAGACTCACAGACAGACTGACAGACTCACAGACAGACATTTTCTAAAAATAGTCAAAACGTGTTCAGGACCTTCTAAAACGTATAAATCCGTCGAAAACCGGAAGTCGAAAATTTTCATGAATCCAATACTTTCTTCTTGTAAAGGTAGAAGAAAGTAAAAATCGGTTGCAAAACTTAGTGTTACTTCTGCATGCTATTACACGTAATTTATTTTTCAATGTGACATTATTGGATATGATAGAATTACAGGCGGGGAGAGAGGATTACACTTTTTGACCATTCAAAGCATAAAATCTGAAAATTTTCCAGGGGAACATTTCATAACTTTAGGAGATGTCCTTACCGAGCAACCCCGTGAATTCAACACTGAAATGAGGAGAGAGGGATTTTTTACAGCCCACCTCCTACATTTATCTATGATCATAAAATTTGCGATACATTATCCAGATAAATTTACAGGCCTTTTCACATTTTTTTTCATTTTTTTTTTCTCGTAAAAAAATACTTTTTTATTCTTTATCGCCAAAAAAAAGTGTCCGCTCTTCGGAGTGTCCGTTATTTAGAGATTAAACATACAAAAATTTAGATTTTGGGAGTGGGGATTGGAAAACTGTCCGTTAAATAGAGGTGTCCGCTATTCAGGAGTGTCCGTTATGGAGGTTTTACTGTATATCATGTAACGTATTTCCGATTAAAATACTTTAACATGCGTTTTTTAAAAATGTATATAATATATTTCCAGTTTAAATAATCGTCCACGTGCTTTGAAAAACAGAAAAAAACTTGCTTCATAAAAAATATCTGAAATACAAAAAAAAAAAAAAAAAAAATTACATGAGTTATAACAGGGTTTTTTCAACTACTCTCAAATTTTACTTTCGATTTTAAATGGAATATTCTAAATGCCGCTGATTCGAAAATCTGTTTTGTCTCTAGAGTATGTATTTTCTTACAGAACTGGATATGTCAGAAGATTTATGAAAAAAAGTAATGGTAATATTTATTTATAAACTGAAATATTTGTAAAGTATAAGGCATCTCATGGAACACAAAAAACGATAGTAATGTTTTTTATTTCAATATTAACAAGTATGTAATTAATAATTTCAAAATAAATTTAACATTTAGATATCCCAAGAGATTCAAATCATAACTGATTTCTCTTAAAATATCTAAACAGCATGCCTTTTATTTTATTTTTCTTCTAGACTTTCTTGAAAATATAAATATTCATTACAGCCAAAAATTGATACTGAATGTTCTTGAATAAATTTGTAAATTAGGAGAAATTAACTACTAATAATTAAATCTATAACTTACGCTCTTTTTCCTTGTTTGAGCGAATTTAAAATATAATATATAAAGTACGCATGAAGCACACATATATATATGTATTTGGAAGTAAAATTGGTATGAAAGATTTTCTACGCCTTCAGAAAGTACTACACATTATATTTCTAAACATTAATCTAAAACTTAAATCTGTAAGCATATCAATCATATTGCACAATTTTCTAAATTAACATTTGCCTTTTCTAATGAATAAAAATGTTATCATTAGGTATACCATCAAGTTCATTAAAAAAATTTCTGGTACAAAACACATAAAATATCCTTTATCCTCCTATGTGTACAAACCTGTCAGGCATATTTTGTCCAATCTCCACAGTACGGTGTATCATGAAAAACTTTTTTTTTATATCAAATTTTCAAGTTGATAAAAAGTTTAAACTATGGTCACATATTTACCCCCAAAATATTTTTTAAATTGAAAAATATTTAGGTCTCCCGGAATAATGATAAATTAAAAACCTTTTGGCCTAAAATGTAGATTTTTTAAATACTTTTTTAATATATGAATATAAAGTAAACAAATTTTTGAAATTGCAAAAACATGACTTTTAAATAGGCATTTGACGTTTAAAAAAATTTCGTTTCTATCACTAATTTTATAAGCCTCCCGGAATCTAATTTAAAATCTCATTATTTTACAAACTATCCAAGATTTTCAATTTATTTTGTCGATGGTTTTACATCTGTTCCAGGTAATTTTCTACATCTGCAAACCTCAAGATATATCATGCGAATAAAATGTAATAAATGCAATAAATGTAATGTATAAATATAATAATTTTTAATTAGTTTATTTATCGATTTTATTTTGGCTTATGACATTAAAAACGATTTTTAAAATATCACACACAGACACACAAAATAAAACTCAGAAAGTGTGATATTTAAATGAAAAAGGTTGCAAATACAATAGTTAAACATTGAATTTGAAAAACGATATTCGTAATAAATTTCGATTTCATTGTATGTTTATCTTGATGGTTTTAGGCAATGCACCATAATTGTATGCAGTTTTTTCAACCAGCAATCAAAGTGTTTGTTTCGGCCGGTTGAAATATATAATTTAAAATGCAGTGAATTACAAATATTAATTAAGTTTGTTACTATTATAATTTTAAAAAAAATAGTGAGTTAATACTATAGAGAAAAGTTTTACTTGTTCTTTATTCTTGGACTGATGTAGTTGCAGATGGGAAAAGACACTTCGTTTCAAACTTTGGAATGTATTTTCCGTCCAGCAATCTTGACTTAATGAAGCCACATCGACCTTTGAAACTCCAAACGTGTTTAGACGTTGATGTAACCCCCGTTAACATTCTTTAAACTACCTGTGTGTATGAAAATATTTTACATTTATTTCTATTACTAGTTTTTTAATCAACAATCAACTTAATCTATTGTTTGCTCAAGTTAGTCAAGAGAGGTGGTTCCGTTACTATACTAGATTGCCAAACAATAGATCTTCAGCCTCATAATTAACTTGTGGTGGTTTTAAAACTTTCTTTTTATTGAATTTGGTTTGTCAAACTTTTTCTATTTTTTTGCTTGCCAGAGATCTTGTGTTTTCTGGAAGCAATTAACATTCACAAATGGAAATGTTCTGGATATATTGTAAATGCATTTCTCTGTAGCGTTGATTCAACAACAATCTTAAATTCATCTTCTAAGTGCTTGATATACTGTAGAATTTTAAAAAAATGTTGTGATGCATAAATAATACTAGGATGCAGTTTATGTTAAACCATGGGGGGTATAAACGTTAATGACAAGTTAAACTTGTTTTTACATTTGTGGAGTTGGATGAGTTGATGCAACAAATAAGCGTAAGATCCTGTTTTCCATTGTCATGCACCTTACATGGAATATTTTTCCAGGTTTTCTGCTCGCCAATTCTTTGGAATATTCTGCTGCGAGTACAGCTCGATGTATGTCCCATACATATTATCCCATATAATCCGTGCTCAAATCTTTCTCCTATGCGAGAATACTATCTATACTATGATAAACTCAACGATAGGTTATTTTTGACATTTTATTAAACTTCTACTTATAAGACCACTGAAATACATTGGACAATCTACGACAATAAAACTTTCCGGAGAGGTAATTCATTTTAATGAAGAAAACAAATCACTACTTCTACTGTGTGCTTTAATGCACACTAATTCAATGTAATTTATCCCTTGCATACACCATTACTTGTTTCCATACAATACACCCAAGAGTTTTAATAGTTTTCTCATGAATGCAGTTACATTTCATATATTTTTGTATAGATGATACTATGTCTTTCCCGGAACCACTGCCCTGAGTTACGTAACAGAAATATGTTGAACATAGTGCTACAATAACCATCAAGATAACTTATCAAGACAAATAGACAGTGAAATTGAGATTTTCTTTAAGTAATATTTTGCTAATTGAATATTGAACTATTATATTTGTAACCTTTTTCTTTTAAATATTGAACATTCTAAGTTTTACTATGATATTTTAAAAATTGTTTCTAATGTCATGAGCTTAAACAAATTAGACTAATAAACTTATTAAAAATTATATATTTTTTATTTGCATGATATATGAAAGTTTGTAGATGTAACAAGATATATTCAACAAATTTAAAACAATAAAAAAAATAAATTAAAAGTCTTGGATATATGGTAAAATAATGGGATTTTAAGTTAGATTCCAGAAGACTTATAAAATTGATTACAGAAACGAAATTTTTTTAATATCAAACGCCTATCTAAACTTTATGTTTTTGTACTTTGAAAAAAAAAACAATTACTTTATATTCATATTTTAAAAAAATAAAAAAAAAAACATAATTTTAGGCCAAAAAGTTTTAACTTCATCCTCATTCCGGATATTTTTCAATTTCAAAAATATTTTTGTGGGAAAATATGTGGTCATAGTGACAGCTTTTTATCAATTTGAAATTTTGATTTAAAAAAAAAAGTTTTTCGTGATACACCCTACTCCACACCAATTTCTGTATTGTCCAATACATCTGAATAATTGTCATACGTGTTTGCTCATACTTTGGTTTTAATTAAAATTATGATTTATACAGATTGCTTGAAATATAACTTTCTTTGACTGATTTTTTTTTTTAGAAACAATTTAATGAATAGAAAATCAATAGCACCTTTAATACGCTTTTTATCTTTCGATCGTCTGTCTGTCCACTCTCTAAATCTTGCAAATAAACTCGAATTTCAACGTAAAAGGTATATGCCCTCCCCGTAAGACTTGGGTCCCGTAAAACATGGTGACGTCACTGCAACGTCGTTGTGAAGTCACACTGTGACTTTGTGACCATCGATTGTCGCTGTGACGTCACAGTGACTAAAATAAGAAGACGTTATGGCCCTTTAAGAGCTCTTTTGTGACGTTTCACAAAATGGTCACAATGTGACAAATTTGTGAAAAATGTGTCATTTTTACTGATTTGACATTAACATTGTGACGAAACTGTGACAAAAGCGACAATATTTAAATTGCCAAAAACATGTTTTTAAAGTAAATAACATGTTTTGAAGGATATTTATAAATTTCTAATGATTTTTAAGAAAGTCACATCTCAGTCACAATGTGATGTCACTGAGTGGTGGCATTTTGGTCACAGATGTGATGTGATCAAAGTGACTCACAGTGACGTCACAATGACGTCGCTGTGACCTTGCATGCTATTAGGGTTGGTCTATGAGCGTCATAGTATGCATGGTCACATCACATCTGTGACCAAAATGCCACCACTCAGTGACGTCACATTGTAACTAACATGTGACTTTCTTAAATTTTTTTAAAAAATTACAAATATTCTTCAAAACATGTTATTTACTTTTAAAAACATGTTTCTGACAATTTAAGTGCTGTCGCTTTTGTGGCAGTTTCGTCACAATGTCAATGTCAAAGTATCACAAATGACACATTTTCCACAAATTTATCACACTGTGAATTCACAAAGTAGTCACAATGTGACGTCACAAACGAGCTCTATAACGGCCATAACGACTTCACATTTCAGTCACTGTGACTTCACATCGACGTCACGCGATGTCACATCGACAATCGGTGGTCACAAACTCACAATGTGATTTTACAACGACGTCGCAGTGACGTCACCATGCTTTACGAGTGTTTTTTTAATTTAGCATGGGGTAATCGGTATTCAAAATGATGTTTGTCGTACTTATAGCTTGTTTACAGGGACACTTAAAATATTTCCTTTATTTTTTGACCAATGGGAATAAATCATTTGCAATGTATTTTAGTGAATCTGTAATATTTCAAAAGTAACAAAATTGATATACTTCACACATGTTTACTAAAAGATGCTTGATGTAGAATATAGTAATTAAAGAATGCATTCACAAAGACACACAAAATAATTAAGTTAAGATGGGTCTCTCAGCAATGACTGCTGATGTGCGTTTTCAACTTCGATATACGTCTTTAACTTAAACTGTATTTTTTGTGTACTATTCCATGCGTATAATTTGTACCGATCATATATTGTTCATATTCCCAAAACAATTCGATAACAACTAATAACTCAACTAGGTCTTATTCTTATATTCTATTTTTATTCCCATGTTCTTATCTTATAAGAGAAATTTTGAGTTATATTATAATAGAAATTGCTAAAAGTATGCTTGAAAATGTTTTATGCGTTTGTCAAATTACTTATTTTTCACCTTTTTGAAAAAGTATGTTTTGTATTTTGTATGTTTGGTATGTTTTGTCCATATTTTTCTTTCTTATTATATTAATGATATAGTTTTAAAACAAAACGTTGCAGACTATAAAAAAGTTTCTAAAAATGTTTCCGTTCTTTAAAAAAATATTGTTTTTAGAAAGGGGAGAGATAGTCCTTAGGGGGATTATGTGTTCTTAAAATACAGTTTCATTAAAAAAAAAGACCTTTTTAATTTTTAGATATATATATAAATACATATACATTTGTATATATGACTTAAGAAATAAAAAAAGAATATTAAATTAAATGTTTTTTCTTTTAATTTTACTTTTCTGTGTAGAATTTTATTTACCGACAGTGTTCTTTTTTTATGTGAAGAATCTTTTTAATAAATTGTCAGTTTTAAAGAATTTTCTAAAGTGTGCTTCACTATTTTTTTCTTGAGACATATTTATCAATATATTTGGAAGCAATTTTAGATTTCTTAAGATTTCAATTAATTTTCCTAAAAATATATATAAATTACTATTTTTAATTGGATTATTTTTTATTTATAACAACTTTTAACAATTAAAAGGGAATTCATTTTTTATCAATTAACTTTACTTTAAAGTAATACAAACTTTTAAGCTGATTAACTGACAATCAATTATTTTTTATTTAGAAAGCAGAAAATTATTTCTGTGAAAAAGAAAATATTCTGAAGTAAATTTTTAAAACAATGTAAATTACAATATATTTCCCAAGAATAACTAAATTATTAAATTATATAACAGTTCTTTTAATAATATCTTACATTAGTATAATTCCTTTATAATATTTTTTAAAATTTATGCAGGCAATTTTTAAAAATGAATATAATTTATATTTATTTAAATATTTCAATTCCATTTCAAAGCATCTTGTTCTTTAACATGCGTAATGCTTTTCCTAGAAACATAATACAAGCAAAACAAGTTGGAAATTGCACGTAAAGCGTAGCAAATGAGGTGCGTTCGTTGATAACGAAGTTTTAAAAAATTCAGATCTTGCTGATATAGTAGAGCGTGCTTTGGATACAGTATAGTGGTCGAAATCTTTGTGTTCCTGTAAATATGCAGGGAGTAATTTTTATTATACTTCATTAACGTATATCTTATTCATAAAATGTGAAGTAGTTTAATATAATTAAAACACCCCCCAAACAATGTTTCCCTGTATAACATTATTTAGTGGAATACATTTGTGTGGCCCTGTAATTTAATAATAAATATTTTTTGCATCACAGATTATACAAAGAGTATTTTTAAAACATATTTCATAGATTCATGCCAATTCTGTTATATTTAAATGAGTGTAACACCATTAAAATGCATTTGAAACTTATTTCCCCATTAACCATATTGTAACGGAATACTTTTGATTGTCCCTGTAATTGATCAATGCATCCGATTTTCATAACATTTGAAATGACTCGACAAAATTATGTAATAAATATACGTTTTAAATTTCAAACAATTAAAATGCATTTGAAACTTTTTTCCCCATTCACCGTAATGTAACGGAATCTTTTTGATTGTCCCTGTAATTGATCTATCCATCCGATTTTCATAAAATTTGAAATGACTCGACAAAATTATGTATTAATTATGTATTTCAAATTTCAAACGATTCGGTTGGGTAGTTTTTGCGTTGTTGTATGCGGACGGACAGACGGACAGACAGACAGACGGACAGACGGACGGACTGAGCGACAACAATAGGTGATACGTATTTATATAATTACGAACGCACCTAAAAAGGACAGTTGTGCGAAAAACATACCAATAGACAGTCATATACCATTTCTCCTAAAATTGTCATAAAAGACATGTTACTGATGGCAAGAGATCAATATTAATTGAATAACATATTGTATACGAATTACGATTTTAGGTTTTTAGGTCTATGTACGCATAAAATTTGCACAGATTTTGTGTTTACGCGTGGTAATATCCGGCTTTTGATGAACTGTCTAACACTAGAGTTAACATATTTCTTCGAAACCTGCAACTACACTAGTTGGTTTTAGATGAGCCATGACCTTAAGTGATGTTATTCTAGATTTGTAAGAAATATAGGCGAGTACTAGGAATTTGTCTATCAAATTTCGCAACATCCAATGTAATACACAACGGAAGCACAATGAACCCTGTTAGGTAAGCTCAATGTTTAAAACATCGCTGTTTTTTTCGTACGTATTTTATTTTCTTATTTCAGAGTAATGGATATATATTTATACGTATATATAACATTTCCTAAGTAGTATTATTCAGTAAAAAAAAAATTACAATAAAAAGAAAAAAATCTATTTTATATCTTCGTAAAAACACATCTTTCGACAAAAAATAAATTTAGTAAGTCAATATCGATTAGTTCCTAAAGAAGTATCAGTATCAGAAGTATAGGTCTCAGACGCCTCCGAATCTCTCCCACAATGATAGCAGAATCTTGATTCAATTATTAAATTTCTTCTGAAAATGTAGGCTAATAAATTGCAGAAATAGAAATTTAGTATGCTAATTAATATTTTTATTATTATTTATTATTTAATACTTTTTTCTACATTAATTATTTTGCATTCATAAAAAAGCTTTTTTGTATTAGTGATATAATACTCATATAAAAAGTAATCAGTATTAACAAACTTTAGATAAAAACATTCTTAGTATTCTAATTTAATTGATTGAAATGACTGGTTTTTTTATGTTGTTTTGAAAGAAGCACATAAAAAAAAAAAAAAAAAAAAAAAAAAAAACATTTCTGCATATTGCGGTGAATATTTTAATATAGATAATAAACAATAATGATAGAAATAAAACCCCTCCTTTATGTAATAGTAGGCTTACATATTTTTCATAATTTCAAATCTAAAAATAATTTCAGATTTCAATTCTAAATTTTAATGACATAATAAACACATATTTAAAATGCACTTTAAAAAATTATTTCAAAACAATAATAATGATTTGTAAACAGATATGTCAGCACCTCCTCTGAAAATTTAAAAAATGTATTTAATTAAAAAAATCTAATTGTGAAATTCTGTTTACCACGTACATTTTACTATTCATTTTATCCTCTCATTCTGTTAATTTATCTATTATGCAAAGTGTCCCAGAAATATTGGGACAAACTTTAAGGGGAGGTAGGATACATTATTAGAGTTCTGAATTTCATAGCAACCCATGGTCGGAAACGCGTTTCTGGCACGGTAGTGACGATACAAAACACAAGAAAGAAAGGAAACGAACAGCGTGAGAAAACATGTTTTTTCTAGTGCTGTAAAAATGCCGGGACATCGCTGGAATGTGCTGAGTAACTTGTTGCATCTATCATGGAAATTGCTGGGGAAGTTCCGGACATTCGCGGTATTTTCTAGACAACATTAGATCTTCCCTGCATTGGAGATGTGTCTCCATGCATCCAGGGCCGGGGTCGTAATTTCGAACCACTACTTTGATGACGATCGTTATCTCTTTACCATTCTTTCTTCTTAGTTTTCTATGGTGTACTAAGGATAATAAAGATGTTTTCTCTTACTATTCGTGCCTTCTTTTTCTCGTGTTTGTCGTCACTACTGCACCAGAAAAGCATTTCCTAAAAAAGATTGCTTATGCAATTCTGAATCCTTGTGATGTCCCCTAAAACCCCTTAAAATTTGTCCCATTACATCTGGGACACCCTGTATATCACAAAATATTTCATATGCTTCGTAAAATACAAAAATATTTTTATGTAAATTAATCTTTTGGAACTTATGCTCCATCAATAAAAAGAAAATAATATCGCAATGCCTCTAGTTTATTCCAATTACATTTCAAGTAAAAGTATAATACAATCCGAAATATTTTATCAATATTATTTTCTCGTGTTTCTGGGAAAATTATTATTAATCTCTTCTGAAATCTGAGAGATTATTGGATGGATTTTTTTTTCATTCGTAATGCTGTTTCTTATTTTACAAACATTTTAGCATACCTTAAACATATTTTCATAACATTGTTGAATATAATAAATTTCTTAATAGAAGATTGTGACTTATGCAAAATAATGCTATATGGTAATTAAGTTTCAGAAATGTTTTACGCATTATTCGAATGCTTTATTAAGAAATATATCATTTCTAGGTTTTCACAAAAAAAGTAAATTATTT
The DNA here is from genome assembly GCA_964019185.1 of Maratus speculifer. Lineage (NCBI taxonomy): Eukaryota > Metazoa > Arthropoda > Arachnida > Araneae > Salticidae > Maratus > Maratus speculifer. The sequence goes on from OZ025290.1 coordinate 167,593,462, forward strand.
TATTATCATTTACAAAATGAAGTAATATATGCTTAAATATTCTCAATTTTTAGTTTTGTTATTTACAAATAAATTTTTTCAATATCAGACAATTGATAGTTATTTATATGTATGCACATACACACACACATCTATATATATGTGTGTACGTGTATACATGTGATAGTATTCTAAAGTGTATTAGTGATGATACTAAAGTTAAAGTGACAGTGTATAAACAGAATTCTAAATAACTATGTTCTGATATTAAACACATATATATATGAAAAACGTAGTTATTTAGAATGCTGTCGAAAAAATATAAAATTCTCCGCTGAATCATACTACTTACCAAGAAAATTCCATCAAGAACACTAGTAAATTTAGCTGACGTCTGGTAAAGGAGTCGTAAAGCAACAAATAAATATCCTTTGGCATATTTCCCTCATAAATTTGACAAAAGTGACGAATAATTTTAATCACATTTATTCATATTCCACATCACTTTTCTTTTTATCATATGTATTTTACTATTCATGTTATTCTTACATTGTGTTAATATATCTATAATAAATCACAAAATATTTCATATGCTTCGTAAAATATAAAAATATTTTTATGTAAATTAATCTTTCGGAACATATGTTCCATCAATAAAAAGAAAGTTATATCTTAATGCCTCTAGTTTATCCTAATTACGTTTGAAGTAAAAGTCTAATACAATCCGAAAGATTTTACCAATATTATTTTCTCATCTTTCTGGGAAAATTATTATTGATCTCTTCTGAAATATGAGAGATTATTGAATGGACATCTTTTTCCCTTCGCAATGCCGTCTCTTATTGTATAAACATTTTAGTACATGTTGAACTTAATTTCATAACATTTATGAATATAATAATGTTCTTGATAGAAGATTGTGACTTACGCAAAATAATGCTGATAGGGTAATTAATTTTAAGTATTAATAGATTTGGATAGAAACTTTCATACGATTCTACTTTAATTGATTCCAGTGACTGTGTTCTAAGTTGTCCAAAAGAATCACACTCTAGATAATTACGTTATCACAATGTGTGGTGAATATATAAATATAAATATTAAAATTCAATGATAGAAAAATTCGCCTTTAAGTAATATTAAGTTTATACATTTTACAACATTTCATGTCTAAAAAAAATTCAAATATAAATTCTAAATTTCAATTATCTAATAAAAACTTCTTTAAAATGTACTTTAGAAATATCATCTTTAAACAATAATGTTGTTTTGTATACTGTAAAAAAAAGGGTCGATCTAATAAAATAACTTTAGTGATCCTTGTAATTACTAAAAAATTTTTAGTAATCTTAGTCGGTTACAAAAAAAATCTGTAAGAATTACTAGAAAAAAGTTAGCAACAAATAGAGTTAAAGTTTTATATTTTTAATAGTTCTTACTAAAACTCAATTGGTGTGGCCTTGATAGCATAGTGATTATAGTAATGGACTCCAGGCTAAAAGGTCCCGGGTTCGAAACTTGCCACCGCCAAATACCCCACGAATGTATGTAGCGCCTCGTTAATAAAGGGATTATGAAAATCCTGTCGGAGCAGGCAGCAAAATTTGGTGCTGCCATCTATTGCGGTTTTGCTGAAAATCTTCCGCTTCAGAAGTCTGGATGCAGCTCGAAGGAAACTCCTGCCCTTCGGGCGCACGTAATGGTTATTAAAAATAATTTTGGAGCTATTACTAAAATTTGCTTGGTGGCTCATACTAAAAATTTTTAAGTTAGTTATACAAAAAATTCTTTTGTGCATTTTACAAAAGAAATGCTTGTTTCACTTGCAAAAAAAAGTTTGTAATAGTTACTAAAAAATTCTATGGAATACAAATTTACTAAGAAATTTTAAGTAACCTCTTGAATTTTTTTACAGTGTAAACAGGTATACTAGCCCCTTCTCTGAAGATTTGTAAAATGTTATATAATAAAACTTCTAATTAACATGTTTCTTTAACTATTCATATTATTTTTACATTCTGTTAATTTATCTGTTATAAATCACAAAATATTTAATATGCTTTCTAAAAAATAAAAATAATATTGTATAAATTAATTTCTCGTAACTTATTTTCCATCATTAAAAAGGAAACAATATCGTAATGCCTCTAGTTTATCCTAATTACATTTCAAGTACGAGTGTAATACAATCCGAAAGATTTTACCAATATTATTTTCTCGTCTTTCTGAGAAAATTGTTATCGATCTCTTCTGAAATCTCAGGGCTTATTTGATGGATTTTTTTTTTTTCATTCGTAATGTCGTCTCTTATTTTATAAACATTTTAGTTTATATTAAACATAATTTCATACACATTTCTGAACATAATAAAATCCTTGATACAAGATTGAAACTTACGCAAAATAATACTTATATGGTTACTAATTAATTTAGGGAAATATTTTATTCACTACAGTGTAAAAAAAAAAAAAAAAAAAAAAAAAAAAATTCAAGAGGTTGCTAAAAATTTTTTAGTAAATTTATATTCCACAGAATTTTTTAGTAACCATTACAAACTTTTTTTTTGCAAGCGAAACAAGCATTTCTTTTGTAAACTGAACAAAAGAATTTTTTGTATAACTATCTTAAAAATTTTTAGTATGAGCCACCAAGCAAATTTTAGTAATAGCTCCAAAATTATTTTTAATAACCATTACGTGGGCTCGAAGGGCAGGAGCCAGCTGCATCCAGATTTCTGTAGCGGAAGATTTTCGGCAAAACCACAATAGATGGCAGCACCAAACATTGCTATATTCATAATCCCTTTATTATCGAGTACTTACACTGCATATATTCGGAGTGTATTTGGCAGAGGCCAGTATGGAACCCAGGACCTTTTAGTCTGGAGTCCGTTACTATAACCACTGTGTTATCAAGGCCACGCCAAGTAAGTTTTAATAATAGCTATTAAAAATATAAAATTATTAACTCTATTCGTTGCTAACTTTTTTCTAGTAATTCTATCAGATTTTCTTGTAACCGAATAAGATTACTAAAAATTTTTTAGTAATTACAAGGATCACAAAAGTTTTTTTAGTAGATCGACACTTTTTTTTACAGTGTATTTGAATACTTTAGTAAAAATATGTCATTTCTATGTTTTTTATAATAACTTATGTTATTATTATTTATATTATGAAGTAATATCAGCAGATATACAATAAGAAATAAAAATAAATTTAGTGTAGAATTCACCTTTTTTACTAATTAAAACATGAAAATACATGTAAATGTATATATACCGCTTAAAAGATGCATAAAAACATATGAAAACATTTAAAAATACATTCAAAGTGATTTTAAAAAGTTGAGAATTTTTTTGACCATCTCTTACGCGGTCCTCATCAGTGAGAAAAAGTCTAAAATACAGTTGTTGCTTGAATAACTGTTACAACTGTTACTGAAGCAACAGCTGTCAATTAGAGCTTTTCTTACTGATGAGGACAGCGTAAATGACGGTCGAAAACGTTCTGAACTTTTTAAAAGGACTTTGAATGTATATTTAAATGTTTTTATATGTTTTTATACACATTTTAAGCATTATATATAAATTTACATGTATTTTTAGGTATTTTTATGCATGTATTTTTATTTGTAATCAGCACAAATATTAACAATTTTTGGTTTTGTTATTTGCAAATAAAATTTTAGTATATCGAAAAATATTTACTATATGTGTGTGTGGTCAAATGTGGGTGAGCGTAGGTATCACAGGCGGTAACAACATGGAGTCTAATCTTATTACGTACACTGTAAATAAAAATCTGTAAAGTTAATAAAATTTTTGTAGTAGATTTGTATTCCAAGAACTTTTTCATATAACGATTAGAGATGAGTTCGGGCTCGTTTTTCGAAGCCCGGGACCGCCCGAGCCTGATGATTTTGAATCTGAGCCCGTCCGAGCCCGATACAAGAAAAAAAACGACATTTAAAAATTGTTTCAAATGTGATGTCTCGCTTTTAAAACTTGCTTACATAAAAATTACTGTTAAATAAAAATTTAAATTCAATCTTATCAAAAGAGCAGTTTAATATAAACTAAAAATTATACTTCATATTTAAAAGGATTCCCATATTTTTGTCCTTTAAAGAGAGAATTTGATGGATACATTAAAAAAGTGTAATGAATAAATATATGAATTTTGCAGAAATTACTATTCGTATGCTGAAGAATCGGAAAAGGTTTTCAATTTCCTATAAAATATTGCAAATAATAATGATTACATTTAAATATAATATTGATTATATTTAAATATAATATTGATTATATTTAAATATAATATTGATTATATTTAAATATAATCAATTCATTTCGCCTAATAATTCACTGTAAATGACATGAACCTGAAAATCTATGAAATTAAAACGTTGATAGAGTTATCTTAAATGCCTGATGCTTTTATAGGAAAAGAAGAAACACTGATCGATTGTTTTTTTCTATCGGTATAATATGGAAAATATGTTTTCTTACGAAGGGAAATCCTCTGAATAAGTAGAGTTCATGGTGAAAAAGAGAAAGATTAATCACTATGTTACTTTCATAAATTGAACGATTATAACTCGCACAATTGAATAATTTGCAAATACCAAGATTTTGATCTACATAAAAAACCCAAGAAATCATTATCTAAGTTATTTATAACTAACCAAATAAATAAATAAACGACTGAGTTAAAAAATATCCTCTGTTACAAACGAAAATCCAAACAGAAGCTAATTTATTGTTTGTGCATGTTTTGATTCTTGCCATATCAGTAATGGATTATCGAAAGAAATGCAGCAGACATGAATCTCCAATCATCACAAATTTTCTTTTGAAACGACAATCAACTATTAAATTATAAAAATACGATTTCTGTACTTACGTTTCGACATAACAACATTGACAATATGTGAAAAACAATAATTACTCTCAAGGGGGGGGGGGGGGAGTTCTTTCAAACTTTTCTACACTCGAATAAATATTTTTCCGGTTTTAGAAAGAATAAGTCCGAGCCCGCATCGGGCCCGTGGTCGGGATGTCGGGCTCGAGCTGAACCCGTCTCATGTCTAATAACGATCACAGTAAAAAGAGGTTCCCAAAGTGTGCTCCGCGCAGCCCTTGGGCCTCTTAGGAAAAATCTTAGTAGCCCTTGTGGCTCCGCCTGAAATTTCCAGGGGCTCCCCGGCGTTCAAGGAAAATTAAACATGAAAGAAATTAGCATATTGCAAGTGAAAGATTTTCAAAAGTATCTGGGAATTTCGTGTGTGTGTGTGTCAAAAACAATATAACTATAAGTGGGCTGAAAAAATACAATTCGAAACTACTTAAGCATTTGCATTATGCATCTATCTATTCTCAGTATAATATTTGTGGTTTGAATTGTTTTATTTTATGTTTCTGCATTTAATGTGCTTTAAAAATTCGATTTAAAATAAACTACAAGAAATGGTATTCTGAATACAATGCACAACGTGAATAAAAAAAATAAAAATCTCGCCAGAGCTGTTAACTCTGCTTGCCGAACAAACGGGAGAACAATTTTTTCTTTGGAGTTTCGCCTATTCGTATGTTCATATTTAATTCATTTTTGCTAAGTAACAAAGTTTCTGAAAAAAAAAAAATTCAGAAAAAATTCAAGTTAATAGCTAAAACTCTGATAGATTTATTTGAATATTACTTGCAAGCTGCTCAAAATAAGATGCTAGACGACTTTAAATAGGTACTAAATGCATTCAGTGTAAAAACAAAATTACACAGCTTACGATCTGCGGAATACAAAGCTTTTGCTTTAACATCTCAAAACGATCTAGTAATCTCTTTTAAAAGCAAGCGTGTCAAAGAATTTAGGTGTCATTTGACAGATGAATACAAAATCTTGTCTGACGAAGCAATATTAATTTTTCTCCTACTTTCAACGACATATTTGTGTGAAGCTGGATTCTCCGTTTGCACAAATATCAAAACAAAATACAGTAACCGATTGAATGCAGAACATTCGCTTACAAATGTCGAAAATTGATCCAGATATAACAAAAATGTGAAAATAATTCAAGCGCATTTTTTATACTAAACATTTATATAGTATTCCTCGTCAAACTTAATGGAGAATAAGAAAAAAAATTAATATTTGTATGTATTGCATATAGCATTATTTTTATTTTTGGAGTTTTAATTTCCTTAAACTGTTTATTTTATTTTTATTAAATTTTACTTATTTAAATATTTTTTCCTAGTTTTCAAAATTGTGTTTAAATTTTAAAACAATGTATGTCGCTTAAAATGTCTATTTTTAAAAGGTTATGTAGCATTTAAAATCCCTCATTATGTGCGCATATATTTCATTTTATTTTTATATCTGTTTTTTTAATCTGTTTATGTTATTTGAATTAATTTTTAGTTACCGTATTTATTCGTGTATAAGGCGCACTTTTTTTTTCCAAAAAATTAGGGCAAAACTCCTTGGTGCGCCTTATACACGAATAATTTTTTACTGTTGGATGCAGTCAAACTATATACATATGGAACAAATAATAATTCAAAGAAAATATTAAAACTCGGAAAATTTTACTGCATTTATGACTGCATTTTTATTTCATTCCTTGCAGCTTTGTATACAACAGATCTAATGACATTATCTAAACGCTAATTAGCAATTCTCTTTTCCATCACTCAATCCTATTTCCCGTCATTCTCTTACAACTAGAAGTCTAAAAATGCATTTTCGTCTTGTTTTCTGGTCTGGTATGATGTTTGTTTCGACTTTTTTTTACTGAAATTCATTAAGCCATTCTTAATTAGCGTATCAAATTTATGATACGAGATATACGTTATATACGAGATTTTAAGATATCGCCATTTTTACTTGTAATGTAGGGGTGCGCCTTATACACGCGTACACCCTATACACGAGTAAAAACGGTATTTAAATTTTTTTATGTTGTTTATCATAGTAAAATAATGTTTGTCGCTAAAAAGATATTTTTAATTGCATCTACTATCTTTAAAATCTCTCTTTAGATTCATATTACATTTGTGTAAATTGTGTATTTATATTTCTTTTATATACACTGCTCAAAACAATTAAAGGATATTGCAATTTTAGGTGGATTTTGTATCTGGGAAACTTTTAAGCTGATTGATACATGGTCGACAGACATAGTAGGTTATATGAGAATAAATTACACATGTTTGGCAGAAAAAAATGCATTTTATTGCGCATTTGTGTACAAAAGGAAAAAAAACACAATTTGTGCATATGAGAAAAAAAAGAATAAGAAAAGGTGTTTTCTTCAAAGAAAATCATTTTCAGTAGGGGGTATGGTTTCCACGGGCGGCCAGCAACGTTGAACACCTTTCAGGCATGGACTCAATGAGGCTATTAATGACGAGTTGGAGTATTCTGCCCCACTCTTCCAGAAGAGCTCTTTCCCGTTCTTGGAGAGTTTGTGGGGGTTGTTGGCGGCCAGAAACTCGTCTTCCTAGAGCGTCCCAAACGTGCTCGATATGATTCATGTCTTGAGAACACGCTGGCCATTCCATTCGAACGATTCCTTCCTCGAAAAGGAAATCGTCCACCAGGTTTGCACTATGTGGCCTGCAGTTATCGTCCATTAAAATGAAGTTATCTCCGATTGCTGCAGCGTAAGGGACTACAATAGGTCTGGAGATCTCATCCCTATATCGGCGACCAGTCAGAGCTCCATCTCGAATGATGTAGAGGTCAGTGCACCCGTGAATGGAGATGCCGCCATACACCAACACTCCTCCACCGCCAAATCTGACACTTTCGTGCACGAACGCAGGATTATTCCTACTGCAACGGTCCCTCCAGATGAAAATACGCCTATTATCCGGATGCACAGAAAAACGGGACTCGTCAGAAAACAGAATATTGCTCCATTCATTTCTCCTCCAGTTGACATGCTCGGTTGCTCACTCCCTGCGGTCGCGACGATGCCTTGATGTTAATCTAACACATACCATCGGTCGGAGAGCATACAAACCTACAGCATGGAGCCAGTTTCGGACAGTATGAGTTGAAATCGTGGTGTCTGTAGCCAAGCGAAGGTGTTGTTGGAGAAGAGTAGCGTTCATGTTTCGGTGTCTCCGAGCTGTTAACGCTAAATACCGATCTTCATTGGGCGTTGTTGCCCGTCTACGATCTTGCCCTGGTCTTCGGCCTGCACATCCACTCTCCAACAAACGGTTCCAGATCCTGGAAATGACACTTTGTGACACTCCAATGGCTTGCGCTACTTCGGCTTGCGTTTGGCCCCCTTCTAACCTACCAACAATTCTCCAAGCTTCTGAATCTGTCAAATGACTTCGCTGAGACATCGTACTCATCGAAACAAAGCAATCACTTAATGCCGATCATCCTTGTCTTCATTCTCTTTTATCCACTTGAAAGTCAAATTTCATTCGCTGCCGCTGAAGCGACGTTTTTGACGTCGAACTCAAAATTTGCATACTCCACAGTTTGAAAACCAGAAATATTTGCATTTGTGATTCTCTTCTTCTATTTTCGGCAAAAAAATTTTGTTTATATCTTTATTTTATATAAAACTTCAAATATCCTTTAATTGTTTTGAGCAATGTATATATAAATTTAAATTCTTTAATCTGTTTATGTTATTTGTATATTTAAATTTTCTATACTTTTTTCATTGTACAATATTGTTTGTCCATTAAAACGCCCATTTTTGCAATATGTTGTATCATTTAAAAAGCCCCTTATTAGTATAATCTTGACTCTGTGCCCTGACGGACACGTGTTGGTTTAGCTGATGACGAACTATTATTGTTGTAGATCGAAACTCGTCCTACTTTATTTTTCATTTTATGGTGATTTTACAAACTGTTTTAGAATGAAAATCTTCACAAAAAACTGATAATATATTGAAGTTTTCCCATGAACTATACTAAAATAAATGAAAAAATAAACAGACTTACAGTTTTTCTTTATTGAGATTCAAGCTGTAGGGTAACGATTTCTGTACTTTAAATATTTTTCGCTAATTCCCCTGTTCATTGGTGAATCAAGGTTTAATATCTATGTCACAAGAAAATGTTTTTTTTTCTTTTTTCTTTTTTTTTTTTTTTTTTTTTTTTTCGCAAGACGCAATTTATTTTATTCTGAATATTGGATTATGATTTTGCAAATAAGTGCCTCTCTCGTTCTTATAACTAATGGAAGTGCACGATTTTACTTTTTTTAAATTCAGGTGAAATCTACGAAAGCACACTCTTCTTTTTTTAATATTTATCAAGGACGCAAAAATAGGAGGAGTTTGGAATAAAATCTCCATATTTTCTTTCATGATAGATTATGAGAAAATTAATGAAAAACTTAAAGCTTTCACAGAGAGTTTTGTTCAGTTGCAACTAATTACTATAGCTAACGTTTTATCTTTTAATATTCATGGATGTTCAGGAGGTATTGCACGTTACATATTAGAAGCATTGTCCGACGTTTCCTCTTTTAAAGAAACTTTTTTACAAAACTCTGCTTCAGGAGCAGAAATTGTTGAATCTGTTACATATATTCATTCCTTTAACATTGAAAGAAATAGTAGTTTTATTTTACTGATTAATAATAGAAATGAGGTATTAAACAGACCCACAGTTACTTCTTATCTTTCAGACGCATCAATTTTTTTACCGATTTTAAAAATTTAATCCCACTCCCCACCCCTTTTTCTGAATTAAAATTCGATGACATAGAATAAAGGCTAACACGTTTTGAAGCTATAGCAAAATGTTTCGAATTTCAATGTGCAGAAATTTATTTTTGTTAAACATGCGTTAAAAAGAGGCGCATTATTCTTTGTACAGAGAGAAACTAATTTAACGCCGTATGCATCACTCAAAAAATCCTAATTATTAGAATTCGGACATATTTACTGCTTTTACTTTTACAGCTCTATTTACTTTTACATGCTCTATTCACTGAATTATAAAAATTCAGTGAACAGAGCATGAATATCTCTCCCGGTCCTCTTTATTGAGGTTAAAAAAATACTAATTTCAGAAAAAGCTGAACCTGCCATTAAAACTGACAGATGGCAGAGTGATATAGGCAGGATATAAATAAATGTCACAGTAGCAAATTTTGCAAACGAGAGCAAAGGCCAGCAGTAGAAACACTCATTGATAGAGGCAGTCAAATTATAGCGATGAAAGAGGATTTTTACCAATTAAATCATTCCCTTTTTAAAACAACTAATCATAAAATTTGCAGGATTCAGCAGCTGTAATACGCATTATGGTGATAAGCAGATAGAATCTTTTAGCGGAACCATACACGGATGAGGATATATTTCCTAATCATACTTATGTTGCAAATTTCTCTGGCATGACTATTCCCGTTTTTACCGAATGAAATGTAACTTCGTAAAAACATTAATTTGTAACCAGAATCCCTTCATAAAACATCTCTCGCACTTTTATATTTTATCCAAACATTTTGATAAAATTAATGATGTTGATTTGGACCACACACAAGTGAAGTTTAGTCGACAAATACAAGTTCAAATATCCTCAAAAAATTGAGGATATATTTTCATACAAAACATCTATTCTCAATGCATTTTCTGTAGCAACTCTATCTCAATCAAAGGCTGCATCACTCCTAGTAATTTTCCCACATAAGGAAACAGCCATTTCATTATCACAGGATACGGATAATTCTGTTTTAGAACAACAATTTATCGAATGCCCTCGCGACGAAACAAACAGCTCACAAACGATGCAGTATGGCTACAGTTCCTTAACATTCTTCGCATTTTGCTTCCTTTTTATGATTGCTTCAATATAATCGCTAAATAATATAGATCTCAAACTGACTACAACTTATTTTCAAAATGTGTGTTAGACGATTTTATGCTAGCCATTTTTTAAATATTTTTTATTTAAATTTAAAAAAGTACGTATTATAAGTTTTTTCATGTGATTATGTTTATAATTAATATGATTAACCATCACAAAAAATTTCAAAATTTTAATACAATAAATAAAAATTTATTTTCAAATGTGTCCCAGATCCCCTTAAATGTTAATTTTATCAGATATTTTCGATTAAAAAACCTCTTTAGAAAAACAGTTAAAAAATATTTTTAGTGAAGAATTATGTGGTTTCATAAAAGTGGTTTTCATAAAAATATATAAAAAATTGTCTGAATTTTCACCAAAAAAAATTAATAATAATAAAATAAAATAAAATAATATATATATATATGTAATGTAAAAATATAAAAATAAAATAAAATTCAAATATATATATATATATATATATATAATATAAAAATATAAAAATTAAATAAAAAATAGAAGAATATTCTTCTGTTGATAGCTAAAATGGATTTTTTTTTTAGTCTTAAAATCGATTATCAAAATGATATAAAAATCCTTTGAAAATAACATTTCAAGTTTTATATTTTATTTTATTTTGCATTTTAGGACAACATATTTAAAAGGATCCATTACTTTGACAAATAAATAAATAAAATATGCTTTGGGGAAATGTGACAAAATTACTTTTCATGCTATACAAAGAAATAAAGTAAACATTTAAAGCAAAAATTTTAAAGAAATCATGCAGAAATATAAAATATTGTTAATGCATAATTTTTTGTCGCTAAGAATTCTAAAAAGCTGTTTTGATAAAATACAACAGACGCATTTTAAAAATATTAATTAAATGTACAGATTAAGTGTTGGAGTTTTATATGAGTAATTTCTATTTCACACATTACTTTAAAATAAAAATTTTTTTATATATGAAACAAAAATCTGTCTAATTTGAAACGAAATGTGTTACTTATAGACGTGTTAACCGTGAATTATCAAATTAAAAAGCTATTAAGTTTAAAAGGCAATTAATAAGTTAAAATTAGAAAAACTGTATAATACACATTGACTTGCAACTTACTAATTCCACTCCATTTATTAAGTTTCAATTACTTTTAATTTCTCAGACGCAGACTCACACGCATATATATGTAAATATATCTTCCTTAAATTTGGAGACGGTTTTATGAAACGACTGATTTAGTTTCCCAGCTATTTCTCCTAAAATATGTAACAATTGGAAGTGCAATTAACAATAGCAATCCGTATTGAACCATACATTTCAAAATTAATTTTAGAGTTTTAATCAGTTTTTTATGTTTTTTTTTTTTTTTTTTCTGATTTTAAAAACGGTTTGTTAACTTAATTTCTCCATTTTTGTGGAAAAAAGTGCTTGTTCGGATTACAAAAAAATTGATTACCTAAAATTCCGATAAAAATATATAAAAAAAAATAATGAGTTTTAAAACAATGTAAATTACACTGGTCAACAGCCATTTTAGTGCCTAGGTATTTAGAGCTGATTTTATATGAATTTGATGTCTTGAATTCAAATATGGCACCAGTTTTTCCCTAGCAGCTCAAATTTTTAAGATAATCAACTTTTGTGATATGTATTTTGCATTACTTTAAGGTAAATCTATGTGTTAAAAAACATAAATAAAATAAATGCAGAATTTTTATTTTTATTCTATACAAATATTAATTTTTATTATGATGATAAACACATATTCAAATAATTATCTTTAAAACTATATTATACAAATATTTTTACTCACAAAGGTAGCGAAAAACGCCACCGATAAGACCGATTCTCACTAAACGCTTCGGAAGCCTCTTTTCCGTAACACTCTCGAATTTAATTTTGAACAATCCCTTTTTAAAACTCAAACAGTAATCTGCCATCATATGCTTATCCCATCTTTCTTGGTAGCGATCCTCCTTAGTTTTAATATTATGGTGAAATCTTTCACCCTGTTCCTCACGTGTGTCTCCTAAATTTTCAAAAATTTCCCTAAGTGGCTATGAAAAAAGTGCACTTTAATTCTCATATTATACCCAAGAAATTTAAAACTATTATGCATTTCATTTACCAGTTCTACATAGTGTTCTGCTTTGTATTTGCGAAGAAAGTTTTGATAGTTGCGATAAAAGAAGTGCCTTCTTTTCGTTCAGCCTCATTCATCAAATTTACGAAGACAGGATCTTTAATCATTGTCTTACTTGTGGTCTGTCAAATATTTCTGATTTAATTTTTTTCATAACTCAATTAGGGCATTTTCTCCCCTTAAATGCAAAGGCATGATCCGTTCTTATCAAGAGCCTTTACAACCTTCTTCATAAAACCGAGCTTGATATGCACTGGAAGAATTATGATTTTCTTTTGTACGACTAAGGGGTTATTAATAACATTCCTTTCCCTCGAAAACATGCTTTCTCTCTTAGGACAATCTTTTCTAATCCAGTGGTGTTTCTTATCACTGCTATCCAAAAAGCACAAGAAGTAGGAATATTTAGTGTAACCACTTTACTGTCTAAGGCGAAAGTTTACCATTTTTAAAATTAACACAAATCACCCATTGATGTTCATAGTACTTTATTTTGTCAAAGACCAAAGCTATTGTGTTATATTCATCTTTCTTTTTTGTTAAGTGAGCAATTGGCATGGAACCATATTTGTTCCCATTGTGTAAAAAGATACGATTCAAACCCCGCTTTGAGTTGCCAACAAATAAGGGCTAATCATCTGGAAAATAGTCAGAAAGACCTATTTTTTCCCGACGTCCACTAGTTTCACGACAAAATACAATATTTCTTGGAAAAATAAGGGTAGTAGATTCTATTCTCTTGTGCGGTAAAAGGTAACTTTGGTTCCTTGTTCCAGTAAATCTTTGTCTTTCAATCTTGAAGTCAGTAATTTAGACACTTCTTTTGATATACAGATATATATTGAGATATTTGATATTATATATATATATATTTGATATTATATATTTTATGTTTGATATATATTGAGATCTCTAGTGAGATCATTTAACTCATCCTGGTTGAAACGTTAAGGCATTAAGGACATCTCCTCATAATCACCTTCATAACTATAGGAAGGATGATCAGTAGGACAGCATTCATCCTTACTGAGCTCTGGTAGCTGGTAAAACATTGGAATCGGCACTTCTTTTTATTAAAAGAGGAAGTGCTGAGACTTTGTCTCGAAGACCTCAATTTTTCTTGCATATCTGTTATTTTCAAGGTCTTCTCATATTTCAACGCCTTACAGATCGCCTTGAGGATCGCGGCACGCCCATGTGTCAAAAGGTCAGTTTAAGCATTCAAGGTCATTTTAGTTCTAAAAAATTTTTAGTTCTCTTCGTATATCTAAAAAAGTAGAGCTGATGTAGAAAAACTGATTTTATATTTAGATTCAGAATCCTAAAAATACCTAAAATCAGTTGTAAAATCTTAGGCACCAATTTTTTTTCTTTTTGTAGGCCTGTGTTATAAATACTCAGTAGTACAATGAACATCCCCTAATCCTATATCTTATAATTTGGATAATTCGAGACGACTTTTGGAGAAAAAACAATATTTCATGTTTAATTACTCCTAATGCTTATAATAATACAATAAAATTTCAGAATCAGGGCTTACGTAACAAGCTATTACCAAATACTTGAATCTGTAAATAACTCATTCACCTCGTCAAAGGGGGGGGGGGGGAAGCATTTATGCAGATAATGTTTGAAATCAAACTGTTGAAAATTAAAATAAATGTTTATTATCTGAATAAAATACTTTTTGTATGTCAGAGAATAATTTTAAAGTAACTGGCAAATAAACTAATATTCAAGATATTTTTAGATTGTTTCTAAGCGTAGGCCTTCTTGTTACATTCATGTATATGTTGTACATTTACTTATTGGGTATTCCTTTTAAATTCTATTCAAGCTGTTTAAAAAATAAAAAAAGCATAGTTCACTGCCTTTGTGTGTATATGTGTGGTCTAATTTTAACGCATTCTCCCGATATTCATACTGTAACGTGGAAAATTTCGCAAGTTAATTTCTTCAATCAAAATTATACTGTTAACGTATTATTTTCGAAAATAAACCGGATTCAGATTAAACAGTATTTCGAATTAGCGGGGTTTGAGTTAGGAAAGTTTTACTATAGATAGTTTTAGCCTAGTTTAGTATTTAGTACTGAGGTGATGCAACAGATTCATTTTTAAAGTCATTACTCTTTATTAATACTACTATACTAATCTTAAAAAAATATTTTTATAACTTATAAAAATTATGTTGTAAAGATTAATAAATAAATAATTAACATATCATATTTACTAAAGTTTAATTAATACTCAATTAAAAAAAGGGTAATACATATTACTTGTTTTCTTTAATACTATTATACTATGCATAAATAAAAATTAGTTAATGAGCTTATAAAAATAAATAATCAATACCTTTGAAATTGAATCTTTAATAAGATATTTTAATTTTTTTTTATAATCAGAAATTAAAATATTTTCAAGAGAGTTTTCAGTAAAAAAGCCCAGATTTTATATATATATATATATATATATATATATCTTGTTTTTTGCACTAATCATTGTTTTCATAAGATGTTAGTTACAATCTTGTGTTTAATATTACTATGCATTTAATATTATGTAACAAGTAATCTTTGCATAACTTTCGTTGCTATAAAACATTTATAATTGAGAAGAAGTACAGTGTATCAATAAATGAATGTCCCACATATAAATTTTAATAGTATCTATTATAAGCGTTGTAAAATGTCGGTTTAGGTCACAAATAAAGAGCAATTCAAACAGTCTTAGTTAAAAGCATGCGCAAGTACTACTTTGTTGTTTACTATTCACTTATTTGCAGTGCCATATATGAACTATTTGAATATGGCAATTCCAAAACTGTTTTCTTCGTACATATTTGCATTTCACAATTCGCTATCACACTGACAAAATTAAATGATAATCTACGCCCATCACGAGAAGTCTAATGATAAGAAATTCAGTGCATTAGTTTTTGAGATATGACTGTCACTAAAATAACATAAACCATCCAAAATGCAGCATAGCAGTTTCCCTTTGATGAGTAATTTACAGCACAATATAATCTGCAACAACTAATGTCAAAATCGAACTCAACTTGAAGTTTGATTAAAAATAATAATAATAATAATAAAAATAGAAAATAAAAAACGTACATTAGTTTTAGAGATATAGTTACAGAGGAAATTGTGAAAATGCAGCATAGAAGCGCTATCTATTTGTCAATTTACACCAAAATATAAACAACACAATATCATATTAATTGAATCTGAAGTTTTATGAAAATCCGTGCATTGATTAATAATACAGCATAGCAGCGCCATTTATTGAGCGATTTACACTAAAATGTAGAAATTATCAACTCATGTTAGAGACTAAAATTTGATGAAATTCTGCGCATTAGTTTTTGAGAGTGAGTTATTGCAAAAATCATGAAAAAAGCTGCACAGAAGCATTATCTGTTGAGAGATTTACACCAAAATGTAGAACTTGTCAACCCATATAAAGAGCTAACTGAAACTGAAATTTGATAAAAATCTGCGAATTAGATTTGGAGATTGAGTTTTTGCGCAAATAAACAAATGCTGTACATAAGTACCATTCGTTGAGCGATTTATAACAGAATGTAAAAAATGTATATTCATCTCTAGGAATTACGAAATCTGAAGTTTGATCAAAATCCGTGATTAATTCTTGAAATAGAATTTATTGCAGAAATCGTGAAAAATGTTGCATAGTAATAACAATTGTTGACAAATTTGCTAATCAGGTTCATTTCGCACCATACACTAACTTAATACAAATTTTCATTAAATTTCGTACACGCGTTCTTGAGATAGATCACCCACAAAATTTGTGTCATATACAGACAGATTGAGTTACAGATTCACAAACTCAAAGACAGACATTTTTTAAGTGTGTATTTTGGTATCTCTGATCCCTAAAACGTGTAAACCCGTCGAAAACCGGGAGTATTAAATTTTCACGAATACAATACTTTTTTTTTTTTGTAAATAAAGAAGAAAGTAAAAATGGCAACTCCAGAAAGTAAAGCATTATTGCTGAGCTGAAGATTTAATAGCTTTACATAACGACATCGATTACATCGTACATAACGACATAAGATACACTGTGTCCAATAAATGACTGACCCTTTTTGAAAGTAAATAACTAAAAAACGGTTTGAGATAAAAATATGCGGTTTGGTGCATTGCTATCAGAAAATCAGTACATTTTTATATATGCACTTCCTTAGAATAGTTTATAATATTTTATGATTGAATAATGTCTATTATACTTAATAAAAAACAGCAAAAAATACTTTTTAATAAGCATTGACTTTTCACACATTCACCATAAGTAAATTGTATTAAAAAATGTTTTTGTAACCGATTAACTGATTCCCTTTTTACGTACAATAAATTGAAAATATGGCATGGACACAGTTCTTTTATGTTAAAAAATCTTAATATTTAATCTAAATATTATTTCAATTAAATAGTTTGAAATTGTATTTAAAAAATTTAGTGATGTCAAAAATCTTTAAAGGATGTATCAAGCAAAATCTTCTTGCTTGTACGTTTCCTGTCTAAAATTAAAGCAGGACAGTGACTTAAAAATCGGCTGATAAAAATATATTAAACCTTCGAATAAATATTCGTCTATATTTCCTCTATAAAAAAAAACCTGTCTTAAATATAAAAATGATAGATCACGACGGTGAAAGTAACATACGAAACTACCTGCTAAGATGAAAACCTGTCTAAAGCGAACTACTTTTAATTTTCCCGCAAACCGTATTCATCTCTACGTTATATTCGTATTTTGACATTTAACATATCTGAAAATTTTATTACGAAAGCCACGACAGATTTTAAGATGCATTTTACACACAACCATTCCCTCTTCTTCCCCTGATTTCAAACACATCTACCTGAAATTGTAGGATGCTTAAAAGGAAAAAAGAAGCAACTTACCTGTTTTTATATCCTGCGAGTCACCCCTTTTCAAAATTTCCTTACAGAAAGCATAATGGAGATCCTGAATCATCATAGAATCATTATACTTCTACTTATTTTAGTTCAACTTTATAAATATAAATATTACTAAATTACAGGAACATTGGTGTCTTTCAAATATAACTTTTAAAAAGTTTTAGATTCATTTTTTTTAAATAATGTTCCTTAATTCAAATCTCATGCATTTTCAGAATTTTCCTTCCCTTCTTTTCCCCAGGAAGAAAAGTTAAGGAAAGGGAAGCGACGGAAAATATATTTCAGGGTCTATAATGCTTTTTGTAATGAGATTTTGAAAAGGGTAACTCGCAGGATATAAAACAAGTACGATGTGTTTTTTCTTTTTAAACATCCTTCCATTTCAGCGTAGATGTGTTTTCACTTGGGGGGGGGGAGATAGAATTGTGTATAAAAGTCATCTTAAAATCTCGTGTGGCTTTCGTAATAAAATTTTTAGATGTGTTAAATGTCAAAATATGAATATAATATAGGGATAATTTAGGTTTTCGAAAAAATGTTTCATTTTAGGCAGGTTTCCGTCTTAGCCGATGATTATGTATGTTACTTCCTCCGTCGAAATAATATTTTTTATGTTTAATACAGAATTTGTTATAAACGGATTCCTTCATTCTCAGGTTTATTATATTTTTGTGTGACGATTTATAAGTCACTGCCCCGCTTTTTTTTAGACAGAGAACTTGCCAACACTATTTCCGAACCACTGTTTTAATTACTTAACTGATTTCACTGCACGACGTAGGCAAGAAGAGTTTGCTTGATCCATCACTTAAAGCTTTTTCACACCACTATTTTTTTTAAATACAATTTCATAGTATTTAATGGAAGGGATATTTAGATTAAATATTATGATTTTTTAACTTAAATAAACGGTGCTTATCCCACATTTTTAATTTATTGTACGAAACAGAGATTCAGTTAACCGGTTAATAAAACATTTATTGAATACAATTTATTTATGGTAAATGTGTGAAAAATCAATGCTTATGAAAAAGAATTTTTGTTGGTTTTTATTAAGTATAATAGACCTTATTCAATCATAAATATTATTATAAATCTCTTTCAATCCAACAAACTCTATTTCTGCAGGTGAATGGAGTGTCAATTCAATATATCGACTGAGATTCGACTCTGCGAAATAAGACAAATATATCATGCTTAGTGCCGTGGTCAGTAACGGCAGCTGCTGCCAGACCTAGGGGTCCTGGTTCGAAACCAGGTACGGACATGGATGGTGTGTTGTCCCTTTGTAGTGTAATGGAATATATACATAATGGATATGTGCAATAAAAAATTGTTCTCTATTGTCTCTGTTTCTGCGTATAATGGATCAATCGAGGCAACAGCCATAGCAGCTACAGGATTCAAAGCAATCTCAAAATAAAATCAAAGCTCATGCGTATGAAAATAGAGTAATGTCTGAATTTTGACAGCCTGATGCCGCCGCCAGATCCATCTGTTGGCCGAAAACCGAACTATTTTAACAAAGTGTATATCTAAAAATTTACTGATTTTCTGATAACAATGCAGCAAATCGCATATTTTTATCTCAAACCGTTTTTTTTTTTTTTTTTTTTTTTTTTTTTGAGTGTGTGTGTGTATTATTTACATTCAAAATGGGTCAGTCATTTACTGGGCACCCTGTATTTTTCCTTTGGGATCCTTTTTATAGAAGATCATGTCTACATTCTGCTGACACCTAATTTATCAATTACATCAGTCTTGTTAAAGGTGGGGAAGTAATTGAACTGTTAGGTTGGATTGTGCCATGTAACTAAAAGAGGCACATATTGACGATTTGTAAGATAAACTCTGTTAGTTTAATTTCAGTTTGATACATTCTTTGTTGTAGATAGTCTTGTTAAATTGTTATAGTATACTATTAAGATAGGCACATCATTTCATGGACCTTGTGTATATTTAGATTTTTTTTAGATTATTTTCTCATTGACAGGATGTAAATGTTATTCCGACAATGTGATAAAATTTACTATCATGTTCACTTTTTACGTGTAAAATTAATTAGGATAAAAATATTCAAAAATATAACAAGCACTTTTAAACATTTACTTATCATAAAAATGTATGATTATATTTACACTAATAGGTAATGGCTATTTTTAAAACACCTTCTTTTTTCTCGTTAAAATGGAATTATACATTAAATTTGCAATTAAATACTGGAATCACAATTAAACACTGTGCATTATTTGTTTACGAAACATTATTGTTTTTTTGTTCTAAACGAATTTATGAATCCTCAAAACTTCTTAAAATATGCCATATTGATTTTAGTTATAAAATACTTATTTCTTTGTAAAAATATTATTAAAGTATCAATATACTAATATTAATATAAATTTGGTTCTTCCTAATTTTACAGAGTAGGAATATATATTCATATATATACCGGGTGTCCCAAAAATGACTGATGGATTTTAAAATTCAATAACTTGCAAACGGTGACAGCTATTTAAAAAATTTTTGCAGGAGGGTTATGTATAATGTCAGGAGTTTTTTTACCGTAATTTTTTATTTTAGTTCGAATTTCAAACAATAGGTGGCGCTGACGGCGAATGAAAGCCAGGTGATCGGTGCTGAGTGAAGCGTCGACCTGGCCTTCAATCGCCGTCAGCGCCACCTATTGTTTTAAATTCGAACTAAAATAAAAAATTACGGTAAAAAAATTCCTGACATTATACATAACCCTACTGCAAAACTTTTTTAAATAGCTGTCACCGTTTGCAAGTTCTTGAATTTTAAATTCATCAGTCATTTTTGGGACACCCGGTATATATATATATGTATATATATATATATATATATATATATATATATGTATATATATAAAGGAAGATTCCATAGATGTATTTGTTAATTAAAAAAATATATCTATAGTTTATAAGAAATAATTTCCTTTTCGCATTTCATTAAAAAATAATATATTCAATATAAAAAATATCCATAATATTCTCTATGAAACTTACTGCTTCCTGTTTTTGAGATCATAAAATCATTATAAGAAAATCTGAAGTTATTTGATAACAGATTTCATCATAAGTGAACACATTTACATGAGTTACCTTTAATATTATATGTTTGAAGTGCTTAATAAGCTTTATATAATGTGTATGAAATACGTTTATTTGATTATTACTGAGTACTTAGTTCTCAGAAATCTCTTAACTCTTGAAAAGTTTTCATTAATTAAATTTTTCTGAAAATAAAATGTTATTCCGAACTTGTGACAGATTGCAATTCAGTACAGCATTTTTAAGAGACTCTTCAAAAAATCCATAATTATAAAGATATTTTAAACCCCATTAACAGACACTTTATCAGTTGTTTCTTGTTATAATAATTAGAAGACATTATACTACAACTCTGCATTTAATTAAAACATTTTGGACAAAGACATAGTTTTTATTAATTAAATAAATCCGAAATAAGGTATTTCAATAAATAATTAAAAGGTAAATATACAATAATTAATACTAAATAATAATAATTATTAATATTTATATATAAAATTAATTAACAGTTAAATCGTACATAGGAAAATATAGAATATGAGTAACTATAGCAAATACATATTTCAACGAGTGACAAAATAAAATAGATCTGGCAGATTTCCTTGGTTAATTCAGGTTAAAATTTATGTCTAAAAATTTATATCTAACTAACAGAGTCACATGGTTTTGACCGTGTTTTTCACGAGTTACTAACATGTAAAATAAATAAAGCTTTAATAACGTAGGAAACGAAGTAGCGGAGATCTGTATTCCACACAAAAATAGCTAAAAAATGATTTTAGAAAAAAAAAAAAAGAAGTTACTCTCACAAAGCAATAGAAAAAAAACTACAATTTATAAATGAAAAATTGCATTTTTTTTCCTTTTTCAATTCTTTTTTAGCTGAGTTCATATATATGTAAATACGTAGTACCTATAGTCGTCGTTCAGTCCATCTCTCTGTCTGTCCATCTTTCCATCTGTTCAAATATAACAGAGCAAAGTCTACTCAACCGAATCATTTAGAATTTAAAATATATAATTTTTGGATAACTTTGTTGAGTCATTTGAAATTTTATAAAAATTGGACGCATAATTTAATTACAGGGACAGTCAAAATTATTCTGTACGGCCAAAGGGAAAAAAGGGTTTTAAGTGCATTTTAATGATGTTACACTCTTTTGAACATAATAAAGTTGATATACATCTATGAAGTATATACTAAAATATATATTCTGCACAATGTATGGTACAAAAAATATTTGTTATTAATTTACAAGGCCACGCAAAAGTATTCCATTGTATAATGGTACAGGAGGAAACATTGTCTGGAGCACGTTTTAATTATATTGCATTATTTTACAATTTACGAAACTGATATACTCAGCTTACATGTTTATTTCTGTACAATACAGTAAAGATAGTATTTACAGGGAAGCTCATAAGATTTCGGCTACTACACTGTATCCAAAATACTACATGCTATTACAACGAGATCTAAATATTTTTAAATCTTCGTTATAGACGCATCTCATTTGAAACGCTTGACGTGAAATTTCCGACTTTTTTTCTCTTTTGTACATCTAACAGAAACATATGTGAATTACTCTACAAAAATACGAAATGAATAGCATTTAACTAAAATCTATGTTGTGTAGTATTTGTTTATGCAACATTATTTTAAAAAAAAAACATTTTCCGTTAAAAAACCTCCTGTGAAAAATAACTAATCAAAAATCAGCAATAGTTGTTATCTCATTCGTGTAATCTTCCACAATCAGGTTCATAGCTTGAGATTTAGCAAAATGATCTAAAATTTACAAATCCGATTTAAAGCCCTTATACAGAAAGGCAAAATAGCCCCGTAATTTAAAACGAATAGAACTAAAAACCTAAACTAGAAATCTAGATTTTATAGTTTTTCAAATGATGTAGACAACACTAAATAGACGTAATGATTGAGAATTTGTAGTCTGAAGTTTTGTAAGTGGTGAAAAAATCTATACATATAATAAAACAGTAGGACCCGGTGTGTCTGTACATTGAAGATAATTGACAAAAATGGAGTCAGGGCGATAAAAGAAAACCAATGAAACACAAAAAAAATTTTTTTGAATTTTTTGTCTGTCTGTCTGTCTGTCTGTCTGTCTGTCTGTCTGTTTGTTCGAGGTTATCTTCGTAACTACTGAATGGATTTTTATGCGGTTTTCACTAATGAAGAATGCACACTCCCGGGCAGTGTATAGGCTTTGTTTCATCAAAATCGGACAACAGACAAAAAAGTAACAAAAAGAAACAAAAGAAACTATTAGGTGCGCTGCTCACGTTTTTTAGTACATAACGTTTTTTAGTACATATAAAATCCAATAGATGTCACTGTGCGATTTTAAAACGCGCTATCGTTATGTTTTCGCCAGTCTACTTAAGTATGAGAAAGTTTCAAGCTGGCTGTCGTTCCATGTGGTTTAGTCGGTAGAACGTCAGTGCGCCATACTGATGGCCCGGGTTCGATTCCCAGCATGGAATTTTTTTTCACTATGTTGGCATTAACGCCTATAAGCAATTAAAAGAATTTGAAATATTGTATTCAAGGCGAATTTTCTCTCTGGGAAAATTTCCTTGCATTAATATGTCAGTGTAATTTTTTTTTCGATTTAATTTTTTTTTCGAAACTTTGTTTTTCTTAAAAAATTACAGTAAATATTTGATATTTCCCAACGTTTTTTGAATGATCGACTTGCTTTTTTTTTTTTAATGTATGTCTGAACCTTATCTAACTACTTCTTCAAGATTTCTTTAGATAAACCGACCAGCGTAGCGGGCGAAGGCCGCTATCTATACATATAATAAAACAGTAGGACCCGGTGTGTCTGTACATTGAAGATAATTGACAAAAATGGAGTCAGGGCGATAAAAGAAAACCAATGAAACACAAAAAATTTTTTTTTGAATTTTTTGTCTGTCTGTCTGTCTGTCTGTTTGTTCGAGGTTATCTTCGTAACTACTGAATGGATTTTTATGCGGTTTTCACTAATGAAGAATGCACACTCCCGGGCAGTGTATAGGCTTTGTTTCATCAAAATCGGACAACAGACAAAAAAGTAACAAAAAGAAACAAAAGAAACTATTAGGTGCGCTGCTCACGTTTTTTAGTACATAACGTTTTTTAGTACATATAAAATCCAATAAATGTCACTGTGCGATTTTAAAACGCGCTATCGTTATGTTTTCGCCAGTCTTCTTAAGTATGAGAAAGTTTCAAGCTGGCTGTCGTTCCATGTGGTTTAGTCGGTAGAACGTCAGTGCGCCATACTGATGGCCCGGGTTCGATTCCCAGCATGGAATTTTTTTTCACTATGTTGGCATTAACGCCTATAAGCAATTAAAAGAATTTGAAATATTGTATTCAAGGCGAATTTTCTCTCTGGGAAAATTTCCTTGCATTAATATGTCAGTGTAATTTTTTTTTCGATTTAATTTTTTTTTTCGAAACTTTGTTTTTCTTAAAAAATTACAGTAAATATTTGATATTTCCCAACGTTTTTTGAATGATCGACTTGCTTTTTTTTTTTTTAATGTATGTCTGAACCTTATCTAACTACTTCTTCAAGATTTCTTTAGATAAACCGACCAGCGTAGCGGGCGAAGGCCGCTAGTATATTATATTATGAACCCTTTAAATTGCGAGAAATTATCACTAACTTTTCAGAATTGAATAATAAATAAGAATTATAGTTATTAAAACAAACTTATTGTGATCGCATTTTTTGTAAAAATTGTTAAATAAGTTTTACCAGGATAATATAAAAAAACTTTTTGAATTTTAATTGGGATATCTATAACTGTGTAGAAAAAGAAACAGCAATTTAAAAGAATGACATAAAACTATTTTTTTCTTGAGCTACTATTTATTTTTTGGACGGCAATGACTGACTTTTTTTTTTTAGTGTCAATGTAGAATATTCAAAAAGAAAAATCATTTCTTACTGTTTACCAAAATCATAACAGAAATCTGCTTTACAAATTTTGTGATTCTCACTTTAGTCTTTTTATTTCTTTGTTGATGAGTAAATCAGTCTGCATTTTGTCTTAGTTAATCTATTAGTATAAATCCATAATTAAAAAAGTGCCTATGCAGGGTGGTTCAGACTTATATGTCAAAATTTCAATAGAAATTAGAGGGGACCTAAATAAGTAGAATTCGCTTAAGAATATGGGATTAGAAATGCAGTGTTGAGGTATTCGAGGGTGCTGTTAATTTCGATGGACAAAAGCGGTTCCGTTCACATTCCCTCGCGGATTTTGAGCAACATGCTTTAATACCACAATTCGGAGATTTTGCAACATGCATATACTAAGAACGGAAATAGTTCACACTCAACACATGTCCAATAGTTTTTCAGCTTGTTATCCTAAACTATGCGTAATACTGTTTTTTCCACTGCAGGAATTCTGCGATATTTTACAGTTCCCTACCATGCCTGGAAGCATAAAAGAGTCCACCAGCGCACAACTCATAATGAAAACGCTCAAATGTTTCCGGGATCCAGCAAAATCCCAACCACCAATCGTTCAACCTGATTCCTTTGAGCGGCGAATTTGTTTAATTGCGCAATCCCAAACAAGAAATGCATGTCGGGAAGCACAATCTTGGAGTAATAAAGCATGTTGTTCGAAATCCGTGCTGGAAATAAGGATTCAAGCCAACAAAGAGCTATCAACCGCCGCATTCAACAGCGACCTTTAACGCCCCGGCACCACCATGTTAATTTCGTCACCCCACATGTACGAAATCTGCTTATTTAGATCCCGCTTACCTTTACATTTTTGACATATAATTCTGAAACACATTGTATATTTAATGTTAAAAGAGTTTGTCTATTTTCTGAAAATACTTTGTCGCTGTTTTTTAAATTTCAAAGCCTTTTATGTTTGTTTACTGTATCAATTGGCACCATGTATGATTTTGAACGAGACACTACCAGAATACTACAATGATTTGTGGTTATGATTCCTTTATGAACAACAAGCAAGCAATCAAAAACAAATTACTAATTCATACATGACTTATTTTTAAATAGCTAGAAACATATATTCGACTAAAAATTATTTTTAAAATATAATCAAAATGATGAAATAATTTGATACTAAACGTAACTTTTAGACAGAATTAAAAAAAATACTCTAATATAAGTATAGAAATATGAAAAACAATCTTCAAATTTTATGAATTTTTGTGATATTTTAAAATTTTGACAGATTACAAAATAGTAGTATATATACATTTATGCATATATTTTTTTCAGCTTTTGTATATTTAAAAATAGAAATGATGAATATTTTTACGAACATTTATAAAAGGTTTTTTTTTTTTGTTTTAGAAAAGTAAGATCATTTTAAAACTTTTAAATAACAAAAAATTTGCATTTAAAAAATGCATTTTTTTTCAAAGAAAACCATTGCGTCTTAAAGGTGTAATGTCTGTTTTACATAATAATTCATGTCAATGTTAAATAACAAGTCATATTACAAACAGTTTATTATATTTTTCTGATTTACTTCTTGATGTAGTGTTTCAACATTAGCTTGAACATCTTAAAATATTAACTCATATCGTTAACATTTACAAATTTATTGTGAAAAATATATTGCCTAATATTTTTTTTCTTTTTTTACTTTAATTAATTCAATGAAATAAGTTTTCAAAACATATTTGAAGCGTGATTTATAATTAAACATATGTTTCTATTTTTTCCTATTATATATACAGAAAATACATGTAAGAGTTCATATTTTTCATTACATTTATTTTATAATGACATGACAAGAAAACATTGAAAATAAAGCCTTAAATTTATTATCATTTTTTAATTTCACTTAAATATTACATTGCAAAAGAAATCTCTCTTGCATAAATTATTATAAGTAATATCTTAAGGACAGATATTTTTCAAGGTAAAATAAAGAGTATCACGTTGTGGATACATGCGAGAACTGTTGTTTCTTCTAAAGGAACGAGAGGCCTTGATATATATAAAAAACATTTATATATATTAAAATGAAGGCTCAGTAGTGAGTTCTACTTGTAATTTATCACTCCATCAATTTAAAACTGAATAAATAATGAAGAAAAGGTTTCCTACCTTTGAAGTTTTCTTTCAAACTGGGAACTGTTTCATCTTCTGACTGACATCTGCGTCTGTAAAAAACTAGATAGATTAATCATTAATTGATATGCTCAATGTTGATCCACACAATATATCGTTGTAGGAGGAAACTGCACTTTATTTAATTCTAGACTAATATTATAAGATTCTTAAATATATATCCACAGCAGTGATGGTACATGATAATTACTATAACTATATTCTTCCAGCACTAAGGCTTGGAAGTACAATATTAAAATATTAATTACAGAGAAAAAAAAGGCTATTCTACATTGTCTTAAAGTCAGAAAACAATGCAAAGTTGCATATATCAGCAGTTCTTTAATTTCTGTTTATTCCTGTGACGACAACATTCCGATGCAATGTGCCTTGTATGGTGCCGCCACCTAGCGCTGGAGTAATATACTAACTTCGTAGTAAGAAGGAGCGTTTCCCTTGGTGTTTCACCACAGATGTTTTTTTTCTTGATTATTAATAGTTCTGTTATAAGCATACCTCACAGAAAAGTCACACATTTCAAAAACTATCACGCTGCACATTTCACAAACAAATAATTGTTCGGTCTGATTGGACACAAAACATGCACACGCGATTCGTTATTTCCGACACTCCTCCTTTTTGTGTCCAACTGAGGACTGCTTAACTTGTAGTTTTTCACGCAGATACTCCAGGTGTGCTTTTGGTAAGGCTTTGGTGAGGATATCGGCTAGCATTCTTTTCGTGGGACAGTAGACTAGCTTAATGGTGCCTGTTTCACTTAAGTGGCGTATGTGGTGGTATTTCACATGTATGTGCTTTGTCTTTATCTGTGCCTTCTCATTTTCGGTAAGTTTTATGGCGGATAAATTGTCCTCATATAGTGTAACGGGGGTTTGCTGGCGTAATTCTAGGTCGTTTAATAACTCAAGTAACCATATGATTTCTTGACTGGCGATTGACGCAGCCACGTACTCCGCTTCTGTGGAAGACAGTGCTATACAGCTTTGCTTTCTCGATGCCCATGCCAGGACATTGTTTCCTAGTTTGAATAGATTTCCGGTGGTTGATTTTCTGTCTATTCTGTCGTTCCCCCAATCTGCATCACTATATGCAGTTAATACTGGGGGTTCTGTTCTATCTATTACAAATTTAAGGTTTTTTGTGGTTAGGAGGTATCTGATTACTTTTTCTATTGCCTCCCAATCGACCTCTCTTGGCGATTCATTCCTTCTTCCCAGGATATTTACAACTGATGCTATATCAGGTCTAGTTAAGGTCGCGATGTATAAAAGCGCCCCCACAGCCTGCCTGTATTTTGTGTTGTCTTCCATTAATTTTCCGTTAGGGTCTAAACTGAAATAGTTAGTGCT
The DNA here is from genome assembly GCA_964019185.1 of Maratus speculifer. Classification (NCBI taxonomy): domain Eukaryota; kingdom Metazoa; phylum Arthropoda; class Arachnida; order Araneae; family Salticidae; genus Maratus; species Maratus speculifer. The sequence goes on from OZ025290.1 coordinate 167,621,942, forward strand.
CATCGGCGTGTAGGTTGGTTTCGCGTTTAATAGATCGAACTTTTCTGCGATCTGTATGATTTTGTGTTCCTGATCTAATTCTAGGTTTCCGTTCTCCGATTGTCTTATGTTTATCCCTAGATATTGTGTTACCTTTCCTAGATTTTTAATTTCGTATTGTTTTGACAGTTGTGTGTAAATTTCGTCGGTGTCCTGTTTGTCACCTGCTACTAGGATGTCGTCCACGTAAACGATTATGTATGCAACCTTTCCGTTTTTAACCCTTTTGTACAGACATTTGTCCGATGCACATTCTTCGAAATTTAGATTTCTAAGTGATTTATTAATTTTTAGGTTCCATGCCCTAGCCGCTTGCTTAAGGCCATAAATCGCTTTGTTAAGACTACACACTTTATGTTCTTCCCCTTTCTTTATGTATCCTTCCGGCTGATACATATAGACCTCCTCCTCAAGGTCGCCATGTAGGAAGGCAGTTTTGACGTCTAGGTGAGTAACATTCAGATTTTTGTACACTGCTGCGTTCAGAAATGCTCGCAGTGTCGTGTGAGACACGACTGGCGCGTACGTTTCGTCGAAGTCACAACCGTATTTTTGAGCGTATCCCTTGGCAACTAGTCTAGCCTTATACCGTTCTACGGATCCATTCGCTCCCCTTTTCGCTTTGAATGTCCATTTGCATCCAATTACTCGTTTTCCCGGAATTGGTTTAATTAATTTCCATGTATTATTTTGTTTCAGCGAATTTATCTCTTCATTTGTTGCTTCTAACCATTTGTCCCTAACTTCATCATCTTCAATGTTTTGTATATCCGTCCACGTTTTCGGTTCCTGAATTTGGCATAGATTTGCGCTTATGCCGAAACGATTAGGAGGTACTCCGCGATTTTGTCTTTCCGACCTTCTAGGCTCGGGCGGTTTTTGCGCTGGGGCTTGAATTGAATTTTCATCGTCATTTTCTAACTCAATTTCCACGCTATCCGCTGTCCTTTTCTGATCGTCTGGTTTTTGTTCGGTAGTAGTAATTTCTTCGCTCATAACGCCCTCTTCGATAAATTTCACGGTTCTAGAAATTATTATTTTATTTTGCCCCGTGTAGATCCGATAACCCTTGCTTCTAGGATCGTAGCCCAACATGATTCCCTCGATTGCTTTTTCATCTAATTTCCCTCTCTTAGGTTTGTCGACATAGGCAAATGCCTTACATCCAAATGTTTTAATGTTTGAAAGGTTCGGTTTTCTTTTATTCCATAGTTCGTAGGGCGTCGCGTTGTTTTCATTGGCTTTTGTTGGCAATCGATTGATTAGATACGTAGCGGTCATTACTGCTTCCCCCCAAAAATGTTTAGGTAATTTTGCATCTGATAACATGGTTCTAGCCATTTCTACTATTGTTCTATTCTTTCTTTCAGAGACGCCATTCTGGGGGGGAGAATAGGGAACACTTAGCTGTCGTTCTATTCCGTTTTCGGCTAAGTAGTTTTCGAAATCATCGCTTATGTATTCCTGTGCGTTGTCAGATCTGATTGATCTTATTGGTCTACCGAATTTATTTTTTACTAATGCTACGTATTCTTTTAGTTTAGCAAGGGCTTCCGATTTATGCGCGAGCAGATATGTCCTTGTGAATCTGCTGCAGTCATCTGTGAACGTTATGAAATATTTCTTTCCCCCCAAAGTTTCCGTCTGCATAGGCCCGCATATATCGGAGTGCGCCAGAGAACCGACTTCTCTGCTTCTATTTGAGGCGACCTTGGGGTAAGGTTTTGCCGAGAGTTTTCCTTCGACACATTTAGTGCAATATGTGTCGTGCTTGCAGTTGTTAATTTTTATACCTTCTGCTAAGTTGTGATTAACTATATATTTTATATCGTCGAAATTTTTGTGTCCCAATCTCCTGCGCCAAATCGATATGCAATTTGTATTGTTGCAGTGTGTTTGTGTACTTAATGAATATCCGTATTCGTCTTGGGGATTTATTTCATAAAGATTGTCGTTGAGTTTTCCTGTCATAAATATGTTATTATCCTTGACGAATAAGCATGCATCTTTTTCGAAAATCACTTTTATGTTATTTTCGGTGGCCTTTTTAACCGACAATAAATTGCTCTTTAGTTCTGGGCAGTACAGCACATCTTTCAGAGTAATGTAGTGTTGTTTGTCTGTTTTTAACTTTACGTCCCCCATACCTAGGGAAATAAGTCTTTTACCGTTAGCGATTGTGATGTTTCCGAAGTTACCAGCGGTGAATGTCGCAAAGTTTTCTTTTGTGGAGGTGACGTGTCTAGTGCAACCGGAGTCAACTATGTATTTGTGCGTGTCTTTTGTTTGTGTATGGTTAACCTCTGCTGACTCGCTCTCATAATTATTTTCCTCTGGGAAGAGAGGAATGATCGTCTCTTTCAGGTCATCTTCTATCCTTGAGTTGCTGTTGAAACAATAGTTTGAGGATTCCCCTTTTATTTGCCCTGAGTTTCTAGGGTGTGTTTTCGGGTTGTTATTATTATTATTGTATTGTCTGAATCTGTTGAATTCACCCCTCTGGGGCATATTTCTCTGTTTGCTTTTTAAATAATAGCAATCTTCTCTTGAGTGGTTGCTGCGACAACAGTGATCACAATATTTTTTACTTTTATTAAATTTATTTGTTAATTTATATGCCGTTTCTCGGCTACGTATATTCGAGTTTTTGTCTTCATTGCGATGAGAGAATTCATCTAACAGTTTGTTTTTTACAGTTTCGATATCTAGCTGCTGACTTTCTCTCGCTTCCAGAGCGGTAATCAGCGGCGCGTAAGAGTTAGGAAGGGAGCACAACATCAACGCCACGATGTGTGAGTCGTTCACGACTTCGTCAATGGCCGCCAAATCATCTCTTATACTCAAGATGTTATTTATGTGCTTATTGAGGTCCCCCCCTTCTTGCAGCCTCTGCGAATATAGTTTCCTGAGCAGATATAGCTTTGAAGCTAAATTGGAACGCTGGTGGAGGTTCTTTAGTTTAGTCCATATCTCTTTGGGCGTTTTTAAACTTCGGATATGGACTATTTGTGCATCTTCGATGCAGAGACATAGTACCGCTTTGGCTTTAGCCGAGTTTTTGGTGTAAGTTTCGTTTGGTGTAACGGGTGGATCGTCGGTTATATATTTCCAGAGGTCGTCTTTTATTAATAAATTTTGCATCTTAAATGACCATATTGAATAATTTTGGTCATTTAATTTTTCTACGGCGGTTATCTCTTTTGTAGTCATGATGCGTCGTATGAAAGTAATTTTTTTGTTGTTGTTGTTAGTTTATATCTTAAATAGCTCGACGTTATATGGCACTTAAATGTTCATTCAATATTCAGTATAAAATGAAAAACATAAAATATGTACTTTCAATATTCATTAATATGTATCCATAAGACATGAATTATTAATATTAGATATTGTTATTCATTCATTTGTTCACCACTTATTTTTTTTTCATGTATTTTTTTTTTTTTTTTCGTAAATGGAGTGATTTATTTCTATTTTTAATCCTCTTTTTCAGGCTCTATAATCTATTAAAATGAAGGCTCAGTAGTGAGTTCTACTTGTAATTTATCACTCCATCAATTTAAAACTGAATAAATAATGAAGAAAAGGTTTCCTACCTTTGAAGTTTTCTTTCAAACTGGGAACTGTTTCATCTTCTGACTGACACCTGCGTCTGTAAAAAACTAGATAGATTAATCATTAATTGATATGCTCAATGTTGATCCACACAATATATCGTTGTAGGATGAAACTGCACTTTATTTAATTCTAGACTAATATTATAAGATTCTTGAATATATATCCACAGCAGTGATGGTACATGATAATTACTATAACTATATTCTTCCAGCACTAAGGCTTGGAAGTGCAATATTAAAATATTAATTACAGAGAAAAAAAAGGCTATTCTACATTGTCTTAAAGTCAGAAAACAATGCAAAGTTGCATATATCAGCAGTTCTTTAATTTCTGTTTATTCCTGTGACGACAACATTCCGATGCAATGTGCCTTGTATGGTGCCGCCACCTAGCGCTGGAGTAATATACTAACTTCGTAGTAAGAAGGAGCGTTTCCCTTGGTGTTTCACCACAGATTTTTTTTTCTTGATTATTAATAGTTCTGTTATAAGCATACCTCACAGAAAAGTCACACATTTCAAAAACTATCACGCTGCACATTTCACAAACAAATAATTGTTCGGTCTGATTGGACACAAAACATGCACACGCGATTCGTTATTTCCGACAATATAACTAACACTGGACGAACATTACACACAAAAAAACTACACTAAGAATAAAAGAATTATGCTGGAGCGCGTCACACATGCATCATCGAACGATCAACCTCCATCTTCCTCTCCCGATCACGATTGCCATCCGAATTCTTGAAAAATGTCCTTGGACCATGGAATATAGGCAACCTTCACACCTTCCCTCCAGTTTCCACATGTTGGACGGTGTCCCACACTGTGGAACTACTCTTAAAAGTTCTACCAAAAGTCTTACTTTAGAGTTCTACCTAAAAAGTCTTACTTAGAAAGTCCTATACCTTTTTTCCATTCCTCGTCCCATCGAGAGCATTTACTTGAACTGCTTATATATATATGAAAATTCTCATATTCTCACACACTATATACTAAAAATAACAGATACAAATACACATTAATATTATACGTATACATATTAGAAATATCCTTAACTACCAATAATAATGAAATAATACAAGAAATATAATTTATATATATATATACATATTTTTGAACAGCTAAATATATATATATTTAAGTAAATCACATTAACAAAAATGCTTTTGAATAACATTTATCATTGAATAAATCAAAATTCTACCATGTTATATTACATTTCCCCTTTTTTCTGGTTTTAAAGTTATACAGTTTTTTAAGTTCTTGCCTGGCATTTTTAACATTATTTTCTAACATATTCATTAATAAATGTCTTTGTACAATGTTTAATATTAATTCCATTCGATCTTCTGGAAAATCATAAAAATCACCCTCTTCTACTTTTTCCTTTAGTTTTGTTAATTTGTTCTTCTTTTTCATTGTCTCATGTTTCATTTTGTCAAGATCTGCTGTCGATTTCATTAAGCATTCATCTTCAACTTGTTCATAATTGATAACAGCCAAAAAGAAACTTGCATTCAACTTATCTGAAGCTTGCACGAAATTGTCTACTTTTTCTTCAAAGCTTTCTTTACATTCTTTCATTTCTTCCTTCAACTTCTTTATAGTGTCAAATAAAATCCTTTTTGACTCTTTAAGTTGATTAACTTCATTTTCTACAGCAATTATTTTTCCACAGATAATAATATTTTCATCTTTTGTAACACCAGGTTTCAAATTTATGCTATGTGAATCAACTTCGTCTCCCTCCATTTCTTCATCAAAAACTACTCTATATTCTTCGATAAATGCTATTAGTTCTTTTTGTAATGCTATTACTTTTGAAGATGATTCACTTAAATTCTCTTTATATTTTAAAAGTTCTTGAATTTCTATTTTGAAAAGGGCACTTTTCTTTCCTAATTCTTCAAGTCTAGAATAATACTGCTGGTCTTTATCCTGACTAACTTTTAATTCATCAGTTAACTTAGAATCTTTTCTCTCCAATTCAAATGTTGATGACTCTGATTTTCGTAGTTCTTCAGTCATCTTAAAAACTTCTTGTCTAAGTGAATTAATTTCCTTTTCTAATTCTTTTAATGCAGTTTCTTTAGAATTTAAATCTTTCTGTAGTGATTCCAAATTTTTATTAGTAGTGCTTAGACTTTGTTCAAGGGAAACTATTTTTTCATCTTCTTTCACTAAATCATTCTGGTAAAGCGATTTAAAATTTGGAAACTCTGTGGCAGCACTTGTTTGCTTTTCAATTTCGTTTTTGTAGCTTGCTATCCCTTTCTGTAATTCCACTTCGGAAGCTTCTTTTGTCCCCTTTAATTCAGCAATCTTTTCCTCAAGATGTTCAATTTCTTTACGAAGAATTTTAGTTTCATTTCCTAATGTAGATATTGTTTCACACTGGTCATGAATTATTTTTTCAGACTTGCTATTTTCTACCTGACTTTCAGATAATTTCTCTTCCAGCATACCAATGTCTTTCAGAAATGAAGATTTGGCTGTTTTCAATGCCGTTATTTCTTCTTCTAATAAACTAATCTTTTCAATGTAAATTTTAGTTTCGTTATGCAATTTTTGATCTAGAATTGACTCCATCTCCTTTCTTGAAGTAGCATATTCTTTCTCATTGGTTTCAAGGTGTTTAGTTAGCTTTTCAATCTCAGTTTTATAACCCTCAATCTTTTTCTCACCAGATGCTTTATAGTTTTTCAGTTGTTCAATTTCTTTTTCTAAAGACTGAACACTCTCTTTTAAAAGTTGATTTTTTCCAGTTTCAGAAGTCAGTTCTTTTTGAAGATTTTCTTTATTAGACTGAATGTCTTCCATCTTTTGATTCAACACTCTATACATATGTTTCAAATCATTCAATTCTAATTTCTTATTTTCCAGTTCTTTTCTCGCAGATTCCAATTCAGAATATTTTTCTTGAATAGGTACTCTGTCTATTGCTTTTATTTTTCTGCGTACTTGAAAATCATGACAAGCAGCGAATAGTGGTTTTACTTTTGGTATTCCTTTCCACCAAAACGACATAGCAATTCTAACTCTTGTTTTCTTAGCAGCTAAATTTCCACCAGTTGGTGTTTCATGCGCTAATCTTAATATTTCTTGCCTTATACAGTCAGGTACAACAAGTTGAACATATTTTTGTTCTCCAATCTCACATCTATGAGACAATAAATCATATTCGATCGAATAATAATTTTTCTGCCGCTTTGCATCTTCAAAGCATTTTCTAAGTATAGAACAAGCCATTTGCTCTTTTTGTAACAATTGCGCTTGTGAAACCGAAGACTTTTCCTTCTGGTCCTCCTTGCCAACCTGTTTGGGCAAAACAGCTGCCTCAACCGGAGTAGGAATAAGTTCCAAATCTGAAGCTTCTGAATCTTCATCTTCGTCACCTAGATTTGTTTTCACATTCCTTTCTGGATACTTTGACCTTCCCTCCACATTGAATACAGATTTTTCTTTATCTTTTTCAACCGGGGTGATATCTACCTCATCCCCTAAATACAACTTTTGCTGTTCTTTTAACAGAGCAAAAACCTGAGGAGTGACCAAAGCTTCTTCGTGTAATCCTTCCACTACCGCAACCGGTACCCGTACATACGGAATGACCTCATCTTCTATCCGAAGACTGAGCGGAACGGAAACAAGCTTTGCTTCTACAGGACTCCCTACTGCGGGTCTCAAAAATACTTTCCCACATGACTGCAAATATTCTTCCGGCACCATCGATTCCCGCAGCACTGTAATCTCCGCACCACTATCGATGATTCCCCGAAACTTCTGGTTACCGATTCCTAGATTTATCTTAAGGAGTCTCCCATCAGTTTCTTCTACCGGAAAATTCATATTCAAACGAAATACATTTATCCCCTTTTTCTCAAGATCAGTTTTGGAAGTTTTCCCTTCACTTTGTCCTACTGTATTCAATTTGGGACAGACCTTCTTCAAATGCCCTTCTTTACCACACGCAAAACAGGCATATTTTGTGCGTAACTCTCTTTTATCTCGTTGCATACCGACAGATGCTTCTGTCTTGAATTCAAATTTTGCTTTACTATCCCTCATATCTTTTTTTGAATCCAAACTAGAATTATTCCAGCTTCTATTCCGAGGGTTAGATAAATTCTTCTTTGGAAATTCATTTTTTCTAAAACTGACTGTAATACTCTCGTAATCATCGAGCTTTTCTGCTAGTTCTAATGGCGTTGTAAATGTAAGCCAATTTTCTAAAAAATGTTCTTTTATTTCTACAGGGACACGGAATTTCAATTGTTCTGTTACTATTAAGTCTTTTAATTGCTCGAAAGTGTTAATGTTTAATTCTGTTATCCATTCATTGAAATAACTTAAAAGCTCTTGGGTATAGTTTCTCCATGATTTGTCAGGAGTTTTGTGGTGTCTGTAGAAACACTGCTTTAATTTCTCACTGTTTAGTTTGTATCGTTTTAAAATAAGAGTTTTAACGAAATCATAATTAACTGCATCTTCTGGGGATTCTCTGGCTAGCATATTTGCAATTTCCACTGGCAAAACTGCTAACAGATAAGCTACCCAATCCTTCTTTGGTACTTGTGCCATTTCTGCTCTTCTTTCAAAGTTTATCAAAAATAATCCCATTTCATCACGTTTTTCATCGAATTTCGAGACAATCTGCGACAGTTAAATTTTCGAAGCTGTATCAACCTTTAACTCATCTTTTTGTTCTGAAAATATCTGTAATTGTTCCAATTTTTTCATTTCCAATTCATATTCTTTCGCTTCCCTAGCCATTCTCTCTTCCCTTTCTTCTTGTCGTATTTTTTCTTCCCTTTCTTCCTGACGTCGCTTTTCTTCTTTCTCTTCTTGACGTCGCTTTTCTTCTTTCTCTTCTGCTTCTTTCGTTTTCCTATCTTCAACTATGGAATTCAAAATCCCTTTAACAAAATCCTCTTCGTACCCATCCACTTCTAGTATAGCCTTTTTCAGTTCTGCAATTTTCAACCTTTCCACATCCTCAATACCAAGCTCAATAGCCACTTGCTGTAAGTCTTGCTTTCTAGTACCTTGAGTTAAATAAGCCATCTTCGATAAATTAAATTTCAGAAAATCGCAACAATATAACAATACTAAACAGTGTTTCTATTCTGAAGGAAACCTTCCCTAAGAACGCCTTAAACCAAATTTAACGTAAACTTGAGCATCATTTTGTTTATAACCCATTATATTCAATGCACTTTATGTTATTTAAATACTAATATTACATTACTAAATAAAGTATAACTCATTTGCAACACAATAAATAAAAATAAAATATATGAACAAAACAATTCTCGCAATAATTAAAATATATTTTTACCAAATTGTCAAGTTAAAAATATTTAAAACTTTTGTGCTCTAATAAAAAGAAATGTTTGTCAAAGTTTTCCGAAACTACTTTTAAATACCTCCTTAAAAAATATATATATACACACTACAATATATTTTTAAATTTTAAAACACTTCCACTTTTCTTAAATTATATTTCAAACGAAACCAAATATTTAAAAATTATAATTTTACATCAACACTCTTTTAATTAAATGCAACAATATTCAAGACATAACCATATATCTTTATCGCAATTTGAAACTCGAATCAAATCGCAGTGCTTTTCTTCTTCCATTTAATAAATTGAAAAATAAAATAACAAACAAAATAGTTTAACTTTCAGTTGACTAAAAAAAAATAAACAAATAAAAAATATATCTGTAAATTATCAAATAAAGAACAATCAATTATCACATTTTTCGTCTGCTGTCACTGCAAACGATAATCTGACATAATTTTACAATTTAATCTAAATTCGTAAAAATATTTTAAAATAACAGAATTCTTGAAATAATACGTATAAAAAAATTATTTGCAAATGCTTTTATTTATTTATTTATTTATTTTTTAACTTCTTAATTAAAAATAGCTATTTTCAAAGTATCTACTGCCAGTAAATATTTTTTTTTTCTTTCCAAACAAGAATTAGAGATAAATACTCTTTTTTTTTTTTTTTACTACGTGTGTTCTAAACAAATGAAAGTTTACAAGGTTATTATTATAAGATTATAATACAATAATTGAAGTTCATTTTTTCTTTTAATCCCAAACTCACAATAATATCATGTATTTTCGAAATATTTATTAAATAATAAAATTTTATTTACCGCACTCAATATAATTATTTATAACAGAACAGTTCTATCTGAACATTCTATTAATATTAACAAATGTACATTGTAACAGCACTATTATTTACGTCCATATACAATTACCGAATTAAATATCGTATTTTTTTTCAACTATTGTTACAATCAATTTTTAAGTATTCCAACTATTTATATGTATTATCACTGTAATAATATAAAACACACATATACCCTTTAAATATTTAACCATTTAAATAATATATATTTTACATGGCTCTCGATGGGACAAAACTCAAAAAAAGAAAAAAAAATTACCTTGATAATAACTGGATTCATTGTTGAATATTTCTCGTCTTCACATAAAAAAAAATAAGAAGCTATCTTCTTGATATAATTTTTGTTATAGGCGATTTTAATAATCTAACTTGAAGAAACTAAAGAACTTGAAACAAACATGGTAGACATCCATGGCGAGCTGCGCCATTTTATCACGTTGTGGATACATGCGAGAACTGTTGTTTCTTCTAAAGGAACGAGAGGCCTTGATATATATAAAAAACATTTATATAACTAACACTGGACGAACATTACACACAAAAAAACTACACAAAGAATAAAAGAATTATGCTGGAGCGCGTCACACATGCATCATCGAACGATCAACCTCCATCTTCCTCTCCCGATCACGATTGCCATCCGAATTCTTGAAAAATGTCCTTGGACCATGGAATATAGGCAACCTTCACAAAGAGTTTTCTTTTTTTTCTGAAAATATAAGGGGAAAAATACTTTACCTGTTTTTATAGAACACACGCTAAAATACTCTAAAGAACAACAGAAAGTTTCTTAGTAAAAAGTATGAGAGACAGAGGGCTGGAAATTGAAATCATAGGCATAAGGAATCTCAGTAGGTCTATGTTATTACAGCAAAAGTTTTTCCATCATGTTCGTTCAAAGAAAACAAAATCTAAAAAGCATTTTTAGGTAACTACATGAATCATAATATTGTTGCTAACAATACCTTAATGAACGTTAAATCGAAAAGAAAAGCTTTTAATTTATTACACAATTCACAGTAAATAAAGAGATATTTTTTTTTCTTCCAAAATATAGATTTGAATAAATATGACATAAAAGTTAGATGAACAAAAAAATAATTCATTTAATTAAAAAAATCCATTAACAACATAAAATATTAAAATTATCTTTAACCCTCTCATGCATACGGGCCTCATATGAGGCCTATTGCATTAATTATTGCATTATAAAGTAAAAAAAAAATTGAGCATTCATTTATGGAGATCTGATTTGTGGAAAGATAATAGCTAGCATCCAGCACAATGCTAAAATTATTTTAGAATGGGTCTTTCATTTATCATAAAAAAGATTTTTTGTGAATAATGCAAAAAAATGAAAAATAATTTATGCATGAGAGGGTTATTTTTGGGGATAAATTATAAACAAAACATTTTATGTGTTATTTATAGATATAGAACTAAATTTTTGAGAAATAGATACAAATATAAATATAGGCATACTCTGATTACTCAATTCAAAATTCAATTTGTAAACTGAGCAAAAAAATAGACAAGACGGGACTCGAATCTAAAACTTTATTATCATTTCTATATTCTCACGCCAATTCGATTTCACGAATTGGAGTTCACGTCGATTAGAATAATTTGAACCCAGGCCGGAGTTTAAGTCCCGGTTTAGGTTCTTCTTCGTTTTGTAGGAAAAGTTGAATTCGTACCAAAATTTTACAGATCAGTATGATTAAGTTAAAAAAATAATTATACACTATCTACAAATAGGTGTTTGAAAAATTTCAGTTTTTGACATTTTCTCAAATATTTAAAAATATACTTGTCGGATTCTTCTGAAACTTCAGGATATGAAGATTATGTCTGACCTCATATTTATCAAAATTCATTTGATAAGCATGGCAATTAGGACTCCAACAAAAAATTAAAGAATAACAGAAATATTTGGGATCACCCTGTACATGAAAATGCACGAAACGATTTATCTCTGCAGAATACAAATATGTGGATACTGCACAGCATGTACACTGATTGTTGTAAGAACAGCATGTATATTCATAGAGAAAGAGTGATTTTTTTTAATCAAAAATTCTGGTGTGTTTTTTGTTCATATCATGCAGGGTTTTGACCAAATTTAACGCAAATTTCAGAAATATTGGCAAAATCTATTAGAAAAAATACAGAGCAATTGGAATATAAATATATTAAATATTTTATGAAATATGAGTATTTTTATGAAATAATTTTTATTTGCGCATGCGCGAACAATAAAAACGATTCTTTTACATCATTTAATAGTCAATTCTGTAAAGTAACATATAAAAAAATCCAATCAAATATCATGAAAATTCAAAAAGATATCATTAATATAAGTAAGCTGCTTTTACATTGCTCTCTAAAAACGGCTGAATAATAAGGGATTCTCCACAAATTGACAATTTACTGACTGACTTTTAGGAAAAAATTGGTACTATTTAATGAATACAATATATAATACAATATTGCTGCTAATAAGTATCTTAACACCTGTGATAGAAAAGGAAAAGAGGTTCGCGCATGCGCAGATAAACATTATTTCATAAAACTACTCATATTTCATAAAATATTTAATATATTTATATTCCAATTGCGCCATATATTTTTTAGTAGATTTTGCCAATATTTCTGAAATTTGCGTTAAATTTGGTCAAAACCCTGCATGATATAAACAAAAAACATACCAGAATTTTTGAATTTAAAAAAAATCACTCTTTTTCCATGAATATACATTCTATTCTTACAAAAATCAGTGTACATGTTGTGCAATATCCACATATTTGTATTCTGCAGAGATAAAGCGTTTCGTGCTTTTTCATATACAGGGGGATCCCAAATATTTCTGTTATTCTTTATTTTTTTGTCAACCCTCTAATTGCCCTGTTTATCAAATGGATATTGATAAATATGAGGTCATACATAATCTTCATAATCCTGAAGTTTCAGAAGAATCCGACAAGTATATTTTTAAATATTTGAGAAAATGTCAAAAATCGAAATTTTTCAAACACTTATTGGTAGATAGTGTAGTCTTTCATTTATGCATGTTTAATCGCTGCTCAATGAAATCAATTCGAAATACAGAGGGTGTTTATTATTCTTAGCATGAGGAATATAGAATAGCGATGCTAGAAAATGATGAGAAATTTTTTGTATCTATTGTGGCAGATACTGCGGAAGTCCGGGATATGCTCGGTATTTTCAAGACCATTGATCTTTCACGTGATGGAGATATAAGACCGATATTACGGCCTACGGTTGTAATATAAAACATCATTACCATGTTGATTGGCGTCTCTGTTTTTTATTTTATTATTTTATTCTTAGCTGTACTAAATATAATAAACATTTTTTCTTACCCTGTTCGTATCTTTCCTTTCTTGTGCATTTTTTCGTTACTACAACGCCAGGAAAACATTTCCAAGCATGCATTGCTTGATTTCACTTCGCCTAGATTTAGTTTATTTCTCCTGAAATTTTGTAACATCTGTGCCGAATCACTAAAAGATTCACTAAAAGAAATCATTAAAAGATTTTTTGGAATTTGACTTCTTATCAAATTCATATCTACAATTTACATGTTTATAAAAATTATTATACGAAATAATTGGAAATGTTCTTATCAACTTTTATAGAATTTGTATTTAAAAACCCCATTAATTTCTTGATAAGCATGAAAATTATCATATTTTTATCATAATTTTTCATTTAAATATTTTTCTTGTTACCTACATTTTTACTATTTCAGCAAAGCAGTGAAAAATAGTTTTTCTAATTTTTCAAAAATGTGATTCTTTTATTGTTGTTTTTATATAATTATATGTATTTTTATATAGAAATAAAACATTGATATGTTTGCAAACACTTGTGATTATCTTGAATTTTTATTAAATGATAAGCTTTATGAGTTGTTCTTATTATTCTATATTTTTAGTAATTGTTTTCATTGCTTTAATACTACCGATTTATTTGTGATAATTTGTTTTGCAATTTCAAAAAAAATAAAATATTTTAAAATAACGTTTCCTGCTATAAAATTACCAATCTTTATTTCTAAATTAAAAAAAAAAATTTTAGAATCGAAAAGCCTAATGGAATATGTAATGATATTTAAAATAAAATAAAAATAACTGTTTTTATATTTTAAACCAGCATAAAAAATACTCTGAAGGAAAACAGTAAGTTTAAAGGGAAAATAATGTGAGTAAGTAATATACGACTAGGATTTAAAAAATACTGTGCCTGTAGGAAAACAGCGGAAAATGTTCGTTATGTATATTCAAATAAAACGAAATTTAAAAGCTTACTTTAAATGAAGCATATTCTTTTTTTATGCTTCTTATTAATAGCTGAATGCTTTTAAAATCGTAAGTAAAAATATTTAAATTCAACATATTCCAAAAAAGAAAATTCTTGTATGTATAATGAGGCAGTTTTATTTTCTTTTTCATAATATGAAAAACATATTATAAAAAATAATTTATAGAATTTTATTAACAAAGAATAAATATATATGTATATATTATTTTTTTACAAAAATCTTTTAACATCAATTCCGTTCACTTTTACCACGTTTTTTTAGTTCTTTATTAACCCTTTATTGAACGATTTTTTATGAAAAAAAGTTTAAAATTTACATATCAGTCTAATAAAGAAGGGAAAACAATAAGTTTCAAAATTTTATATTTTATGGTGTGTGCCATCTATGCATAAATACGGTTTAAAAAAATGTATTGCTATGTTTTGCAAATGCATGAGCTGCTTATCGCCTTAATATTTTGCAACTTCTTTTTATATTAATATTTTTAGGTATTCAGTAAAAATAATGAAAGTACAAGCATCAGAGGTCTGCGAGGGCCCAGACCTGACCGGTGGGTCAAACTTTCGTTTTTTCCCAAATCTTTCTCAATTTGATTTGAAGCATAGGTATACGTTAAATATGAACAGAATTTGAAATATTATAATTTTAAATTGAATTTAGATACTACTGAAATGCTATCTCAAAAAACATTTTATGGCACAAAATCATGTTTGCTCCTTAAATGAGAATGAACATGATGATGAATGATTACGTCTTAGTTTAAAAGTCTTCAAAAATGTCTATTTTTCGGAGGATTTAATACGTTAGTGCTATAGAGCAGATTATTACGTCTTTAGATAAAATCTTAGATATAAATATTGTAGAGCGGTTAACAAAACTATTTTTAGAGAAAAAAAAATGTGAAACTTTAGATTTATAAATCAAATGGCGCAGTTTACATTTACAAAAGTACCTTATACATGAGATATAAGTATTTGTAATTAGGAAGCAAGTATAACTGTATTAAAACAATGTACATTTTATTCCAAAATGGTGCTCATCCTTATAAACCAAAGTGTAATAAGAAATCTGAGATTTACGATAACTATTAGCACAATCAATAAAAAGTTACAAATGTAAATTAAATGTGACCAAGACGGGTTCAGGAGGCTTCCGCCCCCCTGACGAAATCTATTTTATTATTTTAAAAAAATACCAGAATTAGTACTTCATGGAAATTTCAGAATATCCTAAGATAAAAAAGTTTCTAACTCTTCTAATGTCTGAAAACTTTATTCTTATAAGGTGGTCTGGTGTAATAACGCCAGTCGGGGTAATAAAGCTAAGTGCTAATATTATGCATAAATATGAAACAATCTGGTAAATGACACCCATGTGACTGCGCAGAAGGGTTTTGAGTCATATAAATCGCAAAAAACAATGATTTGTTTCATTTTTAGGTCTTATTGTTTTTACAAGCAACTAAAATTAACGCTTGATCTAAAATTTGCGAGATACGTTTTGTGATGTGAAGAGTATTTTTTTATCCGGAAATACTTTGTTAATTACATAAATTTGCAGTACATTTCATGGACTTTCAAAATGTTGTTGAAGATTTTGGATATCTTCTCGAGATAATTTGTAATTTAAAATGTACAGAGCAATAACTATAACGGGGTAATAACGCCAATCCTTGGCATTAATACCCCGGCTGATTCCCTACTGTGGCCGAGCTACATCCTAAATACTGAGTCAAATAAACACAGTTAAAACTGTGCAATGTTTCTAATAATTCTATTTAAGCGGTCCTTTTTAAGCAAAAAGAAGCTCACGGTCTGATATTCTTTTGCCTCATCCCCCCCACACCACACCTTTTTTTTCTTACACTTTCACAAAAAATTGAACATTTTCAATAGCTTAGAATGCAATTTGTCAATTTCTAAGTTTGTAGAGTTTGTATTTTTAGAATTAAGCAAGCTACATGCAGTTATTCCATCTTATTTCATAGTTTTGTTTGCATGGCGTTATTACCCATATAGGTGTGTAATAACGTCAAATAGCATTGGTCAAGAAATTACGCCATTACATTTTATGAATACATATCTGTTAAATTATTTTTTTTACATAGATAGTCAATGAGCTGCTGTATCAAATCATATATTTGTTTGAAAAATACAAACTAACACTGAGCCGTGAAAATTGGTAGAACCTTAACGTGGCGTTATTACCCAAGAGTACCTTAAATAATTACGTAATTTGAAACCTTTATATTGTGGTTTGCAGTCGAATGCAATCCAAATTGTGTTTAAAAACAATGACTTGCAGAGATGACGTTCAGGCTTCTGATCTGGATATTTACTAGTCTAAAGTTACTCTTTAAGTATATTTTACAGAACTATTTAGATAGTTTTCCGTATTTTTGTGCATTCAAAACGTTTCACATATCATATTTATTTTAGTAATTGGTTTTATTTTTAAATTTAATTACGCGAGTTAAATCTCTTACAAATAAACCCCCATTTTATTAAATAACTTTGCATGCAATCTGAGTAATTGTTTAATAACTGCATAGTTTGTTAAACAAAACTGTTATAATTTTTAGAAATCAAATTATGTTTATTTATACTAACAAAGAGCTTAGTTTCTAATGAAATGTTGTTATATATAAATATTTTCTTGAAATTAAAAGAGGATTGTTAAACATCTGACATAATGAAAATCACTATAGCTACCCGAAGATACTCTTAAAATTTTGCGAAATCATTAAGAAATTCTCCATTTCATTAAAACAGGCCACTTACGAGAACATTTGAAATACAAACGTCACACTAATTTATCGTAATTTAATTAAACTATGCGATGCAGACTCGTGCATTTTAATTCGCAGAAAGATTTGTTTCAATGAAAGAATGGTAGAATAGAATTATTAAGCAAAGTTTTTGGATCAATTGGTTTCCCGATATAATTTTTCAAAATTACTAAGTTAAATTAATACTATTTATAAAAATTATTTTAAAATTAAATTATATTCCTTACTTTGTAAACAAGTCCTTTATAAGACGAAAAAATACTGAAGATTAACTAGGTTGATGCGCCAATACGAAAGCATTCTTCTATGTAATAAATGTTAATAATTTAAAATTCTCTACCATAGTGCCAGATTAAAATGGCTATCTATCCTATCATGAAGATTCTAAAAATATGAAATTCTGCACATTTTTTCTTGAATTATAACTATCGCTAAAAACCTGTAAATTGCGCAAAATATAGAATATCAGCACCACCTTTTGTTGTTTTGAGCCGAAATATAATCATTGCAACAATATTTGTGAACATCTAACAGAATTGAAGTTTTACGAAAATATGTGAATTAGTTTTTAAAATAGAGCCATTTCAAAAAACGTAAATTTTCAAGCATAGCAACGCCAACTATTGGGAGATTAATACGAAAACCCTGATCAGAAGCAACGTCAACGTTTAAATAAATTCGAAGTTAGATGAAAATTCGTGAATTAGTCCTTGAAATACTGTCATTGCAGAAATCTTGAAAAATGGAGCAGAGTAGCATCACCTGTTGATCGATTTACACCAAAATATAATCTTCATCAAGTAATATCAAGAATCTATTAAATATTAAGTTTTATAGCAATCCGTGCATTAGTTCCTTAGTTAGATCTATTGCTGTAGCTATGAAAATGCAACATAGCAGCACTGCTTTTGGATGATATGCACAAAAAACTAATCAGCAACACTTTATACTAAGCTTTAACTGAATCTAAAATGTTGTGAAAATATGCTTGTTAGTTTTTGAGATTAAGTGCCCATAATATTTATGCAACGTACAAACACACTCACAGACAGATATTTTCTAAAAAACATCAAATCGTATTCAGTACCTTTTAAAAAGTATAAATATATCAAAAATCGAAATTCGAAAATTTTCATGAGTACAATATTTTCTTCTTGTAAAGACAGAAAAAAAGTAAAAATTTGATTTATATTATTGAAAAAATAAAAATATTCGCTTCTTTTTTAAACTAGTCAGATATGACAATCCCAAAACTTTCTTGTATCTCATACATTTTAATACTTTCTGAAAAATTCAACATAGCAGGTCATTTGTTAGACGATTTGCATAAAAGTATAGTCTGCATCATCTTATGTCAACTTCTAAAAGGACCTGCAATTTGATGAAAATCCTTGCATTAGTTTCTGAGATAGATTTATTGCGGAAATCAATAAAAATTCTGCATAACAGCGCCACCTATTGCATCAAACACCAATTAGGATAAATTTAACGGAATCTGATATTTGATGAAATTCCATACATTAGCTCTTGTGATACAGCTATTGCGAAATTGCGAAAAATGCAAAACTGCAGCGCTACCTGTAGGACGATTTACACCAAAACCTAAAAAGCGCTAACTATATCAAGGACCAAATGAATCTGAAGTTTGAGAAAAATTCGTGCATTAGTTCTTCAGATATAGCTAATGAGATAATCAAGAATAATGCAGCATACCTCCTTCACTCTTGAGCGATTTGCTCTAAGTAGTATTGCGTGCCAAATCATAATATTCTTGCATTATTTCTTAAGATAGAGCAGTTGTGGAAATTTTAAATAAGCTTGCGTCTTATGACGCTGGCTTATATTGTGTTCAGGAAATTCTGTATTCAGGGATATACACAAAAATTTAATCAGCTAGAGTTTTCATCAAATCCTAACTAAATTGGATATTTTGTTGAATTTTGTGCTTTAATTCTTAAAATAGAGCATCTACAAACTTTTTATCACACTCAGAAACTTTGCCTCCTTCGAGCTACGTTTGCCAATCCCCGTTCAAACACTCTAGATTCTAAAAACATACTGAATTTATCGGCTTAAGAAATATATAATTTTTAATTTAAAAGAACAGTGGATATCTCCTTGTAAACAACTTTCCATTCATTTTCCTTTGATTGAAGATGTTTATGGTCAAATCAGCTGCTGATAAGAGATACAGTATTTGTTTTAGTCTGTTTTAATCTCTGATAAAAAAGAAGAAAAAATAGTTCAAATTTTAATATAAGACTAGCGAGTTACGCCCGCTAGCTGGGCCACTTTTTTCAAATGAACATCGATATTAAGCAGTATATAATAAGCAAAAAAATTCATTTAATAAGAAAGTCTTGGTGTTCGAATCCTCAAGCACAAAAAAAGTAAATTAAAGAGCTATGGTTGTTAAGCGCCCATTATCCCGTTAAAAGTATGTGATTTCGCACGGTGGGTGCTACGTATTTTGAAATACGCCCACCGGTACGTCCTCCGTGCGAAGCCGGCCCACCGGCGCTGCGCGCCATCGTCGCCATCGTCCCGTTAAAAATATTTGGTGTTGCACGGTTGGCGCTGCGCGCCCATAAGACATTTTCTCGTATTTTTTGGTTCATCAGAAGCAGACTTTTACACAGATTCTGAATATGTAATCAGTTTTTTCTACTTTAAAAACTGTTTGCATGATGGTTTAAGAAAAAACGCGCAAAAAAAGTTTCGGTATTAAAAACTGCAAAAGACTGCTATTTAAAAAAAATAAGTAATTTCATTAATATCACAAACAACATAACTAACAAATAATTTTGGCAGCTCGTTTTCCGTTTGTACTAACAGAAATTAGTATTAATCGCGTAAATCTTAGGTTACACAATATTCGTGTATGCTACCGAAAAGAAAAAATATGAAAATGAGCTACAACGATTAATACTCAGATACAGAATAAATATATGAATAGCCAGTTACATCCCAGATCTCAAAATATTAATTAGCAACACTATTACCTCTTAGTGAACATGTCTTGCTGTGCTTAAATAGTTGTACTTATTATATTAATTAAACCGTGTTTAACATTTTTTACCAATTAGTTCTTTTTCTCTTATACATTCATTGACAAAACGACGGGAGAAAAAGACGTTTTCGGCTGCTTCTTCTTTTAGCCAAAGGGGAAAAGTTCTTCTCGTTCACCGCAAGGTGGCACAGTGTTCTGCCTGAGAGCTCCGTTTGAGCTCCGTATCGGAAATGAGACGTTTTCTGTTGCGATTGCCGACCGGTTTTTAATTCATAATTTTTTAATTTTGGTCCCACGATCTCGAAAATGCCCGAAATGACTTTCCCGGAATTTTTCGAATCGAAAGACACCTCTCGCGACTTCCAACTCGCCCGCGTTGCGAACTGTAATCGGCTTCAAGCAGACAGACAGACAGAAGCGCACGGATTTTATTAGTATAGATAATACAAAATCTATTAAGTAAACATGGAGTTTTTGTCTCTTAATATTATTTAAGAACGCTATAAGGAAATTCTTTTCAAAGACCTTTGAAATTTAAAATTTTAAATCTATCGTAATTTTCACTACTTTTTTTTTCTTTTTTTTTAATATTAACGAGATATATTTTGGTTTTAGAAAGAAGATATTGTTACCTTAGAATTCACAAACACAGTTGAAATGATAAACTCAAAATATAAAATAAATGTCTCACACAAATATACTTTTAAATTTCAACTGTTTTGCATTGCTATTGTTTGGTCGTTTTAAATAAGACGTAATTTCTAATATTTACTGTTTTTAATGCAAATTAATGAATTAATTATTTGAAAAATTTATTTATATTTATAATATTCCCGTAAAAACACTTTTGTTACTAGAAAGAAAATGTTTTTATTCTGCTGTTTTAGGACTGGCAACAATAATTTTAAAAATCATCTATAAATATTACATGTCTTGTGATAAAATATATTTTAATTTAAACTGATGTACCGATTTAAACCTGACTTAATTTTCACCAAAGTTTTCGTTCTTTTTTTATATTTCCTTGAAAATATTTTTGTTCTTAGAAAGAAAGTATTGTTTGAGCTACTTTAGTGTTATTCAAAACAATAATTGAAAATATTATCTCAAAAAATCATTTTAAAGTTTCACGCAAAAGTATCTTTAAACTATTTGACTATATTTTATTAAAATTTGGTCATTTTAAATATAACGTAATTTGCAACATTTGCGACTATAATGTATAATAATAAATTTATTGTTTTTAAATTTTCTTTCTCTTTTAAAATTGGTGTGTAAATATTGTTTTTATGACATAATTAATTTTATGACTAAATAGTTTAATTCTAACTTGAATGGGTTTTTTTTCTGTTTAAAATATTCACATTTTTTATTTTCGGGAAATATTCCTTTCTGTGCTTTTAAACTTAGCAACAATTTAAAATAATATATTTTTCTAAAATACGTAAAAAATTCTGCCTGGAATTGATCAAAATTTGAATATAAAATAGAATTAAATCACCGAAATATGAGTCAAATAAAAAATAAATAAATGCATTTTCCACACCGATAATTTCGAATGCATAAAATGATCTAAACATCATCAACAACAAGAAACTTAACAATATAAATAACATAATGGAATAAACTAATATTCAGCATTGGTTTTAGAGGAAAACATCTATTTTTAAGAGGTTAAAACTATTTTCAGAATTCCGCTGATTTTTGAAAGATTTCTGCTTGGTTAATATCCGATTTTACTCATCAATCAAACGAAAGTATCAAATATTCTTTGCATGTATGCTAAACAACGGTACTAGTAGTACCATTTCCCTATGTTAAATAAATGTTCTCTATGAAATTTTTTATACATTTGTCTCTGATGTAGCTTTTTTCTGCCATTTTAGATCCAAAACAAATATTAACTCCCATTAGAGGCAAATTAAATATTTTTATTACACTTATAAATAAGAGAAGATTTCAGAACACTTTTTTAAAGTTTGGAAAATTTTATTGTTGCCAAACTACAAGATATGTATACTAATGTTGAAGAGTATGAGTACATTGTCTTAAAATCCATTAATACTAAAATTTTTGTTTAAAAAAAGTATTTCTTTTATATTTCAAATATTAAAAAAATCTGATTGTTTACCACTAAATGTAGCTTATTATTTTTGTCCTTTTTTGTAACACTATAAAAAATAAAACTTTTTTTATATTCCTAAATTATGTGCTACATATTTCATTAAAATATATAAAAATTAATATTTATTTAATAATAAGCAGAATAATAGATTATATTGAGTTATATATCAAAATAATAATGAAAAATTAAAAAGTCATTTTATTATTTTAAATATAAATGATTTTCTTTGTGAGTTCTTTGTTAATTACAATATATGCTGTTACTTGAAATATCAGAATATGTGTGGGTAAAATAAAAATAATTTTATGCATATTTAAGGGAAAAACAGGACTGGACTAGATGGAAATCCTATGAGATATTTGTAAACATTAAGGGCAGTTTCCTTGGAAACAATCAAACCGATTTTCATTAAATTTCGAATTCGTATTGAATAGATTATTTATCCAACAACTTTTTTTCAGAGCAATGGCAATTTTTCAGAGCATTTCCATTTTTCATTTTTTTAGAAACTAATTATTTTTTTTAAAGTGACTCTCACATATTATTTCACATTTATACTGTACTATCAAAAACACTTTTATAGAATAATTCAAGAAATTTAGGAGTCAAAATGATTTTTTGTCTGAAAAACTTGTTTTTTAATGAGAGCTACAAAAAATCACAAGGTAGTCAGATTTTTTAATAGCAACAACAACAACAAAATAATTAAAAAGACACTTTTAGAAGGCACCGGCAACCCAAAATACAATAAACAGGACTGCATATGCTTTATTTATTTCTTACAGCAATAACAAATGTTTAACATGAACTCCAGAACATTCTACGACGCAATTAAGGCAATATACAATGTCGGTTACTAATAAAGAGAACATCAGAACGACTTGTAAAAACGTCACAACAAATGGAGTCTTTGAATTAGGCCAATGTTGAAACGGAAAACGGTACATTAGAGATTTCAAATAGCACCACAACTACATGCATACCTGATCCAGGAGAGCGGGTGATCCGTTCCATCTTGCAACTTTGAATGTTTAGATCTTCACCCACCGCACTTAACCAGAATATTTGTACTGAATTCGCACAGTGCGCGTTGCGCCATCATGCATAAAGATTATTACAGATAACACATCTGTTTTATTTAATACGAGCATGCTTTTGACATACAAAAGAGTGAAGTAACGCTCAACGATTACTATATCAGTTTTCCAGCCCAATATGTGACACGGTCCTTAAAAGATTAATTAACCGACAGTGAAAAATGAACTGAAGAAAATACACAAGGTTTTGATAACGCCGATATACGAGGGTTTTGGGTATTGTCATCCCATCTCCGAGTAGTGTGCAGCAAGTCTCATTTTTCCAGAAAACTTTAAACAACTACTGAAAAATCATTTCTTGCCATAGCACTTTTGGTAAATGATTCCCATATAGCTATTTCTTCCAGTTATAATTTCTGCAATTATTACAAGTTGTAGCGATAGAGATTGAAATGCTTAAAAGGATACGTCGAATCGATGAGCAAGACACATCAATTCTTCCAAGTTTACGAGCATTTCTACACACCGTGGATGATTTCGCTGCTAAATAATTCATAGTATATCCGTCGCATAAATTCGACCTTCCGCCCAACAAGTTCAATGAAAATCTTCGATTTACAGTTTTTTTTAACCGTTTGATAAGATATACAATTCCAGGTTATGATATGAAGTTATTTTTCGTCTTCATCCGAGTTTTCATCTTTTTGCCGTGTGCAATTTTGCCCCGCAAAAATGGCACTTATTTCGCTCAAATATAACGATTTCACCAAAAATGCTCTATTGAGTAATGATAACATTATGAAACAGGTGAAAAATCAACGTATATCAAGGTCTTTTATTGCAAGAAAAAATTCATAATTCTGTTGAATCTCTCGCATGTTAGCGCCATATATAGGTGACTTTTTATCTTTTTTGTTTTTTCTGCTAAAAAAGACCGATTACCTTGTGAGCTCTTTTTGCGAACCACACTTTCGTATTTTTTTATCAGTTAACAGCTTGCGGCGCACTGGTATATCTATAAAACCACTTAATTTTAATCCTCAAATGCCACATTGGCACCGGAATTTTGTTAAAAAAAGTTACGGTTTACTGAATGTTTAAAATATAGCTTTTTCTTATTTACAAAAAAAGTTGTTTTCAAACTCCGGTGTCAGTCATTAATTTCAACACTTAAGCAATGAATTTGTCCTGCGCCGCAAAGGGTTAATGATTTTTTTGCCGACGCGGTACTATTAATATTAACAACATATTAATACTTAAAATATGTTATTTAGCATGTATCGATGTTGTGGATAAATTGAAACTTTCTTCGGAAATATTATTCATTTATTCAGTTAGTAAATTTTAGATCTATTTTGAGGGTTTTACGCAAAAGAGTACAAGTAGTGTCACTCAGAAGTTGTGAGATAAGAAGGTGTATTATGATCAAGTTTTTATTTCCAAATATTTTTTTATATTTATTTTTATTCTTATCCTTATATAATATATATTTTTTAATTTTTAAGATTAATGATTGGTGTTTGACTTGATGTATTATTTAGTTTTAAGTAAATGCTAGTTTGTTTGTTTTGGTGTTTGCTGGTGATACCTTGCAGTTATAAGCGGAAATGAATTTTCATTTCCTGTTTGTAAACGAAGCTTGTTACACAAGAAGAAAATTTTTGTTACATCACACAGATGTCCGGAGGCAAAGCTTTTTTCTTAGATGCTACTAAAAATGATATGTTTTAAATATTTTTTACTTAGATTTGCAGCATCCTATTTAAAGATTTTCAATTTTTTCTGAAAAATTTATTTGTCGAATAAAAGGTTTTCGAATAATGGTTACAATTAAGAGTGAAGTTATATTGAAGACTAGTATAACTACTACAGTTTTTATCATTTGATAAAAATGTTTAGCATAGATATTAAATTTTAATTTAATGTAAAATTGTGTTACATTTCAAAAACTGCATTTGGGAAAAATGGTTTGATATCCAACCATATAAATTTATTTCTTTAGTCCTTATTTTTGTAGAACTATTGAAGCGATGTTTATTTAACGTTGCATTTGGTTCGTCTGTGCAAGAGGTACACAACAGATGAATTACGTTTCATATTTTTTACACTTGAAAGCGAAGCAAACGCCTGGCTTTGATAATTTCTCTGTCTCCGATTGACTCCAATTCCCACTTTCAATTTAATTTTTTATCTTATGCTAATTACCATATAATTTTAATAATTACACTCTTAACAATATACATTTTACAAGATCGTATGTAGGAAACATTAGTAAAAAATTTCATGTTGATGTGGTCTGCTGGAGCATTAATACAGAGAGCCATATTACAGGATTTCCGTCACGATAAAGATATTATTTATAAAATCATAATTCTGAAAATGTTTGTCACAAATCTTACATTCCATTTAAGTTTTCTGAAAATTTCTATTAAATGAAACCTAAAAAAATCCTTTAGGTAAATTAAAATTTATTTGAGAGATAAATATATTTATACTTTAATCTATACTTCAATCACTGGGAATGAAAGTTTATTATTAATCAGTATTTTCAACTATCAACTACTTTTCTAAGGAACAAACATCAAGACAGAAATACGAACATTTCAGTAAACAAAACGTTTAGGATACTATTCAATAATAATTTTTAGCTTCATCCATATTTTGTTTCTGGTTAAATAATGATCTTTAGTTAAAATTTTAAGAATATATATATATATATATATATATATATATACATATATATATATACATATATATATATATATACATATATATCTATATCTATCTATCTATATATATATATATATATATATATATATATTACAATGACAAGCGACAAACCACGAAATAACTTTTTTTATGTGTTATAAATTGAGTTTTTTGATATAGTGACTATTTCTGATCTTATGTACCATAAATATACAGGGTGTCTCAAAACTTCGTGTACAAGCTTTGAGGGATGGTAGAGAACATCGTTTGGAACCACAATTACATAGGAAAGCATGGGCGGAAATGTCTTGTTAACTCTTTCACAGACAGTGGTTTGTATGTGAAACTACAAAAATTTTAATACAAAATGTACACTGACACCAGAATTTTAATATGATTTTTTCATTATTATATATGTGAAATATCTCGCTTTTCTTCTTTGCAAATACATTTTTCTGCAATTTCTGATGTCATTAATATTTTTTTCCCATTTTAGCAATGGAAGTGCTTTGTCCGTGAAAAGCTTAAACAAACACAAAGACACAGTTATGACACAAAGCGGAATGCAGTGTAGAACGCTTTATTACATAGAAAAAAGTACAAGAAATTATTAAAATTTAAATTAAATTTAAAATTATGATTCTTTTAAATCGAAAATCTTAGTTGCTGTTAGAAATTGCTAAAATGTGGAAAAATATGAATGACATGAGAAATCGCGGAAAAATGTATTTGCAAAGAAGAAAAGAAATACATTTCACATACATAATAATTGGAAAAATCATATTAAAATTCCGGTGTCAATGTTCAATTTGTTTTAAATTTTTGTAGTTTCATAGAGATACCATTGTCTGTGAAAGGGTTAACATAGGGGGGGATGTTGTTTCCGCCCATGCATTCCTATGTAATTGTGGTTCCAAACGATGCGATGTTCGCTACCATTCCTCAAAGTTTGTACACGAAGTTCTGAGACACTATGTATGTGTAAATTGCCAACGAATAAAACTTCAGTAATCGATAGATTTCCAGAAAAATGTGCAAAAGCTTTATAAAGGTATAATATCTAACATTACCATTAACGACAGATTTATGGGCATGATTTTTCAATTGTATTTACTGAAAACAATCATTTTAATCTATACATTATAATGAATACTTTTGTAATAAATTTATAAGTGAAATTAGTATAAGGCTAGAATACTTTTAGGATTATAAAATAGTTTTAGGTTTATAGCTGCATCGCAATATAATAAACACAATATAACTTATATTACAATAAGACAAATTTTTGTGTGTGTATTTCTGTGCATGCGCTTGTCTGTGTATATAAATTTTATTATAAAAAATGCCTTAACGATATTGACTAAATATTGCACCCAACCATTTTCAAGCACGAGAAAGTCATTGGGCTGGGTCACATATTCGAGAAAATTTGATTAGTCAGTCATTTTAGGAAATTATGCCTCAGTATAAAGTAAATTATTTTTAAAAGCTGCCTCAATCGATTTTGATTAAATTTTGTACTTAACCGTTTTCAAGTCCTCATTCTTGATTAATTTCAATAAATGGGACATTTTCGGCTCACTTTGAGTCGAGTTAGTTTTATCTAAAAAAGGCTAAGTTTTTAGATTTATCTAAAAAATCTAAAGTTTATATTCTACAATTTTGGATTAGAAGTGACTATCTCTGTGACTATCATTTTGGATACCAACATTTGGACTACCACATGTTCAGGAAAATTCGATTATTTTTTTAATTGTGGATGAAGCAAATTTTATCTAGAAAACGGTTCCAAAGATATTTACAAAATTTTGTATTCCATCGTTTTCGGATTCCATCAGTTTACTGGGCTAGGTCGCATGTTTAAGAAAATTCAATTAGTGAAACATTTTGTTTCGAAATGAGTCAGGGTCAAGCTAATTGAATCTACAAACAGGCTCGAAACATTTTTTAAAATTTTGTATTATACAATATAAGAGCATGCGATGGTCATCGGATCATGTCAATTATTCGAAAAAATCGATTAGTGAATAATTTTGGGGTTACTGTGAGTCAGATTAATTTTATATTAAAAATGGCTGATAACATTTTGATAAAATTTTGCATTATGCCATTTCTGGGTATAGGGAGTCCATTGGGCTAGGTCACATATTCAATAAAAAAATATTAGTTGAATTATTTTGTCAAATTAATTTATGTAAAAAACTTTTCAAACAGTTTTTTCAAAACATTGTATTATAATGTTTCCGGGAACGTGGAGATCACTGGATTAGATTATATGTTCGAAAAAAAATTCGTTTTTGGCCTTAAGAAAACCATTGGGCTAGGTTACTTGCTACAGAAGATTCGATTAATGGGTCATTTGATTCAAAATGGATAATGTTAGAGCTAATTGAATCTAAAAAATAGCTCAAATGATTTTGACATATATATATATATATATATATATATATATATCCACGCCGATTTCCGGCAGGGAAAGGCCATTGGGGCCACATGTTCGATAAATTTCAAGTAGTGTTTTTTTTGGGGGGGGGAGGGGCTCGAGAAGAACATTGATTTGGCCACATGTTAGACAAGAATTCGATTGGCGTGTCATTTTGAATCACTGCAGCTAAGAATCATGCTAATTGTATCTAAACAGCAAGAATGATTAAATGACAATGAAATTTCGAATTGAACATAATTCTAATGTGACCGAGTTAAGTTCCATCACCCCCGATACTGTTTCTAAAGAGATCAAATTTATATATGCAACATACCATGCATACAATAAGAAGCTCGTTTCGATAGCCAGGTTTCATTAATCTAGTGTCAAGCCTCGAGTACAGAATCGCTTTGCTGTCAACGAAATGTTTCATCAACGTGTTTCTATATTTCATATTACAGACATTTCACAAAATGCTATGCAGTGTATTTCCAATTTCTGAAAGTGTTTATGGCCAATTTAAAACGTATTACCTTTAACATAAATGCTAAGTTTATATCGTAAATGAAGAATTGCGAATTTAACATTAAAACTCATCAGTGCAAAAGCTGCATTATCGAAACGTTAGTCATTTCCAATGACGATATATACTTCGTACCTTATCGAGAGACTGACTGCAAAATACAAAGAATAAGGCCACATAGCTCATTTTTGGGCGAAAATAAATTTAATATTCTTAATCTTTGCAACGTTAAAGGTATTGTCGCAAGAAATAATGAAGCAACTATATCAGTTTAAACTATTTTATTTAAAATCATAATTATAAATTGAAATATTATCCCCAGTAGACAAACAATATTTGGACATTATTGGTTACATCTTTAAGCAATATTGGCATGGAATATTGCTCCAGTATTGGGGATGTTTACATTTTGCCTTTAATCAATAATGCCTTTAATCAATTTAATCAATTTTGCCTTTTGTCAATATCTGCAGCCAAAATATGCCAATGTAACACCAATATTTGTTCACTATTGGGGATTCATTGGAAATAATTCCAATGTAACGCCAATATTTCAGCAATATTGGGGTTCCATAGGAAATATTTCCAATGTAACACTAATATTTGTACAATATTGGGGATTCAGTGGAAACATTTCCAATTAAATGTTATTATTTAACCAATATTGGCGTTTTATTGGCAATATTTCCAATAAATAAAATATTGGTGCAGCGTTGGACCAATATTGGTTTGCTACTAGGGATAAAATATGCCAATAACAATAGTAATTATTTCACATATCCAAACGTCTGTGATGTAGAATCACATATAGTATTCTTAAATTTTACATTTTTCTAAATTACAGTTAAAAATAATCTTTAATTAATATCTATTTTATCTTAACGCTTATTCTCGATCCCACAATAACTTTCCGTTCAAAAGAAAAGAAAGAAAAACATCTAGCATCTGCCTTATTACTGAAAAACGGCTATCAGATAAAGAGAATT
The DNA here is from genome assembly GCA_964019185.1 of Maratus speculifer. Classification (NCBI taxonomy): domain Eukaryota; kingdom Metazoa; phylum Arthropoda; class Arachnida; order Araneae; family Salticidae; genus Maratus; species Maratus speculifer. The sequence goes on from OZ025290.1 coordinate 167,651,769, forward strand.
CATTAAGATGCGTATTTCACCCTTGCTGGAAACAAATAAAAAAAGAATAAAGTTCGAATGTGTTTGCGGTCAGTGAAATTTCATTTTCCTCTCTGCGTAATTTTAAGTATAACTTATTCGTTGCATATGAGTCTTTTTATGTACATAATGGTTGTTATGTCTTTTGAGAACATTTTCCCAAAATATGCTCCTAACGTACGAATTGGCAGTCGGATTCCTTTTTGGCGTATTTTTTAGGACTGCTGTTTTCTAGTTGCCCTGCTATAAAATTCAAAATCCTTTTATTGTTTAAGCGTAACAGACAATTTTGCGGAGATGATATCAGTCATTTTTCATATGCTTAATGTCGCCAATCGTGTGATGCCAATGTGCGAATTTTTCAGTGAGGAAGCAATTGCCTCCCTCTCGCTTCATGAACTCAGTCATGTGAAGACTGTTTTCTTAAAAAATGCGTTCAGGCACCATCCCTAACTTTTCTGTATGAAACCCTTAAATTTTGAAGTTTACTGCAAATAAATAATTTTTCGTAAAGAGCATTTATTGTCTTAAGCGATCATAGCCTATAACTAGCGAATGCATTTTTAAAAAGAACCTGTCAACATACTTTAAATTACAGATCTACTATATAACGTCTATTTTTAATCCTGTGATCATTAGAGAAAAAAATTCATAAATACTTCCAAATATTTTATAACAAAATATGATTAAGATAAAAAAATTATAAAACTGGTTAATAGCACTTTACTCTACTCAGATACCATGTATCTAATTTGACACAGAATGCAGTTTGCTTGTCTACATAATAAATCAGAATTTTGTTACAATTGTGACCAGAATGTCACGAAAGAGTGTGTCTAAAAGAATAAAACTTATCCAGCATGAGTTGATCAAAATTTTAGAAGATTTCGGTGGCTGTGTTGATCACAGCCGCTGTAATGGAGATTCCAAACACCATATCCATTTCAGAATTTACGGGCACGGCCGTATTTTTCTGCCAATCTTTGGGTACAATTGGTTTGACCCATATACATTGTGAACCGAAATGAACCATTATTGGAATTTTCTGTAATAATTGTCCAAGCCCAATGGTATTGCACAGTTGTCGTGCACAATGCTATTCGTGGTACCCCACAAAAAATAATCAAAAGTAGATAATTCAGATGATCTGAAAGGTGCATACTATGGGAGAGATACACTCAATCCCTTAGCGACATCTCAAGGGGTGCAGCATAAATTTTTTTACACCACTAAAATTGTATATTAATTTCAGTATTTTTAATCAACAAAAATTGTCGAATAAATCATAAAAAAGATTAAGTTAAATTTTATTGTGAGAAAAATCTGATGCAGCAGTTCCTGACGAACTGCTATTGGCTCAATCCAATTGTATCCACAATGTCCGATCCAAATGGTCTCTTATGTCGCTTTCATATTTAGATGGCACCCGTCATTGTAAAAATCACAATGTTTCAAACATGCGTAAGGACATTGTAAACATTTCTGCAGGAGACACGAGAATTAAAACGAGATACTGGCAAGTTTTCAGTTGAGGTTGTAAGTTCTATTGCATCATAAATCACGATAATCATCTTTAACGGTAAGAGAGAGGCATCTTGCTTCGTGTGGATTGTTGTCCATGTGATTCATGTTAATCGCACGCTGTTGACGCCTACAATTAGGACAACACGCACGTCGACATTGAGAGCTTACATATAGTGCCACTTTTCGAGTTCTGCCCATATGTTCCTATGCAATTATCATTTCTAACGTAGTTCTTTACCCCTTCAGCTTCCAAGGTTGCACTCCATATTCTGGGATATCCTTTATCTGACGTTAAGATTGAAAAACAAATAATATGAAAATAAGTAAATAATTTACTGAAGAAATTAGTCTATTAAAAAATTAGTAATAAATAAAACTGATCTGTTAGAAATTATGTTACAGCATAGTTTTATTTTATAAATACATAGTTACACAAAAAAAAAACAATTGTGGTAGAAGCACATGTAATTTCGATTTCTCTTTCTTTTTGTTGCAATTTAGTAAAATAATGTTGATAAATTTTTACTCCAACTGAAGATATTTGTCTTGTTTAACAAATATTAGTTTTTATAATTTGATTTTACATGTTTTTTTTTCGAAAGAAAATAGTAACGTATTCATTAATATTCATAAAGAAACTTTATTTAAATTTATTCTATCTTGCAACATTCCGCGTGAATGTTCTTTTAAACTTAACTTTTAAAAATTTAACTTTACTTTATCCCAGCATCAGCTTAAAAAAATTTAAAAAGAATATCTTCTGTATTTTGTACTCATAAAGAAATGTTAACTAGAATAATTTAAAAGAGGTTTTTACAATATAACTATTTTTGTAAATTGTTCGTTTTATGAGTGGATTTCTAAGTTTTTATCTTGACGCAAAATTATACTTTACAATAATTATACTCAATTATTCAAGTGGATTGTAGCGCACCGTATAACAATAAATGCCAGTTTTATTTATTAAGCATTTTCTATATATAATATTTTACTATAAAAATTGATGTTGAATATTATTTCAAGATACTTTTAAGAAGATATTCGGTCCTTTTTTATAGGAAATTGTTCATTAATTTTCTGTTAAAAGACTTATGGATTATATCTATATCGATATCTGATGTCTGTATCTATATATGATAGTTGTGATGCCTAACGATAATTATATTATATATTTACTTAAATAATATATATTTATATTCGCAATAAATTTATAAGCTATATATTTTTAAGTGCATGCATATAAATTATGCTCATTAAAGTCTGTACCCACATTCTTAATGGACTAACGGGTACAGCTGTACTCATAAAAATCATATCTAGTATAGATGAGATCAAACCCACTTTTCGGAATCCAGTACTGTCTAAGCCCGACAGATTTTATCCCTGAGAACGTTTAATTTAATTTAATTTATTTTTTTAGAGCTTGAGCGCGTCAGATATTCATACTGAAAGTATGCAGTACATTAAAACAATCGTCGTAATATTTAAAAACGTCCTAAATGCAATACCTCATTAAAAAAAATCTTAAAAATAACTATTAAATACTAGCTCGTAATTAATTTTCTGAAAATTATATTATTTACATTCCATTCGATCTTATCAAGAAAGCAATTTCGTATCAAAAAAATGCATATCTTCTTAAAAGAGCGCATTTATTTGACGCTTTAACCCCTTTGAGAATGGTGGTTCATTTTTGGATCACCTACCCTCATTCCTACCCGTAAAGCATGGTGACGTCACTGCAACGTCGTTGTGAGGTCACATTGTGACTTTGTGACCATGGATTGTCGATGTGACGTCACGCGACGTCGATGTGAAGCCACAGTGACTAAAATGTGAAGTCGTTATGGCCGTTTTAGAGCTCTTTTCTGACGTTTCACAAAGTGGTCACAATGTGACACATTTGTGAAAAATGTGTCATTTGTGACTAATTTGACATGAACATTGTGACGAAACTGTGACAAAAGCGACGATATTTAAATTGCCAGAAACATCCCGTAAGACATGGTGACGTCACTGCAACGTCGTTGTGAAGTCACATTGTGACTTTGTGACCATCGATTGTCGATGTGACGTCACGTGACGTCGATGTGAAGTCACAGTGACTAAAATGTGAAGTCGTTATGGCCGTTTTAGAGCATTTTTGTGACGTCACATTGTGACCACTTTGCGACGTCACAATGTGACCAATTTGTGAAAAGTGTGTCATTTGTGACTACTTTGACATTAACATTGTGACGAACTGTGAAAATTTTTTTAGAAAGTCACATCTTAGTCACATTGTGACGTCACTGAGTGGTGGCATTTTCGTCACAGATGTGATGTGACCAAAGTGACTCACAGTGACGTCATTGTGACGTCACTGTGAACATGCATGCTATGAGGGATGATTTTTAAAGTAACCCGTAAGACATGGTGACGTCACTGCAACGTCGTTGTGAAGTCACATTGTGACTTTGTGACCATCGATTGTCGATGTGACGTCACAGTGACTAAAATGTAAAGTCGTTATGGCCGTTTTACAGCTTTTTTGTGACGTCACATTGTGACCACTTTGTGACGTCACAATGTGACCAATTTGCAAAAACTGTGTCATTTGTGACTCCTTTAACATTAACATTGTGACAAACTGCGAATTTTTTTTAGAAATTCACATCTTAGTCACAATGTGACGTCACCGAGTGGTGGCATTTTCGCCACAGATGTGATGTGACCAAAGTAACTCACACTGACGTCATTGTGACGTCACTGTGACCATGCATGTTATGAGGGAAATAACATGTTTTGAAGGATACTTATAAATTTCTGAAGATTTTTATGAAAGTCACATCTCAGTCACAATGTGACGTCACAGAGTGGTGGTATTTTGGTCACATCACATCTATTACCATAATGCCACCACTCTGTGACGTCACATTGTGACTGATATGTGACTTTCATAAAAATCTTCAGAAAATTTATAAGTATCCTTCAAAACATGTTATTTACTTTAAAAAAACTTGTTTCTTGCAATTTAAATATCGTCGCTTTTGTTACAGTTTCGTCACAATATTCATGTCAAATTAGTCACAAAGGACACATTTTTCACACATTCGTCACATTGCGACCACTTTGTGAAATGTCACAAAAGAGCTCTAAAACGGCCATAACGACTTCACATTTTAGTCAGTGTGTTTTCACACATCGATGTCACGTGACGTCACATCGACAATCGATGGTCACAAAGTCACAATGTGAGTTCACAACGACGTTGCAGTGAAGTCACCATGCTTTACGGGATATCAGGCATGGTCACAGTGAAGTCACATTGACGTCACTGTGACTCACTTTGGACACATGACATCTGTGACGAAAATTCCACCACTCAGTGACATCACATAGTGACTAAGATGTGACTTTTTGAAATTTTTTTAGAAAATTACAAATATTCTTCAAAACATGTTAGTTACTTTAAAAAACATGTTTCTGGCAATTTAAATATCGTAGCTTTTGTCACAGTTTCGTCACATCGCTAATTTCAAAGTAATCACAAATGACACACTTTTCACAAATTGGTCACGTTGTGATGTCACAAATTGGTCACAATGTGACGTCACAAAAAAGCTCTAAAACGGCCATAACGACTTCACATTTTAGTCACTGTGACTTCATATCGACGTCACATGACGTGACATCGACAATCGATGGTCACAAAGTCACAATGTGACTTCACAGCGATGTCGCAGTGACGTCACCATGCCTTACGGGATTTACCCGTAAGACTTGGTGACGTCACTGCAACGTCGTTGTGAAGTCTCATTTTGACTTTGTGACCATCGATTGATCAAATATTCTGGTTATCAAATTTATCAAATATTGTGGTTTCGTAAAGTTGTCTCCCCGTTCACCCTATCTAACTCCAATGGTCTGCTCGAATACCTGAAACAGCTAATGTATGCGATTCCTCCGCTAATGTTTCCAGGACTTCTAAAGACGCATTACGGATGCTTCTGCCAACATGTCACCCCCTATGCCGCAACGTGTTCAACGTAAAGTTCAAACAAGGGTCAAGATGTAGCTATTAGCTCATAGAGAGAAGTGTGACAATCGCAGATTGAGGTACATTGTGATAACTAGATGGGTTTTCTTTTTAATATCTAAGAACGTTTCGCCACGTCGTAATGTAGGAAATCGTTAACAAATAAATTTACGTTTTGAGCATTTGTGCCTTTAAGGGCTTTTCGTACGAAATTAATGAAGTTCTATAATTTTAAATTTCGCTTCTTTCTCAAATCTGGTGCTTTTTTTTTTCAAATAAAATTCCGCCATTTCGCAGGAGATGGCGCTGTAATCAGTCTAATCTGGACGCGCAAAATAGCCTTAATGTACTTGGACATATTTTTAACTTTTAACAACAAAATTGAAAATTGTTTATTATTTGAGTTTGTTGGGCTATCTGCCCTACTATCCGCGTTCTAACTCTAAATATACTTTAAATATACTCGGATTGCCCTGAAATTTTTGGATTATATTGAGGTATAACCTAGCACGAACCATATTTCAAATAAAGTTTTTAGCATGATTGGTTTATTTACAGGGACAGTTAGATTTTACCGTTACATTATGGCCTATGGTAAAAAAATCGTTTTAAATGCATTTTAAAGATGTTACACCCTTTCAAACATATTAAAATTTATATACATTTATGAAGTGCCCTAAAATATGCAGTTAAAAATAACTATTATTCATTTACAGGGGTAAACGAAATATTAGAATAACATAATGGTAATGGGGGGAATTGTGTGCGGCATTTAATTATATTAAACTATTTCATGAATAATAAAATTGATATGCGTCGTTCAGGCTTTATATAAATTATACGATATAGTCATGCATAATACGAAATGCAAAGCATTTACAGGACACACAAATGATTTCAAATAGTATATTCATTCCGAAGTATTGTACATGCATACGATGATGGCAGATGGATGACTGAAATGCATTTTATTTATGATATGCGCTTTTAAGTTTTATTAAATTTATGCATATTGTGTGACGTGTATAAATGCTATAGTTGATATACAAGGCTACACAAAAGAGCTCGCAAACGTTACCAGAATTAATTAAAGGTATTTTTAAAATAAATTATATATTTTTTGCGCTGAACTGCATTCAGTTTACTAAGAAATATTTGTAGAATTACATACATGACCCCGCATGAATGAAATACATGACCCCGCAAAGAATTGGATACATGGAAGCTTATGAATAATAATTTTTGAAAATGCGATTTCAGTAATTTTATGTTGGTTTTATTTAAAAATAAATTTTAGCTAAATACTGGCACGTAATAAAGGCACTAACTAAACTACAGTACTAAACAAAAGTATTCAAGTATGTTTCCATTTATTTGTATAAACTGCTGAAAGAGAAATTACAACCGGTTAGCTATTTTCTTTCTAAGCTAAATTTCCTGATTATATAGTATATATATCAACCAACAGATCAAATACGGGCTTTTCAAAAGTATTGGAAGACACATTTGTCTGTAGATAGTAACATTATTTCACTAAATAACGAAGATCTGTTAAAGATATTAGGGATGTTAAATCCCCTTCACTGAAATTATAATATTGTGGCACGTCCACTATGTAGTGCTTTTGCAATCAATAACACATAAATATTTATTTACTTTTACCACTTTAAATTTGATCAATTTCCACAGTTCTGGTGTGCCTAAAACATTTAGGTTTACTGCATACCCTAAAAATTAATGTAAATTATTTCACTATCTTTCAATGAAAGGATTCAGTGATTTTCCTTATGTAAACTTGTATGTTAATTTTCAGATACAAGTACCTTCCATATGATGAATATTATGAATATTAAGACGAACAGGTGTTCACGATTTCTAATAAATTTATTACACAAAAAATTTAATATATGTATATGAAATGTAGAATATAAATGCTATATGTACCTCTTTATTTTAAAAAAAGTAACTAAACACTGTCATCACTACTGACAATGAATTTTTTGTAACCATTTATCACTACATTTGCATTTATGACTATTGCAACCGAAACTACTGCACACAAAATCTAGTCGTTGGGGGACACCGTAATACTTACCCATCATGGATATGCAAAAAAGTATAGAATATGAAAATAAAGCTTATGTAAACAATATATAAATTGCTTCACAATTACAAAATAAAATTTAATTGTACATTTAAATATTTTTATCAATAATTTTATTTCTATTAAGGAATTTCTGATGATTCAATTTCGACATATTATATAAAATGCCAAGCTTTCAAGTAGCACTGAATTGCGTAAAAGAAACAGTCTTTTAACACCAAAAACAATAATTATATCAACTAGCAGTTTTCGGCGTCGAATTAAGCGTCTCATATCCAATTAAAATATATCTTTGAATTGAAATCTGAATAAAATACCGGAATTAATCTGAAAATCGGAGAATGTGGAAAATGAGATTACAAATATCTCGCAACTAATTATCCGATAGACTTCGTTCTTTATACAAAATTCGTGTTATTTTATTGTCTTTCACATACATTCCTTAAAATAAAAAAGATCGAAAATTTGTATGTACAGAACGAATATTTCGAAAGTCTAAAAAAATCAGTTTCGGATAACCGGGGTTGCTTAATTTCAGTAGGCTTCTTATTATTATTAGATACTAAGTACACACCAAATTTCAGGCCAAGCCAAAAAACTGTCCCCAAACTTTAAGATTAACTCTAGAACTACCGATGTTATATATGTTACAGGCCAAACTCGATTTTAGGCCAAACTAGTTTATCCTAACGCCCATCGGATAGACTAGTTTTTCCTAGGCCAAACCGGTCTATCCTAACGCCCATCGGATAAACTAGTTTGTCCTAGGCCAAACCGGTCTATCCTAACGCCCATCGGACAAACTAGTTTTTCCTAGGCCAAACTAGTTTGGCCTAACTCTTATAGGATAAACTAGTTTAGCCTGCTGTTTATTGGTCTGAACTAGTTTCTCCTAGGCCGATCTAGTTCATCCTAGGCCAATTCAATTTGGCATGATTTTATTGAATTCAATGACCGCCATAGCGCCAACATTCTAGTTTGTCCTAGGCTGATCTAGTTTACCCTAGGCCAATTTAAGTTTACGTGTTTTTATCTTGCAGGCGTGAAAGCCTGAGAAATAAAGGGCTCGCAGGTTCTGAATGTATGAATGTACGTATGTATGTACGAATGTACGTACGTATGTACGTGCATATGTACGTAACGCGATAACTCGTGATAGAAATATCCGATTTGCTTCAAATTTTGGATGTACGTTCATTGATATAAGGTACTTTTCTGATTAATTTTGTGAATTTATTGGATAAGAATAAAGGGAAGCGAACGGAAGGCTAATCCCCCACCGTTAAATTAGAGAAATGGATTTTTCATGCAGAATTATCAGTTTTCATTTAAAATTTTAGATATAGGATCAAACATACAAGGCGCCTCCATGATTAGTTGCAGATATTTATTGTTTAAGTGTAAAAAAGGGCAATGTATGTTACTCCCCCCCCATAATTTAGATAAATGGTTTTTGACGCAGAATTTACGGATATGCTTCACATTTGTATGTAGGTTCTTTCTGATAAGGCGATTCCCTGAACAGTTTTGGGGGTTTAATGGTTAAGTATGAAGGGAAAAATGAACGATTACCCTCTTACATAGAAAAAACTAATTTATCCTGTGGGCATTTAGATAAACAAGTTTGGTGTAGATAAAACTAGTTTATCCAATTGGCATAAGGATAAAATAGTTCGGCCGAAGCTAATCTAATTTAGCTCGAAAACGGGTTTGGCCAGTAAAAAACATATATTTCACTATAAAAAGTACAAATGTGTGTCAAGAGTCATTGCTTATGACACCAATACAGAAATTTAACATGTTCACCTTAGAGACATGATGCATTGGACATGGTGTTTGCTTATTCAAGCAAAATATTATTATCTACTTTAATATTACTTACCCATCACACGTAGTATAGGGTAAGTCTTGCAATCGTTTTGAAAATCGAAAATTTTTTTTGACGGATTTACACGTTTTAGATAGTGGAGATTCCGAAAAACATATTTTTAGAAAAAAAAATTGCCGTCCGTCCGTCTGTCTGTCTGTCTGTCTGTAAACGCTCTATCTCCCGAACAAATTGAGATAGAGACTTGAAATTTTGTATGTAGTTAGTATGTAAGAATGGGACGAACCCTATTTAATACAGCAACCTCGATTATCCGGAACTATATTTTTCAGACTCTCGAAAAATTCTTTCTGATGAAAGGTATATAAAAATTTTCGAATTTTTTTGTTCTAAGGAATGGACGTAAAAGGCAATAAAATAACACATATTTTGCATATAGAATGAAGTCGGTCGGATTATTAGTTGCCGAGATATTTGTAATCTTGTTTTCCACATTCTTCGATTTTTCATGACCCTGTATTTCATTCAAATTTCAATTCAAAAGTATATTTTAATTGGAAATGAGACGCTTAATCCGACGCAGTTAATTGTTAGTTAATATAATTATTATTTTTGGAGTTATAAGGATGTTTCTTTTACGCAGTTCGGTACTACTTGAGTAGTTTGGCGTTTTATATAATTTGTCGAAATTGGTACATCAGCAGTTCTTTAATATAGCATTGCTATGTATATTAACAATATTTAAATTTTGTTTATGAATTGCAATGCATTGTATAAATAGTTTTCACATGTTTTATTTTCATATACATATCCATGATGGGTAAGTATTACGGTGGCCCCCAACGACTAGTTCTTTACTTTTGTACAGGCAGAGCTCTGTCTGTACAAAAATCAGTGAAAAAGAGACTCAGTCCGGCTCAATCTGGCCTACTTAATTTCTGCAAAAAATTCAGGTTTTACTTTACATACAAATAAGATTCGTTTAAAAAATACTGCTTATATACTTATTGGATAAATTTACAATGTATTTTTAAATTATGATGTGTTCACAGAATGGAAAATACACAATGTATTAATGATTATCTAGATTCTTAGAATTTCAATATTCAAATACGGATTCATTAAATAATCAATGTAGTTGAGAACAAAAGAAAAAAATATGAGAGTTATAAACATCATAACTTTTGAATCCGTTCAGTAAAAAGTAGATTTGTGAATATATTTCTCTGTCATTCCTTAAGGCTTTTCTCAAATCCTAAAGAGCTACATCCTAACACATTTATGAACTACTTCCTTTTCGAAAATGCATAAGGTTAACAAATTCAGATAATATGTAATCGAATGGAGTAAACCATTTTCTCATAAAAACGATGTATCTTTGAGAAAATAATAAAGCTACGTTTTGAATCGAATTTCCGGTTACGACTTCACGAAAAAAAAATTGACGCCGTGACAAGAATAGCTTATATGTCGACAGGTAATTAATTTCTCAAAAATGGAAAACGCTGTTCGATTCCAAATTATGTTCAGCTTCAATCTGGCTCGAATATGCAATCATAATAATAATAATAATAAATGAAAGTCAGATCTCAGTTGGCACGAGCGTGCAAGAAAAAAAAAAAAAAGCAAACACCATGTCCAATGCATCATGTCTCTAAGGTGAACATGTTAAATTTCTGTATTGGTGTTATAAGCAATGACTCTTGACATAAATTTATACTTTTTCTAGTGAAAGATGTGTTTTTTACTGGCCAAACCCGTTTTCGAGCTAAATTAGATTAGCATCGGCCAAACTATTTTATCCTTATGCCAATTGGATAAACTAGTTTTTTCTACACCAAACTTGTTTATCTAAATGCCCATAGGATAAACTAGTTTTTTCTATGTAAGAGATGTAATCTTTCATTTTTCCCATCATACTTAACCATTAAACCTCCAAAACTATTCAGGGAATCACCTTATCAGAAAGAACCTATATACAAATTATATGAAGCAAATCCGTAAATTCTGGGTCGAAAACCATTTATCTAAATTATGGAGGGGGGGTTAACCTACATTGTACTTTTTTACACTTAAACAATAAACATCCATAACTAATCATGGAGGCGCCTTGTCTGAATGATCCTATATCTAAAATTTTAAATGAAAACTGATAATTCTGCATCAAAAATCCATTTCTCTAAATTAACGGTGGGGGACTAGCCTCCCGTTCGCTCCCCTTTATTCTTATCCAATGACTTCCCAAAATTAATCAGAAAAGTACCTTATATCAATGAACGTGCATCCAAAATTTGAAGCAAATCGGATATTTCTATCACGAGTTATCGCGTTACGTACATACGTACGTACATTCGTACATACATACGTACTTCATACATACAGAACTTGCGAGCCCATTATTTCTCAGGCTTTGACACCTGTAAGCTAAAAACACGTAAAATTAAATTGGCCTAGGTTAAACTAGATCAGCCTAGGACAAACTAGAATGTTGGCGCTGTGGCGGTCATTGAATTCAATAAAATCACGCCAAATTGAATTGGCCTAGGATGAACTAGATCGGCCTAGGAGAAACTAGTTCGGACCAATAAACAGCAGGCTAAACTAGTTTATCCTATAAGAGTTAGGCCAAACTAGTTTGGCCTAGGAAAAACTAGTTTGTCCGATGGGCGTTAGGATAGACCGGTTTGGCCTAGGACAAACTAGTTTATCCGATGGGCGTTAGGATAGACCGGTTTGGCCTAGGAGAAACTAGTTTATCCGATGGGCGTTAGGATAGACCGGTTTGGCCTAGGAAAAACTAGTCTATCCGATGGGCGTTAGGATAAAGTAGTTTGGCCTAGGCCAATCTAGTTTGGCCTAAAATCGGGTTTGGCCTGTAACATATATATATATATATACCTAGTTTTACCGCAGCCGTCAAATTGACGGATTTTTTATCATGGTATTCATTGTAACTTCTAACTTAATTAATGTAAATAAAAGAATATAATTTAACGAAAATAACATTTAATGCAATTATTCATCAATTATTAATAAAGGAACTGACAAAAACAGTTTTTATTTCTTTTTAATAGTATGATATATTTGATATGTATGAAATGATTATAAAGCACATAATTTACAAGTACACTGGTGTGCAAAATTTAAGGACCAGTCCCAAAATGCCAATTTTGAAGGGATTTTCAAGCGATAATTTTCACGCGAACATTCAAAAGGAAGTAATACAATTCGAATAATTACTATCCCTGCATAACGGCTAGTCTATATAGCATCTCATTCAGATCACACATTGGAATTTGTGTCACAGTTTTTAAATATTAATACCAAATGCTAACAAGTCATGCATTGAAAATGCCATGTCCCTTTCATAGAAATTTATAGTAAACCCTTTTCTTATATCTTTGCAGTCTTTGAAGTACTCAGTTGATTCGCTGTTGGTGTATGGAGTACTTCTTTTTCATACAATATAATGAGTCGAAGAGGAATTTTTTCTATGTAGAGGTACCTTTAATTTCTTTTGGTTCTTAATCAAGTTAAAAGCAATACAGATAAATCCAAGCATAAAAACAGTTATTCATAAATCGATGCCAACAAACTAGAAAATTTGACAGTGAGCTTTCTGTATAATTTATTGTGTATGATTGGAAAAAGCTGACATCACAGATACCTTTGCATCGTGAAAAGGAAAAATGATGAATTTGTATCATCCAACAAAAATGGCTTCTTCTTGAATCGAAAATTATTTGTGAAATATGTGCTTTGATACCTGAATATTCTCCTGTGATTATTTTTGCTTTGATTGTATTATTGCAAAGATCATTAACAATTAGCATGTTCAATTCCAATGTCCTTCTGAACCATCTAAATTGTGCCAAAGTGTGATTGCTGTGTCATTTTTTTAAGCTTTAACACATGAAAGGGCAATGCATCGATGTCGATGGTATTAAAAAAATCCTTTGTAAACTAGAGGGCTCTTTCAGACTGATATTTGGCGGAATTCTAGCTCTGGTATATTTTATACTCTTTAGGAAACTTATAAAAATTTTTGGCTTTTATCTTGTTGGCATTTTTATTTAATGTCTAAAGAATAGATCGATTCCCATTTCTACATAACTTCCTTTCTTTAAGCAGCTCCCAAAGACTTCATCGATTAGAGGACCATTTGAAATATATATAAACGGGCAGTTCTATTTTTACAATCGCGTTCTAAGTTGGTTCCCCATTTTCAAGATTCAAAACATATTTCGCCTTTTATACCTGTTCTGATTTTATATATTTTATTTTTATTTATTATTTGAGCCTGTTATCTGTTTTTGTGTGGTATAAAGGATCAATAACGAACATATGAAAACCATGTGAACGTTATTAGTTAAATAGATAAATATCAAAGATATTTAAAATTTATAAAAAGGATGCGACATTACGGATATTATTCCCTTGTACTTTATAGCAGTTTAAAATATTCAGAGACATTTAACCAAATAATTTCTATTTTCATATTTCATACTATTTCGTAACCAGTCGGCATATAAAGCTATCATTAAATTTAACATTTTCAATTTATGCACGAATATATGAAACTACACGGATATTGACGCAACTTTAATGATGAAAAGTTAAAGTGTTGTAAACATAATTTGGTTCTCGCAACTCAGTTATGATATTGCCATCTTAGATTACATCTTAGATTACATTTCTTACAATAAATTTTAAATGATTAAAATTAATTGTGAGCACTGATTTTGTTTTTCTTTAAATTTGAATGCTGTAATCAGGAGTCCCCATTCATTAATTTTTAAAGTGTGCTTAAACTTTAAAAAATATATAAATCTTGATTTCAAAAAACTAAAAGAATCCCAACAAATAATAAATTTTAATTATGTCTAGCACAGAATTCTTATTTCTTTATATAAATATATTTGTACACATATCGCTTAAATGCTTAAGTATTATTTTCTGACACTTGAAAAAAAGAGGCTTAGAAAGCTTTAAAAATGCTCCTCTTCAAAATTTTAAGCAGCAGTATTAGTTATGATTTCTAATCTAATAAATTTTCTTATTCGCACGTTTTATAATTGGAGTTACTTAAAATGTAAGTTATTAAAGTAATGTAAGTGTAAGGTATTAAAATTTTGAAGTGTTATAAAAACATGGATGAAATTTAATTTAGGAAATCCTGGTTTACATTTTAGGATAATAAGTGAATGGATTACAGAATTTTAATGCCTAGTCTCCCTTATCTTAATAGTTATCCCTTTAAAAAATAGAGTAGAAAAAAAAAGGATCGTCAGTTTTATTTATGTTTTGTTCTAAAAACATTTAATGCAGTTATGAATTTATAGTTTGTCTGGAAGGAGGGTGCTGGGTTTTTCAAATTTGGGCATGAAGATATGTCTTTGCATAGTTGCTATTTGGTATTTGGAAATTGTTTTAAATTTTAGTTTACTCCCCATTCTCCGTCTTCAAAAATCAATGAAATAAACATGTAGAGTTACAAAAGTTCATTGCCGGAAACCTGTCTGAAAACAACACTGATTTCATGCTCTCTTGTGATATTCCAACACATATTTGCATTCGAACAAACCAGTGCTCTCCAACTTTTTTTCACGTACATTTTTGCTTTCACGTACCCTTTACTTTTCTGAGTACCCCATATCTTATAAACATGCCCACTTTCTCTTCTTACACTCAGTTAGGTAACGCAAACATGCCTTTTTTAATTAGTAATCTTCATATCGAAACGTTTTAATAAGTTGATACAAATTTGATTGTTTTTTCTAACATTTCTGTGAATTTTATAATTTATTTTATAATTTCCGCCATTGTGTATGTTATATTCACGTACTCAGAGCAGTCTCGCTGCGTACTAAAGGAATACATGTACCTCAGGTTGTAAACAGCTTGAATAAACCAATCATCAAAACATTTACAGCACTCTGAAAGTCGCATAGCAAAAGCATGTCATTTGTGAGCTTCAACGCCTTCTTCCGAGTTGTTAAATTTTTGAGAACGAATTTTATTTTTATGAACAGATATAAAAATAATCATGGAATGCTAACTTCGGCGGATAAGTTATTTTTGCCTATTCTTTCAGATTAAAAATTGTTTTTATGTAATAATTAACATAGGTGCAATTGAATTGTGATTAATGTTTCTTGAAGATAGCAACAAAAAACAGGGGTATGTCTAATAAAAAAAAATCTGAAACTTGTTGAAAAATTTATTAAACGTTCCAAGGTAACATTAAAACTTTCACGGTTAAAACAGTTAGAGGATAGGGAAAAGGGGGGGGGGGGAGGAATTTACCCTAAAAATATATAATACTTCAAGAAATCCATATTAAGCGAAACAATGTGTGAGCTGTCTATGTCCTGGTTAAGAATGGTGCGAATTCTGGAATTTCTTTTCTGAGTTCTACTTCTTTCGGAAAATAAATTGTGATATATCAAGGACTGATTATGTTCGTAGAATGGAACAGTTGCATATTTTCCGAAAAAGGCAGCAATAATTTTTTCGGGGATTCATAACTTGCACGAACAAGTTTTATCGATCTCGGGTCACCCAGAAACACTCAAATTCTCGGTTGTTGATTCTTTTCGGATTCATTGGAATTAATACAGATTAATTCCAATAATTGTCACACCTTACCATATCCTACACATTTTTTGATGCATCGCAGTTGATTGCTTTTAGATTTCTTTGGCACCATTTCATTTTTACTTTTTAAAAACTTTCTTTTAATTTTTACAAATAGAATGGTATTAATCATTTCATTGCATTTTCCTTGTGTTTAATTTAATATATATAGTAGATGTCCAAAGTCTACTGGAAAAATTTAATTTTATTAAATATGTCGAATATCTAAAGATTTGATTGGCGCTTTCTGGCATACTTATTCATAGTCATCGTATCTATTCAGAGAAGGATTTATTATGAAGAAATTTAGGAGATCAATCACTCATTCAACAAAGTCTATAATAAATTGGTTTAAACTAGGATCAGAACATAGGTCACTCGCAATGAAAATTTTTGTAGCTTATTAATCAGTTCACAGAAATTCATTGAAAATAACTATTCATTATCAAAGTGTTTAACAGTCTTAGTTTCATCAGTGACCTTCAAAAATACATCATTATTCTCAGAAATTGAAATGTTTTCATACGATTATTGTTCATTAGAGTAGTAGAAATGTTGTGTTAGAAGTAAGAGAAGGTTATTGTAACAAAAATGGTTCTTGTTTTGAATGGTAGATAGCATGCTTATAATTATCACCGTAAAATGTTACTTTTGCACCTTTGCGCAAAATATGCTTTTTGGAGGCTATTTTTTTTTAAAAAAAAGTTACGTAGGATATTAAATTATAGGAAACTTTGTAATGAAAAAGATTATTATATTGGTTTTTAAAACTATAATATTTATAAAAGTAAAGTAAGGGGGAAATAGTGAAAAATGATTTCTACATGTCCATGTCGGTAAATCTTAAGTGTTTAAATTATGCTACTTTACATTTCGCTTATACCTGGTGATATGAAGCTACTTTTAAATTTTTGTATTATCTAAAACAAGTACCTTCGCTTCGAGTAAAGAAATTGACATATGAAAAGAGCATAAAGAATATTGTTTTGTTCCGTTTCTTCCAGTGCACTTTCTGACAATACCCCTTAAGTCACATTAAAAGCAAAATGTTTGACTGTATGTTTGACTTTGTATCAACACAAGCAGTCTAAAAGACGATAAAACTCATGAGATTTCCAATATTATACGTATTGGTGTTATTAAGGAAGATACAAATTGTCAACGTGTATTTTTCAATCCTAACTAAACAAGTATTTACAACTGGGTGTACATATGCCTGATTTTATTTTTTATTTTTTTTTTTTTTTTTGCAACTTTACATAATAACATTTATAATAAATGTATAAGAATATATCTTCAACAAATACAGGAACTAAAATGAAGGATACAAAAGACTACGAAATGCTGTGTGAAGGCTATTTTATTTTACGAATCCAGACAGTTCTCTGGTATTTGAACCGATTTGCACATTCAGAAAATACTCATGAAACCAGTAGTAAAGTACTACTGGTGTAACTGATAGGCGAAAAGTTACTGATAGTAAAGTGCATGTTGGATTTCGCACCATTCCAGATGTATTAAAGTAGCATGTAAAATTCATGTGTTTCACGTATTGGTTGTGAGCAATATAGTAATATAATTCATGCAAGGATAGCTAGGTATTTCGAATATATGAAATATATAGTGTACTTTTTTTAAAGATTACAAACGATTTACTGCTACTTCAATTTCTGCTTTATTGCTACTTATTTATTGAATAATTGCAACGGAATTACCGTATAATAACGGAAAATCAAAGAAACGGAATAACGGAAAATCAAAGAAACGGAATAACGGAAAAACAAAGAAAATGTAGAATACATTGGAAGTAAGATTCAAGTTAAACTTATGAGCGGAAGTTTTTAAGATGAAACATTGTTGATTGAGATCAAGCAGTAGTCATGAAAGGATGAAGAAATTATTTGATATTGCTTTTGAGAGTCACAGTTTAGTTTCGTACACTTTAACAAAGAGAATATTTCCTTATATCTCTCTGAATAGTAGCGTTCAAGAAACAAAAGAATTTTCCAATTACAAACTATCCGCCTAACAATAGTGGAGAAGTTTTTAAGAATTTTTAACTTCAGTTTTCCGTAAGAACTGGTTTGGTCAGAATCACCTTAAGTAAAATTCAGCTCAAAATGTCAAATTTACAGCATTTTTTGAAATACATTCTGTATTTATAAAAAAACTGGCTAATACGTCATATTATACCTTTCCTAAATAAGGGAGCCTGCCAATTGTATGCGTTTAAGGACAAAAACGGATTTAAAAATGAGTCATAAAGTAAGCGGTTTGTTACTTGAATACTTCCTCACTTCACTCCTTTCTCACATGAATACTTCGTCAATTTTCAATCACGGTCGCTTCAGAAACTTCTGCTCAAAAAGGATATTTTCAAAGCATTTTTTTGAAATATATTCTATTTTTTTAAAAAAAATGGCTAGTACGTCACATATAGTACCCAAATAAGAGAACTTGTCATTTGGATGCGTTTAAAATTAAAAATGAATTTAAAAATGAGTCATTATATTAGCAGTTCTTATCTGAGATTTTTTTCTTCAAGTCCTATTGTTGTTTGATTTATTTTAGCAATAAGGATTGGTCTTATAAAAAACTTGTCAACGTAAAACTTACAGATATTATCGAGACGATGTAAAATAAATCTAAGCCGATTTAGTTTCTTAAGAACTGACGAGGATATGGATTTTTTTCTTTTTCCACCCCCTTTTCGATTTCATTTTTATTTTTTTAGTAAGAATTAATCCTGTCAAAATCTTATCAATGCAAAAATTTTAGATAATATTAAGAGCATTTATAAAAAAAATCATTCGGAATTTATATCCTGCGAATTTACGAAGTTATAAAATATTTTCTCCCAAAAAACCCATTCTGTTCGCCCCTTGAGCCCATTTAAAATTTTATCAAATATGTATCACGCATAAACTTTTTGCTCATTTCTTTGAAGCAATATAAACTTTAAACCGACTCAATATCTATTTTAGTTGAGAAGTTATGTTTTTTTTCTGTTTTCAAAAAAATAAATAAATAAATAAATAAATAAATAAATAAAAAATAAAAAATAAAAATTAAAAATTAAAAAATTAAAAAAAAAACACTCCCTATTTCCACCCTTTTGTCAGATTTTGCCCATTAACGAACTTGACCCAGATTGTATGTCCCTTGATTTGATCTAAAAGTTTGAAGGAGATCTGATCAGAATTATAGAAGTTATTGTGTCCATAAATAAGTGATATATACCGATAGATAGATAAATAAACTTTTTTACTGATTGTTTTTGGGGTAGTTTTGGGGTCTAGTGGTCATGATCGGTTTAGATTTGCAAAATGTTTTCAGAAATTCCAACCGCGAACGCAATAGGTAGTATTTCATACGAAATCTAAATAAAAGATAATAAACTCTTTTACGAAAATTGTATTATTTTTCTTAAAATTTTATATGTTTTTCTTTGTGTGTATTACACCATAATATTTATAATTAAAAAACTGTTTAGAATTAACATGAAATAAGTCAAATCAAAAGGAAAATTCTTTTTCTTGTTATTAATAAAAAATATTTTAACTTTATTTTATCCTCAAATTGAAAACGAAATATAAAGAAATCTTTATATTTAGTTTAACATGTATGTTTTGTAATATCGAAAATAATGAGCTTCTATAATTTATTATAAATGAATATGAAATAAAGTCACATTTAAAAAATATACTCTTGGAAACGACAATAATTGCCAGAGGCTTTAGAAATGTAGAAATTTACAATTTTCTTTATGAAAAATGTTTTTGTAAAAGCAAGCATTTTTTATCGAAAATTCTTCTGAACAATAATATAACAAAGGGGGAAAAAAGAACAAAAACATAAATGAAAAATATGTGTTTTGAAAAGTTTTATTTATTAAAGATTAAACTTTTCTTTTCATGAATTTCCGCCTTACAAAATCTATGAAGAGTTCAGATTTAATAAATTCACTTCTTCGATGATACATTCTTTTATACTTCTTTTTACACCTAAGAAAAAAGAAGCCAAATGCACTGAATATAATTCGTATGGTAATCTACAACAAAAAGTTTCTATCCATAAAAAATGATATAACTTCTTTAAAATGAGTTATTTTAGAGATGATTTTAGAGTTATTTTAGTTTCATACAATTTTCATGCAGGACAGTTTTTACAATTTTGCTGTTTTAACAATTTTATTACAAACAGAATCTCCTTAAACAAACGTGATTGAAGGATTGGGGATTTATTCAAATAGCAAATTGCTGCTTTTCTGACACATTTTTAAATTTAATTTTGTTATCAAACGCATTCATTGAATATTTCTTTTATTTAGAATCTATACAGTGTGTCCCTAAACTCCTGGTACATACGCTAGGGGGTAACAGAGCACATAGAGACGAGCAATAGTAATTAAGAAAATCAAGGGTCACAAACGTTTTCCAAAGGAGGTAGCCGCCATTAAAGAGCAGGGTCCAAAATTTCAAATATACATTAAAAAAAAAAACAAAAAAAAACAATAAAAATGGTCGATTGGTTTGCGGTTTTCACTAAAACTATTCTTTGTGTCGATATTTTCTTTAAAATAAGTTATAAAAATAAATTTCAAAAAATGCCAATAAAGAGCGCTTTAGACTTTGGAGTAACAAACGAGTATTTTTTGCCTCTCATTAAATGGTTCCGTAAGCTTAGCCATAAACTTGAATTTTTAGCTCAAAATCTGAATAGTTGAGAGTTGTTAAGTAGTACAAACTCAACTGTGTTCAGAGGATTAAAATTTCGTATGATTATAAAAAACGGAAAAAATGGTAGATTGATTTGTGGTTATTACTAAAACTATTCTTTATGCCGGTATTTTTTTTTGAAAATATATTATAAAGATAAATTTCAAAAAATGCCGCCGATAGAGGGCGCTTTAAACTTTGGAATAACAAACAATTGTTTTCTGCCGTTATTTTTTGCATCTGATTAAATGTTTTCGTAAGCTTAGACCTAAACTTAAATTTTGAGCCCAAAACTGAATAGTTGGGAGTGGTTAAGCAGCACAAACTGAACTGAGTTTAGGGACACCCTGTATAACGTTCTATCCAGGTTGATTTATTCATAAAGTCAGAATGTATTTTAAAATATACTGTTGAAGTGGGCATTTTGAGCTGAATTTTGCTTAAGATGATTCTGACAAAACCAGCTATTACGGAAAAATAAAATTTAAAATTCTTCGAAGCGATTAAATAAAATAGTTAAACTGGATTTAGGAATAATCATATTTTATTTTTTGTTTTAGAAATGAGCACTTATCTTCGAAATCTACCTCCGCTTATAGGCTTAGCCGACAAATGTTTTTTCGTTAGTTTTAAGTGTAGTTTATGTCTTACAATTTATAAATCAATAAATCTAGTTATTTATTTAAGTGCATGACAATATGGCAGTTTTCCATGGAGTGGTCAGAAATGGGCAGATTACTTCGGTCTAGGTTTTAAAATCGGAAGTTTTCTATTACTTATAATCCTTATTATGTATCAATTATTAAGAACGGATAGCTATCTAACAAATGAACAATTTTTCGTGCTGCTTGCATCTACCATTGATACTTAGTGAATTTTAAGACTTTATATTGCGAAACTTTAGAATAGACAAAATTTTCTCGTTAAAATAATATTTTTGATTTAACAGTTGTAATTTCTGAAAATGCAGTTTTTGAAACCATTTATTGAACAATTAACATAACTGTTTCCTTAAAAATTGCAAATTAGCAAATAATTATTATAAAATATTTAAAAAAATTCTTCAAGATCCCATGAATTTGATATTAAAAATGCAACTTTATATTCACATTTTTGCCGGATAAACAAAGTGGCATTTTCCTTTTCAAAAGTAGAGCTTTTTTAGGTGCGTTCGTAATTATATAATACGTAGCACCTATAGTGATTGTTCAGTCCGTCCGTCTGTCCGTCCGTCTGTCCGTCTGTCCGTCCGTCTGTCCGTCCGTCCGTCTGTCCGTCCGTCCGTCTGTCCGTCCGTCCGTCTGTCCGCATATAACAACGCAAAAACTACCCAACCGAATCGTTTGAAATTTAAAATACATAATTATTACATAATTTTGTCGAGTCATTTCAAATTTTATGAGAATCGGATGGATAGATCAATTACAGGGACGATCAAAAGTATTCCATTACATTACGGTCAATGGGGAAAAAAGTTTCAAATGCATTTTAATCGTTTGAAATTTAAAATACGCAATTATTACATAATTCTGTCGTGTTATTTCAAATTTTTTGATAATCGTGTGCATAGATCAATTACAGGGACAATCAAAAGTATTCAATTACATTATGGTCAATGGGGAAAAAGTTTCAAATATATTCTATACGTTTGAAATTTAAAACACATAATTATTACATAATTTTTTCGAGTTATTTCAAATTTTATGAAAATCGGATGCATAGATCAATTACAGGGAAAATCAAAAGTATTCCATTACATTACGGTCAATGGGAAAAAATGTTTCAAATGCATTTTAATCGTGTTACACTCATGCGAACTTAATAAAATTTATATGCAACTATAAAGTACATATTATACTATACATCTTACATAATTTGTGGTGCAAAGAACATTTGTTATTGATTTACAAGGCCACACAAAAGTATTCCATTACATAATGGTATAGGGAGAACATTGTTTGATGAGCGTTTTAATTGTAATTCACTATTTACAATGTTATGAGATTGATATATGAAAGTAATATTTTTAAAACTTCGTTATCGTTCGAACGCACCTAATTTGCTACGCTTCACGTGCAATTTCCAACTTGTTTATACTGTAGTCGACCGCCATTACAGGTTATGGTGTATAAACAGTGGTTTGAAGTTTATTAGAATTATAATATACGTTTTAATTAAGTAAAGTAAATTTTAAAAGTTGTACAAATATTAAAATTTACTTTATAATTATTTTTATTAAAAAAATATTTTTAATATTCAGAAATTTATTTTATTCGATTTAAAAAGACAATTGTTAGTTTATTCTGTATTTCAGTGAAAAAATTATTTTAAATGATTTTGAAATCTTTACATTGAGATAGAGCTACTATGTATACATTAATCGTCTGCATAAATTAGATTCTTGTTTTTTTGTGATATGAATTATTAAACAAATCGGAATCTGATTTAATTCTAATATGTACCGTGCATATATTTCAGGGATAAAAAGGAGAAAAAATTGTAGCGCCATATTTAGCGACTCAAACCCAAATTTGGCGTGAAATTAAACAATTAAAATCCAGCAATAAAAATTCTGTAGTTTAAAACAATATATTAAATATGATTTTTACAGAAATATTGTGTAGGTTCTCTAACATTTATTTATAGCTATACAAAATCCAACAGTTACGATCTACAAGCAGCACAAGAAGTAGCTCACTTGTATGGTCTAAGATTTTAAATAAGAGAATATTTATGATTATTATAGGGCCATTCAATATCACGTGAAACATATCTTCTCTCTGTTGTTTTTAGAAAGCTAAAGTATTCTCATATAACAGCAAACCATATACATAGTAGCATCAATTATACAGTAGAAAGGATATATGTCAAAATATAACTGAATCTGAAGTTTGAATGAAATCCCTGCCTTAGATTTCGAGATACAGCCATTAACGTAATCTTAGAAAAGGCTGCATAGTAGCGTCATTGGTTAGGTGATGTTAGGTGATGTATATTTTAAGAAAAGCTGTCAAAGAGGGCACTTCGCGCGAAATTTCCCAGGACGATCGTGATTAAAGAATTGGGGGTGTATTCAAATAACAAATTGCTTATTTTATGTCTCTTTTATAAATTCAATTTTTCTTTCAAATGCAATGAATTGACAGTTTATTCTTATTTAGATACTACATAGTATGCGTATTGGTCGATTTTTTAAAAAAGTTATAATATTTTTCAAAATAGGCTGTCGAAATGGACATTTGATCCGAATTTCTCTTATGTTATTTCTTATAAAACCAATTCTTACAGAAAAATGAAATTAAAAACTATTCAAAAGCGGCCAAATAAAGTTGTTAAACTGGATTTATCTCTAATCCTATTTTATTTTTTATTGTTGAAATGAGCACTCCTCAAAATCTACCTCCGCCTATATACCAAGCCGTCAAGGGTTTTATTATGGCAATTTTTTTTTATGGCAAAAACTGTGTCTTTCTTTTCTTTTTTTTTACTATATAGTAGTTATTAAACTTTTACGTGGTACATTTTAACAGAATACGAAAAAGTAATAATGTTGGACATATGAATACACAAAACAAAATATTATACTTTGAAATACTTAAAAATGCAGTGTTAAAAATTATTACATCAAAAGTAATCTCTTTTTTTATTTATTTTATATTTTTTTTACGTTAAAGTTAGTACTAAACTTGCTGTTGATAACAAAATTAATAAATAAGTGCTGCTGCCTAATGATAAGTATTAGTGGTATTTCGCAAGGTAAATATCATATAAAGAATGAGGCAATTATAAAAAATGTATAGTTTTTCAAATCTCACTTCAATTATGGATTTTATAAATCATAATCTTTTTGAGGATTAATAAGAGAAATTACATTGAAATTATTTTATTTCTTTATATATATAAATCTTTTGTGCGTGTGTTTGTCACTGAACTCCTCCTAAACGACTGGACCGATTTTAATGAAATTTTGTATGTATGTTCCAGTGGATTCTAGAATGGTTTTGATTCACATTTCACCGAGACTGATTCAGTACTTTTTTAGTAAATAGACAAAAACTAATAGTTAATGATTTTTCGATAATCAAAAGTGTTAAATAATTTCGCTGAAAAGTGTGCGGACGGAATGGCCGAGCGGTCTAAGGCGCCAGATTTAAGCTCTGATTCTCGAAGAAAGAGGTCGTGTGATCGAACCCCACTCCTGACAAACGTGTATGTTTTGCAATAATTTTTCCTGTATTATAATTTTATTTAACCGACTTCAGAAAGTCGTTAACTTTTAACTAAAAAGAGAAAAATAAACTTTTCTATCAAAAATTGAATCTACTTCAAAAACTACTGCAAAGTGAAAAATAATTTCTTTGCATAGTTCTAATAAAAAATTAAATTAAGAGCGTAGTATTTATTGTGCGTATTATTATATTTATGTACATTTATTTGATTATTTGAAGTCCGTACCAGGATAACGTCTGTCGGGTCCACTAGTTTCTGTATATGAATCTAAAGGATCATTAAAAATTTATTTATAAAGATTTATGGAAATTATTTCTATAATCAATTATTATATAAATAATAGTACTAATTTTTAGTTTTATTTATTTATTTATATTTATAATATCAACAATTTGAAAATGATAAAAATAATATACTTTTTTATTCTTAATAAATAAATTCTATGCATTAGTAACTAAAATACATTACAATTGCTTAGTTTCAAAATGTTAAGGTTTCTTTAATAACCTGCATATTAATTTAGAAATTTTTTCTGCTGCTTAAATTTAAGGAAATTTTTCAATGAATCAAAAGAGGTGTAAAACTAACTAAGTCAGCTTTTTCGCACGTTCTTTAGTATCTATTTTAGAATAATGTCTATGCTCAAGGATCTGAGAAGTAAGTGAATTCATCAAATAAAAATATATGCAATGAGATTGAGTACGCCGAGTACTCGACATTATTGATATCGGTTAAACGACTAATACCAACATTCCTAGATATTGATGTAAGCCTGGACACGCGTCATGAACACGTCAAAGAAAAAGGCAAAAAAAAAAAAAAAAAAAAAAAAAAAGCCATAAATTGAAATAACTTGCATAGTTCGATTTTTTTGGCTCATGGAATCATGCTTTTTTTATTTTCTAATAATAATTAATATTACGATCGAAATAAAGTAAAATATGCAAGCTGCTCGAATTTTTTCTTTGTTATGTGAGCTTTTTGTGCTATTTTCAACACGCATGTCACATTTTATTAACTTAATTATGATATGCTGATGGATTACTTTATGTCAAAAAGAAAAAATAGAAAGTTTATCTGAATACTATAGACTATCGGCCCTAAAAATAACAAACATTTCATTGCATTTCAATTCTTCAGAGTATTTGAAATACGTATATTTTTTTATCTTTCTTTTGTTCGATAAATGTAATATTAAATAATAGCTACGAAAATAGTTGTAATGTAAGGATAACAGCCAAGAGACGCCAAGAGAAGCCAAGATAAAATGCAATTTCCAACTAGTTGTATAGAAAACTAGTGAAAAGTTTCTGAAATATCATGGTGACCATATTGTAAAAGTCACGATGAAACAAATGTGTTTAATTTTTTTCCATCACATTGAGTAAAAATAAATACTTACATGTTCCTCAGATACACCTGAACAGTAAATGCTCTTTTCTGCTTCACAGTCTAGTTCATTTTCCTTTATGCTACTGTGGTTTTAGCTGTTCCAACTTCCTATTACTGCCATAAGATCGTAATGAACATCTAATGCAAAATTACGTACGGTTTTCAACATAAGTGTCAGCATTTTTATAAAGACAAGCTATAACCAATTTTTTCTGTCCATTGGAAAGCTTTTCATGAGTAAAAAATTAAAATAAAACAATCATGTAGAATTGAGGATTTTGAATTTCAAAAAATAACACAACGAATTAAAAACAATGATTACTAATGGAGTTTACTAATTCACATACTGATGTTATCAAAATATTAATATTTGTTTATAAACGACTAAAGAGTAATAACATTTTCACAAAAGCAAGCAAGTACCCATTCGATTGCGTCGAAAAGTGGTTATACCGTCGCAGAGAGCGTACTTCAGATATTTATTTCTATAAGAAACTATAGAGATTTGACATAATTGTAAAATTCATTATTGAAATATTATAATATCAGCTTAACATATTTAAAAAATCCATTCTTGATCATCCCAAAAGCAAAATTTCATTGAGGTAACCCTCAGGATATTAAATTCAAATTCGAATTTATGAATAAATGATCATATCCCTAAACATCATAACTTTGGAAGGAATTATATCTCATTAGCACGATTTATATCTTATTAAACGCAATAGTCAGATTTTTTTCATTGATCATAATATTTCATAAGCAATTAGTTTTATTTTTATTTTTTGTATTACCCTCATACCCATAAATTTTCCAGAGTATGATAAAAAGTGCATAATTTGAAAATCAAAATGCAAAAAAAATTTCAAACGACTTGAGTTATTACTTTCAGTAAATTACTGCTGCATTTTTATTATCCTATTGAGACAGACGCAAAAAAATCTAGTTTAAAAACAAACTTATTTTTATGAAAGCGCTGGAATTAATTGCATACTTTCTTTTTAAAATGTATTTACTTAACTATTTATTAATCCACTGGTGTAGTTATTTTCAAACATTTGTTTGCATTTAGGGCATTAGTCTTAATAAAAATAATATGGGATTCTAAAAGCATAGTATTAATTTTATCCCCTCGTGTGTTTGTTATAAAATATTAAATGCATTTCTCGAATAATACATGATGACTTATTATAACACGACCAAGGCAATTAATTTAATACTGATTCAAGATAAGTTATCTTTGTTAAGAAAATACCAATAAAATATCAATCATACCCTTTGGAAAGTAAACTTGTTTCTTTATATTCGAAGAGAGACACAAATACACTTAAAACTAAAGAAAGAATAAATTTAACGCCTGCTTTTAGGCACACAAGTTGATATCTGGAAAAATGCTTCTACTCACAAATTAGATTTACTTTATAATAGAGTAGTTAGTCCACTTTAGTACATAGCTTCTCAAAGTGAAAATTTTGTATGGAAAAATAATGAAATCTTTGCTGATTGCTTCAATTTTGTGAAGAAAATAATAAAGAATCAAAAGAATCTAACCTTTAAAAATGGCAAAAATTTATAAATCCGAAATGTAATATGTCTGTAAATGTTCGAGGTAGAAAGTTATAATTTTTGTAGTTGTCTTTCTGCAAGATACAGAAAAGTTTCGTTAAATATAATTTACATGTGCTATGGATCCTATAAATTGTAACTTTCCTAACTTTAAAATTAATTATTTTGGCGTAAATGGATTTTTGAATGATGAATAAGAACATTTGACACAGGTCATCATTGACGATATTGTGTATATTGTAACAATATTGGGATGGACTTCCCAAACATAAAAACATGTAAAACTTTTTTTTTCAATCGCGGCATTATATGCATACCGTATTTTCGGGCGTATGTGCCGGACACACCGTAAGCGCCGCACCTACGAAAATGCATTAAAATAAAACAAATATTCATCAGAAGCTCCGCACCGCCGTATGCGCCGCACTTACGAAAATACCTCAAAATGTTAAAAATTGAGGTATAATCAGTTTTTTGCACTTTTTTTAACATTTGTAATATAAATCCAATTTCAAATTTAGTATATTTTGTATATTTTTTATGATAAAATTAAATTTTAATTCGTGCAGCCTTTATTTCGCGATGTTTTAATACGTTTTTTATAGTTTGTAACGAGGTTTGCAGGGTTTTATCGCGATATTTGACGAAATTTGCTGCGTTTTATCGCGATATTTAACGAATTTGGCACAGTTTTTACGCGATACTTGAAAAAAAATTGCGTTTTTTATGGGAATGAGCAAGGGATGAATCATGATGAACTGAATGAATAATGAATTTTGATATTTAAAGCAATACTTGAAAAAATTGCGTTTTTTCTTTTAAACGTAAATTCTGTTGAAAAAGCGCAGAAAAAAGGAGAAATTTGTAAAAAAAAGCATAAAAAGAATAAAATCTAATAAAAAAATCTCTATAAAACAAACATTTCATCAAAGATTCATGATCCATTCAGTTCATCATGATTCACCTCTTTTACATTCGCCTTTGAGAACGGTTTGAATCATAATGAAATGAATGAATCATGAATCTTTGATGAAATGTTCGTTTTTTCGAGATTTTTTTAGTAGATTTCATGCTTTTTTTTCAAATTTCTCCTTTTTTCTACGTTTTTTCTCGTTTTTTTACCGTTTATTTATAGATACGACATATTTGCGTTTTTTCTAACAATTTTTTTAACAATTCTTTATGGCATTCTATTTGGCGATCCTTTCAGAAATTCACGATTTTTCTGCGAGCTTTTGACATAACTTGTGTTTTTTAGAGATTTTTTTGACACATTTCGCGTTTTTACTGCAATCTTTCGTCGAAATGTGGATTTTTTAGCGATACTTCGGCGAAATTCATGATTTTTTTGCAATCCTTTCAATAAATTTGCGGTTATTCTTCGTGATCCTTTGGCGAAATTAACGTTTTTTTCAGCGATTTCTTTTATAGTGGGGACTAGCGTTTGATTGGGAAGGGCAGATTAACGGGATTTTACAATAATAAAATTGTAGTTTTTCAAGTGATCCTTTCATGAAATACACATTTTTTTCTTTTTACATATTCGCGCTTTTTCCGCGAACCTTTGATAAAAGTCGTGTTTTTTCTCCCGATTCTTTGATAAAATTCTTGCTTTTTCTGCGAATGATTGACAGAAATTAGGCTATCATTTGTCGAAATTCGCGATATTTTTTATGCTTCGCATTTTCTTCCCGATGATTGACTTTTCACAATTTTCAGAAAAATTCCGATCAGAATCATCTCTGTAATGAATATCGCTGCAAGGGGAAAAAATATATCGTATACGCCGCCCCAGCAGAAGCGCCGCAGTAAACATAATTTTAACTTTTGAACTCGTATGCGCCGCGGCGCTTACGTCCGAAAATACGGTAAATGTATTTAACAATAACTAATTTTAATACATAATTTTAAATGTAAATTAATTTAAATTATTTAAACAAATCTATAAAAAGTTTAATGAGAACAATTTTCTTTTAATATAGCTGATAAAAACAGTAAGAGCACATTAATAATGTATAAAATTTATAATTTAAACTTGCTTTGAGAAATACATCATAGTTATAGGATAAAACGGAAAGAGAGAAAATTATCTCTGAAATTGATATTTCTCTATACTGTGATATGTAGTAAGAATATTATTCAAGATATTCAAATAACACATTATGCAAAATTGAATAAACAATTTTCCTTTCTTAAATAAATAATAAAGAATAGAAAAAACATGGTAAACTTATCGTTAGATTTAATCTTTAAAAAAACAAAAGAAATATTTTGTAACTGCTTTAAATGTTCTTATTGAAGAGTTCACGATTAAATTTATAAAAAGAAAGAGTCCACAGTGCTCTATTTTTGAGGAGATGCAGTATGAACAACATATAAAAGATGTTTAAATATATTTACTTTAAAGTAAAAGTGAAAATTTCTTGTTTTTCGCAAATATTCGAGTGTATTTACGAAAACGTTAATTATTCTCCTTTATACAAACATTTTTAAAATACTGACAAAAAAGAAAAAAAAATTCATAAGAAAGAAAATTGTATTTTGTAATGTAAAGCGACAAACTTACTCAAAAAGAAATAGATTTGAGCATATTACTTAGAACTGGAAACATCCAATGAGCTCTTTTTTAGGGGGTGCAGCATACATCAGATTGGAAATTTTCTAATATATTTTATTTAAAGTAAAATTGAAATTTCCGCAATTTACGTGAATAAATTAATGTTTTTATCACAATTCCTTTTTTTTTTATTTATATAAATGTTTGTAAGTTGCAAAAGATCTCAAATTCTTAAGATACAAGATTTACTTATTGAATTGTAAGATAATAAACTTCCTCAAAATGAATTCGATATGATTTAACTATATGATCTGCGACTGGAAATATTTAGTTGTAGGGAGCTATTTATGTTTTCACATACATGAATTTAAAATTTTTTAAAAATAAATACATTTTGAATGTAGGATCCATTGTGTCCGCACATCAAGTGATGGATTCATATTTTTACGACCTAATAATAATAATAAAAGATTCATGGATGAAAATTAACTTGCATTTTGGGTTATTAATGCTAGTAATTATGCTATTAGACTCTATAAAAAAAATAGTATATTTTAGCAATACATAAACGTACTTACTGAAGTAGAGAATACGTTATTTGAGAATAATGAAGTCTTAACAACCGTTTTTTTTTTAAAGTTCTTTGCATATGGTTTTCACTGTTTTCAACAATTTTTGGTAGAACTACATTATTATCTTTTACATGGATAAAAATTAAGAATTAAAAGTCCTTTAAACGCAGTAACGCCTTCATACACACAAAAAGAATCTTAATACGCAGGACAGTAACTTTATTTAAAAAAAAACCTTTGAAAAAACTGTTTGATCCTTCTTATTCTCAAGTGACAAATATACAATTTAAAAATATATTTGTACAAATCCAACGAAAGCATAATTATGCATATTATATTATTATAATTATTATGCATGTTTTCATATTTATAAGTTGAATGTTATGATCAAATGTATATTTTAATATTTTGAAAATTTTTGGAGTATTTTTCAAGTTTAGTTTCCAACATTTTAAAATATTTTTTCCGTCTAATTTGAGAAAACAAAGCGTTAGCCACAAATGAAATAAAAAAACAATTTTATAAAACCAAAATATATTTTACAAAAAACAAGTAGATAATACATTCTTGATAAATACACTTGAATATAATTCGATAAAATATAAATACTTGCATTTAACAAAATTATGTATTTTAATATGCACTTATCTTATTCTTTTGTCAAATAAAACAAAAGGACATTTCTTTCCCTCATAGGGTATTAGTGAGAGAACCTTTTATAATTTATACGCACAATAATTTTTAATATTATTAATAAAGAAACAATTATGTAACACAAAACATTATTAGTGTTGCTACCTTTTGATATATTTTTTTATCAAACCTAAGAACTAAATAAAATGATGTAAATAACTATGCATTGCAATGTAGGGCAAATGTGCATTCATAAGTATCTGATGCTGAATAAGTTTATGTAGAAAGAGGATAAGTTGTTTCCATGTAACGATTTCTGAACAAGTACAACTAACAGCATTTATTCCGGTTAGCAAGCATAAATCAAGCAGGAAAAATACTTTGTTATTGGAATACTTTATTTACGGTCTTTGGAAATGAAATTAGGCCGCGATTTAACCTCATAACTATATTATTTATGAAGTTAAGGATCTTGGGAGTTTTCTTGTGTGTTTCATAATAAACAGATAGGTAAGATACAATTAACTATGAACAAATTTTGTTGATTTCTTACTTATATATATTTCTATATAGCCAACTTTCTATATAGCAATTATTAACTTTTAAATATCAATATTTTTTGCAACAAGACATTTCGAATAACTCTAAAATGACTCCACTGATTTTGAATGTTGCATTAATTTATTTTTAACACTTTCCACTGAGCTTTCGGTTTGTTAATTAAACATTGTGAATTAGGTTTGCCTAGTTACTCGTCCGTCTATCTGTCCGCCAGTGCTCTAACACGCATAAATATAGTCCATTTGTCATGAAATATTTTTAATATTATTCTAAATCTCAATGACATGATTAGAATAGAAAATGAAACGTGTAGCATTTTCGGTTTGTTTACAGGATCACTCAAAATAATTCTGTAACATCACGATTTATAAAAAAATGCCGTGTATTTTAATGATATTATAGAATTTTAAACATTTTTAAAGTAAAACACATCATTTTTGTGTATTAAAAACTTCCAGCATGAGAATACGAAGTGTAAATATAACTTATCGCTCATTTCCTGGGACACGCAAAAGCATTTGGCCATAGAAGAAACATGATGAAAAATAATTGCTGTAAGTTTGCTTTCAGATGTGGTCTGCATTTTTAATTTTAACTATTTTGAAATTATTACTTATTATGCATAAATTTTATATATCACATACACGGTCACACAGAAATATTTAAAAATATCCGTTTTTTATTAGAAATTGCTGATTAGGAAATTACGGTGGTACAAAACTTTTAACTGATCGAACTTGTAGCATAATATATAGCAAGTGTATATCGTATACAGAACTGTAAAAAAACTCGCACTTTAGTAATGATTTTCATGATAATGATAGATGCTATTGATTTTCAAATGCATTTTGTGGCTTCCAAATTTCTCATTTAGACATCATATTTCACCTTTCTAATCTGTATAGTTTGATTTAGTAATTTCAATGGGATGAAAAATGCTTCATAATCTATGCTGTATGCATGATATTTCTTTATTGTTTTTATTAAAATGAACACATTAGTTTTACCTCTCTTTAATTAACAACTGATTTAATATAATGTAAATGAATAGCAGTGTTTTATTGATGAGCACATTAGTACAAAATAAATATGCAATTCCAATCTAAGCAGAATAACCTGTTTATAAAGTAACGATAAGAAGTAATGAAAACAATTCTCGGAATTTTAATTCATATTTGCAAGATTAATGGAAAATAAATATGTTTTGTTATTAGAATATTTAATCTAAAATTGGTGGAAATTAGATTACTGAGTACAACTTTTCCTTCCAAATATAAATAAAAGTTAATTAGTTTAATTTGTAGATAATGCTATCCTAAAGAGTTTGTATCATTAATATAGACTTATATGTGGTATTCAATAAGGTTAAGGAGAGCTGAAGTACATATCATTTCAAAGATTGGTCCATTTCCCGAAATATTAAATAATGTTTTCTGGCAAAAAAAAATAAAGAAATAAATAAAGAAAAAGAAAAAAAAAGAAAAAAAAAGAAAAAGAAAAAGCTGATAATATAGATGATTTTATAAATAAGCAGTTGATGAGAGGTTCTTTGTTAGTTTTTCAAGAAACATTCTTAGGAGAAATGATCCATCTCATTTCTAACATAATTTAAGTCTTGAAATAATTGATTTAATATTCGTGCATTTCAGTAAGATATCTTGTAACACCAGCAAATTCTCAGACTTGAATAGAAAAATTGCAAAGACAATCAAACATTTCAAAACTCTGCGCTTCTTCATGAAAAAGAAAATCCTATCAAATGAACCAAATAATAATATGACAGTGTTTTTAATTTTTTCAGTGGTCGACTGCGATATAATACAATACCATCCGACGATTCTGACCGGAGCATCTATATTGAATTCTTTTTAGTATAAGCATGCAATTAAAAAATCAGCTGACCTTATTATCCAATAAAAATCGAAAAATATATATCACATTTTAAATAATATTATTTAATAGGGTATATTTCACAATTTCCGATGCATTATTCTTTATGCTAAAACATTTCTGGTGGGAATATTTTTTTCTAGAACCTCAAAATGAGGTGTGTGATGTACAAATAAAAAATAATCCGTGGCGTCGAGATGACAAATAAAATCGAAGTAATTTCTCAAATGATAACTTTATTAAAAAAGAAAAAATCAATTTATCTACACGCAATAAATGTAAAACACTATATATTATACTAGATTTTTAAAAAATGAATGAGTAGGTTTTTTAGAATGAAATAATTTGTAGATTAATATAGACTATAAATTCAAAAATTATTTTAAAAGGATTCCCACAGGATTCACAAGAAAATTATAGCGAATTTTATTAGGGATATTATTAATGAAAGGTTTTATTTAAGAATATACTTAATAAGAGCCATTTATTCGTTTTAAGTACATTGAAATAAATATTTTTTAAGGTATATTAACAATTTATACCTTTCATAAAAAAAAAATTCTAGTTAATTTAAAATTTCTCTATTACCTTATAAATATATATATCAATACTAAGGTGGAATATATTATGGTGGAATATATTGATTTTAAAACGTCTATTTTGCAAAATTTTTAGTTTTGTATTAAATATGTAAAAGAAAAGAATGTCAAATGGAAAACAGAAATAAATGGTTCTGTGCCTTTGAAGTGTAATAAATGTATGTAATGGATATCTGTAATAAAAAAGTGTTCTGTATTGTCTCTGTTTCTGAGCATTATGGATCAATCGAGGCGACAACCATTGTAGCTATAAGCCTCAAGGCATTGTCAATTCAAAGTGAATAAAT
This sequence comes from Maratus speculifer, assembly GCA_964019185.1. NCBI lineage: Eukaryota > Metazoa > Arthropoda > Arachnida > Araneae > Salticidae > Maratus > Maratus speculifer. The sequence goes on from OZ025290.1 coordinate 167,686,902, forward strand.
ACATGTTATATACTTTTTGTTGGAAAGAAATTAATACTTTACTTTAAACTGTTCATTCCTTTTTATGAATTTTTAAAAATCTAACTAGACATCAGAAAAAATAAAATCCAGCTTATACTCACGAAATATGGAACTGTATATTGATAACTAAACTATTATCATGCAGTAATTTCGTAAAATTTAAGAAATAAAAGAAGACAGAATTTTTATTATTATTTCTAAATAACAATCAAGCAGAATTACTGCTTTGTTATTGGATAGTTCAGAAATCAACTTATCGAATTTATTTAATCTCGGAAAAATATATGCACATTAAGAAATTTTATTTCTGTTTAGATTTTATAACACATAGAAACTGAATACATCGGAATAATTATGGTATAGTCACTTTTTACCTTTTTATTATTACTATTCATCCAGGTGTTGTTTTCATTTAATTCCTTAAAAATAAGCTTTTGTAGTAATTTTTCAACTTATAACATATTTTAATGCATTTTTCATTCTGAATCGAATGGTACTAAGCAAATTTGTTTAAATCCAGTAGTTCGTGAGATAATTCACATTTTCCTAATTTGGCGAATTCTTCGGCACAAAAACCTGAAATTTTCAATGCTCATCTTTATATATAAAAATCTTCTGTGCGTGTGTATGTAATTGAACTCCTCCTAAACGACTGGACCGATTTTGACGAAATTTTGTGTGTGCGTTCCAGTGGATTCGAGAAAGGTTTAGATTCACATTTCGTCGAAATTGATTCAGTACTTTTTTAGTAATTAGGCAAAAACTAATAGTTAGTGATTTTTCGCTGATTAAAAGTGCTATATATATTAAAGAAAGACAGGATTTCGTATTAATCATAGCACAAAAAAAATCAACCGATCCAAAAATCTTGAAAATTGGGGTAAAAATACTTCTTATAACATCGAGTGCCGCTAAAAAGGGATTTTCAAAAATTCCACCCCTAAGATGAGTAGAAAAAAGAACGAACTTTTAAAAAATTCCTTAAAAATAAGCTTTTGCAGTTATTTTTCAACTGATAACATATTTTAGTGCATTCTCTCTTCTGAATCGAATGGTACTAAGCAAATTAGTTTAAATCCAGTAGTTCTTGAGATAATTCACATTTTCCTAATTTGGCGATTTCTTCGGCGCAAAAACCTGAAATTTTCAATGCTCATCTTTATATATAAAAATCTTCTGTGCGTGTGTATGTAATTGAACTCCTCCTAAAAGACTGGACCGATTTTTATGAAATTTTGTGTGTGCGTTCCAGTGGATTCGAGAATGGTTTAGATTCACATTTCGTCGAAATTGATTCAGTACTTTTTTAGTAATTAGGCAAAAACTAATAGTTAGTGATTTTTCGCTGATTAAAAGTGCTATATATATTAAAGAAAGACAGGATTTCGTATTAATCATAGCACAAAAAAATCAACCGATCCAAAAATCTTGAAAATTGGGGTAAAAATACTTCTTATAACATCGAGTGCCGCTAAAAAGGGATTTTCGAAAATTCCACCCTTAAGATGAGTAGAAAAAAGAACGAACTTTTAAAAAATTCCATAAAAATCGGCTTTTGTAGTTATTTTTCAACTGATAACATATTTTAGAGCATTCTCTCATTCTGAATCGAATGGTACTAAGCAAATTCGTTTAAATCCAGTAGTTCGTGAGATAATTCACATTTTCCTAATTTGGCGATGTCTTCGGCGCAAAAACCTGAAATTGTCAATGCTCATCTTTATATATAAAAATCTTCTGTGCGTGTGTATGTAATTGAACTCCTCCTAAACGACTGGACCGATTTTGACGAAATTTTGGGTGTGCGTTCCAGTGGATTCGAGAATGGTTTAGATTCACATTTCGTCGAAATTGATTCAGTACTTTTTAGTAATTAGGCAAAAACTAATAGTTAGTGATTTTTCGCTGATTAAAAGTGCTGTATGTATTAAAGAAAGTCAGGATTTCGTATTAATCACAGCACAAAGAAATCTACCGATCCAAAAATCTTGAAAATATGAGTAAAAATACTTCTTATAACATCGAGTGCCGCTAAAAAGGGATTTTCAAAAATTCCACCCCTAAGATGAGTAGAAAAAAGAACGAACTTTTAAAAAATTCCTTAAAAATAAGCTTTTGTAGTTATTTTTCAACTGATAACATATTTTAATGCATTTTTCATTCTGAATCGAATCGTACTAAGCAAATTTGTTTAAATCCAGTAGTTCGTGAGATAATTCACATTTTCCTAATTTGGCGATTTCTTCGGCGCAAAAACTTGAAATTTTCAATGCTCATCTTTATATATAAAAATCTTCTGTGCGTGTGTATGTAATTGAACTCCTCCTAAACGACTGGGCCGATTTTGACGAAATTTTGTGTGTGCGTTCCAGTGGATTTGAGAATGGTTTAGATTCACATTTCGTCGAAATTGATTCAGTACTTTTTTAGTAATTAGGCAAAAACTAATAGTTAGTGATTTTTCGCTGATTAAAAGGGCTATATTTATTAAAGAAAGTCAGGATTATTTCGTATTAATCATAGCTCAAAAAAATCTACCGATCCAAAAATCTTGAAAATATGAGTAAAAATACTTCTTATAACATCGAGTGCCGTTAAAAAGGGATTTTCGAAAATTGAACCCCTAAGGAGGGTAAAAAAAGGAACGAACTTAAAAAAAAAAATTCCTTTAAAATCGGCTTTTGTAGATATTTTTCAACTGATAACATATTTTAATGCATTTTTTCATTCTGAATCGAATGGTACAAAGCAAATTCGTTTAAATCCAGTAGTTCGTGAGATAATTCATATTTTCCAAATTTGGCGATTTCTTCGGCGCAAAAACCTGAAATTTTCAATGCTCATCTTTATATATAAAAATCTTCTGTGCGTGTGTATGTAACTGAACTCCTCCTAAACGACTGGATCGATTTTAATGAAATTTTGCGTGTGCGTTCCAGTAGATTCGAGAATGGTTTAGATTCACATTTCGTCGAAATTGATTCAGTACTTTTTTAGTAATTAGGCAAAAACTAATAGTTAGTGATTTTTCGCTGATTAAAAGTGCTATATTTATTAAAGAAAGTCAGGATTTCGTATTAATCATAGCACAAAAAAATCTACCGATCCAAAAATATTAAAAATTGGGGTAAAAATACTTCTTATAACATCGAGTGCCGCTAAAAAGGGATTTTCGAAAATTCAACCCCTAAGGAGGGTAAAAAAAGGAACGAACTTAAAAAAAATTCCTTTAAAATCGGCTTTTGTAGATATTTTTTCAACTGATAACATATTTTAATGCATTTTTTCATTCTGAATCGAATGTTACAAAGCAAATTCGTTTAAATCCAGTAGTTCGTGAGATAATTCATATTTTCCAAATTTGGCGATGTGTTCGGCGCAAAAACCTGAAATTTTCAATCCTTATCTATATATATAAAAGAAAGTCAGGATTTCGTATTAATAACAGCACAAAAAAATCTACCGAACCAAAAATCTTGAAAATTGGGGTAAAAATACTTCTTATAACATCGAGTGCCACTAAAAAGGGATTTTCGGAAATTTCACCCCAAAGAGGAGTAGAAAAAAGAGCGAACTTTTAAAAAATTCCTTAAAAATCGGCTTTTGTATTTATTTTTCAACTGATAACATATTTTAGTGCATTTTGTCATTCTGAATCGAATGGTACTAAGCAAATTCGTTTAAATCCAGTAGTTCGTGAGATAATTTATATTTTCCAAATTTGGGGATGTCTTCGGCGAAAAAATCTGAAATTTTGAATCCTTATCTTTATATATATAAATCGTCTGTGCGCGTGTATGTCACTGAACTCCTCCTAAACGACTGGACCAATTTTAATGGAATTTTGCGTGTGTGTTCCAGTGGATTCGAGAATGGTTTAGATTCACATTTCATTGAAATTGATTCAGTACTTTTTTAGTAACTAGGCAAAAACTAATAGTTAGTGATTTTTCGCTAATTAAAAGTGTTGAATAAGTTCGATGAATAGAGTGAGGACGGAATGCCCGAGCGGTCTAAGGCGCCAGATATAAGCTCTGCTTCTAGAAGAAAGAGATCGCGTGTTCGAACCCCGCTGCTGTCAAACGTGTATGTTTTACAGTAATATAGCCTGTATTATAATTTTGATTAACTGACTTCAGAAAATCGTTAACTTTTAACAAAAAAGAAAAAAATAAACTTTACTATCAAAAATTGAACCGACTTCAAAAAATACTGAAGAGTGAAAAATAATTTCCTTACATAATTGTAATAAGAAATTAAATTAAAAGCGTAGTGTTTATCGTGCGTATTACTATATTTAAGTACATTTATTTGATTTTCTGGTATCGGTGCCATTAAGGACAACCTCTGTCGGTGACAGGACAACGTCTGTCGGGTCCGCTAGTAAAATATGTAAATTTCTAAAATTACACACTTGTCCAGAAAACTGCCCTCATGTTGCGATGTTTTACTTGTTTTTATGATTATTAGGATGAGCGAAGCGAATCCTCTACTAGTCCACTCAAATTACAATTTGTCGTTCGCTTTACAAAAAAACTATTCAATATTTTAACTTCAAATTGAACACAAAAATAAATTATGATCTGTAGATTTGCAGAATATAATTTTTTTTACAGTAAAACGTTAAAAAAATTATTATTTTAATTAATTTATTTTACATGCATTTCCAATACGGACGCATTTTAGCAAATAAATAAAAAATGAAACGCGTATATTTTCAGAAAAAAAAAGTTTAAATCATGGAGTAAATAATTATAGATAGAATCATGATTAATTTATTAAATAAAACATGTTTTCATTATCCCGCAAAATTGTTTGCACAGATGACACTTAAACATTTAAAAAAAATTGTATTATGGATTTTTTTTTTTTTTTTTTTTTTTTTTTTTTTTTTTTTTTTTTTTTTGTAAACTGGCAACAAAATAATTGTAAACAAATAAAATTAATTCTTAAATTTGTTATATAAATGAAAAATTAAAAGATCTGCGTGAAGTTGTTGGTTCAAGCTCTTTATAAATATTTTTGCGAAGGTCGTATTGTGGCTAAATAATATCGACTCATTAATCAGAAGGATTTATAGAAAAATAAGACTTTAATAAGTTCGCAAACACAACAATAATTATTCGTGAAAACGTCACTGCGAGAATGAGAAAGCGCTTCGTTAAAAGGTAATTCCATTAATTGAGTTGCCATTCGCAGAAAGTAAAAAGTTCTCCCACGCGGAGAGAATTACAGCAATTCTCATACGCTAACATGTATAAAAACGAAGAAATTAAAATAAAATGTTTTACAGTTAAAAATTCATAGTATCAACGAAAGCAGATTTCAAATGTTTTTTCCAGAAAATAGGATTTTGAAGAAGTAACTTTCTTCATGCTTTCTTCAAATATATTGTTCTAAAATAGCTATCAAAGATTATCGGATGTTGATTACAAAGATTGGAAACATGCATATTTCAAACAATTAAAAAACACCAGTGGCTACTTGAAATTGTAAAAACATCTTTAAAAGAGCTTTTAGTTGAAAATTTAAAAAAAAATTGTAAAAGTTTGCTTCGAAAATATCTTATTATGCCAGCTTTACATCATAAATAAAAAATTAAAATGCGCCAAAACATAAAATAACGTTTTTGTTTAATAAAGATGCAAAAATAATAATAATAAAAAAAATATTGTTACTTTCAAATATCTGTTTTATAAAATAATGCTTCGCGAATCCAAACAAAGCATGGCTTTTGCTAGTTTTATCTTTTAAAACTAATTGTGGATTTTGTTATCACATGAAAAATACAAATAAATATGTAAATGTGGAAAAGTGCCGGAATGTACACGAACTGATGTGTTATTTAATTTGCACATAATAATATATACACAGGAAAGTGTGTAAATTTCTAAAATCATATTGGGCAATACTGGAGCATATTGGGTGGTCTTTGAGATCAATAACTGCAATTAAGGGTTAAGAAAATTTTTATTCTGTTTTCTTTTAAATGCTCATCTGTTGTTAATTTAGCTGAAACGAGGAAGATGGTGGAGGTGGTCAGAACATCTTATAAAAATAAATATCTAAATAAATGTTGTAATTCTTATTCTAAAAATCCTCTCACAGCAATTCAATGACAGCATGTTATTTATGGATTGGAATTACTGAAATCAAAAGTGTAGCCTTGAACAATTGTTTCACATCCTTTTCTTAACATCTATTTTAAAATTTACACACTTATAATTTTTATAACACACTTCTTAGTGTAATTCCAGGTATTATCTACATTTACACATTTGTCTGAGTTTGTGAAATGAGAACAACTTACATACGTAATAGCATGAACTAAATACATATAGGAATAACAATTAGTTAGTATTGTTAATTTCTATGACAAAACTATTTTTACAACAAATTCTAACTAAATATTCTCTGATGAAGAGCCTGATTAAGGCTTGAAACTACTAAGATATTTTAAATAAAATTAACTTCTCTTTATTGATTATTTTAAAGTTCGTATTACATATATTGTTTTTAAAATAAGGTGAAAATTTCATTTGTTATATGTTTTGAAAAAAAAAAGTTTTCATTGGTGAATAAAAGAAAAAAGTATTATATGTAATCCTTGCAGCAATACAAATAAATTTTGCCATTCCAATAAATTCATAACTGAAGCAGAATAGTAATTATACAATGTAAGTTTGAAATAGAAAACTGATTTTCTTTTATTTTTGTTTTTCTTTCATTCTATCGAAAATAAATGTAAATAGATTTTTCCTCACGGGACAAATAAATAAAAAAATAAAAATAATGTCTGAAAGAAACATTCACAGAATTTATACATTTCTTTAGTAAATGCAAATATTTTGACACATCGTGTGCAATCGTAAAATATTTCTGGTCTAACGACCCTATTTAAAAACAAATTTAGAATCTGACATTTGCCAGAGAGAGGAAAAAACAACTAATATATCTTGTGGTATCACTTAAAGAAGGCGTTGCATTTTAAATGATGATTGCTGTATATTTTCATACATTACAAAAGGTCAATGTAGGCAAGTTTTATAATACAGGATATGTACACTGCACAAATAGTGTTTTGTATCATTCTATGATTTTAAAAATAAGCTTTTAAAACTGTAAATCTATAAATTTTCTACATTTTTTAGACAGTTCCATTTTCTGAACGTTATTTTTGTTTTCCTTTATTTTCTTCATAAAATAACAGACTGTTTCCTTTAAAAAATAATAACAATCCCTTAAAAATTAATTATTTTGAAATGCTATCTAGCATAGTAAATATTGTTTACATGCGTGATTATATTTTTTAAACAATAAACTGTTCTGAATATAATTTCAGAAATTAAAAATAATTTCTTTAAAATCTAAATGCTTTAATAAAAATATAAGATTTATTTTCTGCTTTTTTGGTTTTGTTGTACATAATGTGACATTAACGTCAGTGATGTATTTAATATTGATGATATTCATGATGTTTTAAATATTTTTTTCTGCATGTGTGAAAAGGTTTGGAAAATAGATTCCCTTTTCTTTTTGTTTTTCTGTACTTTTGTAAGAAGCAAATGTAATTCTTTTTTCATGGAAAAAATTAATAAAATAAAAACAATACTTGAAGGAAACATGTACAGAATTTACACATTTCTTTAGTAAATGCAAATATTTTGGCATATTGTATGAATTTCTAAAATATTTCTGGCATAATGATCCTATTTAAAACAAATTTAGAGCCTGACATTTGCCAGAGACATGAAAAAAGAACTAATATATTTTAAGAAATCTTTTGAAGTAGGCGTTGCAACTTAACTGATGATAGCCGTGTATTTTCAAACTTTACAAAAGGTTAACTTAGACAAGTTTCGTAATACAGGAAGTGTAAACTGCAAAAATAGAGTACTGTATCATTCTATGATTTCAATACTGTAAATAAACTTTGTACTTTTTATTACATTTTTTCTGACAATTCTACTTTCTGAACACTGTCTTTGTATTTCTTTTTTTTAATAAAATTAAAGAATGTTCCTTTTAAAAAATAATTTGTATATATTGATTGTTTTTTACTTGTCTTTTCGATCTTACATATTTAAATATTGCTTACATGCGGTATTACATTGGAAGTAAAATAAGTTGTAAAAAATAAAATATGTTAAAGTAAATTTTAATTCAATATTAATTTCTTATGTAAAACGTTACCTTTGATTTCATTAGAAGATCATTAGTTAGATTTCATTAGTTATGTCGTTTTAAATAAAATATTTGCAAATATGTTGTACAATAATACAAAGAGTTATGCGATTTTTCAATTTTAAATTTATTGTAATAAGCGATGACAGAAATAGTGTAAAAAACAAGGGGACAAATGATTTCTTTGGAGAATGAAAGAAAATTGTGTTATATGTAATTCTTGCAGTAATACAAATGCATTTTGTCATTCTACAAAATTCTAAATAAAGTAGAATAGTAATTATACAAAATAAGTTTGTTAAAAGAAAAAAGGTTTTCTTTTCTGCTCTTTTATTTATTTTTATTTTTTTATTTATTATTATTTTTTTTTAACAAAGAAATATAAATATACATTGGACAAATAAATACATAAAATAAAAAATATTCTGAAGCAAACATTTACAAAATTTATGCATTTCTTTAGTTAATGGAAACATTTTGGCATATTTTGTGCATTCGTAAAATATTTCTGGTTTAATGACCCTATTTAAAAATAAATTTAGAATGTGACATATGCTAGAAACAAGGAAAAGAAGTAACCTATTTTGCGGAATCTCTTAAAGTAGGCCTTGCAGTTTAAATGATGATTGCCGTGTATTTTCATGCTTTACAAAAGGTTAATGTAATCAGGTTTTGTAATACAGGAAATATAAACTGCATATATAGTGCATTGTATTATTCTGTGATTTCTGAACCGTAATTTCTGTTTTACGAACATTGTTTGCTTACATTTTTTTTTACAAAATAAAAGAATGTTATATTTAAAAAATAATTTGCATATAAATTTATTTTTACTTCTCTTTTCTATCTCGCATATTTAAATATTGTTTACATGCGTGATTACAATGAAATTAAAATAAGTTATAAAAAAAAAAAATTAATGTAAACTTTAATTCAACGTTGATTTCTTTGCTACAAACGTTATTCTTGATCTCATCAGAACTATTAATACTTAGCAAACTATTTTGTTAATTACATGTGACAGTTTATGACTTTGTAAAGGAAATGTTTGAACATATGTTGCACAATTATGCAGACAGTAATGAAAAAAAATAAAATAAAATAGTATTACATGTAATCCTTGCAGTAACACAAATGCATTTTGCCGTTCTGTCAAATACATTATTTTAAGTAGAGCAGTAATTGTGCAACTTAAATTTATTAATAGAAGATATATTTTCTTTTTTTTTTGTAACAAAGAAATATAAATAGATTTGTTTTCATTGGACAAATAAGTAAATAAAATGAAAATATTATCTAAAGTAAACATTTACAGGATTTATACATTTCTTTTTTAAATGCAAATAATTTGACATATTGTGTATATTAGTAAAATATTTCTGGTTTAATGACAATATTTAGAAAATAAATTTAGTCTATGACATTTTCCAGTAATAGGAAAAAAGAAATAATATATTTTGAGGAATTTACTAAAGCAGACGTTACAGTTTAAATGATGATTCTAGCGTATTTTCATTCATTAAAAAGGGTTTATCTAGTCAAGATTTGTAATACAGGAAATGCAAACTGCATACATTGTGTATTGTATCATTCTATTATTTCTAAATTGTAAATAACCCTGTTTACATTTTTTTCTAACAGTTCTATTTTCCGAAAATTGTCTTTGTCTTTGTTTATTTGCTTGTCTACCATATTTGAATTTAATTTACATGTTAGATTATATTTTACAAACGGTAAACTGTTATCAATATAATTTTATAAATTAAAAATATTTCATTTAAAATTTAAATCTTTTACTAAAAATACACAAACGCTTTTTTATGCCTTTTTTGGTTCAGTTTAACGCTAAATTACCATAACTAATGTGACATATAAGTCAGTGGTTTTATTTAATATTTATCATAATTATGATTTATTTATTATTTCTGAATGTGTAAAAATGCTTAAAAAATAAATTTCCTTTTATTATTATTATTATTATTATTATTATTATTATTATTATTATTTTATAATCTTTTGCAAGAATAAAAATATAAATAATTTTATACATGGTTTCATGGTATAAATAATTTTATACATGGTTTCATATAACATTAGTTTCATGGTACAAATAAATAAATGAATTAAAAATATTGTCTGAAGGAAACATTCGCAAAATTTATACATTTCATTAGTAAATAAAAATATTTTGGCATTTGTGTGCATTCGCTTGCATTACTGGCCTAATGAACCTACTTAAAAATAAATTTAGAGTCTGACATTTGCCAGAGATAGAAAAAAAGACCTAATATATCTTGAGAAATCTCTTAAAGTAGGAGTTACAGTTTAAATGATGATAGCCGTGCATTTTCATACTTTACAAAATGTTAATGTAGTCAAGTTTTGTAATACAAAAGACGCAAACTGCAGAAATAGAGCATTGTATCATTGAGTATTGTACGTATTGAAAACTGGAAAAACACTTTATCTATATATAAATCTATATATATATTTATATTTTTTCTGCAATTCTATTAGGTAAACATTGTCTTTCTGTTTATTTTTTTTTCATAAAATGTAGAATGTTTCCTTTAAAAAAATTGTATATTGAATATTTTTTCATGGCGTTTTCTATCTTGAATATTTAAATATCTTTTACAAACATGATTACACTGATAGTAAAATAAGTTATTAACGTATAAAATAAGTTAATGTAAATTTCAGTTCAGTGTTAATTTCTAAGCTACAAACGTTATCCTTGATCTCATCAGAAATTTTAATGCTTAGTATACTACTTCGTTGGTTTCATATGAAAGATTATGCCGTTGTAAAGAAATTTTTGATATATGTTGTAAAAAATACAAACAGTAATGGAAAAAATTTAAAGAAAATAGTATTATATGTAATCCTTTCAGTAATACAATTGCATTTTGCCATTCTACAAAACTCATAATTGAAATAGAACAGTAATTGTGCAACTTAAGTTTACTAAGATAGATTACTAAGATAGAAGATAAATTTTCTTTTCTTCTGTAACAAAGAAATATAAATAGATTTCTTTTTTATTGGAGAAATAAGTAAATAAAATTAATTATTTGATTTAAAATATCATCTAAAGTAAACATTCAAAAATTTATACATTTTCTTTTGTAAACGCAAATATTTTGGTGTATTGTGTACACTCGTAAAGTATTTCTGGTCTAATGAGCCTATTTAAAAACAACCTTATAGTCTGGCATTTGCCAAAGGCAGGAAAAAAGAACTAATATATCTCGCGGAATCTCTTAAAGTACGAGTTGCAGTTTAAATGATGGTTGTGATGTTTTTCATACTTTACAAAAGGTTAATGTAGTCAAGTTTAATACAGGAAATGAAAACTGCATAAATTGTATATTGTATCATTCCATGATTTCCAAACTGTAAATAAACTTTATACTTTTTTTACAATTTTTTCAGACAATTTTTTTTTTTTTGAACATCGCTTTTGTATTTGTTTATATTTTTCATTAAATAAAAAAATGTTTGCTTGTATTTTAACAAAAGGTAACTCCCTCAGTCAACGCCGCTGATGACGAATTTTTCATGTTCTTTTTTCGTTAATATTCAGAGAGCTATTGCACACAGAAATATGAAAATTTGTGATATTATACAAAAATGATTAATAAATACTCTGATGTAGACAATTTTTTAATCGAATAATTATTAATATTAATTAATATTAAGAGATACTTAATGTTAACGCTGATCAAAATTGTTCCATTAGAAAAGATTTATAGGAGCAAAAACTAGTCATGAGAATTTAATTATTTTTAAGTCATTTTGTATATTAAAATGTCCCGGTGTGCATTTATTTTTCTAATTTGACACATTTTTTGAGTATTTATTTCCATTTTAAGTAAAAAAAAATCAGTATTTCGAGACATATTGTTTGCAAATTTTAAAAAAGGAAAAACTTTCGGATTGAACCTAAATTAATATTACTTAATTAAAGCAGGAAAATATTGAAAGTTACGGCATAAAATCTATATTGATTTTAGTAGACATTTGGTAGACACACCGGCTTTCCCCACGCTTCAAAATGCGTGCGTCCTACAGTATTTCACTGACAGTTTCACTTCTCTTTTATTTATGGCTTTGTAGAAATTTTGAAAACCCTGGATATCCTTTTAGGTCCAATATGTCAATTATTCGCCAACTGTTTCAAACCGATAAATCAGACAATACTATTTATCAAAAGCAGAAAGGTATTATTCACTGAGTCAATTGTATTCTTTACAGTATATAAATTTTATAATATGTTAAATATTTTGTGGATTTTGATTCAAAATATTTTGTATGTGTTCCTAATAAAAGATACTTACGCTTTGTGATACATGTGTATATTTTATATTAAAAAAAAAACGATTTGCGTTTTATAATATTACACAAACAGTTTCACTCACTGTTCATTAATGGCTTTGTTAATGATTTCGTAGACACACCGGGATCTCTTCAGCTTCAAAATGTCAAATGTTTGCAAGACATAACAAACTGATTAACCATAGTACTATTAATCAAAGCAACGTCGTATTCGAGTCAACGCAAGGAGTCAGTTGTATTCTTGACAAAGTGTGTCTTACAAACTAAATTAAATATCTTCTTTATTCTGCAGTAAAATCATTTATGTTTGTTTCTAATAATAATTGCATACGCTTTATGATAGACTGTGTGTCAAATTGTCAAATATTTGCAAGACATAGCAAATTGATTAACCATATAATGTTATTAATCACAGCAACGTGGTATAACTAGTTGAGTCAGTTTTATTCTTGAAAATGTGTGTCTTACAGACAAAATTAAATGTTTTCTTTATTCTGCAGTAGAATAATTTATGTTTTTTTTCTAATAAGAATTGCATACGCTTTCTGATATATGTATATATTTTACAATAAAAGTGCGTGCGTTTTGTACTACTACATCAACATCTTCACTCACCGTTCATAACTGGTTGAGATTTCACAGACATTTCGGGATTATCTTTTAGCTCCTAAATGATAATTCTTTTGCAAACCTTAGTAAACCGATTGACAAGATTGTGCTGTTGATAAAAGCAATGAGGTATCAAAAGCTGAATCAGTATTTTTGACAATATACGTCTTTTATATGAAATTATATGTTTTGTGTATTCTACAGTAAAATAATTTGTCTGTGCTTATAATAATTAAAATTGCAGATGCATAAGGATACATTTGAGAATTTTGTAACATAAGTGCGTTCGTTCTATAATAAAAAAAGCTGTTTTATGATACAATGAAGCTAATACAGTTGAATCTCGTCATGATGAATCATCTGAGGACCCAGCAACATGCCCACTATAACCGATAGTTCACTATTTCCGAATTCATTGAAAAAATATTTTTTAGCATATGATATAGTATTTATAATATGAAATAGTTGTTGCAATTATGCGTAATTTTCTAACAAAATATTAAACAATTAAATACTTGAGAAATCGAATACAAAAAAATAGTTTCTTACTAAAACTTGATTTTATTTTTACATTCTCTGAAAGTATAATTCGCGATTTTCGATTGAATCAGTTTTCAAAGGCAGTGGACCCAGCAATATATCCATTGTAACCGATAGTTCACTGTTTCCTTCTTTGAAAATATATTTTATAGCATATGATATAATACTGTTAAAAATAACTGTTGTGCATAAACGTAAATTGCTTACACATTATTATACAATTAAATACATAATAAATAAACAAAACAAAAAAACACAAAAAAATAGTTTCTAACTAAAATTGATTTTATTTTTACATCCTATGAAAGTATAATTCGCGGTTTTCGATTGAATACAGTATGATTTTAATTAGAGTTCATCGATTTTCAAAGGCCGTTTTTGTGATTTAACTATTACAGATAATTTTTGCTTTTCTGAACTGTTCATTTTTGCTCATACAAGAACAGATATTCTCACTTCCAAGAGCTTCCTTTTAGAGCACTTTTATCCTTTAACATATGTAGAAAAATCCAACACCATCAGTATTAAAACTATCCTTCACTTCATAATCCTGGATTACATCAGCCCATACTTGAGCTTTCCAATTTTCTACATCCGATGAACAAACACTTGCTTCCTCAAAAATCTTTCCACGTGAAATTTTGTTATTTTTTTTATTCTATCCACCCATCCATTAGAGTAGTGGTGAACAACCTGTGGCCCGCGGGCCAAACTGATACCAGTAATTTTATGCAGATTAACTTTCCTTAAAATAATGACAGAAACTTTGCTATGAAAGAAAACAAACGTCACTTTTCAAATATTCTGGTGGCAAACGATTTTCTGGCAAAAAGGTTGTGCATCACTACATTAAAGCACACAAAATCGCTTTCTCCGAATCTTTCGGCAAAATCATTCGCTTTAATTTAAAGCATGCATCCGATCACAGGAAGATTTCTATCCCATTGAATGGGGAACCATTTTAAAAGAGCATCTTCCATGGTTTCTACGAAAATGTTTTCTACGAAAAGTTTTTACGAAAATTTCCTTTTTTAAGCTATTGCATAGTTTTTATCGCGGGCTTTGAGCGCGGCGACCGAATCTAGAAATTCCGTAACAAGAAAAAAAACCTAACACTCCGGCTAACGTCGTTTCAGTTAGGCAGACTTCGGCAGACTTCTCATTTATTCAATAAAAAAATGTTTTCTTATCGGTCATCATGCTCAAAAAATGTAACTTGAGTTAATATCAAAGAAAAAGAAAAAACTTGAATTAATATCAAAGACAAACAAAAACTGCATAAATAAAAAATAAATAAATAATTATAATTGCATAAGTTGATAAAAAATGTTATGCAATAGATTTACCGTGGTAGTCCCGCAGTGCCACACGTATTTTTTTTCTTGGTGCTAAAATTGAGCTGCAATTATTCCAAACGTTTGACACTGTAGATTTTGAAAAGGAAAGTTTCTTGCACATCGTCGATTGATTGGTAATCTTCAATACGTTTAATATTATCATCAACTAAAAATGTTTTCCTTTTTACAGAATTTGCCATTTTCGGGAATTTTTTTGCTGCTCTTAAAAGAATGTCTTTTTTTATTGTCAAATCAATAATATGAATAATGAAGACATACACTGTTAAACGAGGAAAATGCATTGACCATTCCGAATATAACGAGGGGAGCCAGACGAGGTAAGCAAGTAAACACCAGACGTCTAAAAGCCATTCCTAGAATTAGGGAGGGGCAAATAAGAGAGGTTTATTTCTGAAACTGAGGGTGGGGGGAGAGGAGAAGATAAATCTATGAATGTGAAACATTAAAAGGAATGTCATCATTTGTAGTCACAACTAGTGCAAGTTTAAAGTTGGAGAGCTGAAAAAAATATCCGGGGAAATAAAATTTGTGCCCACTATAACCGAACTACCAAATTATCAATTCTCCACTATGAGCATGTAAAAAATCATTAATTATATGGGGGTTCTGACGAGACCAATAAAAAAGTTTATTATATCCGAGTTTTCATTATATCCCGGGTTCATTATAGAGAGCTTAGACTGTATGTTCTTTACATTGTTTACGTTTAGTAAGTGCTTGAAATCATGCTTTTTTCTTCACAATACCGATAAAAAATCCTGCCAACAGAAGTGTATCTGTGAATTCTATTCCAAATATTTATTGAACATTGATAGATCCTATTAAACAACATATAGAAAAAAACATTAAAAAGAAAAATACCTTTGTTTCCTATTGCATTTAAAACTACGATTCAAAACTAACAAATTAAATATATTATGCTATTAAAGGTCATTCTAAGCATCCTTTCATCCAATATATTATAAAATATAAACAGAATTAGCCTTATATGCATAAGCAGTAACTTTCTGAGATTAAAAATATATATATATGGCAATTTTATTAGTCATAAATAAAATGTTCCAATAGCATATATCTTTGCTACTCGACCCGTGTTTCGGAATGAAAATAAAATTTTCCCTAGTACTTTTTGTTGTTTAGGCTGTATGTAGTAGCAACTGTTCCTTTTATAATGGAATTCCATCAATATGTTTTTATGATTTACATTTACATATTGGTATAATTACATCCCTAACTTTCATTTATAATTTCTTTCAAAAATGACATGAAAATTATTCGAGTTTTTATAATCAAATCAGATTTTCTTTATTTAGCCATACAATAACACTAAGAAATTATTTTGAATGGACAAAAATTGCTTAAAAAGTTAAAATAAAGAAGTAACAAAAATCATGCGTTATTCATAGTTTATGAAACACTTCCTGACACTCTGAAATCTTTATCTAAACTTCGTTATTTAGGAAAATAATGTTACTATCTATAGCCAAATATGTATACGAATACTTTTGAACAACTCTTAATTTCATCTTTCGGTTTATATATGTATACTATGAAATGAGCAAATTTAGTTTAGCAGGAAAATGCTAAGTATTTTTGAATTTCTCTTTTAGAGATTTATACTAATAGATAAAAACATACTTCAATACTTTCTATTAGCCCTGTAGTTTATATAGTACCTTTATTACAGGCCAGTATTTAGCTAAAATTTATTTTTAACTAAAACGCTCTTAAAATTACTGTAATCACATTGTCAGAAACTATCTTTCATATGTGGGTCATTCCACACCAAATGAGCAAATCAGGTGTGGCTGACATGTCACAGATTTTATTGAAAATCATCATATAATTAGATCACAATCATTTACGAGGAAACGCAAAGTAGTAGAGTTCAGACTAGTTTATTTCAGTATAAAAAATTACATTAAAGTTGACACGAAATCGAGGTCTTGTGTACATGCTTGAAATTTCAAGTTTGATTATTTGCCCTAGGAATGGAAAAATTGTAATAAAAATTATTTACACTTAAGAATGAACTATAGGTAACAGATTAGCATAATTTAGTAATTGTATTTTTATTTTATAATTTAAAAATAAATAAATAATAAAAAAAATCGTGGAAAAAATAAAATATTTCAGTTATATTTTTTAAAATGAAGGACACTTTTTCCAAATTCAATTTTTTTTGCCAATATAGCTAATTGAATATATTTAATACATCTATAATTTAATTCTTGCCTTTTTCATTCCTTTATGAGAAAAAAAATAAATAGTGAAAACTACTAATTAAAAAGTCAACATTTTTTTTCATTTTTTTGGAGACGAATAAAAGCTTTTAAAAGTTTTAAACTCTTTGATATTACAGATAAAAGTGTGTATTTTAAGTATACGAAGTTTTATTCTTGCTTTCAGTTTATTTTTGCCTCAAGAATATTTTAAATTTGGATAGAAGAAAAATGATTTAAGTTCTTAAAATAACTGTATTTTAATCTTAAATTCAAGTAACAAACATAGATGGCAGCATACGTCTATTTTAAGAAGAAATTTGCAAAAAAGCGCGTGTTTTCAAAGAAAGATTGTCTTTAGAATGTCTCAAATATTAGTTTTTTGAACCCATTTTTGTTATGTTAGAAATTAAAAAGGCACTATTGAAACTTTTTTAGTGTGTCATGGACTTATTGATTCTTATGTACGTGTAATATTGTTGATGCAGGAGTTGTCCTTTAATTATTTTTTGAGGTAGCATAAGAGGAATAATTATGATTTTGTCATTTTTTTAAAAGTTTCTAAGTTTTTTTGAAGATGAAGGAAATAAATAACAACTTTGAAACTTTGAGAATTCGATCTTCATACATGGTACTACATCTTGCATCAATTTCAGAGATGTTTTTTTAAATCCTTTAATTTTTATAACTTTTCAAAATTTTAAAAAAAATTACAATATTTCAATATTTACAACCAATTTATGATTAATTATGATATTACCAAATTATTGTTACTTAATAAATATAAAGATTGATATCCAGAGATTTCAATATTATAAAAAAACTTCATTTTTGTTAAATAGTTTTCAAAATATAGAACTTGAAACTTGCAACTTTCGATGATTATCCGCAAGCCATTCTATATCACAAGTTTTTTAAATGTCCAAAATTGATAAAATAATTTATTTTTCGTCAAAATATTGTGCACACATACATTTGAATATGAAATGAACACGTATCTCAAATTTTATTAAAATCGGATTCTATCCAGCCACGGCTTTTTTTACATTTTTGCTCATTTGACATGGAATGACCCATGTGTCCATGTATCGGCTAATTTTCGTGGCCCTGTATAGCATTTTATCTATATTCTGCGAACATTTCTTAATAAACTGAATGCAAAAGAGGGTAAAAATGTATAATTTACTTAAAAACCACCTTTAAGTAATTTACGCTCATATTCAGTAACTTTTGAAACTTCTTTTGTGTAGCCCTATATATCAACTATAGCATTTCTGTAGCCCTATATATCAACTATAGCATTTCTACGCACCATATAATATGCATAGATTTAGTGAAACTTAAAAAAGCATATCATAATTAAAATGCATTTCATCCATCCATCAGCCATCGTCAGATACATATACAGTGTTTCCGAAAGAATATGCTATTTGAAATCTATTGTATGTCTCTGTAATTTTATGCACTTCACAATATGAATGACTATATCATATAATTTATATTAAGCCTCAGCGACGTATATCCTTTTTTTTTAATTATAAAGTAGTTTATATTCAAAATATGTCGTAGACAATTACCCCCTTTACCAATATATAGTGGAATTCTTTTATGTGGCTCTGTAAGTGAATAATAGTTGTATTTTGTCGTATATTTTATAGATGCATATTTTAGTGCAGTTTTTAAACGCATATAAATTTTAATTTGTTTGACAAGGTGTAACATCTTTAAACTTCATTTGAAACGATTTTTTCCCATAAGTCGAATGTAACGTTACATTTTTGACCGCCTCTATAAACAAACTAATTATAGTAAAAACTTCATTTGAAATAGGGCTTATGCGAGGATAAACGTCAATAACCTCCAAAAATGTCAGGGAGATCCGAGTATATATTTACGGGAGTTAGAGCAGGGCCAGATGGACAGACATACAGAGAAAATGGAATCATTAACAATTTTCATATTTGTTGGAAAGTGTTAAGAAAGATATTACTAATTAAAAATTAATTCTATATGAAAATCTATATTGGCTCCAATTGATGAGAAAGCATGACCTGGTACATTTCAAATATGCGTTACAATCTTATTATGTCTAAAATAGTGCATAAAAATCAAAATCATCAAAAACACATTTTTCCAGCTAGATTACAATAAATGTCCTGGAAAATGTCTTCTGGATACAGGGTCTCTGCGAATTCATATTGATTCTAGAATCCTTGAACCATACTGCGAGAAGCATTGGGGCGTCTAGCAGTATCATCCCACTTCCACCTATCCGACCATCCTCCACCTTAATATATCGGACAAACAATTTCTCTTTAACCCGTTGGAGACGGCATGCGCAATTTGAAGTGCACGTTTAATGACGGATCGGGAAAATTTTATTTCCTCTTCAGGGCCGAAGGATTTTGAGAAGCTAAGCCTAACTCTTGTAAAGTGTTTTTTAAAAAATTATAAAAAATTCATTTTTCTGTGGAATTTTTTGAAATACACATGTATGGAAAAAATCATTGTTATGTATATTCACGCAAAAAATTGAATTATTTTCACAGATATTTTTGTGTAAAAGTGACTTTATATATATATAAAGCATATTTTAACTAGGTTTTCAAGTTAAAAAAATACAATATGATCACAAAACACTTACGTACCTTTAATACGGGAATATATGAAACATTTTGCTCAAATAAAGAATAATCTGGTTAAAACAGTAATAGTCCCGCATCTAAATAATTTGTAACACATTCCTAAAACAAAATAGACGTTTTACTGAAGCTTATTTATTAACAAATAAGGCTAATTAAATAAAACATGCAAGCAGCTTCTACATGTTACTTTTTAGTACAGATTATACAAACATACATAAAAAATAATTTCAAAATGTTTATTAAAACATTTTTGAAAATTCAAAAATTACATGTAAATATATAATCAATCATAAAATATATATTAATTAATTTTTTAGAATAATAATAAGTAAAAAGCGAATAAAACTATACTTTAAAATATGCATTTCTATAAAGTTAACAAACTTAATGATTTAATGTGTATATATTGTAATGTATGCAAAAACTAAATATTAAATGAGGAGTTTTTGAAAATAATGAGTAAACTTAAATGATAGCTTAGAATACATTCATCAAATAATTTGTGGATGTTAAAATATCTGTTTTTATATCTTATTATTTAAACATATTTCAAATTATAGATAAAATCAGCGCTGTGCAAAAGGGGGGGGGATGGCAAAGAGGGCGGTCGCCCCGGACTGATTTTTTTTTTACAATATTGATCCGACTTAAATGTCGAAAAATTAACTGCAGTTCAATCGTCATTTACAAATTATTGATTGAAACGTTTGAGCTTCTAAATATGGAATACTTCTATATCTAGTTGAAGAATATATTAATTTATAGCTGTTATATTACTCTTATTTTTCTTTTCTTGTATATCCATTTTAGCTCCGAAAGATTACCTAACATAGGCCTAACAAGTGAGTGATTTGCTCCTTTTTACAATTTTCAAAGTTTTAATAGTAATAATAATAATAATAATCTAATAATAATAAAGCATCTGTGCGTCTTAGATGTCAAATTTAAATATACCAAAATTAAAAATTATCACAGTTACTTATTATTATTTTTATTTTAAAATTAATAATCAAACTATTACTAATTTATAACAAAATATACTTACTGTTTTTGAAAAATCACTAGGGAAGTAAAACAATTAAAAAAATGTCCCATTTTATTCATTTGACTTTAGAACTTTCTTAAGTTTTCTTTAGTGAAATCACACGCTAATAGAAATCTCCCTGTTAAATTTCTAACATCAAATTTTTTCAAGTAATCATAATTATGGAATGTTTTATAATCATTCTATCCTTTTGGAACATATTTGTTGTAAGTCCGCAAATTATACGGCAATTACTTTCCCAAAATATGCCGAAATACTATTTTTGTAATTGATCACCAATCTTAAACTTCGAGATACATAGAACTACATAGCAATTATTTTCCAAATGAAAGTTATGTATCGGCATTAAAAAAAAAAAAAAAAAAAAAAAAAAAAAAAAAAAAAAGCTTTGATTTTAATAAGATTAGCATCTAAATATAAATAATCAGATCGTATAATTCCGTTAATAATAATGGCGTTTTTTTTTTTTTTTTTTTTTTAACCTTCGATAGTGAACAAGAACGCTACCATAAATCTGAGTTGTCATGCAAAATGGTTCATCTCCAATTTTTTTTCCTTTTTTTATCGATAAGATAAATCTGTGAATTTCCATGACATCTGATCACAAATTTTAAATCATGTTCTAAGAAACAGTTTAAGCCAGTATTTATGCCTAAAAAATAACCACCATACAGATTTTTATGGGTTTTTTTATGATAGAAGAATCAGTTATTCTAAATTTTAGAGCCACTTATGCACTCCTTTCAACGTAGTTTAAACAAGGATGAAATTAGCTATTTTAAAGTAAAGATTGTCATTATGATTATAATGTATTAAGATCTGAAATATATAAAGTCGTTCAGTTTAATCTTTTTTAAGAACGTTTTAGATCGTTTTCCGCCCATTTTTCAATTTATAATTTAAAAATTTTACAAACATCTTCGAGCGATCATGTGTATCAGTAAACGTAACAGTCATTACCATTTACAGTTTCAATAGTTCTAAAATAATGCAAGTTAATTCATATTCCTCCCGGAATATTTTTGTATCATTTTACAGTTTTAAATTTCAATATTTTTAGAATCGCGCTTGTCGAGCATTTACATATAAATAGTAATCCCCAGATCAAATTACTCATTTCTAGTCTCAATATATACAAATATCGTAATTTTAGAAACTTTGTCCCTTTTAATATTTATTATTTCCGATCATTTCAATCTTTTAAATGACAATTTTTTCAGAGCCGTTCTTAGTGAGCACTTACATCCGAAATAAAACCGTTACATAAAATTTGTATTTTCTTTCCTCAACAATATCACACAAATCGCAATTAATATTTCAAACATATATTTTTTTATCCTGCCGTTAGCGATCATTGTAAGAGTATAAGTTTTAGCCAGCATTTTGACAAAATTGCTTTAAAACCTATTCAGTGGTTATAGAAATTATTCCATACACAAAAACACACAAACAAGAAAATATACAAAGAAAACTAACTTCCTAATATATTGTTTATTATACTCAGTGTTGCCAGATTGTCAAAAGCGAATTTCCCGAAATTTGTTCTCATTTTCCCCAAATCAGGGCTTTTTTCAGAAAAAGTCCCCAACGCAATTTCTACTAAAAAAATCAAGTTCTCAATTTTCAGTTTTCTGTTATAAAATTTCTTTGACAAATTTAAATTCAGTTTTTTCCCCAAATCAAGCACTTTTTTGAAAAAATTCCCCATTTACAAAAAAAAAAAGAAAAAAAAAGAGAGAAAAGAAAAAGAAAGAAAAAAAGAAAAAGAAATTAAACTTAAGCAGAAATTTTAATTATACATTGATAGCTAATCGACAAGGAAAAACAAAAGATATAATTTTGCAATGACAAGCTCGTTTACACTTGTTATATAAATTGTTGCTAGTTGATGATGCTGTCCTATCATTTCATTAGCTCCATCCACACTTTTATACCAGAAACGTTTTCAAGGCTTTAACTACCTCTGATAAATTAGAGTTTGAATAAATATGAGATGATGTTGGCATTATGTGCTTCTGTTTGACTTAAGCTATAAAACATTTTCAATTTTTTGTCACTCCTCCCAAACTGATGCACCTATCTAATGCAAAGCATCTATATTGTATCAATCACTGTGATTTTGTCAATGATAAAACAAATATAGCTGCTTTTAATATCTTTAATCAAATCTTTTAAAAAATGCAGGAAATGAACTTTTCGGACATGTCCAGAAGATTTAGTAATGCAAAAGTCTAAGTCGTTAAAGACTGCAGAGTTTTCATTTAAGTTTGTTATGAAAAGAAGTAGGAGGGCTGCTGCATTCATTGAGCGATTGTCAATTATAAAGTTAGCAATGTGATTGTAGTATGCATTTGTAGGTTTTGCAATTGCAAATATCTCAACTGGCACTCCATAAAACACAAACTAACCATCATTGATAAACAAAAAAAATTATATATGTAATTTGTATAAATTTATATTATTAAATGAAATGTATTTCTGTACTTGTGTGTCTGTCCGTGATGACAGAAAAATTTGCCTGACTTACTTATCTGAAAATTCAAAAGGAGTATAGTCCATTGCAGATCGTGATGAATCTGTAAGGTGAGCACGACCACGAGAATAATGATTTGTATCTATTATTTCAGTATTTTATTTTTGCTTTCCAAATCAAAATCAAATTCGAGACAGATCCAGTATTGGCAAATGTCAAAAGTAAAAGTTGAAATTGAGAAAACAATTCCCCAAACTTTTCCCCGAAAATGTTCGTCGTCCCCAAACCTGTCCCCAAGAATTGTTTGTCCCCAAAAAATTCCCCCGGAGGTTTAAAATTCCCCAAATTGGGGACAAAATCCCCAATCTGGTAACACTGATTATACTACTCTAATGTATTACTTTATAATAATATTATATGAATTTAAATCATATATGTTACATTCTGCATTTTTACTTTCATCTATCTATACAAGAAGAATGTATTGGATTCTTGAAAATTTCCAAAATCGGGTTGTGGACGGATTTACTCGTTTTAGGAGTCAGAGAACCCGAAAAATATGTTTTTGCAAATTATCTGTATGTGAGCCTGTGAGTCTGAGAATCAGTCAGTCAGTCATTCAATCTGTCTGTCTGTATTTGTCAAAAATATTGTGGATGCCCTATCTCAAGAACTATCGTACAGAATTCCACAAATATTTAGATACACTATATGGCCAGAAGTAAAGCAAGATAGTATAAGCTAGAAGTAATCGTCTATAGAAAAAGGACAAAATCCGTTCTTTCCAAAAAGAAGCAAAAAAATGAGGGATTTTATCCAAATGTAGTAGTACGTCCTTATTGTGTATTCTATATTGACACTAATCAATGAATATATGGACACAACTCCTCTTGTTTTTGTTTCATTTTGAGAATAACGGATTTTCAACTTATTCAATTGACGATTATTTTCAGAATTTTCAAGTTATGATTTTGTGACTTTCACAAAAGTTGCTCTATACATTTAGTTAACATAATATGCAAATGAAATTTTGATATCATTGACGCATGCGCAGTAAAAAATTATTTAGTAAACCAACTCATTTTGTATACAATTTTCATTATTTCTTAATTCTGATTACAGGGTACTGTGTGCAATGTTGTTTGTCATATTTTCTGAAAAAAAATATTATTTTATATTAAGAACTCTGAAAATTATAAGGGAAAAAATTGGAAAAATTTGGGACCATTTTTATAAAAACCTTAATTACTCTGCGAGTATGCATGCTATTTGCATAAAAATGAGCACAGTATCTTACAAAAAGGCATTCAATTATAATCTAGAGTTTGAGCGCTTTTGCTACATTAGTTTTGACAGGGTTCTTCAAAAGATATTCATTCTTTTTTAATTTGTTGACGGTCCCCTTTAGAGTTTCGGTAAAAAATCTTCACGGAGATGTATGACGTATATTATTATATTTATGCACTAAGAGTTTCGAGATGATCCCTCATGTATTTTTCTAGATATTTAGTAAAATGTCTAAAATCGCAAGTGTCCAATAATCAATGGCCATATAGTGTACTGTTCGATCTTAATATAAACTAGATCTGATTAGTTTTCGGTGTACATCTCTCAACAGGGGACCCTGCTATATTGCATTATTCACAATTTCCCCATTATCCGTATCTCAAGAACTAATGTTTTGATTTTCATAAAACTTTAGATTTAGATATTACTCGATATATCACACAATGCTGATTACGTTTTGGTGCAAATCGCTTGATGCATTATTCTTTATTATCAACATAGCTCTATCCCAAGAGCTAATGCATTCCCCAAACCTTTAGATTCTGCGAGACCTTGATATAAACTATATCTGATTAGTTTTTTGTACACATCGCTCAAAAGGTTGCGCTTCTATCTCGCATTATTCGTGATTTCGTAACATCGTGATATCGCTGCATTATTCGTGATCATCTTTTCGCTATACCTCTTTCTCAAGAACTAAACCTCGCACGAAAACTTCTAAAATATCAAATTTAATTAGTCCCTAGTATAGATTTGTGTTGTTTAGTTTTTGGTGTTAATCGCCTGATAGATGGCGTTGTTATGCAATATTTTGAATGATTTCACAATAAATATATCTCTAGAACTAATGCATGGATCAAACTTCAGATTCAGTTACCTCCTGATAAAAAATTGATCCTGATTAGATTTTGGTGTACATGACCAAATATGTGCCCTTTTTTATGTTGTTTTTTTAAAAGATTTTGCAATAGTTCTATCTCAAGAACTAATGCACGGATTTTAATCAAACTTCATATTTAGTTTTAATTTGACATAAGTTGTTGCTGCTAAGCTTTTGGTTTAAACATCCTGGTGCGACTGTGTGCATTTTAGAGGAAGCAATTTTGGGATAACAATATTGGGCTACCTTTTACTGTTCTACATTTTACTGCGTAAGTTTTTATTTTTTCATACATGTAATAATAATGGAAAAATGTGCAAAGCATGTTATATGTACATAAATTAATAATCATAAATCTTTTCTGGCAAATGAATATGCAAAAAACATATGCGCAACTACATTGATTACTGTGCAAATAACTTTTGTCTTTTTCGTAATTAATCAATCGTCTAGCAAAAAATTTCATTGTTAATTCAAATCAATATGTGGCGAAATGTTTTTTAATTCACTTGTTCTATCGATTCATGATAATCCAATATGAAATGAATGTCATCAAGGGAATATAATTTACAGAGTGTGATCACATCGATCTATGATCAATAAATCAATTTTCACCTGATATAACGCTACTGTAAGCCTGAAACCCCAGAAGGATTGATTTTCCGTTACTGGATATGCCTAAATTTAAATTCGTTATTAAACGTACGTTAAATCGTTTTAATCTTAATAAAGTCTGAATAAAGGAATTAAAACTTTTGAAAAATACGTACACATTTCTCATTTCTAACACAAAATGTTAATCATGTAAAATTTGGTCTTAAATCTGTATTTCGCATTCAGTTTAATCAATTATAGACAGCAAAAATGTAAAATACAAGCAAAAGAAGCTTGCGATTTGAATAACACGTAAAACTAATTTATGAAATTTGCTAAAATTAGTACTTTCTTCTTAAATTTGATTTATATAAAATTTGATATAGTGAAATATGATATTTTCTATTTCTCATTGCACATAAACCGCATAATATCTAATAGTAATATCCCTTTCCGTTGTCATAAGTGCATTTACAATGTTTTATAATTCGGAATTATTTTAATGATTTTCAGAAGCGTTTATATATCTGTAGAATAATTTGAATGTTGTTATTTGAATGTTGAATATAGAATTAAATAATAATGATAATAATAGTAAATAAAATATTCTATATCATACATATAACCATGCAATACAACTGCGTAAATAATTTTATACATTAATAAGAACCTAGATGATTTAGTTGCATGAAATTGAAGTAACTATTTGTGATTTGAAGATAGTACTAGTATGATTCAGCTGTTGTTGCCATGTTTTTGAGCGGTAAGAAGGATATTTGATCGAATTCATAAGATTAATGTGAGAGTTGGGTGAAGAGCGTGAAAAATGTAAAGAAACTACACAAAGCGTTGACCTTTCTATATCAATTATGGTCACCTATAAGACAGAAATGTGAAATACTACTAAAGAGAAGACAAGGCTGCGGTAATGAAGATATTAGAAGACAAAATGTTGTAAACGTTTCTGCAGCAGGCATGGATAAATTTATGAAACAATATAGGGAAAATATGTCACTGTAATTTAAAACTTGGAAAAGTATAACATTTACAACAGACTGGGTGCGCTTAAGACTTAGAAAAGGGAAACCCAATGTCACACCCCCACCCCGCTATTACTTTACTAATTGTTTTTTTTTTATTTATTAAATCCATTTCTTGTATGCTTGAGTAATTTGAAATTTTACCACAGAAAATAGGGTAAAATAACGCTTCTAATAATAAACTAAAACTTATTAGCTATATACATACATATGTATACATAATTACACATACATAACTAATTAATTTTGTAATGGACAAATATGGAAATACAGTTGACAATATTTGACATTTAAAATATGTTTATCGTTTACAAATGGCGGGGTAGTAAAAAAAGATCGCAAGAAAAAAAATGGATTTCATTCTCTGATTAAATTTTTTAAATTATTTTTCAAAAATAAATTAGGGGGCCACTTTTAATTTTAGTGGGTGAGTACGGGTTTTACTGTCCTATTCGATAAACAGGTCCTGACGACAGAAAATAATAATATAAAAATTTAGGTACAAGTTATAGGTGACGGAATAACATCATTTAAATGCATACGAGTTTAAAATGCTTATGGCAATATAGTGTACAGTTAAGGGACAGTTCGGGGCGCACCATAAAAATTTTGCCTAAATATGTTGGAATTTTCTGAACAAAATTATTTTATTCCTAACAAAACATTAAAATATTAAAACTACAAAAAACTGTGTTAAAAGGCCCTTCCATGTTCTCGTGTGGGATAGCTTTTAAACATTGTACTTCAACTATGTTACGATATCGTTGAATTAAAACAACTATACTAATATAATAAACAAAGAATTTTTTTTGGTTATTATTTGTATCATATATGACATAATGCATATTTTATTTATATATTTTCCACTTATAATTTATATTGTCAGTAATATAATTAACATACAATAATATTACATTATTATATATTATTTTAGTTATAAGTTAAAAGATATAGGTATTTATTAATTATGTCGATTTTTCATTAAATGGCACTTACAAGTTACTTCTGTATAGGATGGGATATACTGGGATTTTAAAATCTATGAGAAACGGGCAGATCCCTTGGATCTAGAATGTAAAATTTGGAGTTTTTATAACTTAAAGGGTCATTCCGTATAGCGCGTGAAACAGCATTTTTATATATCACTGATGTTTTAACAATACTATAGTATCCTGAAATCAAAAAATTCCTCTTGAGAGCAAATATATGTTTTATTTATACATCGTTAAAACTAAACGAATTCTAATAACTTGTAAGTTAATAAATATACACTCCTGGACAAAAGTATAAACTCAGAAAATTTGTAATTTGTTTAGATCATAATATAAATAAACTTAACTTTACATTAATAAAATAAAGATGAATATTTTTAATAAGACATCTAAATTCAATATAACTGATAAATAAAATGAAGCGAATAATTTAAATAAGAAAATACATTACTTAAAAAAGTAACATTATGCGAAACCTGGACAAAATTATAAACACAAAGTTATGAATTTCTCTATTCTGGCATATTTGATATAAATAAATGCACTTTATGATAAGAAACTAATAAATGCAGTCATTATGGATCAATACATGTCAATACATCAATACATATTTTAATTTTTCTCATAAAATAACATTATGTCAAACCTGGACAAAATTATAAACTCAAAGCTGTGAATTTCTATTATAAATAAATGCATTTTGTGATAATAAACTTATAAATCGAGTTATTAGGGATGAATATATTTCAATACATGAATGCATTTTTAAGATTTTCTTTCAAAAAAGATGAGTAATGTAGTACAGTCTGAGTATAGTACATGTGTAAACTGAAAACATAAAATTATAGAGTTTAAGAAGTGAACGTACTTTTGAATCCTGGTGCAAAGTATTAACACATACATTGAAAAATGTGTTTAATCGCCATTTTTCCGAATGACTTCGAATATGCAATTTTCCAACTACTCCATAGAGTACTGGTTCCGGGCTGAAAATATAGCCACTTTTAAATCATTTGTGTTTTGATATTGACGTCCGTCGCGTTAGACTCTTCGATCCATTGCATCCCAATAATTTTCAATGAAGTTTAGATCAGGGTTGCGGGCTGGCCAATTCAAGACATTTACATGTCAGCGCTGCAGCCACTCTTTTGTATTTTTTGCTGTGTGTATTTCTACATTATCTTGCTGAAATACCCAGTTTACTCCAGCGATCAATGGTCCATATGGCAAAAGATTATCTGCCAACATTAACTCGCAGTCTTCTGCTGTTTGTTTTCCATTAAGAAAAGCCAAAGCAGTTTTACCATTCTGAAAAGAACCAGCTCACACCATTACAGACCTTTAATAAAATCATGGAGAGAATTGAAAATATGAATAAATGTCGTTTGCCTAACTACAAATGTGAAAAATACTTTCATTGAATTAATTTCTTATCACAGAACACATTTATTATTTAGATATTAAATACCAGAGTATAGAAATTCATGCCTTGAGTTTATAATTTTGTCCAGGTCTCACATAATGTTATTTTATGGGAAAAATTAAAACATGTATTGATATATTGAAATGTATTCATCCATAATGACTCCATTTATTTGTTTTTTATCATAAAATGCAGTTATTTATATGAAATGTGCCAGAATATTGAAATTCGTAACTTTGAGTTTATATTTTTGTCCAGGACTCACATAATGTTATTTTTTAAAAGTTATGTATTTTCTTATTTAAATTACTTACTCCATTTTATTTATAAGTTATATTAAATTTAAATGCCTTATTATAAATATTAATCATTAATTTATTAATATAAAGCTAAGCTTATTTATATTATGATGTAAACAAACTAAAAAAATTCTGAGTTTATAATTTTGACCAGGAGTGTAGGTATTTATCTAAATATGCGTGCAAGATATTTTGTCTTTATTTCATCTAATTGCCATACAGTTCGCATTAACTGCTCAGAGGAATAGTGGGACAGTGTTATTTGGTTTAACCTCCTCGGTTCTGAAATATGCATGTGATATTTCTGAATCTTAGTGGATATAAACTAAA
The DNA here is from genome assembly GCA_964019185.1 of Maratus speculifer. Lineage (NCBI taxonomy): Eukaryota > Metazoa > Arthropoda > Arachnida > Araneae > Salticidae > Maratus > Maratus speculifer. The sequence goes on from OZ025290.1 coordinate 167,717,182, forward strand.
CTAATTGATTTTTTAAAAGTTTTTCGCTTTACTTCAATATAACTAAATATTTTTGGTTTTCTATAAAAAACCAAAAAATGACAGCAGTAATGCTTATATGTGTGAATAAAATACGTGTTATTATCATCTGAGTTTCAAATTACATTCCAAGCAGTATGTCCACGAAAGTAAAAAATTTTCTAAATTAACTTAAACACTTTACAATAAAAAATGAGGATTTATAGATCTATCTACTAATTAAAAGTCTACAATTTGTTCTGCGCAATTTAGATTATCAGTAATAAAATATATATTTTAAGTGTATTAGTCATTTCAGATCCGTATTATTGAATGTAAATCAGGAGCCCCTAAATTGTAAATTTCATAAAAAAGCTTTTTTTTTTATTATCTATGGTGTCTTTTTTTTGTGTGTAAAACCAATGAATCTGTATCCGCAGCATTATTTTACCTAAGGGTTTGAAGGCGTTATTAGAACCAAAATATCTCTATTTGGTAATTATTGCATAACAAAGGTGAGGAGAATAATAAAAGAATATTTTATTATTATTTTATTACAGACACTGTGAAGCGTCCAAATTTCGCCAATGTTATAAGATCGGATTGTATGACGTCAAAAATGTACGTGATTAAGGAATGTGCCTATAAGGAAATAATGAAAGGAAATGATAAGGAAAGGCCTAAAATACACTGGCCTCCAGAAGTTCACCAGAAAAAAAAAATGGCAGTCAGATTAAACTTCATAGTTTATATGAATAACAATAATAGGTTTTTAAAAAAACTTACACAAAAATGACAGCAACCACTTCCATTTTATAGAAAAGAATAGGTATTTGTGAATGAGAGAAAAACATGCAATTACGAAGCTTTCGTAATTTCGCGTGTAAGTTTTGTTGTATTTGAACTATTGTTGTCAGTTTGTTCACAACAACCAATAGAGTCTAGAAATGTCTAGAAGAACCCGTTTGCCCGCTGCATCATGTGGCGAGTGATATGGTGGATGGAAATGGGGTTGTCACAGGCCGATACTGCTAGACGGTTAAATGTGTCTCGCATGGTAGTCCAACAATAGTGGCTAATTTTTTTTTTCCATTCTTTAATTTAAGAAAGGCCTCTAATTTGTAAAAAAGTCCACATGGTTGATTATTAATTTATCGTTCTCTAATTTAAAACTTCTATTATTAATATTGTTTAAATCTCGTCAAAAAAATCATAATTATTTAATTTAAGAAGGGCGTCTGATTTGTAAAAATATTCACATGGTTGGTTATTGATTATCCATTATCTAATTTAAAACCACAATTATTAATATTATTAAAATCTCGTCAAACAAATTATTATTATTTAATTTAAGAAATTCGTCTAATTTGTAAAAATATTCGCACGGTTGGTTATTGATTAACCATTCTCTAATTTAAAACCACTATTCTTAATATTATTTAAAACTCGTCAAACAAATTATAATTATTTTTCGACTAAATAATCTAACCATATTTTACACGCTTGCTCAATCAATTTCGAATAATATCTTCAATATGTTTAATAATGGAGCCTGCGAAAAATAAATGTGGAAAAATATTTAAAAACTTTTTCATTTACCAAATAAGCCTTTTTCTGTAATACTGTATTTTTGCAAAAAATAAACACAAATATGTATCGTAACATATGACTAATTAATGAGATAAACATTTAATTTAATTATCAAGGAGCTTATTCCATGATAGTTTACTAAAATTGGATTAAATAATAAACATCAGAATTTAATGGATTTTACTTTTTAAATTACTAATTGATATTTTATATACATAAATAATAAAAATAACTTGATTTTTTTTTTTTTTTACTTTTGAAAAGCGAAAAAAAATATATACATACAAAAATATTTTGTTGATGTTTTAAAGATTAAAATGCATTTCTTTTCTTGATTTTAATATATCCCGAAGGATGTAGTGTTTAATGACACTTTTTACCGCAATGAGTTTCGGTTTTTGCTATAAATCAAAAAAACAAAAACATGGGTTTGCGGTTTTAATCTTCAAAATTGTTTTCTATTCATTTTATTTCGCCTTTCTTTAAACTATTGTTTTTCAGACTATCATTTACAAAATATTACCAATAAGTCACCAGAGAATTTTGCTATTACTTAAAAAAATATTCTTTGTGACATATATTTTTAGTTTTGTCTCGATTTTTTTTTTCATTTGTAATAAATTATTGCACTTTGAAGTTTGTTGCGCCAGTGTTATTTCTGTTAAGTTAAAAAAAATAGAAACTTTGAAAATGGAAATGGAAAACTATTAGATATAAATAAGTGCATGAGAAAAAAATACATTTATTAAAATAGAATGTGCCATTTGAAACTTTCTTATAACTCCAGATTGGATATAACATAAAAAAATAAGGTCTGAAATGATGACTGCAAAAACGTAGAAAATTTTTTTTAATGTTCAAAAAGCCATCGACAAAGTAGCTTTTGAATTTTTCATAATATAATCTCTTTATCGCAGATGTTTTGCTGAATTATTTTAAGAAAATTGGATATTTCTACTGATTTTTTTTGCACTAAACACGTAGCTAGTACTTTTAATATAGTATAAGACCATTTCAGGGTAAATATATAATTAAACAATTTATGCTCTTACATAAATTTGTTATTTTTAGACAATCAGTGTATTGCCGAATAAATTTATTCAGAAAATATTCTAAATTCGATTAAGAGTAGATGGAGATCTTTACAAAATTTTAAATCTTACAAATAAATTAAAATTAACAACTGCAGCAATTGTGTGAAATTAAATAACTATGCATGTGATATACTATTTACGCATTTATTGTTACAAACATTCTGCTAATAAAATGTATTTGACATTATAATTCTCATATAATTCATTTATGTAAAATTAACCCCTTCTCTACGATAGCCTTTTATGGAGTTTTTAATGCTTTGTCACTGGTTTTAAAAAACAGAAATTCGTGCCTTATTAAATAAAGAAATTGTACCGATTAAATAATCCAAATTTCACAGTAAAATTTTACTGGTGGGCATAAACAATGGTTCATGTCATTTTTTGCGGCACGTAAACAGGTTGCTTTTCCCAAAGAAATTAATAAAAGAATATATATATCTATACTAATAAAATAACAAATCGCTCTTTCTGTCTATATGTGTGTCTCTGTGTGTGTGTGTGTGTCTGCGATGGCTAGCGAAATCTATGGGACGTACGAGGTTCAATTTTTTAATGAGAGAAAACCAATATCTCTCCTGATGCACCTGAAGCTCAGAATTTTAATTTTTTGATCAGTTTCATAGATATTAATTATGAAGCGGAACTCACTTTCTTTAATAAATCATTTTTTTAATGTTCGGGATAAGAAATCATTTGCATATGTGCACAAACCCTTTTACGCACCTAAACGAAAGAAGAACCATTTACCGGCGTTTATTTCTGATTTTGGATCATTTTGTTTAAATCCAAATCATCCAAACTGCCCGACGGACATATTTCGAAAGATTATATTTTTAGGTCTCAAATGCAATAATCAATTCGAAAAAATGTTGCAGTTAATCCTTTGAAAACAAATATTCGAAAATGGTCATTTTTTCCAAATTTATTTTTCTCCCTTTTGTCAATGCCCCTCCAAGGCGTAATTTTTAAGATATAAACAAACCAAAAAGAAGATATAAAAGTTGAAACTTTCTTCTAACCGATGGTGTAATTGGTTTTAAAATATTTTGATTTTAACCCTTTCAAATACACTGCCAAAAGAAGGTCATTTTGCGACTCGCAGAGAGGGTATTTTTTCTATGCTAAAGTTATCTTAACATGCATATTTCAACACAATCTTTTGAAATCTTCTCAATAGAACAAATATATACTCTCTACAGAAAATTTGAAACGTTCAGACCGATTAAAATAATTTTTACAAAATAAAATGTGCGAAAAATTGCATGAAATCAATAAAAACAGATCGTTTTCATTGAGGTTTTGCCTTAGCAAAGCGCAATCCTATAGGTACCGGCAAACAAAAAGCATATTCTGAAAGCTTAAAAACATTCTTATAATCTATGATGCAATCGGTTTTTAAAATATGAGATTTAACCCTTTCAAATACGCCGGCAAAAGGAGATCACTTTGCAACTCACGGATAGAATATTTTTTCTACGCTAAAAGTATCTAAGCGTACATATTTCTGCACAATCTTTTAAAAGCATCTCAATAGACCAAATTTACACCCTTTAAAAAGTTTAAAACATATGGACGAGTAGAAATATTTTTTACCAAATAAAAAAAATGCACTTAAAGATATAAAACCATAGAAATTTGAGTTTAATTTAAGGGTCATTTAGAAAAAAAATAACACATTTGAAAACTGAATAACATCACGGGCCCGGGCAAAGCCGGGCAGGTCAGCTAGTATATAATATTGTATTTTAATTCCAGTGCCTCGAAGAAAGTTATACCTTGTTATTAGTGTAAACTTTAAAATATGCATAAAAATACTTAACCCGTTGGAGACGGGCTCCCAGTATACATGCAATTTAAAGCGCTCAGAATCTTTAAATATTCTCCCCAGTTATTTTTTATTGTAAAGCTTACCTTATTTAATCTGAGCATTTTCGTGATTCATTTACACAAAATTTTCTTATTTGAAAAACCGGAAGTAAAAGATTAAAAATCAAGCAAATGGCTCTCTTCCCGAAGAAATTAAAAGAAATTACAAATATTTTACAAATATATAAAGATGCTATTTATTTAATTTAGGAGATATCTTAAATTAAAAAACCAATTCCTTTATATATTTCTAAAACTTTTTAAGTAGTTACACGTATATTTTAAAGTGTACATGCATCTTTAAAATAATTTCCAAACATTTTTATTCTTCACAAATATATTTGCTTTGAAGGATACCTCATATTAAGAACTGATTTTTAAAAGATAAACGTGTAAATAGTTTCCTATGCCACCTTTATTCTCCATATTCAAGGAAATTTATTTATGTAATCATTGTAAAAAAAGAAAAATGAACTACGCAAACAGGGTATCTGGATTTGTCAAGAACAAATTTCTGTCATAGCAGATGAGAAAATATGTTTCTCGGATTTCCACATACAAAATGATTCTCTGTCTTCGCAATGAAAACAGCAATAGTGCAGCAGGGTAGCTGCTTTTTCGAGAATCTAAAAGAAACGTAAATTTGTTTGTTTTCGGCGGATAAGATTAAGCTGAATTTTGTTCAGCTAGAAAAAGAAACATTTCACTGCAGTGGCATAAATATATAAATATCATTCTTAGATTGAAAAAAAAGTTACACCTAATGATTTGTATAACTTTAAAACATGGATATAATTACTTAAAAACGCTACAAATATTAAATGATATTATTTACTTAATTTAAGGGATACCTTAAATTAAATAAATAATATCTCTATGTATTTATAATTCATTTTAAATGATTATTTATATATTTTAAAAAGTATAGTTTTTTTTGCAGCATTTTTTTGAAACGATATACATGTAAAGAATTTCCTACGCCACTTTTATTTCCCATATTCAAGGAAATTTATTTATGAAATCATTGTATAACTAAACTGTGCCAAGCAGGACATCTGGATTTGTCTCAGAACCAATTTCTGTCAAATAAGATGAGAAAATATACATCTCGGATTTACAAATACAAAAGAGTTATCCGTCTCCTCAAAGAAAAAAAGAATAGCACAGCAGGGTAGGTGCATTTTCAAGAATCTGAAAGAAACATAAATTTGTTTATTTTCGGCGGATAAGATTAAGCTGATTTTTCTTCAGAGAGAAAAAGAAAATTTTTTGTTTTGAAAAGCTTGTGGTAATGACTCTCGTCATACAGTGATTAAAAGACGTTACAAATATATAAATATAATATATATTTAATTTAAGAAATATCTTTTAAATAAATAATATCTTTGTAAATTTGTAACGCCTTTTCAGTAATTATATGTATATATTCAAATGTATATGCATTATTTCAAAAAAAAAAATAATTTTCTAACATTTTTATTCTCACCAAATATATTTGCTTTGAAGGATAACTCATATTAACACAGATTTAGAAGAGATAAACATGTAAAGAGTTTCCTACGTCACTTTTATTCCCGATTTTCAATGAAATTTTTTTTATGTAATAATTATAAAATTAAACTATGCAAGTTGGGCATCTGGATTAGTATCAGAAGAGATTTCTCTCAAATGAGATAAGAAAATATATATCTCAGATTGCCACACACAAAATGATTTTTTGTTTTCTGAATGAAAAAAAAAGAATAGAGCAGCTGGCAAGTTGCATTTTCGAGAATCTGAAAGAAATATAAATTTGTTTGTATTCGGTGGATAAGATTACGCTGATTATTGTTGAGCTAGAAAAAGAAATATTTTATTGCAGTGGCATAAAAACGCATAACAGCATATTTAGATTGAAAAATTAGATAAAGAATACTCATCAAAAAGTCACTTCTTTTACAATTATTCCACATAAAAATATAGATTTGTTACTATAAATTCCTGCAATTACGGTTTAAATATATATCGTTTTATCTTTTATAATCAGATAACATGTGAACGTTTATCCTTTTTGAAGGAAATCTCATATTAACACAGATATTGAAAAGATAAAAATGTAAACAGTTTCCTATGTCACATTTATTCTTCATATTGAAGGTAATTTATTTATATAATCATTGTAACAGTAAACTATGCACGTTGGACATCTGGTTTTGTTTTAGAACCAATTTCTGACAAATGATATGAGAAAATATGTGATTCGTATTTCCATGAACAAAATGATTCCCTCTCTTCTCAACGAATAAAAGAATAGTGTAACTGTGTAGTTGCATTTTCAAGAATATGAATGAAACATCAATTTGTTTGTTTTTGGCCTATAAGATTGCACTGATTTTTGTTCAGCTAGAAATAGAAACATATTATTGCAGTGGCAAAAAAGTATAAAATATCATTTTTAGCTTGAGAATTTAGATAAAAAATCATCACTTCTATTAGAAATATCTGACAGTATTAAAAGACTTTACAAATATATAAATATATTACATACTTAATTCAAGAGATAAATTATATGAACAATATCTCTAGATTTTTAACCTCTTTTAAGTAATGTGCATATTTTAAGGTGTATTTGGATTACTTTTCACAATCTTATTCTATAGAAATATATTTGCCTTGAAGGATAGCTCATATTAACACATATTTTGAAAAGAGAAACATGTAAATAGTTTCCTACATCTATTTTATTCTCCATATTCAAGGAAATTTATTTATGCAATCATTGTAAAAATAAACTATGCAAGTAGGACATCAGGATTTGTCTAAGAACTAGATCCTGTCAAATAAGATGAGAAAATATAAATCTCGTAGTTCCACATACAAAATAATTATATATCTTCTCAATGAAAAAAAATAGTGCAGCAGGGTAGTTGCTTTTTCGAGAATCTGAAAGAAACATAAATTTGTTTCTTTTCAGCGGATAATATTACGCTGGTTTTTATTCAGCTAAAAAAGAAACATTTTATTGCAATAGCGTCAAAATATAAAACACAATTTTTAGTTTGCGAATTTAGATAAAGAATATTAATTAAACAAATGTCACTTCTTTTACAAATATCCCACATAAAAATATAGATTTGATACTATATATTTCTGAAATTACTGTTTAAATATATATTGTTTTATCCTTTTTGTGGGGTAAAAGATGATCGTTTATATTTTTTAAAGGATATTCCATATTAACACAGATTTTAAAAAAATAAATAAATAAACATGTAAATTAGCATGTAAGTCGCTTTTATTCTCCATATTCAAGGAAATTTATTTATGTATTCAATGTAAAAATAAACTATGCAAGTAGGGTATCTGGATTTGTCTCAGAACCAATTTCTGACAAATGAGATCAGAAAATATAAATCTCGGATTTCCCCATATAAAATGATTCTCTCTCTCCTAAATGAAAAAAGAACAGTGCAACAGGGTAGTTGCATTTTCGAGAGTCTGAAAGAAACATAAATTTGTTTGTTTTCGGCGGATAATATTACGATGATTTTTGTTCAGCAAGAAGAGACATTTTATTGCAAGGGCGTAAAAAAATATATAGTATCATTTTTCATTTGAGATTTCAATAAAGAATATTGACCAAAAAGATACGTATGTAAAGAGTTTCCTACGTCTCTTATTCCCCATATTCAAGAATATTTATTTTTGTAATCATTGTAAAAAGAAACTATGCAAGTAGGGCATCTTGATTTTTCTCAGAACTAGTTCTTGTCAAATGAGATGAGAAAATATATATCTCGGATTTCCACATAAAATTGATTATCTCTTTTCTTATCGAAAAAAGAATAATGCAACAGGGTTTCTGCATCTTCGGGAATCTGAAAAAAAACATAGATTTGTTTGTATCAGACAGATAATATTACGCTGATTTTTGTTTAGCCAGAAGAAGAAATATTTTATTGCAGTGGCATAAAAATATAAAGTATCATTTTTAGTTTGCGAATTTAGATAAAGGAAATTCACCAAAAAATGTCACTTCTCTTACAAATACCCCGCATAAAAATATAGATTATTTATTATATGTTTCTGAACTTACTGTTTAAATACATATTATTTTATCATTTTTATTAGATAAATGATGAACGTTTATACTTTTTAAAGGATATCTCGTATTAACACAGATTTAAAAAAATATATATATGTAAAGAAACATATACTTCACACCCCATATTTAAGAAAATTTATGTAAACATTGTAAAATTAAACTGTGCTAGTAGGGCATCTGGATTTGTCTCAGAACTAATTTCTGGGAAATGAGATGAGAAAATATATATCTAGGATTTCCACGTTTAAAATGATTTCCTCTCTCCTCAAAGAAAATAAGAATAGTGCAGCAGGGTAGCTGCATTTTCGAGAATCTGAAAGAAACATAAATTTGTTTGTTTTCGGCGGATAAGATTATGACGATTTTCGTTCAGCTAGAAAAAAAAAAAAAAGAAACATTTTATTTCAGTTTCAATTAAATACAAAATATCATTTTCAGCTTGAAAAATTTTTTAACTTGTTATTAGTATAAACTTTAAAATACGCATATAATTACTTAAAAAGTTACAAATATTAAACGATGTTATGTCTTTAATTTAAGAAATATCTTACATTTCATAAATATTATATTTATATATTTATAATGCATTTTAAATAATTATACGTATAGTATGTATATGTCTATGTATATTTTAAAGTGTATATGTATTTTTTGTGTAAAATATTTTTTAAGCATTTTTATTCATTAGAAATATATTTGCTCTGAAGGATAGCTTATATTAATACAGATTTCATTCTGAGTCACTTTTATTTCCAATATTCAAGTAAATTTATTTTTGTAATCATTGTAAAAATAAAGTATGAAAGTAGGGCATCCGGATTTGTCTCAAAACCAAATTCTGCCAAATGCGATGAGAAATTATGCATCTCGGATTACCTCATACAAAATGATTCTCTGTCTCCTAAAGGAAAATAAAAAAATAGTGGAGCAGGGATTTGCATTTTAGAGAATCTGAAAGAAATATATAATATATGTATATATATATATGTGTGTGTGTGTTTATATATATATATATATATGTTACAGGCCAAACCCGAATTTAGGCCAAAATAGATTGGCCTAGGCCAAACTAGTTTATCCTAATGCCCATCGGATAAACTAGTTTTTCCTAGGCCAAATCGGTCTATCCTAACGCCCACCAGATAAACTAGTTTTTCCTAGGCCAAACCGGTTTATCCTAACGCCCATCGGATAAACTAGTTTTTCCTAGGCCAAATTAGTCTATCCTAAAGTCCATAGGACAAACTAGTTTTTCCTAGGCGAGACTAGTTTGGCCTAACTTTTACAGGATAAACTAGTTTAGCTTGCTAGTTTATCCTAGGCCAATTCAATTTGGCGTGATTTCATTGAATTCAATGACCGCCTCAGCGCCAACATTCTTGTATGTCCTAGGCAGATCTAGGTCGTGTTTTTAGCTCAGAGCGTCACAGCCAAAGAAATAATGAGCTCACAGGTTCTGTATGTATGTATGTACGCATGTATGTACGTATGTATGTATGTACGTATGTACGTACATATGTACGTAACGCGATAATTATTGATAGATATATCCGATTTGTTTCAAATTTTGGATGTAGGTTTATTTTGATATGGTACGTTTTTGATTAGTTTTGGGAATTCATTGGATAGGAATAAAGGTTAGCGAACGGGAGGCTAATCCCCCCCCCCGTTAATTTAGAGAAATGGATTTATCATACAGAATTTTCTGTTTTTATTTAAAATTTTAGCTATAGGATCATTCTGACAAGGCTCCTCCGTGATTAGTTGTGGATGTTTATTGTTTAAGTGTAAAAGAAAGGGAAATGTAGGTACCCCCCCATAATTTAGATAAGTGGTTTTTACGCAGAATTTAGGGATTTGTTTCAAATTTTGGATATAGGTTCTTTTTGATAAGGCGATTCCCTGAATAGTTTTGCGGGTTTAATAGTTAAGTATTATGAGTAAAATGAAGAATTACCCTTTTACATAGGAAAAAAAAGTTTATCCTATGGGCATTTAGATAAACAAGTTCAGCGTATGAAAAATTAGTTTATCCAATTGGCGTTAGGATAAAATAGTTTGGCCTCGGCTAATTTAATTTGACTCGAAATCGGGTTTGGCTGGTAAAAAACATGTCGTTCACCAGAAAAAGTATAAATGTGTGTTAAGAATCATTGCTTATAACATCAATACAGAAATAACATATCCATCGTAGAGACATGATGCGTTAGACATGGTGTTTGCTTATTTTTTTTCTGCAGACTCGTGCCAACTGAGATCAGACTTGCATTTATTATTATTATTATTATTGTTATTGCATATTCGAGCCAGATCGGAGCTGAACATAATTAGGTGTCGGTTTTCCAAAAATCAGTGTTTTCCGTTTTTGAGAAATTAATTACCTATCGGCATATAAGTTATTCTTGCCACGACGTTAAGTTTTTCTTTTCCGTGAAGTCGTAACCGTCAAAACGTAGCTTTAATAGTATTTTCTCAAAAGTACATCGCTTTTATGAAAAAATGGTTAACGCCATTCAATTACATATTTTCTGATTGAGAATATCTGTTAATCTTATGCATTTTCGAAAATGAATTAGCTCTTAAATGTGTTAGGATGTAGCTCTTTTGGATTTGAGAAAAACCTTAAGGAATGGCAGAGAAACATATTCACAAATCTACATTTTACTGAACAGATTCAAAAGTTATGATGTTTATAACTCTCCTTTTTTTCTTTTGTTTTAAACTACATTAATTATTTAGTGAATCTCTATTTCAATATTGAAAGGTTTAAGAATCTAAATAAACAATAACACATTGTGATTTTTCCATTCTGTGAATACATCGTAATTTAAAAATACATTGTAAATGTATCCATATGTATGCAGTATTTTTTAAAGGAATCCTATTTCTATATTAAGTAAAAGCTGAATATTTTGCTGAAATTGCGTAGGGCCAGATTGAGCCGGACTGAGTCTCTTTTCGCTGATTTTTGTACAGGCAGAGCTCGGGCTGAACTTTTAATTTTTACACCGGGTCACGGCAAAATAACTTTCTTTCGGGATGGGCGGGACCCGCGCCTCGAAATCCCGGCCCGTGCAAAACTCTAACAGTATTCTACAACCCTTCAAATAAAATACATTAGGTTACAAGGTTAGCAATTGAGCAGTAGTCGGAATCAATATTAAACTGATGGCTTTGTATTCACAGGCTCTTTTACTCTAATTGTGTATCACAGCCACTTTTTAAAGGTGTAACATCCTCGAAAAATAAAGTAAGTTGGATTACTTTTCCCCATTTCTCCCAATTATACTTAACCATTGAACCCCCAAAACTAATCGCAGATACGCTTTATAAAATTAAACAATTATTCAAAATTGAAGCAAATCAGATAATTCTACTCAAAAAATCATTCATCTGATTTAAGGAGGGTAATCCCAAATCCTCCCTTTATACTTAATCATTAAACCCTCAAAACAATTCAGAGATTTGCTTATAAAGAAAAAACTACATTCACAATTTACGGAAAATCGGATAAATCTGCATAAAAGCGCATTTATCTAATTTAAGGAAGGCGATAAATAGTCCACTACCCCATTATACTTAGCCAAAAGAAAACACGCAAATTAATTAAAGAAGCGCCTGATCAAATGAATTCATGTCCAAAATTTTAAGCAAATTGGATAATTCTATATTATAGCCAATTTATCAATTTTAAGGAAGGAAATAAATTGTACGTTTCCCCTTTATACTTAACTGAAGAACCACCAAAATTAATCAGTGAAGTGCTTCATCAGAATGAACAAATCTAAGATTTGTAGAAAATCGGTTAATTCTGCATGAAAAACCCATTTGCCAAAATTAAGCGGGATCCCCCCCCCGTTCTTATTCAATTAACTCCCAAAACTAATTAGGGAAGCACCTTACCAGAATGAATTTATTTCTAAAATTTGAAGCAATTCAGTAAATTTTGCGTGACAAAAGCATTTACATAAATTATGGGGCGTTACCCCTATTCCCCACTCCCTTTATACTTAAGCAATGAACACCCACAAATAATAATAGAGGCGCCTCAACAGAATGCTCCTATACCTAAAATTTGAATAAAATATGCTAATAATGCATGGAAACCCATTTATTTGAATAAGGGAAGGGGCGAATCAGCCTCTTGTTCTCCCCACCCCCTTATTCTTCTCCAATGACCTCCCAAAATTAATCAGAAAAACTCCTTATAAGAATAAATCTATATTGAAAATTTGATGCAAATCGAGCACTTCTATCAAGAATTATTGCGTTGCGTACTTACGTACATACATTAGATACAGAACCCACGGGCTCATTAGTTCTCAGGCTTTGATAGTCTGATGATATAAAAACACGTGAAATTACATTATTTCTATCAAGAATTATCGCGTTACGTACATACGTACATACATGCATATATACATGCATATATACATGCGTACATACATACATGCAGAACCTGTGAGCCCATTATTTCTCTGGCTTTGATGCCCGTGAGCTAAAAACATGTAAAATTATATTGGCCTAGGATAAACTAGATCAGCCTAGAACAAACAAGAATGTTGGCGCTGAGGCGGTCATTGAATTCAATAAAATCACGCAAATTGAATTGGCCTAGGATAAACTAGATCGGCCTAGGATAAACTAGTTCAAACCAATAAACAGCAGGCTAAACTGGTTTATCCTATAAGAGTTAGGCCAAATTAGTTTGGCCTAGGAAAAACTAGTTTATCCGATGGGCCTTAGGATAAACCGTTTTTGCCTAGGAAATACTAATTTATCCGATGGGCGTTAGGATAGACCGGTTTGGCCTAGGAAAAATTAGATTATTCGATGGGCGTTAGGATAAACTAATTTGGCCTAGGCTAATCTAGTTTGGCCTAAAATCGGGTTTGGCCTGTAACATATATATATATATATATATATATATATATATTGTTTTCGGCGGATAAGATTAAGCTGATTTTTTTCAACTATAAAAAGAAACTTCATTGCAGTTGTCAATGTCGATAAATTAGCTTTTGAATTTTACATATTATTTTCTTACTATAGAAAGCGCTTTACTGTGGACTACTAAACATGTAGCTAGGAAAATTAATATAAATAGTATAAACAATTTTTATGGTTAATATATAATTACACAATTTATGCTATTACATTAGTTTGTTTCTTTTAAACTTACAGTATATTGGCGAATGAATTAGAAAATGGTATACATTCCTTTTTTCCGAGTGTTTTAGGTCAGTCTCCTTTATGGACAAACATCTCGAATCTCTCGATTGCTTTAGAAACGGTTGGATAAGACATTTGAAACAATCGAGCAATTTCACACACACTCCTTGCTTTGACGATTAAACTCCAAAACCATTTTCCGTTTGTTTGCCACACTATTAAGTAAATTAGAATTAGTAAATAGATCCACAGAAAAAATACTATGAGAATCCAGTTACAACAAACTCATCAACTGTGATGTTACTTTTAGTCAGCGTTACGTTATTTCTGGCGTGCAAAAATATTTTTGATTTAAATTTATGAGGTATTCTTTTTTTAATTACCTATAGAAATAGCCATAAATAAAAAAAAATATAATCAACAAATTTTGTTTGGTTCTTACAGATTTTGTGAGAACGCACATGCTCAAAATTAAGATAATTTTCAGATTTGATTGAAGCTCCAGAGCTACTGGACAGAGTTTAATGAATTAGCTATGTGCATTAGTTAATATAATCATACTTGCCAAGTTTTTGCTTTTTTTAAAATCAACAAAACATATTTTAAATAAAAAATTTTATTTAATAAATTAAAGCGTGTAGGTTTCAAATAACTATCATCAAAGCAAGAAACTTTTAATATAATAAATTTTCTGATTGAAAATATGTTTTTTCCTTTTAAGGTATCAGTTAGTTTCATTATACCATCAACGCTGTTTTGAGGTTCTACAAAATAGAAACCGAGTTCCAATTTTCCTCACCAGACCGTCACAGTAATATGATTTAGGTCTTGATATCTGACTGATCAATCTTGCGCGTAGCCAGGGGGGGTGCCCTGGGTGCCCGGGCACCCCCCCCGCTCCCGCAGATCCAAGATTGATTATTTTAAAAAATCAAAATTTATAAAAGAAAAAAGAAGAAAAATGTAAGCAAAGTTAGTTTGATTAGTTAATCAAAACTACCAGTCTATGTTTTGAAATGTGATAAAAGAAGAGACCTTGAGTCTTTCTTTTTAAGAAAATTATTTTATTCATCTTTTTTAAAACTAGAATATTTACTAGAATCTGTATTAATCACAGTAAATCAAAAAAGTTGGTTTTATAATCCCAATTTGATGTCGTTTCTTTATGGAATTTTTTAAACACCTTTTTATTGCATGCATATTTCCATAAAAGATTAGAGTAAATTCTCGACAAGGATAGAAATTACTATTTATATATTTGCTTTTGTTATCTAAAGTCTAGATAGGAGCAAAAAAAAAAAAAAAAAAAATGAAAGGAAATACAGATGTGAAACGATAATTCCACCATGTGATTAGCCTGGAGAACGGAGGGGGTGGAAGGTTGTACAAATTAGAGATGAGACAGGCTCAGCCCCAGCACGAAAGCCCGAGCCCAAACCCGGGTCCGAAGCGGACACGGGCTCTATTTTCATTTTAGTGTTCGGGCCCGGGGGGGGGCTCGGGCTCATTCTTTCTGAGAATTAAAAAAACATTTATGTGTAGAAGAGATTGAAAGAACTACTATTTTCCTTTTAAAATTATTTTTTCTTTTTCAAGTCATTTCAGTGTTATTTTTATCAAAACGAAAGAAAAATAAAAATAATTTTTTTTATATATTTCAATAGTTGATTTTTGCTTCAAAAGAAAATTTGTGATGTATGGAGATTTATGTCTACTGCATTTCCGTCGACGATTAATTGATAAGGCGCCTATCAAAATAATCATAAATAATAAATTAGCTTCTGGTTGGATTTTCGTTTGAGGCAGAGGATATTTTTTAATTCGATCGTTTATTTATTTATTTTGTTAGAGAATGATTTTTTCGTTTTTGATGCAGACTAGATGCTTGAGGTTTGCAAATTATTTGATTATGCACGAATCATAATAGTTCTTCATATGATAACAGCATTGTGATTTTTTTTTCTGTTTGTCATCATGAATTTTGCTTATGCTGAGGATTTCCCTTTGTAAGTAAACATATTTTATATGTTATTCCTATTGAAAACACTCGATTAATGTTTCTTCTTTTCTCATAAAAACAACGGAACTTTAAGATAACTGTATCAATGTTTTAATTTGCGTTGATTTTAAGGTTCTCGTCAGTCATGGGGAATTGTTAAGAGAAATGAATTGATTATAGATAAATGTACAGAGATGTAGTGGAGGGTATACTGGGGTATACGCCGTATACCTTCTGGATTTTTTTAAGGAACACCGTATAACTTTCTGTTTCTCATGAAACCCATAGGATGTACTCTCTAGAGTATACCTATAGCAAGGTACTCTCTGTGCCTTGAGCATATACCCTCTGCGTCGATCGTGTAAACTGTGGTTTTTTTACGACTACACCCCTGAAGATGTACCCTTTTTATAGGAAATTGCAAACGTTTTTTGATTCTTCAGCATACAAATAGTAATTTCTGTAAACACTATCCATTTATTCATTACACTTCTTTAATATGTTTATCAAATTTTCTTCTTAAAGGACAAGAAATATGGGAATCATTTTAGGTATGAAGGATATTTTTATTTGATACCAAATTGCTCTTTTCATAAGCTTGAATTTAAAATTTTATAAGAATTTTTTTAAAATGGGATATCACATTTGAAACAATTTTTAAATATCATTAAATCTTTTATTTATTTATTTATTTATTTTTTTATACTTTTTGTATCGAGCTCGGATGGGCTCGGGCTCCAATGTACTAAAAATCTTTCGGGCGCGGGTTTCAAAAATCGAGCCCGTACTCATCTCTAGTACAAATCTGTGCATAGACTTCCTCTGAAAATAAGAAATGATGCTACGCAAAATTCAAATTAATATGGAGGTTGGTTTGTTGGTTTGCTAAATTTCGTTTTTTGGGATCATATTTTGACATTCGTACTGGCTCTTTTTTTTTTTTTTTTTAAACGGGGAAATTTTATTTATTCATGAGTAGAAAATATAAGAGCTATTTTTCACTTTAAGTTGCATACTACAAGTTATTTTAATGCTACTTTGATCAAAATGACGGGGGAAGGGGAACTAAAGTCGTGCTTATTTATTTTAGCATTTCATTGCTGTTTGAAATGAAAACTTGTGATAATTACAGATTTATGTTTACGGATATCTTTATTTTATATCTATCATGTTTTATCTATGTTTATATATCTTTTTCTTATCCATTAGCAGCGTCGTGCGAAAGGGGGAGCGTAGGGGGCAGCTGCCCCGGCGTGGAATTTTAGGGGGCGCCAAATTTATACTACCAACGTCATTTTTGGCCTGTTACAAGAAAAAGTTGGGTGGAAGGGGCGCCAAACTGTAACTTTGCCCCGGACGCAAGTTCTCTTCGCACGCCCTTGTCCATTAGATTTAGTTTTAAGCAACTTCTCATCCTTCTTCACGCAATAAAAATTGCGTTTTGGTCTTTTTTAAAATAAGTTCCACACAATTATACCTTCCGCAAAAAACCTGTCTAAAACGGAAATTTGTTAGGTTTTATTTGGTTCCGTTTTATTAGGTTTTATTACATAAGATGTTTGTACCCAACATGTTCAGGTTAAAAAATTTGGGCACCCCCCCGTTCAAAAGGCTGGCTACGCCTATGTCAATACAATGGAAAACAGTCCTCACTTTACAGGAAGTCGTTGACCATATTAGCTGTATTTGAGCACGTATTGTACTCCATTATTATTAAATCAGGGGTGCACAATAAGGTATAAAGACTTCATTGTACATTACACCAGTCGTAGCGATTTTGCCTAACAAAGAGAAGATGTGCATCAGTCCAACATGATGCTTCCCCTAACCAAAAAAGCCTCCACTGATATAAAGTTTTTTTTTTTCTGGGAATTTGAAATGCAGGTGATTTTCTTCAAATATACGTAGGGGGAACTGGGGGACATTGATACAGCTTTTTTCAAAAAAAATTTTTGGTGTCTAGAAAGCAGAAATTCCAAGTTATTTTTCTATGTGATGTCAGCAAAACCTGTGTAGTGTGTTATAAAAATGTACAATCGTTGTTTTATATATTATTTTTGCATGTAATTTAAAAAAAAAATAAAAAAAAGTAATTTGTATCAATGTGCCCCATCCCCGGGGCAGATTGATACACTTTGACACGTCTGGGAAAAATGGAGACAAAATAACACCCATGGATATTTTTCATAGAAAAATAGTTAGCAAACCATTTCATATATATTTATAGACATTAAAATCGCACATAATTTATTTGAAAGCGATATTAGAGCAATCAAAATGAAATGTATAATGACCTGATGTTCTGGCTGTTCCTTGTCTGTTTGTTGGCTGTGGTAACTTTGTCATATCTGGCACTTTAACCCCAGAATTATCTTCTTTCTTAGGAAAGGTGAAAGAATTACCAGGTTTTCTGTTTATAAATCGATTTACAAACAGAAAACAAAGGATAATTATATTAAAAATTATGTTTATAATATAATTATCCTGTACTGTTCTGCAGCTTGTTTCTCTTACTTAACATTTCTCATGTCGATAATACTTTTTTCTCTGGAGAATTGATATAAATTTACGATTTGCCTGGCTGTCGTCCATTTCTTCTGTTAATTCTACTAGCACAAGATATTGTGTAAGTTTGTACGTCTTCTGCTTGCAAAAATCCTATAAAATGTTCTAATATAAAGAACTTAGAGCTATTTTATTTAAAAAAAAATAATAGTAGAAATTTTTGACGAAAAATGGTTGAATTAAGGAGTGTATGGTAAAAAAAATAAAATAAAAGGTAATGAAAAAATGAACTAGAAAATTATTTAGGTTGTATCAATGTGCCCCGACAAAGACTGTATCAATGTGCCCCGACAAAGAGTGTATCAATGTGCCCCATACAGCCATTTTGAATAAAATGAGTCGCAAATCCAACACTTCATAATTTATCTAACAATAAAGAATGAGGAACTGATAAAAAGTAGCTTTACTTGCCAGGGAGGGTATTCTTTTCGGTTGAAAATACTGGGACAGTTGTATAATACCATTTCAATTGTACAACTCAAATTTACTTTTGACCTACAAAAACAATTAATCACCCATCCCATTTCATCAAACTATTGAATCATTCCAAAACTTTCTGTATGTAGTTAATTTCACTAGTATCACCTTTTGGAGCTGTTGTGAAACTTCCTGTAACGACCCTGTGTGCTGTACAGTGGGCGTATGAATGTGCCCCAAGTATCAATGTGCCCCAGTTCCCCCTACTCTGGGAATTTGTCTTTAGGTCGATCAGAAACGCATCAGTGAATAGGACGACCGCTCATAGATTCCTAGTGAAATGTCGGAGATATCTGCACTATGGTATAAGTGTTTTTCTCTATGCAAAAGTGAGAGGAACGTAAAAAGCATGTGCCACTGCAAAAAATTTTTGTCGTAGAGTCTTCTGCAAACAGTAACCCTTAAATCTCAGCTTATAGTGGCTACATAAATGTCACGGAAGAGCTAATAAACTATTACACCATTGTTACACTTAGCTATAATGGACTTCTAATGATTTTCGTTGGCCGACGAGACTCTTAGACAACCTTACCCAGGCTGTCTTTCTATAGCCTTAGTATTCTTAAACTTTTTCAATCAGCTTGATACAGCGTTTATCATTATATTGACGTCTCTGGGAATGCGCAGTTAAAGTGGCCTTGTTTCGAATTTCTCTACAATTTTACAGCTCATTTTTTATTCAAACAATAGTGCTTACTTATTTTTTGCTTTTAACTACTTGAGTGATCAATTTTCTTGAAAATAACTTTAAAAGATCTTTTACAGATTTTTTTATTTTTTATCACCAGTTTTTCGAAACAGAAAATTTTGACTAATTGTATCGGAAAAATGCTCAAATTAATTATTGCAAAATTTGCGATACAATTTTACAAGTACGAATAATAATTTATAATTGGACTATGGATGCCCGTACATGGTAAGAGCACATAAGGATTTCATCGAATGTTTTTTTTTTTTTTTTTTTTTTTTTTTTTTTTAAAGGCGACTGCACAAAACACAAAAATTACCCCGCTCGTTTACAAAATCTGCTACTCTGTCTACTCAGCTCATACATACGTGTACGCTTGTGTATTCCGAACTAAAGAGTTGCTTTATTTTAAATAACTATTTTTATCTTTTATTCTATGCTTTTAGTAAAATTTGGCAAAATATGAAAATCATTTAAATTTTGAGTGTATGTGAAATGTCCCAACATCTCTCTCAAAAGGTGTTATATGTACCCCTTTTCATATGAGAGTTACAATAATAGCAAGGACATCTATTTATATAAATTGACCGTGAAATCGTAAATCTATCATCGTTCATTACGTTTCAGAACTCATGGAAAGATTTTTTACATCAGCAATAAAGCGTTTCAAAATGAGTCCTTTATTGATTTTTTACGCTTTTTGAACAACAATTTCTTTGTTCGTCTCTACTTTCATTTTTCATACAAAATACACAGTTTTAATACAAGATATCATAAAAGTGCGTTTTTACGTAAACAGTCTAATGTGATAAAAAATGTGTTTGAGAATATTTAATGGAATCAGTTTTAGTATTTTAAACACTTAAATGATTCATATTTAATTAAAACAAAAATACCAATTAAAAATCAAAATTAAATACTATGTTTAAAGTCTTGTTTATTTAAAAGCGGTTTTGTGGAATTTAACATTTCTGTACAATAGGAAAAAATCGAGTACTTAATGTGTCTAAAATTAGAATGAAAATGATGAAATAACTAATTGATATTAATTTGATTGTTTTCAGATTGTTTCAAAGATTTATTTTCTTAATTTATTTAAGGAATTTATCGCTTTGTGTTAACAAGGGGTATATAATGTGTTAATACTTTGTCTTCTTATTAAATTACATTTAACGTTTAAAAGTAAAACCTAATTTATTTTAATTGTTTTTTATTTTTTTAACTTATTTGCTGATTTTCAATGATAAATCCTTGAATAAATAGTTTTTATTTTTTCTGAAGAAACTTTAGTAAAGTAAAAATTTTAATGGTTTTTTAAAGTTACTTTTATTTTATGCCACATAAGCAAAAAAAACATACTTTTTAAAAATCATTGCTACTAAAATTTAAAATATATTTAAGTGCTTTTAAACATATTAAGTATTAACTTTTATCATTAAAAAAATATTTGGTATTTTAAAAGGTCTGTTATTTTTCTTACAAGACTTATCAAATGTACTGTCTGTTGATTTTTTTTAAGTTACGCTGCATGTCGATATCACAATTTTTACCCTTTTCAGCAAATCTTATGTATCTTTCCGATTGAAAGTTTTTGAGAGAAAAAGAAATTTAAAGCAAAACATTGTTCAAATTTTGTATATTCTCAAAGAAAAAAACATTGAAAGGCATATTATATGTGCATTATATATGTATACACATACACAAATATATACATATGCATACATATATAGATATAGATATAGATATATAATTTTGGAATTTCTATTTAAAATTTCTCCTTGTTTTAAAAGTATGCAACTAAATTTCCCCATCTAATATTTTTTCTAGTATTAACTTATTAAAATCTGATATAATATTATCTATTTTGACCTGTCTTTATTAATATTTTTTCTTAATATTTTCTTTTTAACATAAATTTCAGTTATCCAAATGCGCTTGGTATCATTTATTTTTTCTTTTCAAAATCCTATTACTAACAATTCACATATTCAGTTATTTTCATTTTTCTTAATCAATCAGTAGCTTGCAAAATCTTACTGAAATATCAAAAACAAATTTCAATATCAAATCGTTCGATTTCAGATTGTTAGATTTTATATTAAAACATTTATCTTAGGACGCTTCAAATGTGTTCAAGCACTTATTTTGGCTTGTTGATGCCTTTTCCCGAATCGCTAATATGTGAATGATTTGGTTTTAGTGTCTGCTGCTTTGCATATAACTGTTTACTTGCACACGGAGAATTTTTCGGCTTGGACAAGTCGCAGAGACAGAGAATTTTATATATTTTATGTAGTTAAAATCTAAGAACGGCATCAGAAAGAGATATCTTTATTAATAAAACATCGTTTAATGACGTAGTAGTTTCTTATTGTTTATATCTTTATTAATAAAACATCGTTTAATGACGTAGTATTTTCTTATTGTTTAATACGGTAGATTTGTCAATAGATGGAATACAATAGATGATATTGCACAACTTGATAAGTTCTTAGTTTTGGAAAATTCTCAACTCCTCTTATAGAAAGAAATAAAAATTTATTTCAAATAATAAACATGTTTCCTTATTACTTTCTTCTACCTTTGCAAGAAAAAACTTTTGGATTCATGAGATTTTTAAAATTCTGGTTTTCGACTGATTTACACGTTTTAGGGGTCAAAAATTCCAAAGAATATGTTTTTACAAAAAAGTCTGTCTGTGAATCTGTCAGTCAGTCTGTATGTATGTGGCAGGACAATTTTAAGCGCTCTTTCTCAAGAACTGATGCACGGAAATTCATAAAATTTTAGATTCAATTAGACCTTAATATAATCTGCATCTGATTAGTTTTTGGTATATATCGCCCAACAGGTGAAGCTGATTTACTGCCCTTCTCACGATTTTGACAATAGCTATATCTTAATAACTAATGGACAAATTATCATAAAACTTAGATTCCGTTAATCCTTAATACAATATGGTTTCCATTACGTTTTGGTGTAAATCACCCAATAATTGACGCTGCTATGCGCCAGTATTGATCATCATTCTCGCAATGGCTCTATCTCAATAACTAACGGACGGATTTTCCACAAACTTCAAATGCAGTTTCTCCTTTGTATAAATTAGTATTCTTTAGTTTTTGGAGTACATCGCTCAAAATGTGATATTTTTTTCTTTTTACAATTTATTGGATAATTTATGTCAAATATTAATGCACGGATTTTTATCAAATTAGTTTAGGTTTTATTAATTAGGTTTATTTTATATAGTTAAATTATTTTTTGCAGAATTTATTATATTATGATATTATGTCCATTTTTTTGTTAAATTTTAATATAATTTAAGTTATTTTTCAAAAATTATAAATTAATAAATTATTCTCGACTGTAAATTAGAATGTAAGAAATTTAAGGGCAGTCAAAATCCCTATACCTGCCATGTTAAATCAATGTACCTTTTCTCACAAACTGCTAAAAACACGGACTTGAGATTTTTTTATGCATAAAATAAACATGTTTTAAATTGATTGTTTTATTTCATTGTTCGATCGAACACATACTGTTGGAATTGTTTGAAAATTTGTTGAATATTTTTTTTCTTAAATAACCTCTGATCGCCAGTCAAAAAAAAAAAAAAAAAAAAAAAAAAATTATGATGTTGTTTTATCATCAATTGTTTAAAAAAATCTTCCATCTTTAATAACTTAAATTAAATTTAATGGTATTGTTATCTATGCTTTTATTGAAAAATATTAATGATTCAATATTTAGAGATTATTGATTTGGATTTAATTACAAATTGATTAATTGTTTTGAAATAAATATTAAACGAAAACTATTGTGCGATCTTCGATCCCACATACTTACTTGTTTATGAAAAGCGATCGAAGGTAAAATGGACTTACCGTAAATTTTTTGTACAGTATGCTTTTATAAATGTCAAAAGCATTTTTTTTGTTTGTTTATTTTATTCCGATTATTATGTATAGTAGCTATTAAAATGATCTGAACTTTAGTAAGACGAATTTACCGTGTTTTTAAAACTGGCTTAATTCTCCTTTCGGGTAATTTAAAAGAATACATTTTATTAATTTTTAATGTGAAAATAGTTTATAAAAAGTTAAAGAAAGTCATTAAAGACCTGATAAAATCAACGATCAATACTAATAATTAATTAGCAATTGCCTTAGTTTGCGTAGAAAAAGGAAGTTAATTATCTCTTTAATGATCTTTGTTCTTATCTTAAAAGTAATCAACTGTTAATTTGTGTTTCTGTTTAGAATTTTCCTGCATAATTAAAAATGCTAATGAGTAGCTTACTATCTAAACTGACACGCAAATTGCAAATTAAATTTACCTGTCTAACTGCAAAAAAATTATACATTAAAGACTGTATATGGTGACTCCAGAAGCCTTTGAGCATAAGTGAGAAAACTGAAAAAAATTGACTAAGTGCACAAACAACCTGAAAATATGCTTTTATCTTTGCAGGTAAATAAATATAAGCCATTTTCTGTTTATATGCTGCGTTCAAGAGTTAAACCATTTCTGCCAAATAATAATCAACATTGATTAATTATAATGAAATTTGTACTCTACTTTTTTTACAGTTATTGAAATAAGATGTAAAAGACCACAATAAAACAAGCGGAAATTCCTATTTTGATTCTGTCAATTATTATTGATGTTCAATTTAATGTAAATTACCTTTAAACTCAATTTACTCCTAATCAAATTTCTGTCTCTTACATCCTTTGGCTTCTGAGGCCGTCATATTAATAGGACTTTTTTTTTAACTAAGCATTCTGTTCAATGGGGTTTTCTGCTGAATCTTGATATTGAACACGATTAACATGTAAAGAAATCTCCGTATTACGAAAAATATATTCTGCATAACGAAGTTTTTTCACTTTCATGAATGTACAGATCTTCGTTCAAATGGAGAAATTCGCTGTTACAATAATGATTTCTCTATAAATTTATTTAAGAGGATTCTGTGCAAATGATTTTTTTTGCATTTCTTTAATCATTCTCATTCAAAATAAGAAATTCTAAAACCATTCCAGAAACTAGGAATTGTGTTCTAGTTTTATGAGAAAGTTACTTATGTTTTGGGAGGAAACTTTAAAAAACATGAAAATTAATTTTTTTTAACACTTCATGTTAAATTTAGATCCAGAGGATTGCTTTTAGAAGATGGTGGTTCATTCTTTTGAAATATTTTATTTGTAGCAGTGAATGTTACATTTCTTGAAGGGCTTGTTAAAATAAGAGATGGGGCGGATGAGCTTTCTGCCATTTTACTTTTTCTTCGAAAGAACAAAGAGATACTTCGTTTTTTAAAAGCAATTGTAAAAAATGCAGACAATTTAATTTAATAGTTAAAAACACGTTGAAATTATACCAAAGTAAAGCATTAAGCGTTTCGAACTTAGTTTCGAAGCGTTCCTCATCAGTAATATAAATAACACAAAATTCCGAGATACAAGGCAATTTAACCTATTGTTGAAGGCATGTGCCAGAAACAATTCACAAGATAGGTAAATGTCTTAGATTAAGTTCAATTACCTATCTCTGTGATTAATTATTTCTGGCACATGGCTTCAACTATAGGTTAAATTATGTAGTATCTCGGGATTTTCTGCTATTTATATTACTGATGAGGAATTGGAAATAAATTCGAACCATTTAATGTTTTATCTTTATTGTTAAAAATACATTAATATTATACTAAAGTAAAGCATTAAGCGTTTCGAACTTATTTACAGTTCCTCATCAGTAATATAAATAGCACAAAATCACGAAATACAAGGCAATTTAACCTATTGTTGAAGGCATGTGCCAGAAACAATTAAACACAAGATAAGTAAATGTCTTAGATTAATTTCAATTACCTATCTCTGTGATTTATTAATTTCTGGCACATGGCTTCAACTATAGGTTAAATTATGTTGTATCTAGGGATTTTGTGTTATTTATATTACTGATGAGGAATTGTAAATAAGTTCGAAACATTTAATGTTTTATTTTTTATAGTTAAAAATACATTAATATTATACTAAAGTAAAGCATTAGGCGTTTCCAACTTATTTACAGTTCCTCATCAGTAATATAAATAACACAAAATCCCGAGATACAAGGCAATTTAACCTATTATTGAAGGCATGTGCCAGAAACAATTAAACACAAGATAAGTAAATGTCTTAGATTAAGTTCAATTACCCATCTCTGTGATTAATTATTTCTGGCACATGGCTTCAACTATAGGTTAAATTATGTTGTATCTAGGGATTTTGTGTTATTTATATTAC
Organism: Maratus speculifer; assembly: GCA_964019185.1. NCBI lineage: Eukaryota > Metazoa > Arthropoda > Arachnida > Araneae > Salticidae > Maratus > Maratus speculifer. The sequence goes on from OZ025290.1 coordinate 167,743,010, forward strand.
TGATGAGGAATTGTAAATAAGTTCGAAATGTTTGATATTTTATTTTTTATAGTTAAAAATACATTAATATTATACTAAAGTAAAGCATTAGGCGTTTCCAACTTATTTACAGTTCCTCATCAGTAATATAAATAACCCAAAATCCCGAGATACAAGGCAATTTAACCTATTGTTGAAGGCATGTGCCAGAAACAATTAAACACAAGATAGGTAAATGTCTTAGATTAATTTCAATTACCTATCTCTGTGATTAATTATTTCTGGCACATGGCTTCAACTATAGGTTAAATTATGTTGTATCTCGGGATTTTGTGCTATTTATATTACTGATGAGGAACTGTAAATAAGTTCGAAACGTTTAATATTTTATTTTTTATAGTTAAAAATACATTAAAATTATACTAAAGTAAAGCATTAAGCGTTTCGAACTTATTTACATTTCCTCATCAGTAATATAAATAAATCAAAATCACGAGATACAAGGCATTTTAACCTATAGTTGAAGGCATGTGCCAGAAATAATTAAGCACAAGATAGGTAAATGTGTTAGATTTAGTTCAATTACCTATCTCCGTGATTAATTTTTTCTGGCTCATGGCTTCAACTTTAGGTTAAATTATATTGTATCTCGGGATTTTGTGTTATTTATATTACTGATGAGGAACTGTTAATAAGTTCGAAACATTTAATGTTTTATTTTAATATAATTTTTATGTGTTTTTAACCATTAAATTTAATTGTCTGCATTTTTGGTATTTTTTTTTATCTATTATGGACAGACGGAATGTCTTTTTTCACTTTAAGGGGGCTCAGGGGTTGAAAACTTTTTAAAAAAAATCGATTTTTTATGATCTAATTTGATTATTCATTGAATTCTGAACTCAATGCAAAAAAACGCATAAAAATATTTGCATTTTTAACGGAGTTATAAGCATTTATGTATCAACACTTTCATAGCCGCATCCATATAATTTCAACTTTAATTCGCGTTTTCTCAAAATTTGATTTTTGATGACTAACATCAAGATTTAAAAAAAAAAAACTATTTGATGGAATGGCTTAATTTTTTTGCATGCATATAACATCATTATCTACATTATGAATTAATATATTTTAGATAGTTTAATATTTTGAGTATTTTTAATGGAAAAAAAGTTGTACTTTTTAGGGATTTTTTAAATTTTCAACTTTGAGAGATTTTTTAATAATTTTTTTAAGTGATAGTTATATCCTTAATTCATAATCTAGATAATGATGTTATATGCATGCAAAAAAATTAAGCCATTCCATAAAATAGTTATTTTTTTAAATCTTGGTGTTAATCGTCAAAAACCAAGTTTTGAGAAAAGACGACTTAAAGTTGAAATTATATGGATGCGGCTATGTAAATATTGATACATAAATGCTTATAACTCCGTTAAAAATGCTAATATTTTATGCGGTTTTTTGCATTCAGTTAAGAATTAATTGAATAATCAAACTAGATCGTAAAAAAAATCGATTTTTTGAAAAGTTTTCAACTCCTAAGCCCCCTTAAATACTTTCTTCAGTGTTAGATATGCGCTACATAGATATGAGTTAAATTGCGCTAAGAATAATTCAATCTTGGCCTGGAGGATCTTGAGAAAGTTAGGCAGTTGTGTTTCTTGCATCACTGACATTTTTTATTTCTAAAAGATTTTCAGTGTTCTCTCAGTTATGAATTTACTAAAAATAATGTTTTGCGTTTTAAATGGGAAAAGTCCACAGTCCTTAAATCCATTTGTTATGACATCTCTTGTTGCACTTTAAACAAACACTTCTTTCAACAGTGGGGCAAATTTTTTATTGTATTGTCATTGGGGCTAATGATCGAATAGCCATTTCTTGATTATCTCTTTCCAGCTTCATTTTAGGTGCTTAAAAACACTGATGTCTGCCGATTGGAAAAAATGGGTGCTATTAGGTCATAAAGAAATTCAAATTAGCTGTTGTTTTGTACAAAAATACTTATTTCACAGATAAAATAAGAACTATGACCATCCTCATATATAATAACAGGTCTTTCAATGTAGTACGAGAAACATTAAAATTATAAGATGCCTTTCTAGTTGACAGACCATAATGTACACCCTGTACTGAGTTTTCCAAATTTTCTTCACAGTATAAAAAAACTGACCTGTTTATTTATTTATTTAATCTAAATGAAGTAGTTTCATTATCAGGCTTTTTTATATTTGTTTATCTGACATTTATACTCCTGCCCAACAGAATATGTTAAAATTTACCAGCTATTGAAAACAGAATTGCAAAAATCACTCAATTCACAAAACTATTCAGCTCAACTTGAGCATTATTCTCTTCTACCTGATTGATTTAATTGATTATCAGATTACAAATTATGTAAGGCTGTGCTTCCTGATTGTTTTGACTTATTATTAGATTGTAAAATATGCAAAGTAGTTATGAAAATAAAAAGATTTAAATATAAAATATATTTTAGTCACATAGAATTAATTAAAAGCGGCTATTTATAAAAAAATTGCTTTTACTATATTTCAGTAAGTAAAATTTAACGATTAAATTTGTTTATTTAGCTTTTCAATTTCTTTAATTGTTCCTTTTTATGAGCAGAGCATGTACACTCGTTGAGAAATTAAGGTTTACATAAAAACAGTCCTAAATTTTGCCTTGGCGCAGCATGTCCCTGAAGGGATTTTGCGCCAATAAACCCTATTCAACCAACCAACCAAAATTTTGCCACGTTTTTTGTTTATTGTACCACATTCTTTCCATGTAATAACAAAAATTTCTTTAATATAACATAAGTTATTGCATATAACATGAGTTATAACATAAGTTATTTTTGTTTATTATATTTTTTTAACCAGGTAAGAATATTTTATTTGCTTATTTCCTCCAAAATACATAAAATTCCTAACGCATTGTCTAATCTAATGCAACCATAATTAGATATCCTCCAAAATAGAGCACAAACTCATACATGTTTTCAAACAGACTTGCACCCAAGAATTTTTTTCAAATTGAAAATGGACATTTTAGGCGTGAAATTGTTCTTTTTTAAATATGAAAAAAATGCGAACTTAAGCTCAATCTTCTCCGCAAATATATAGCCAAAAGACGAAGGTTACTTTAAATAAAAAAAATCTTTTCCTATCATTAAAGCCTTAATACAACCTACTATATGTATTTTCTTGAGATCTTTTACGAAATTGTTTTTGAGAGAGTGGTCAGTAAACAGTTGATACACCCCTAACCGTCATAATTTGTGCCAACAGCATTACTCTGTCGTCGTGCAGTACCTTTGGAAAACATATGATTAAACTTATGAGTCATTGCAGGTATTGTAAGCGATTTTAATAAACATTGACACACAGATTCAATTTAAAATTTTGCATTGTTTTTTTCATTAAAGGAAATAAAGAAAATTATTACATTACGTAAAATGGTAACTTTTGATTTAGCATTAATTATAAATTATTTTTGATGTAGTCTTTTTATACTTAAGGATAATAATAATCAGCGAAACCTCGATTTTGCGTCAACATTTAATGTAAGTTTTGATACTTAAATAAACAATCTCGAAGTCAGTTATTGTGCATTTATACCTAAATAACTATGATCTACTTAAATGATGATTTTCATTAAAATCAGTGACGTTTCAGTCGCAGATGTTTATCACGATTTTTATGAAGTCACCTTATAATTAACTTTTATTCATTCTGTTTATTTATTTTAGTGATATGTGTTTAAACAATAAAAAAAAAAAAAGCTGCCTAACGTCTATAAAAAGTTTGGAATTATATATAAAGCAGCATAAGAAACGATCTAATGTATTTACTTTTCAAAAATCATACCTAATTTACTTCAGTTTGGGATCCAACTGACCAGGAACAGTTCCTAACGTAATACGCTTTTTAATTATATCATCGGTGTGAAATTCATCCGTTTTGCAGCGAATTTCGGCATTTAGCAAAGATCTACATGACAAACATCATATTTCGCTATGAAAGCAACTCATTTTTAGGACTTTCTATTATCTTATACTCTTGATTAGTTCCTAATTATTTTAATTTTTTTTTATTTGACAACGCGCAATGAAACATCACCAAGAATGACGTGGATGCCCGTCCAGGAGCCCACCTTTCGCTTTAAAAGCGAAACATCACAGAAAAAACAGCCAGTTTTTATTTATTTATCTATTTATTTGCCGAATTGGTTGTGTAGATCTACCTAAACAAATAGAACATTGGAAGTCAGCTGTCTGAAGAAAAAAAAGATGGCGCTGCAAGATGTTCAGATTTTAGGGCAGATATAGACTGACACTGCGGGGTTGACGAGACTAGCTTGACATGAAAATATGGTTTGCTATCTGGCTATTTAGAAGGAATCCAGTTGCTCTTGTAGGATTACACTTTAGTGCCCACAAGGAATAGGAGTAGTCTTAAAAATAAATAAAAATGCCAAAAATTAGATTTCTCATTCTTGTACAATGTGACCATGACACTATATATGAGCACTTACGGGCCACTTGAATCAGTCGACCCATATCCAAAAAGAAAATCACATTGGATTGTAAATCTGTACGATAATGGGTTCGAAGAGGACACAGGTTACATTCTGAAGTATTAACCTCATAACAATTATAATAATAAAGTAATACACTTGTTATTAATGGGAATAATGATAAATGATAGTATTAACATAATCATTTCAGAAGATTTATATACCCATATACGTGTATGTATAAGAATACTAGTAACTAAATGAAGCAATTGTAAAAACATGCGTCATATTTAGTGAATGAAAGTAATTGTTTTTCTAATGAACATTTGAACATCAATTAAGCTAGATCACACTGAGATCACTGATTTATATTATTTTTCTGCAACATTTAATCATGTAAACATACTTTTATTACAACATTAGAACAGCTAACAAGTTAAGTATAAAAGTAAAGTAATATAAAGAAATAAGAAGGGGGGAGGATTGTACTTTGTGCTTATATAAAACTAAATAAATAACCAACGTTAAAGAGCACAAATGTTATAAAATAAAAGATGTTAAAAGCATACATGTTTCGGGACTTCTAAAGTCCCATCATCAGTGCTAAAAAAGTGTAAAACGTAAAAGAAAGTCACATCGTAAAATAAAATAAAATAAGCCGTGTAACGGAGCTGCTTTGCGACGTTTCTTAGTCAGTTCGCCTTAGCAGGGAGCTCAGTTACACGGCTTATTTTACTTCATTTTACGATGTGACTTTGTTTTACGTTTTACACTTTTTAGCACTGATGATGGGACTTTAGAAGTCCCGAAACATGTATGCTTTTAACATCTTTTATTTTATAATATTTGTGCTCTTTAACGTTGGTTATTTATTTAGTTATAATATAAGGAAATGAAAACAATTACCTGAGTTTCCCAACTCAGAAAAATTAAATAACTTTAAAATTAAAAATAATTTAGTTTTATTTATAAAATAGTTTTACATAAATTAGCATTAGTTTAATTATTCATAATAAATAAACACATTTTTATTAATGAGATAAATTTTATCACATTTAGATGTGATAAAATTGAATTCTTGTGTCTTCGAGTCATTCTTTCATATTTTAATGAAAGACATTTCTGCCGCTCAAAATGAGTATTTCAAATCATTAAATATCAGCTTTGAATTTTTGGAGCTTTTTTATGAGGTGTTTATATGTTTTTCAATAATACAATCATAATTTATTTATTTCTAACTTGTCAGAATTTTCCTACTGTCTCTTTAAATTTTGCAAAAGAAAATTAATGAGAATCTTTTCCATCTGAGTATTCAGCATACACGTTATTACACATTGTCTTAAATTGTTAATTGAGTATAAGTCGAGGATACAATGAAGGCCTAACAATGTACAGAAAGATACACCGTAGAAATGAAGTTATAGATTTATTTTGCAATCATTATTTAATATTAATTATATTATCTAAACTGTTTCACAAAGATTGGTTTTATAAGTCTTGCTTCATTCACTTATATATTTTTGGCTACGATTAATCGGGCAGTGGTAGAAATTTATGAAGTTGGACATTTTACAATTATCTACTTCAGAAATTAATCATATTTTTTGTCATTGCGTAACATTTCCCTTGAAATCTAGCTATGTATCGTAATATTCAATTTTATTTGTAATTGTTCTACTATTACTAATTCGCTTTGATTGTCTTGTCTTGTTTATTTTTTTCATAATGGATTAATCTATATTCGTTGGAGATGTTGATTTCTATAGTTATACACTATATTGCCATTGATTATTGGACATTTGCGATTTTAGACATTTTACTAAATATCTAGAAAAATGCATGAGGAATCATCTCAAAACTCTTAGTGTAAAAATATAATAGTATACGTCATACATCTTTGTGAAGATTTTTTACCGAAACTCCATAGGGGACCGTCAACAAATTAAAAAAGAATGAATACCTTTTGAATAACCCTGTCAAAACTAATGTAGCAAAAGCTCTCAAACTCTAGATTATGGTTGAATGCCTTATTGTAATACACTATGTTCATTTTCATGCAAATAGCGTGCATTCTCGCAGAGTAATTAAGGTTTTTATAAAAATGGTCCCAAATTTTTCCAAGTTTTTTCCTTATAATTTTCAGAGTTCTTAATCTATATATATAAAAGGAATTCTGAGGATAATTGAGGCACAGATAGGCTCTCATCCTCTATTCCTTTTATTTATAGAGATTTTACACAGCTTAGGTAAACGCAGAAGAAATATAAAACAGATAATGTATTTATCACAAAAAATCGTCTGCTAAGAAAATCTTTTTTCATTTTGAACTCTATAAATAAAAGGAATAAAGCAGAAGAAATATAAAACAGATAATGTATTTATCACAAAAAATCGTCTGCTAAGAAAATCTTTTTTCATTTTGAACTTCTATAAATAAAAGGACAGATAGGCTCTCAAACAGTGAATCGTCGAATATAATTGAAGAACAAATGGAAGAACAAATGGAAGAACAAATGGAAGAACAAATGGAAGAACAGATGGAAGAACAGAAAGAAGAACAGATGGAAGAACAAATGGAAGACCTCTTCATTAACAATAAAAAAAGATATGCAAACGAAACCCCAGAACACCGATCAAACATATCTGCCGGAAACTGACGAGACATGGCACAGAAACGTGAATGTGTGGGGTTGTAGAACTGGCATTCAGATAGTCTTCGGGCTACTGAGGGCGGGCAACCGTCTAGTATAAAATAATATTTTTTTAGAAAATATGACAAACAACATTGCACACAGTACCCTGTAATCAGAATTAAAAAATAATGAAAATTGTACACAAAATGAGTTGGTTTACTAAATAATTTTTTACTGCGCATGCGTCAACGATATCAAAATTTCATTTGCATATTATGTTAGCTAAATGTATAGAGCAACTTTTGTGAAAGTCACAAAATCATAACTTGAAAATTCTGAAAATAATCGTCAATTGAATATGTTGAAAATCCGTTATTCTCAAAATGAAGCAAAAACAAGAGGGGTTGTATCCATATATTCATTGATTAGTGTCAATATAGAATACACAATACGGGATGTTGCGACTACTTTTGGATAAAATCCCTCATTGTTTTGCTTCATTTTGGAAACAACGGATTTTGTCCTTTTTCTATACACGATTACTTTCAGAATTTTCAAGCTATAATTTTGAGACTTTTACAAAAGTTGCTTTATACATTTAGCTAACATAATATGCAAATGAAATTTTGATATCTTTGACGCATGCGCAGTAAAAAATTATTTAGTAAACCTGCTCATTTTTCATACAATTTTCATTATTTTTTAATTCTGATTACAGGGTACTGTGTGCAATGTTGTTTGTCATATTTTCTGAAAAAAAAACATTATTTTATATTAAGAACTCTGAAAATTATAAGGGAAAAACTTATATTTATACACTAAGAGTTTCGAGATGATTCCTCATGTATTTTTCTAGATATTTAGTAAAATGACTAAAATCGCAAGTGTCCAATAATCAATGGCAATATAGTGTATAATGATTACGTATGGTAATATATAATAATACATAACTATATAGCACACAAAAGAATTCACGTAACCATTCGCATTATTATTGGAAATGGCTACAGGGGAATATTCAAGTGAAAAGTATGGATTTTCTAACTGAATTAAATTTCTGTATGTATTTAAGTTAATAGACGCAAATCTATGTATCATATATGGGGCTGCCAAGGAAATTAAATAATTTTCCGATTGTTCATGCGAATAATTAACATTGTTTTTTTAAATGTGTTATGCGTTTCCATTTAGTTAAATTAGTCATAATATTTTAACTCATCTAACGGAAGAGTTTGTTACATTTTTCTAAATGTGTTGGAAACTATTTTATAATCTACGCTTGATACGTGATTTTTCTCTTTTTTTACTACGTTCTTAATCGTTTTTATAGACCATTTTATAATTTTCTGCGTACAAACTAGAAAAGTCAGAATTATAGACCATTTTATAATTTTCTGCGCACAAACTAGAAAAGTCAGAATAAAGATAGTCTATAAATGCGTTAGAGTGACGATGCAGCAACTTCTAAAAATTTTGAACAATGTAAAAATGTTCTAAATGGCGATTTCAACTTTGATTTAGAAAAACACGTTTTTCTTTAAACTGTATATTTATTCCTTTTTGTAGATCGTACCTTCGAGAATTATTTTTGTTGCTACGAAAGTATTTCTTTTTTATATATACAGGTAGTTATAAATAAACTTTCCAAAAATATTTTTTTAAATTTCTTCTCAATCTTTTTCTTACGTTTATGATGAATGCAACTTTAGACGTATTTATAATCATTTCTAGAAAATTTTGGGATTTTATTTAGTTGAATTTTTTTCTTATGCAGGTATTCTGTAAATGTATTTCTAAGTTTCTTGAATTGATTGTGATTAATATGTGACTATAAGTTAAATGACATCATGAAGATAATTTTTCTGTTGCCTTTTGCCTTTCATATACTAATAAAAATTCTGTTTGAAAATAAAATATGTCCTGTTATGATTTTAAATTAAATTTACTTGAATAAAAATTTTCTCTATTATTTTTGTAGGAATTACCCAAGCGCTTAGCTTGCAAATTAAAATGCATTCTAGTTTCATTGAACAAAAGAAGAGAAAATCGATTAAAAATAGTTTAACAACAACAGGTTCGATATTTATTTAAATAAATGTTTTATCTATTATTTTTTCCAAATACTTATGCAAAGCTTAACTTGAAAATTGAAATATGAAGTATACTTCTGCTCGACATTATGAAAACCATTTTGTATATTTATTTATTCTGTTGTTGTTCTGCGAATAAAATATCCTATACTAACTAACTCTTTTATGCTTAATAGTTTATTGAAAGTTTGCTGAATAAAATTGCTAATATGATGTTTATGCAGTAAATTTAATTTTATGAACATAAATTAGATTTTTCCAAGTTAACTATAAAATTCCAAAACAAAAACATACTAGTTATGCATTTTAAAAAATTCTGAAATGAACTGATAGTAATAAAGGAAAGAAATAAAATATGTCTTAAAATATTCAATTTTTAAAATGATATTGTCATCATAATAAGACATTATGAAGCTCGAAATAATTGAATTGTTAATCAAAAGACGTTCATTATTTAAGAGTGAATTTATTTTTTTAAAGCTATGATATTTGAAACTTATAAATGCCTGTTTTATTAGTGAAATTCAGATTTACTTGTAAACCGCCTCACCACTTTTCTTCATAATTATATTTTAACTGTTTCATAAATAGTTGTTGTACTCGATAGAGAACTGGTAAATCTAAAGTGTATCTGAATCTTTTTATTGGTTGAATTTTGCAACTTATTCATTTTATGATTGGTCGATGCTTACACTCTAAAAAATAAAAGTGTAAATTTACACACAAAAATGTGTAAATCGATGACACAAAAACGATTTGTTTATGTGTGTAAATTTGTGTGTAAATTGCCAAAATACACGCCTAATGTGTAAATTTCAAAATACACGTTTCAGTGTGTAATTTGATGATAACACTAAGTGTGTAAAAGTTATAGTGATCACTCATGAAATACCCACATTAATGTGTAAATTGCGCAAGAATACGCATATATCTGTGTTATATTCTTACTCATTGATCTGTGTAATCTTCTGTGATTACACTGATAAATAGGTATTACGCAAAAAACACATATTATTGTGTTATTGTAATTTACACAGTTCTTTGCGTAATATGCAAAATAAGCATATTCGATGGAGGTTCAATAACTATTGTGTCTAGTGTATATGAAATATCTGTACTGCAACGGGTTGATGAAGAATATCGATATATTTATGCTTAGTTTCAGAACCGTAGCTGCAATATTCATATAGTTTTGTATGGAGGAGTAAAATGGGGGGGGGGGGTAGTTGAAAGTCTGATTCATGGGGCTAGATTTGTGACAGTCGATGCGATAAAATAGTGTTGTTTGGACCCGGGATCATAGTGATGTACACACTTCTCATCCACTATCACAAGTGCAGCATCATAAGCTCCAAATCAGCCAATCACACTCACTCCCCTCCTCTTAAAAACTCCCTATAAATAGGTTTTTTCGAACTTTACCCCTCCCTTTAAAACTATGCTACTATAGCAGCTACGGATCTAAAATTCAGCATATAGCCATTTAAGACATTAGTTTTTGATATTCCTCATCAACCATCATGGTACAAATATTACTTCTATGTTAGTGGGGAAGTATGGGACACATTGTGACATTTTCAATTTCTTTAATTATAAAATTGATTCTTCAAATTATGTTTCTATATTGCTCAAGGACATTAGAAAGTGTTTCATTTTGTATTCTGTAAATCAAAGTTTTTGTATTTGTGTCAAGTAAAGTTCATTTTATTATTTTTGTAAAAAGTGTCCCATTCCTCCCCACTCTCCTCTAAATATACACATAAAAACTGCTATTTTATTTTTTATATTCTTTCTTGCTTTTTAATTTTATATTTTCCCCTCATTTATATATTATTCAGAACATGCAATTAAAAATTAAGATAAAGATAAATAAATAATTAATTAATGATAGATTTTAGACTAATCAGATGGAATAATCAGTGTTGGTAAACTTGCAATCTCCGAACTTTTAGGTAGCTTTCATTACAAAAAGTAAAAAGCTACCTATTGCAGCCGTCCGGAGGAAAGCACTTTCGGAAAATTTTGGTATATTTTCACCGATCCTGACCCCCAGACCCCAAAACCACCCTCCGTTCAAATGTTGACATACATATATATATATATATATATATATAACCATATATATATATATATATATATATCTGATTTTTGTCATGCGATAACTAACGTATTTATGAACCGATTTGAATGAAACTTGGTATGTACATAGTACATACAAATGTCTCGACCGAGTTCGTTGGCCAGCTTCATCCGCCAGTTTGTTTCAAAATGGCGGCCATTTTAAATTTTTAAAAAAATTTAAAATTTAAAATTCAATGCGAAAAAATTAAAAGGTGAAAAATATTTTATTTTACGTGTTAGAACTTAAAATAACGATTCCAGAACACTTTTTATTTTGTCTATATCTTAAAAAATGATTGAGTTATAGCATTTTGAATTTTTCTTATAGCTGACATTTTGAAACGATCTGATTTTTGTCACGTGATAACACGCGTATTTATGAACGGACTTGAATGAAACTTGGTATGTACATAGTACATACAAATGTCTCAACCGAGTTCGTTGGCCAGCATCATCCACCATTTTGTTTCAAAATGGCGCCCATTTAAAAAAAATTTAAAAATTTTAAATTTTAAATTAAATGCGTAAAAATTGAAAGTTGAAAAATATTTTTCTTTTACGTGTTAGAACCTAAAACAGCGATTCCAGAACAGTTTTTATTTGGTCTATATCTTAAAAAATGATTGAGTTATAGCACTTTGAATTTTTCTTATGGCTGACATTTTGAAACGATCTGATTTTTGTCACGTGATAACACGCGTATTTTTGAATCTATTTGAATATAACTTGGTGTGCACATAGTATATACTGAGGCCTGAATCGAGTTCGATACTCAGCTCCATCCGCCATCTTATTTCAAAATGGCGGCCATTTAAAATGTTTTATAAATTTTAAAGTTTAAAATTAGGTACAAGAAAGTGAGAAATTGAAAAAGATTTTTCTTTTATGCATTTGACCTTGATACTAAGATTCCAGAGCATTTTTTGTTTCGTTTGTATCTTAAAAATGGCTGAGTTATCGCATATATATATTAATCGATTTCAATATGAGTGTGCATGTGCACCTGAATTAAGATTTCGACCAAGCTCATAATCAGGTTCTACTAATTTGACCTTAGTATTTTTGAATAATATAACTTAATTTAAAATAAATAAATAAATATATATATAAGTATATGAAAGCTACCTCTTCCTCCCGGCACTGCCGGAAGGACTATTTATTTTCAGAGTTCAGACTCAATTTTTCATTTTTTATTTTTCAGACTCAAGATACAAAGTCAATTATATTGAAGGTACTGTGTTACGTTTAAAATACTATAAAAAAAAATAGAAAAAATGTATGTAAACTTCATCTCTCTCTCACATACACACATATTACCTGCAAATATTTTAGCTGATTTGTTTATATATACATAAATCACCTATATTACAGGTTGAATTGTTTTCTTTTCATAAATATTCATCATTACAAAGAATTTGCCATATAAAATATTATCAGGACTATCAAAAAAGCTGTTGAATCATTAAAGTAACATCTTTTGCATTAAATTTATATTTAGAAATTTGTGTCTTAAAAAAAGAAAGAAAAATAAAAATATATTTTAACATTAATGAAATTAACCGTATCTTCATAAATAAAAATTTCAGATATTCTAATTAAAATTTTAGATATCAAACAAATGTGTATTTTTATTTATCATCTATAGTAAAAAATAAAACGAGAAATACTGTGTCTATATCCAAATATCAATTGACTCTTATTAATTTTCGAAATTAATGCTCGTAGAATTTTTTGATAATCACATTTGTGTCTTAAGTGTATAAAACTCACCCGGCGGGGGATATTTATGTAGAGGGGGAGGGAGAGAATGATAAGTTCGATTTTGAATATTCATTATGACACAACTGTTATAATTTTTTATATACATAAAATCATATGTTTTATGTCATATAAGTTCTGTAATAATATGCAAAATTGGAATGGAAAAATGGATATTTGAAGAAAAAGCCATTACTTTAATATAAATTTTCTTCAGATTTTTTGATCTGGAGTTATTTTAAATCAACGTATTTGCGCCCTTTTGCAATTTACTTCTGTGTATTTTCATTAATTCTATAATTAACAAGAAAAATTTATGTGTTCTTTACTATGACTATTTTAGTGGAGCATAGTTCTTCCGATGTAATATTTTCAAATTAAAACACAGCTGAAAATTTAATGTAATTAAGATGAAAAATTAAAAAAATTAATTTCTCAAAATTAGGAAATGTAACGTAGAAACTCAAAAGCAACGCTATAGTTTTAATCGATGATAACCTTAATTAACATTATAAGTTTCATAATTTAAAAAAAAATTTCAGTAAATAAATAAAACTCGGATGAATTGTTTAACTTATAAATAAGAATATATAATTTGTAGATATGGTATACATTTGTATAATAGTTTATAAATAAACTATAATATCTTTCACACAACCGAACCAAAATTTAACACCTCACCCCCCAGCCTCCCCCAAAAAATGATGTTAATGTTTATTTTCCTACTGTTAACATACATTCATAAATTTTTTTAAGATGAAAATTTTTCAAGAAATAAATGACTTTAGATAGAACAGTTGTTATTTTAATAGACATTTATCAGGAGTTATGTAATGTTGACATTTTTTAAGGCAAGTAAATTATACGTGTAAAAAATTCTTATACGTAAAAAACAATCCAACATGTATCATATACATTTATACATAAATATAAACAAACCAGATTAAAAAAAATGGAGGTAATACGGACGTATGACATTACATACCTTATATTTTATAAGAGAATAACTTATTATATACTAAATTTTTCTGAACGAGAGCGCCTGCAATCAGCTGGACACACCATGAGTTTTCAACTTAAACATGATGAAGCCAAGTCAACGAAGATTACGATTTTAGTTTTCTATGCTAGATTCGGGGTTGAAGTAGTTCTTGAATACAACCATCAATTGCACTGCGAACTGAAGTTAAACTAAAGTTACAAGTTAAACTTTGAAATGGATAAAAGTTTACAAGCTACCAGACGGCTCAAATAATTTAGGGTAAAATCAAGCATACTTATATTTGATGTGCAAAATTTATAAATAAATCAGGATACGAATTTAGAATTATCTTAATTACATGAATTATATTTTATATTACATATTAAATGACTTCGAAATAGTTTTTAGATTTTACTTAAGATTAAACTACTATCCTTTTAATTAACGGAGGGGGGCAGCAAAAAAGAATACCAACGGTACAAAAATATAATTTAATTTTATGAATAAGCATAAAGTGGAATTATATCTCTATTGTAATGCCTCGTTATGATGTCTTCCTAATGTCGCTTTAAGAATGAAATCTAGCACTATTACTGAAAATTACAAGTAAAATTTTGAAAAAGAACAGTCTGTGCGATGGCTGAAAGAAATTACGATTTAATCAAAACCTATATTATACAATCAAGCATTCTTATATGTGATGTACAAATTTTAAATGGGAATTCGGAAAAAGAAATTAAAATTTACTAATTAAATGAATAAAATTTTACGTCAGATGTAACAAAATATTTGTTACATTTGTTACATGTGTCGAGATTAAATTTTTTTTAACTTCTTTTAAATGCTCACGTGCTGCTGAAACGGGGAGAGTGAGAGAGGTGGTCATAGTATCTTATAAAAATATATAAATATATTAATTTATTACTTAAAAATACTGTTACAGCAAAGCAATGACACCATGTTATTTATGGAATGGGTTTACTAAAATAAAAAGTGTAGCTCTGAATAATATATAAGCCTCCTATCCCTTTCGTAACGTCTACTTTAAAATTCACGCATTTATCATTTTTTCAACACAATAATTAGTGTAATTTCAGGAGTAATCTACATTTACACATTTTTATGAGTTTATGCACTGATAACAAACTTAATGCCACAAACTAAACACTCATTAAAACAGGTATTTTTTATGACATGTGGGTGACTTTAGAAATTTACACGCTTACCTATGTGTATATCATTATGTGTAAATTACAATAACGTACCAATTTGTGTAAATTTAGACATTTTTCAGCATTTACACATTTATTTATGTTTTTCAAGTGATAACAAAATACACACTTAGTTTGTTAAGCTAAAATGCACATAAAAACAGGTAAAACTTTGCAGAAAGTGGGTAATTTTCATGTCATGTGTGTAATTTTAGAAATTTACACACATATATAAGTAAATTTGTCTAATTTACACTTTTATTTTTTACAGTGTAATGTCTAAAAATGAAATACCTCTGTTGCCACAATTACAAAAAAAAAGTATTAAAAAATACAAAAAAAGTAATTAAAGTGAAGTACTCAAAGAGTAAGTTTAAAAAAAAATTATATACAGGTTTCAAACAAGTTTGGAAATTTCGAGTTTGAAAATTTACAGTACCGAGAATTGAATTTTTTTTAAATATTTATTTGCTATTGATCCAGGTATATGACTCTAAATGTCCAGGCATATTAATATGACTTAGTTATTACGTATGCTACGATTTGATCTTTATATAAATTATGTTATTATTGTTTTTTAAAATATAGAAATCATTTATAAGTTTAAAATTATAGTCAAATATTATTTTCCAAATAGTCGTTGTAATATGTTAAATTACATTTTTGTTAAAATAATTTTCTTTTTCGTTCATGATCTTTATAGAGTAAATATACATATAATTCTCTGCGCAAGTAACTATAGAATTGATATCAAAAATTTATCAATCGGGAGGCGGCAGCGCAGACAATCACCTCATCGAGTTCATGGCTGAAATTCTAGAATTCGTTAAAAATCTATTCGCATATTAAAATGTTCTCGTTCAGCCAAGTCATATCTTGGTAGAAAATAGCTGAAAACACTATTTTAGTGGCTGACTTGTAATCTTATCCTTATCTTTTCATACACCCGAAGATATGGAAACATAAAACAACTCGGAGAAGGAAAACACTGGTAAACCTATG
This sequence comes from Maratus speculifer, assembly GCA_964019185.1. NCBI lineage: Eukaryota > Metazoa > Arthropoda > Arachnida > Araneae > Salticidae > Maratus > Maratus speculifer. The sequence goes on from OZ025290.1 coordinate 167,759,313, forward strand.
AGTCAACTGCTAAAATCGGGTTTTTAGATGTCTTCTCTCAAGATATGACTTGACAGACCGATTGCGTATTAATATGCGAATCGAGCTTTAACTGTAATTTTAGCCTTGAAATCGATAAAGTGATTGTCTGCGATGCCACTTTCCTGACTAATAATTGTATTCAATGTTTTAAGAGTAAAAAAAATGAACAGCAAGCAATTAAGCCAAAGAAAAGAAATATTTGTTTTTCATTAAAAAAAATGGTATCATACAAAAGGCAATGAAGCTCAAATTAAATCAAATATTAAGTAAAAGACGTGTTTAAATGTGGGAAAGTAATATATTTTTAAAAGCTGTGGATTTTCAAATGTTAATATCTCTGTTTTATTATTGAAATTGAGATTTACTTGAAAAATCTTTTCACCACTTATCTTGTAAAAATCCTACATATATCAAACTCAAAAGCCAATTTACCGCATTTACGGTCATCCAAATGAATATATTAGGAAAATAATCTGACAACGAAATAGATTATGTCATCAATTTTATTTAATCTTGTTTACAAAACAGATACAAACACGCTTCTTAAGTGTGAAACGGCATTAATATTTTGGATAGAAAGAAAAAAACAATTCCACATTTCTTTAGCAAGTGAGAAAACAATTTTTATGAACTGTCGAGTATTGCATTATTATTTGTCTTGAAATATGATTATCTATAATTTTTATATTATGAATAATCATGTATTTTGAAAGTAAAATTTGAATTAAAAATTTTAAAGTTATTAGGTATATCTAGGTATATGATTTTTGGCAATCTATAATGCAAAATTTATTAGAGAATCATAAATTTAAAAGAGAAGTTATTAGGAATCATAAATTAAAAAAAACAAAAACAAAATGCACGAAAAGAGAAAATCAAATTTTTCAAATTTAATTTACAGAGATTTTTAGATTTTATTTAATTTACAGATTACAAATCAAATTTAATTTACAGGTCCATTTACTGGTTCATTAACAGGAACACACGAAAGCATTCTGTGTGTATTCACTGTTAAAAATAAATCAGTGAATCCACGGTGAAACTACTGGCAGCAACGTTGTCGGTCTTTTTCCATTCCATTAATAGATTTTCTGTTTTGGGACATAACAAAGGAAAAACTCCGTTTTAAGAAGCGGGGTGAAATGCATAACAAATGAAAAAGTTGGAAATTACACGTGAAGCGAAGCAAATGAGGACGAAGTTTTTAAAATATTCAGATGTTGCTGTTATAGCAGACAGTAATTTGGATATAGTATAGTGGATGAAATCTTTTTTTCATTCCTGTAAATATACAGATTTTAATTTTATTACACCTCAGCAACGTATATCATATTGATAAAATGTGAAATAGTTTAATATAATTAAAATACTTCCCAAACAGTGTTTTCCCGTATAGTATTATATAGTGAAATAGATTTGGTGACCCTGTAAAAAAATAATAAATATTCTTTGCATCACAGATTGTACAGAATGTATATTTTAGTGCATATATAGTTCATAGGTTTAGGTTTATGTCAATTCTATTACATTCGAAAGACTTTAACATCATTATAATGTACTGGAAATTACTTTTTCCTATTGATCGTAATGTAATAGAATACTTTTGATTGTCCCTCTAAGTAAACTATAAATACGAATTTCTTAAAATTAAAAAACACTCGACAGAATTACGCTGAAATTATATATTTTAAATATCGTGCGATTCGGTTGGGCAGTTTTGATTTGTTATATGCGGGCAAACAGACGGACGGACTGGCGAATATTAGTGCTAGTTACTTATATAACTACGCACGCACCTAAAATTATTCAGATCTTGATGTAATAGTACTCAGCATTTCGGATATACTATAGTAGCCAAAACTCTTCGCGTGTCCCTGTAAATACGATCTGCTTTTTTTTATAGAGAAAATAACTTGTAGTACTCCTCAGAAACGTATATCAATTTCATAAAATGTTAAATAGTTAATCACAATTAAAACGCGCACCAAAAAATGTTCTTCCAATACGATAATGTAATGCAATACTTTTGTGTGACCTTGTAAATCAATAATAAATTTTCTTTGGACCACAGATTGTACAAAATGTACATTATAATATGTAGTTTATACCGGGTGTCCCAAAAATGACTGATGAATTTTATAATTCAATAACTTGCAAACGGTGACAGCTATTTAAAAAGATTTTGCAGGAGGGTTGTGTATAATGTCATTTTTTTCCGTAATTTTTTATTTTAATTCGAATTTCAAACAGTACGCGCTGACGGAGATTGAAGGCCAGGTGATCAGTGCTGAGGGAAGCGTCGACCTGGCCTTCAATCGCCGTCAGCGCCATCTATTGTTTGAAATTAGAACTAAAATAAAAAATACGGTAAAAAAAAAACTCCTGACATTATACATAACCCTCCTGCAAAATTTTTTTAAATAGCTGTCACCGTTTGGAAGTTAATGAATTTTGAAATCAATCAGTCATTTTTGGGACACTCGGTACATGCATATTTATTTTAGTATGTTCGAATGAGTGTAACAACATTAAAATCATTTGAAACTTCTTTGCCCCTTTGACCTTAATGTAACGGAATTATTTTGATTGCCCCTTTAATTGTTCTATGCACCCAATTTTCATAAAATTTGAAATTACTCGGCAATATTATGCAATAATTATATATTTTAAATTTCAAGCGATTAAAATGCATTTGAAACTTTTTTCCCCATTGACCGAAATGTAACGGAATATTTTGATTTACACTGTAATTGATCTATCCATCCAATTTTCATAAAATTTGATATCACACAACAAAATTATGTAATAATTATATATTTTAAATTTCAAGCGATTCCGTTTAGTAATTTTTGCGTTGTTATATGCTGACAGCATATGCTGACCAGCTATGTCAGCATATGCTGACAGCATGCTGGCAGCACGACTGCGCAACAACTAAATGTGCTACATACCCTTTCACCGGCTTAAGGTTTTTAATTTTCCTTCCCGAGAGACATTCTTCTAAATGTTTTTTGTTCCTTTCTTCGAAACTTGCTACCAGATGACCAAGTATCTGTTACATTTTCAAAACCCCCAGCCAAACTTCCGTGCGTAGCTGGCATGCTTTGTTTGGAGGGCGGGCAAAAAATACAATGACTGCCAGTAAGTAGAAGGATTAATGTATTGCACTAAGAGTGTCAAAATTTTTTTTGAGACCAAAATTCAAGAAATATTTTTTCTATTGAAGCTGTGTTTGTATATTGGTTTAGACTTACACATTCAAAAAGTACTTTGAATTATATATGAATGGTTTCAGCATTCATAAAATAGTCACGTAATTTTATTTGTGTATTAAAAATATAGCAAATATTCTATCTTGAGTTTTCTCAGTTTTTATTTGCAGAAATAAAACTGCTTATAGCCAAGCAAAAAATAACATTTTTGTTCATGATTAAATTTTTCATTAATTGTATAAAGAAATCTTTACAAAAATTCATTGAAATAAATTATATAATACTTGGAATCGATAGAAGTAAACAAATGCATCATTTTAAAATGACTCTTTCATTAAAATTTATACATCGTTTTGCGAGAAGTTAAAAATTTCAAAATTTGTTTAATTGTAAATACTGATTTATTTTTTATTTAAAAAATGTTTTTTAAATCAAATTATAGTGTTTTACATGTTTATAAATCGCAAAAACTATTTTTTTTTTACTTACTAATATATTTTTATCATTATGTGTGAAATATGTAAAAAGCATAGATTTATATATTTATATTTTTTTTCGTTACAGATTATTTTTTTTTATTTCATAATTATAACATTTTATGAGTAATGTATATGTTATAATATGAAATATGTAATCATTTAGATTGATAACAAAAATCATAAGTGAATAAAAGAATTGTTAATTTTATGCATTTTTTTAAATTTTAATATATATAAAAATTTAGCTAGTATCTAAGAATTTAAGAAGTTTAATATTGCCTTAAGTCATTCGTGATCTAGCCAGAATCTTCGCATTTTCAAAACATTATTTTGCACACTAATTTTAACTTCATTTTAAGTCAGAATTTCAGTGATTAAATAAAGCAAAAAAAAAAAAAAAAAAAAAAAAAAAAAAAAAGGTTAGTCAGAAAAAGTAGGGAAAACATAAGAAGGAAGCAGATGGAATTTAAGTAAAGGTAAAATAATCCAATAAGTAAAAAAATCCCTGTCGGCTTGGACTATTTGAGGAGGTAGATTTCGAAGTTAAGTGCTCATTCCAACAACAAAAAATAAAATATGATTAGCGATAAACCTAGTTTAACAATTTTATTTGGCCGCTTTTGAAGAATTTTTAATTTAAATTTTCTGTAAGAGCTGTTTTTTTTTCTAATCATCTATTCACATATATTCTGACTTTATGGATAAACCTACCAAAACGGCACATTATATAGTTTCTAAATAAGAGAAACTGTCAATTGAATGCGTTTGAGAGCAAAATTGTTTCTAAAAATGAGTCAGAAAATAAGCAATTTGTTATTTGAATTAATCCTTAATTCTTCAACCACTTTCGCTTCGGTAAATCATGTTCAGAATTAGCACTTTGATAGAATTTTTTTTAAATATATTTTGCATTTATCTATAAACTGGCCAATACGTCACATTATATAGTTCCTAAATAAGAAAACCTGCCATTTGGATGCATTTGAAATTAAAAAAAATGGATTTAAAAATGAGTTAGAAAATAAGCAATTTGTTGTGTGAAGACTAAACTCAATTTTTCAATCATCATCGCTTCGAGAAATTCTGTTCAAAATGCCCATTTTGAAGGCATTTTTTGAAATATATTCTGCCTTTATTAAAAACAAAACTGCCAATTTGTCACATTATACAGTTTCCAAACAAGAGAATTAGTAATTTCGATGCATTTAAAATCAAAATGAATTGAAAAATGAGCCAGAAAATAAGCTATTTGTTATTTGAATACATCCTCAATTTTTTAATCACGATGGCTTCGGGAAATTCTGTTCAAAATAGACATTTTGAAAGCATTTTTTGAAATATTTTCTGCCTTTATCGAAAAACTGGCCACTGCGTCACATTGTATATTTCCCAAATAAGAGAACTTGTCATTTGGATATGTTTAAAATCAAAAATGAATTTAAAACTGAGTCAGAATAAAGGCAGTTTGGATTTGAGATTTTTTCTGCTATAAGGATTGTTCATAAAAACCCTTCTGTGGGAAAGTTGTAGATAATCGTGAGAAGATGTAAAATAAATTTAATCGGATTAGATATTTTAAGAACTGACGAAGTTATAGATTTTTTTCTTCCCCCCCCCTCCCCCCCTTTTTTCAATAAGAATTGTTCCTATCAAAAACTTGTAAATACATAAGTTTTAGATAATATTAAGACCTTTTATACAAAATTTAATTGGATTAGATACCGTAAGAATTGACGAAGTTATGACTTTTTTTCTCCAAAAAATCTGCATAAACACTTGGCCCATTTTTTAGAAATAATATAAATTTTAAACTGATGCAATATCTATTTTCATTAAGATGTTATGTGAGTTTTTTTCTGTTTTTGCAAAAACTTTCCCTATTTCGACCCCCTTGGTCCGATTTTGCCCATTAACGAACTTGATCGAGATTTTATGTCCCTCTATTTTATGTATCAGTTTGGAGGAGATTTGAGCTGAATTATAGAAGTTATCGTGTCTATAAGAAAGTGATTATCGTGTCTATAAGAAAGTGATATATATATATATATATATATGTGTGTGCGTGTATATATTTGTATATACAGAGAGAGAGAGATAAACTTTTTTAATGGTGGTAGTTTTGGGGTCTAGTGTCATGATCGGCGTAGATCCGTAAAACTTTTTCAGAAATTCCAACATAGGAGTGACTGAATAGGTAGCATTTCATACGAAATCTACTTAAAAATAAGATAGTTTTCCTCTACCCTCCACACAAAATAGCTTAGAAACAGCTGTATTGTTAGGCAAACTGTAAAAAAACACAACTGTTAAAATATCAATAATAATTTTAAGTATGTGAAAGTAAACTCTATGTATAAATATTTCACTGAACAAAAAATTGAGATATAATTATTTAAATACTTATTGCATTGAAGTATAGAAAATCTATTTTATTTTTCAAATAAAGCACTACTAAGTATTTGAACGATTCTTTCAACAAGTTATATGATTAGCTTGTGATGAGGACAGTGTATTTTACCTATTTATATGAACTTCGACCAAAGCTAAACTTTGAGAGTCAGGGGGGGGGGGGGTAAGATGACACGAAATTGAAATAAACAAAATTTTACTTTTTGAGATTTTAACCCTCCAAGCGTCTAGCAAATGGGTAAAATTGTAATGTTGTTTTCTCTGCATTTTGTTTTAAATGTTAATAAAATATGATTATTTCAATATTATATAAAAAATCTTATTTAGGAATATAAATGTAATCCTTGAGAGTTTTAATGATTCTTCAATACTTTAAAAATTTATTAAATTTATAGAATTATAATATCTTAAACATTGCTTATATTGCAGTGAAACCTGGAGCTTAGTGTACGGAATATTACGGGACAAACGCTTAGAGGGAAGGAGTTGAAACAATGTCAGACAAATGAATTTTTTTGAGAAGTGAAAGCATTTCATTATTTTTATTTTTATTACATAGGAGCAGGTAGAGTTATAAGGAAGTGGGGGGTGGTGAAAGGGTGTATATTTAATTAAGTCAAAATTTTGACATCTGTCCCAAGAAAATGCATGCAGTGCAAATAAAATTGTTTCTTCATAAATATTATAAAATAAATTTGAGTTGTAATACTTCTAAATAAGCTAAAATAAACTTGCCCATTCAACAATTAGACACATTGTAAACCTAAGAACATGACAACCACAGGAATGACTCTAAATAATTTGGGATTGATTTTTTTTCTTCCATTTTTCAACAAATAATTACATTTTGAGTTTGTACAAAGTATTAACTAATCGAGCTTTTCCATGCAGAAATTCTGTCTAAAATGTAACTTTAACACTATCTTCTTAAAACTCCTGCTTTTATCAAAAAATGAAAGACATTGGTCTACTTTATAGTTTTTAAACAAGAGCACTGTTTATGAACAAAACTGAATTCAGGAATGTTTTCGAAAAAAGTCTATTTGGATTCCAAGTTATTTGAAAAGATTATGCGATTTTTTTATTGGCCAGTGACGCATTTTCCAGAGCCCCAAACATTAGTACAGTCAAAACTCGTTAACGTGAACACGCTTAACGTGAATTATTTTTAACACTAGAACCGCGGCAACGGGTCACTTTGATCTGTATCATATGGAGAGATGATGATTCGAACCAGAAAACTTTTAATGAAATAAGCTAAATATGAGCTAAGCTAAAATATTTTCAATAAGTAATTTAAACATTTTTCAATAAAAATTCCGGTGAGAAATATTTTTATAAAACTTGAATGAATTTCCCCGCGGTTCTAGTGTTAATTTGTTTGAAAAATGTATGACAAAACTCAATGGTTTTTGACTCTTTGGACTCCGGCACCACTTTTTAATTACATTACTTGTGGAGTCATCTAGCTGCAGGTTTTTCTTTCTTCCCATGGCCTCGCTTCCGGAAATTCGATTCAAAACACTAACTTTGAGAATATTTTCTCAAAGATAAAATGGTTGTTTCAAAAATTAAATAGTTTGGAATAAGAATACCTGCTAATCTTAAGCGTTTTCAAAAAGAAATCAGAAATATATCAGAAAGTAGCTCTTTTGGATTTGAGAAAAGCCTTAATAAATGACAGAAAAATGTTTTCATACATCTATTTTTTATTGTGCAGCTTCAAAAATTATGATGTCTTTAACTTTATTTTTTTCTTTTATTCTAAACCATGTTAATTGTTTAATTAATTGTTGAATGTTGAAAGTCTAAAATCATTAATGTTGCTATTGTGTATTTTCTGTAAAATATATTGTAAAATCATCCATAAATATTTATGCAATATTCTTTTTAAAAAAATCTTAATTAAATGATAAAGATCTGAATTTTTTTGAAATAGTAGAAATTGTGTCGGGCTGGGTCTAGAAATGTAAAAATGTAATGCACTCTGGCCAAAATTATGATTTTTACACCTGAATCCATTTCTGCTAATCCCTTTCTGAATCCATTTCTTTTCGAAAACGCATAATATTGGCAGGCGTTCTTTTTCAAAAACTATGTAGTCCAATGATATTATCCCTTTTTTAATAATAATCTTTAAGAAAATACTGTCTAAATTAGCGTTTTAAATCGAATTTCCGACAGCTACAGCGTGAAATAGGAGAAAAACTTGTAGTCACTGGCTATAATCTCTTATATCTCGACTAGCAATTTATTAAAAATATCGGAAAGAGCTATTCGATTCCAAATCCCTTCTATTTGAAGACTTGTCACTTTTGTGCCCTTAGAGCTATAAATTAGTCAGAAAATGTGTCAAAATTTCGCATTTTTCAACACTGAATTTAGCAACAACCTTAAGCTATATTTCCATAGATTATGTTAACAGAATTGCTTTACAGATCCTGGAAACAATTAAGTTCAGTTTTGGGCTGGGTGGATTATGTAGAAAAGAAAAAAATGCAAGCCTGATTTCAATTCGGCGCAATTCTGGGAATGATAATAATAATAATAATAATAATAATAAAAGAGGGGGCGGCCAGTCAAACATGTAACTATCCCATGCCGATATCTATGCTGGACAAGTTACATTTCTGTATTGTTGTTGTCCAACTAGTATCGGCTTGTGATCACATTTATACTTACTCTCGCAATATCTATATTTATTAAAACTAGCTCATATTTTATTAGTTAGTTGGAATCTTTATATAGGGTCGGTAAGTCCGCTGATTTTTTTTAAACCCGTTTTTTTCGGGGTTTTTTTCCTTGAGTTTTTGAAGAAATTTTTTTTTCTAATTCTGACAGCCCGACCTGTTTGAAAACTCTCCTACATTTAATCTGTCCGGTCCACGTGGACCTCAAAAGATAACGTCACTAAATGTGTTAAAATTTTTTGCAGTGTTGAGCAACATTCTTTTTTTTACTCTCTTTATTAGTATAGAAAATTTCATCTTTATGGAAGATTTTTCATAACTGCTGAGTTTCAAAAATTGCTTTAAAATGCTAATTTTGACAAAAATTCCTGTCAAATCTTTTATCTTTATGAAATTTTTTACTTTATATGTTATTCGATTTCTTGGTATTTGAATGAGGTCAGCAAATTTTACACGATGACAAAAAGTTTTGTAGAATTTGTCTATGTATGAATGAAAATTATTTCGTGAATGCGTCAAAAAAGCAGGTTAAATATCTGAGAAGAGATATAAAAATTGTTGAGACAGAAATATGCATTTCCCCATCCTCCTGTAAGAAAAAAAAGATTTAATAATCCTCTAAACAGAGTGCTAGATTTGACACTGAATGCAAGTCTAATGATTTAATTACATTTCAAAAGGTTTATCTTAATTCAATGAAAATCTTTCAATATCATTCCGCACATTTTTTAAATATTACAAGCATAAAATTTAAATTTTACTTGTCATGTGTACGAAATTAATTTTTGAAAGTTAAAGGTTAAAAAGGAAGTTTCTAATATTTTATCAGCAGTGTAGCATTTATTTATTTTATTTTATTTATTTATTTGTAATGTCATTTTTTCGCTTCATATTTAACTGTTATCTTGTCTATCTGCAAATTCAGAAAGTTTTATTGCGCAAATTTTTTTTTACCTAAATTACCATGAAAATATAAGAATATTATAATTATTTCAAAAGTTTACTCTACATTGCATGCTGTTCTAGATTTAAAAAAATTAAAATTAAAATTAAATATTTTAAAAGCTTTTATAACAATAATAAAAAAACGAGTAAACGGAAATTGGACAAATGATAATTATTGAAAATACATTGTGTAAAAGTGTTTACAATAATTTCTTTCTGACCTGCAATAACAGAAAAATTGTTTGGAGAAACACCGATCATTCTAAGCTGAATTTGACAAATTGGGTATCCCCGTGGAATTACCTCCCTCCGTCTTTCCATTTTTAGCGTGTAAAAGGATTAGGCAAAGGGAATAATGTGCAAAAGATAGGGTATTGCTACTTTTATATTATAATTGAAGTAAGACCATATCTCCTACTTTTTTCCCCACAGTGGACATAACTTCTATGATTTTCTTGAAAACTGTTATAAATATGGATTATCTCTTCCTAAAATACCTACATGTGTCATCAACTGTCAAACTCAGTACAAATAAATAAATAAATATTCTTCATATATGTATATATTTTTCAAAAGTCCGAATTCCTTACTTCATTTTATGTCTTTGATTATTTTGAAACTCTGTCACTTTCTACTGAAATTTTTGCAGCTTGGAAGTCCGGAGGTTGAATGTCATATAAGAATCCCAGATTAGAATGTAGGGGGTTGCAATTCCACAGGGGTGAATCAAAAAAGTGTAGAGTGGATAAAAATATTTGATTTGATTTAACAGCTATCAATAATTGGCATGTTAAAAATAATTTGAATTAAAGTATTAATACAGTCGCGAGCATTTTTTTATTGCATTCGTACTGTCTCTCAGAGGGAATGAAACCGATTTTTTAAAGATTAATTATGAAACTATAAGCTGATTCCTTCGATTGATCAATTATTGGGAAAATGGAAATTAACGAAAATATTTCCTTATATATTTGTTGTTGTTTAATTGTAGAAGATTTAATTTTTGCTTTTTATAGGACATTCATTAATGTTTATGACAATCATGTTAGTTTCATTGTAATATTTAAAAGCAAGAAAATACAATGAAATCCCCATAGCATTGTACTTATTTGATCAACTACTGGTTTGGTCATCCGATATAGTTGTAGTAGTAATGTATTTCCAATCCCTCTCTATGATGAACATCCCCATAATCTGAAATTTTTTGGTCGTTCCCGTGAGTGTTCAGAATAGAAAGAGTCTACTTCTTTTTTTTTTACTTTTTTAGTGTTTTTTTTTTTTTTTCATCTGCCATAACCCTATTCGTCTCTGCCCTCTGTCTGTCTGTCCGTCACAGAGTCAATACACAAAAACTGTTTAAGTCAGAGACATTACATGTTGAGTACTTACAGCAGAGTACCTCGTATCACACAAAAAGTCACATTTTTTTCAACGACTGTACCAAAGATGAAATCTACATTAATAATTTCTTCAAGTTTTAGCGTTACCATATCATTCAAGTACAAATTCCAAACTTCTAATGTTTAGGACGGATTTTCCTTCTAATAATATTAAAAGTGTTGAGAGATTCAAATTTTGGAACAAATTAATGCAAAAACTGTGTGTATAAAGCGCAATATGGCTCATTCTAATAATATAGAGTTAAAACAAAACAGTCCTATAATCAATTAAGAATAATTTATAAATCATTTGTATTAGATGCATTAGCTTTAATGAAGCTAACATAGATTGATTTTCCTTCAAAATTGTTTTTTCTTAAGCAGTATAAATATAACTTTCAATCGAAAAAAGTTTATTTCTTTTTAACGAATGAAAATTAAATAAAAAATTTTTCTTCTTTATCAGTTGCAAACATTTTAAATGTAGATTTATTCCATTACATAACTCTAGTCCATTAATGAAATTCAGATATTTATTTAGACAATTAAAAAAATACATGTTAAATACATTGCTGTTAAAATTTATTTTATTTTATTTACCTGTATGCTTAAGCAATAATTTGATTGCAAAAAAAAGTTGATCTCTAATTAAGTTTCTAGAGTACTTCAATTTTTATAAGAGTAATTGAATTTTAAGAAAATGAATTCAATTAACTTTGATTTCTTATTAAGAAACAGCCCTACTGATATTTTCACTTACTTATTTTCGCTTATATCTGATTAGTTTTGTTTATTTTACTTATTTTTGCAATTTTTCAAGTGTTTTATTTCGTTTCTATAAGCATTTTACTCGTTTTGTTTATATTCTTTTTTTTTTGTCTTTGTTAATAATTATCCCCTATTATTTAATGAAAAAAAAGATGACATGCTTAATTAAAAAAAAAGTTTCAGAATTTGTTTCATTCGTTTTATGCCTTTATTTTACGATACTACAAGCAAATATTCCATTTATTTAAAAAAAAAATAAAAAAAACGAACACTATATTGAATATTTGTTTTTCGATAATGCATCTTTTTCCCTTTTTTTAACACTTGACATCTTTTTTAATCTTCATTTTACATTTAGCATTTTTTAAATTTAAAATTGTCGTCCCTTTTCTCATCTCTTACTGAGGCATTCTAAAAATGAATATTATGTTTCTTTTCTGTTTTTTCAATTCAAAAATTTTTCCTCTAAGTCATACATAACGAAATATAAAGAAAAATACATATGGAAATACATATACATACCGATAAACAGAAGGAAAGATATTCTTAAAAGAAAAGTAACATACAAGTACATTTTTTAGCTCACAGGCTATCGTAGCCTGAGAGCTTATGTGCCCGTCCGTTCTGTATGTACGTGCGTTCGTGCGTAACGAGATAACTCATGATAGAAATATCGGATCCACTTGAAATTTTGCATGTAGGTATATTCTGATAAGGCGCTTCCCTGATTAGTTTTTGAAGTTCATTCGATATGTATAAGCGGGGGAACGGGGGGCTCATGCCCCTCCCCTTAATTGATATAAACGAGATTTTCATGCAAAATTAAGTTTTCGTACAAAATTTAGATATAGGATCATTCTCATGAGGCAATTCCGTGACTGTTATTAGGTGTTCATTGAATAAGTATAAACAGGGGGAACGGGGGCTCATGCTCTCCCCCCTAATTGATATAAACGGGATTTTCATGCAGAATTAACAGTTTTCGTTCAAAATTTAGATAAGGATCATTCTGATGAGGCAATTGAGTGGCTGTTATTAGATGTTCATTGAATAAGTATAAACAGGGGGAACGGGGGCTCATGCCGCTCCCCTTAATTGATATAAACGGGATTTTCATGCAGAATTAACAGTTTTCGTTCAAAATTTAGATATAGGATCATTCTGATGAGGCGATACCGTGGCTGTTATTAGGTGTTCATTGAATAAGTATAAACGGGGGGAACGGGGGTTCTAATGCCCCTCCCTTTAACTTGTACAAATGGATTTTTCAATCAGAATGGTCAGATTACGTTCAAATCTTTGGAAGTTTAATGGTTAAGTATTAAAGAGGGAAATAACTCCTCTTAAATTATATAAATGCTAAATGGGTTTTTATTAAGAATTATCCGGTTTGCTCTGAATTTTGCATATAGATCTTTTAATATGATAAAGTATGTACTTGATAGTTTAGGAGGTTCAATGATTAAGTATAAAAAAGGAGAAAGGGGAGAGCTGTTTCCCCTTCTTAATTTTTTTTTCGAACGGAATTAACGAAAATACAAGGCTGTAATGTACAATTAGTATGCGTAGCCTGTGAGCTCAATGCCATCAGTTCAACTGGGCAATATTCTTTTTATTATTCATGTTTTTAGGTAGCTTTCATTACAAAAAGTAAAAAGCTACCTATTGCAGCCGTCCGGAGGAAAGCACTTCCAGAAAATGTTGGTATATTTTCACCGATCATGACCCCCAGACCCCAAAACCATGTATATATGTGTGTGTGTGAATATATATGTATGTGTTGAAACACACACATATACAGGGTGTCCGAAAATTCTGGAAACGGCCGAATAACTCGAGAAATACATATGAGATTGAAAAACGTAAATATACGTGTTAAATATTTTTAAATAAGCTACTCTGTGATACCAAATTTGACCTTCGAAACTGACCCCCTGGGGGTCAGAGGGGGTCCAACTTTGAAATCTTAAATTATAACCCCCATTTTTTATTGCAGATTCGGATTCTACGGACAAAAATACGTAACTTTTGTAATTGATGTTTATATCAAATCTTCGTTTATCACGGTGTAATCGAGCATATTAAATCGATACATATTCCCGCTTTTCCAACGAGATTTTCCCTAATCGAAACTGATTGGGCAGAATTTTTGACGTCAAATTCCTCGTCTTTTGTAGGAATAGCGTTTTCTGAAAATCACCCGCGGCGATTATTTCAATAGTGCTACACTGTTAAAAATTTTACCCATTTGCTGCAGCGTCACTCCACAGCTATTATAGAATATCTCTTTTGTGACCAATGAGAATGCTCCATAACACAGTAAAGTAATCTTTTTCTATAAAAGCGGTGGAGTGACGATGCAGCAAAAGGGTCAATTTTTTACAGTGTACTTTACTGTGTTATGGAACATTCTCATTGGTCATGAAAGAGACATTCTATAAAAGCTGTGGAGTGACGCTACAGCAAATGGATCAAATTTTTAACTGTGAAGCACTACCGAAATAATCGGCACGGGTGATTTTCAGGAAACGCTATTATTGCAAAAGACGAGGAATTTGATGTCATAAATTCTCCCCAATTAGTTTCGATTAGGGAAAATCCCGTTGGAAAAGCGGGAATATGTATCGATTTAATATGCTCGATTACACCGTGATAAACGAAGATTTGAAATAAACATCAAATACAAAAGTTACGTATTTTTGTCCGTAGAATCCGAATCTGCAATAAAAAATGGGGGTTATAATTTAAGATTTCAAAGTTGGACCCCCTCTGACCCCCACGGGGTCGGTTACGAAGGTCAAATTCGGTATCACTGAGTAGCTTATTTAAAAATATTTAACACGTATATTTACGTTTTTCAATCTCATATGTATTTCTCGAGTTATTCGACCGTTTCCAGACTTTTCGGACACCCTGTATATATAACCATATATATATATATGTCTTATTTTTGTCATGCGGTAACTAACGAATTTATGAACCGATTTGGATGAAACTTAGAATGCACATAGTACATACAAATGTCTCGACCGAGTTCGTTGGCCAGCATCATACGCCATTTTGTTTAAAAATGGCGGCCATTTTAAATTAAAAAAATTTAATTTTAAAATGAAAGGCGAAAAAATTAAAAGTTGAAAAATAATTTTCTTTCACATGTTAGAACTTAAAACAACAATTCCAGAACACTTTTTATTTTGTCTATATCTTAAAAAATGATTGAGTTATAGCACTTTGAATTTTTTTTATGGCTGACATTTTGAAACGATCTGATATTTGTCACGTGATAACACGCGTATTTATGAACCGATTTGAATGAAACTTGGTATGTACATAGTACATACAAATGTCTGGACCGAGTTTGTTGGCCAGCATTATCCGCCATTTTAAATTAAAAAAATTAAATTTAAAAATTAAATGCGAAAAAATTAAAGTTGAAAAATATTTTTTTTGCGTGTTAGAACATAAAAAAACGATTTCAGAATAATTTTTATTTTGTCTATATCTTAAAAAATGATTGAGTTATAGTACTTTGAATTTTTCTTATAGCTGACATTTTGAAACTATATGATTTTTGTCACTTTATAACACGCGCATTTATGAATCGATTTTGATGTAACTTGGTGTGTACATAGTATATACTGAGGCCTGAATCGAGTTTGATACCCAGTTCCATCCGCCATATTGTTTCAAAATGGCGGCCATTTAATTTTTTTATAAATTTTAAAATATAAAATTAGGTGCAAGAAAGTAAGAAATTGAAAAAGATTTTTCTTTTATGCATTTGACCTTGATACAAAGATTCCAGAGCATTTTTTATTTCGTCTGTATCTTAAAAATGTCAGGGTTATAAGCACTTTCAATTTCCATTGTGGTTCACATTTTGAAACGGACTGAAATTTGTCACGCGATTATGCGTACTTTTATAAACTGATTTGGATATAATTCCGTGTCCACATAGTATATAGCAATGCCTTGACCACGTTCACTGGCCAACTTCATCCGCCATCTTGTTTCAAAATAGCAGACATTTAAGTTTGTCAAAAATCTTTTTAATGTATAATGATGTACAAACAAAAAATTAGAAGTTGAAAAAGATTCTTTTTAAAGTATTTATCTTAATAATGAATTCCTGAGTATTTTTTGCTTTGTCTTTAACTTCAAAAACGCCTGAGCAGTTTGAATTTCTAACGTGGGTGACATTTTTTTTAAAAATTGATTTGCCCGCGACAGCACTCGTATATATTAATTGATTTCAATATG
Organism: Maratus speculifer; assembly: GCA_964019185.1. Classification (NCBI taxonomy): domain Eukaryota; kingdom Metazoa; phylum Arthropoda; class Arachnida; order Araneae; family Salticidae; genus Maratus; species Maratus speculifer. The sequence continues at coordinate 167,775,476 of OZ025290.1, forward strand.
AGTGTGCATGTGAATATGAATAAAGATTTCGACCAAGCTCATTGGTTTGTATTATCCATCATGTTGCTTTAAAATGGCATACACTTCATGATATCGTGGAATTTGGCGACTCTCTATGTCGCTTAAAATAAAACCAGGTTGAATAAAATATGACTAATTTCTAAATATTCCTATTAATATTGTCTTGACAATAAGTAGTATTCAATCTTATAAAATCAGGTTCGACTAATTTGAGCTTAGTATTTTTGAATAATATAACTTAATTAAAAAATAAATAAATATATAAGTATGTGAAAGCTACCTCTTCCTCCCGGCACTGCCGGAAGGACTTTTTATAACATTACAAACTGTACAGTGATGTACTCTTCTGGATCCAAAATCTGAAAAATATACTAAAACACTTTATTTTACATAATAGCAACTGATGCTTTTTTATATTACAGATGATTAACAAAGATTGTTTAAATCAAAAAACTTGACAAAAAGAATAATTTCCCTAGAAACATGTAAATTTCAATTTATTTGTTGATTAAGAAATTATGGCATTTTTCGCACTGATTTAAATATGTCATTTTCTGTTTACTTAATGTTATATGTCCCCTTATTTTATTGCGGCGTAAATTCACAATTAAGTAAATGCAAGATGATTTACTTTTTTTTTTAATTCTGTTCACGTGTGTTACACCAGTTAAGTATATGAAATAAATAACCTTACCAAGAAGTATTTATTTTAGTTTTTACTTTTTAAATGGTTAAAATATTTAGAACAAAGAAACGTTTTATTACATTTACGTTTAATCTGAAAGATTTTTTATATACATTTATAATATAGAAATATAGCTAGTGAAATGTAATGATTTTGACATAATAGTATAAATAAGTTATCTACATTTCTAGACATTGATATAGATTCTTTACTAGAACACTAAATTACTAAATGATAATTACTAGATCATGAATAAAAATAACGACGAATAACAATAAACTTTATTCTTCTGAATAAAAGAGTTACACCAGAATGTTCAGAGAGAATGAAAAATAATATCATGAACAAAAAAGAATTATTATTTTCTTTTCTGTGACGTGATCTGAAAAGATTGGCCGGGTGTAATATGAATCCATTTTTCTATTGTTCAGGAAGTTTGTTGAATTATTTGTACTATCATTATCAACAAATAAAAAGGAAACGCTGGATGTAATTTGTTATGTTCACTGTTGACAATCTCAGTTAAATAACGTCTAGTGTCCCGATTCGGAAGATAAAGTATTATTCCGTGGAACGAATTCACTGAATTAGAAGAAATGAGTAACTGTATATGTAAATAAGTTGAAAGTTGAAAGTAAAAGAATGTGTGTTTGTACACAGTTATTGTTAGCGATATCTTTTTAAACCAGTTTTTGATCACCCCAAAATAACAAGTATCCTAAAATGATATTCAAAAACATCTAAGTAAAAGAATATAAGTATATATACAATTATTGTTAGCGGTTATCTTTTTAAACCAGTTTTTTGATACATCTAAGTAAAAGAGTATACATATATACATTTATTGTTAGCGGTATCTTTTAAAACCAGTTTTTTGATCATCCTAAAATAACAAATAATATTCAAACACCTCTAAGAGCTGCACAACATTGTATTTTACATGGAAACTTTTCATGTTTTCACTTTGATTGTGCTATTGTTACCGAAGCGCCCATCTACTTTTTAAAACGGTAAGTACTCATGTAAACGAGTGAGTTTTGAAATTTTAATTGCGATTTAGTTCGTCATGAATTCTTACATTTATGGTTAAGTGTGGCATGTTCTTTCAATTAAGTATCAGAAAGTTTTCTGCATCCATGGGAGTTAGGTTGTCACGGTTATTAAGTGCGTTCGTAATTATGTAAACATGTAGCAAATATAGTCACTCCTGTCTGCCCGTGTCCATTCGTTTGTCTGTTCATCCGTCTGTCTATCCGTCCATCCACATATAACAAAGCTGAAATTACCCAACTTAAACATATGAAATTTAAAATGTATATTTTTTGCATAGTTTTGCCGAGTCATTTCAAATTTTATGAAAATTGGATGGATAGTTCAATTTCAGGGACAATCGAAAGTATTCAGTTACATTACAGTGAATGAGAAAAATAGATTCAAGTCCATTTAAATAACATTATACTTTTTTGAACACAATATTATTGGTATCTAAGAAGCATAAACTAAAATATACTTTCTATACAATCTGTGGTGCAAAGAATATTCGTTATATATTTACACGACCACCCAACAGTATTCCATTACATAATAGAATAAAGGGGAAACATTGTTTTGGGGCGTTTAATTGTATTAAACTATTTCGCCTTTTATGAAATCGTTATACATTGCTGTAGTTTACTTCAAGTTACTTCCTGTATAAGAGAAAACATAAAGCATATTCAGTACTCTATATAGTATTACATCAAGATATAAATAGTGTCGAAACTTCGTTACCCTACGAACGCTCCTAATTTCCTACGCTTGCAATTTCCGACTTGTTTTTTAAATGATACATTAAAGATGCAACTGTATAATACACTGTTAAAAATCTGCTGTATTTTTTTGCAACGCACTCCAGTGCTTGAATTGTTAACGGTAACTTGACTGTATTAAGGAGCATTCTCATAGGTCGCAGTAGAGATATTATATAAAAGCGGCGGAGTGCGTTGCAACAAAATGCAGCAGATTTTTAACAGTGTACATATCTATTGTGCAGTAGTAGATATAATCGATTGATCTGAAACACATGTATGAAAAAATTGTATTCTCATTTGCACAACTTGTTGAATTTATATCAGGATTCCTATTCGACGTTTGAAAATAGTATTTTCCTGTGTATTTTTGCCAGTTAGAAAATTTGAGCTTTCTATTTGATGAAAGAGAGGAGAGATAAAATGAATGCTTAGAAAACTGAATTTTCTCTCTAAAACATTTCGGCATTAAGCGAATTTGTGAATTGTTTGAAAAAAGCAACAATGGAATTATTGTTTTTTTTTCTTTTTAAGTCAACGGAAATTATGCCAATGAGGTAAAATGCAGACAATTTTTCTTTTCTAAAATAAAGTGATTTCTGAAGATGGAATAAAAAAAACTATTTCTTCAAATATTCTTGGATAACGTAATTTAATCTCAATATTCTCTTCTCAATCGATTAAAATAAAACAAAATTTCGATTTCTATTCCAAAATAATGCAAAACGACATATGTAAGAAACCTTATAGTTTTTCTTTATTCTTTTTTTTTTACACAAAAATTGAGCAATTTTGCTTCCACATTTAATGGAATGTCATTAAGATAAGGAAAAATATAATGCATCAAAATAAAATTTTAAAATTCTAACATCAGTTTTGACACTTGTGGATAAATACGGATAATTTGTGTTTATTTCTCCATCAAACATTTTTTATTTTAGGAAAACAACTGTGAATATAAATCAGTCGTTTAATCAATGGTTTCATAGAATCGTTTAAATAATTTGCCTCATATAGTTATTTGATTAGAATTTTTTACATACAAATTCGATTTAGACTTTACTGCATGCGCAGTTAAAGTTTATAAATACAGTGTGAAGAATTACAGGCCTTTATATGTCAGACCTTTAATGTTCTTTAAATGTATGGCTGTGGATTCCCCTAAAATTTCTTTAAAATTCTCATAAAATATAGAACGTTTAATATATTCTGTCTGTTTCCATATGTTTTTTAATTGATAAACTGAGAGAAAACTTCTAAATTATACACTTAAATCAATATTAATAGTAAAATCTTCAACAGTATGTTTTCATACTCTAAACAAAACAACTGAAAAAAAAAACCATAAAGACAATGTTAAAAAAACCTAGGCTTTAAAATTTGTTTTTGGATGAGAATTTTGAAAAATAAGAATGCACTTAATAGGTATAACAATTAAAAGTGAATTTGAATTTTTTAAAAATAAGATACTTAAACATCTATTCAAGCCAGCACTGCAAAATAGAGAGCATAACTTAGTATCACAGAAATAGTAGAAGTACAAATTGTTTTAGCCTTTTAGAGGATTTTTCTATTTTTCTTGTAATACTTGAATTTAATAGCAACACAGAAAGAGGGTTTTGCATCATTCCGTACTGTGAAAATTGAATCTCCTTAATCTCACCAGATTTTAAGATTAATTTCGTAAATATCAATCAATACAACATTTAACAGGGCTCATATTTTAATTTTTCTGGATTAGTTGTTGCACGAAGATTTTATTGAAGAATAAAGAAAAAGAAAGAAAAGTTGTTCATTTTGAGGATTCTAAAATACTTTACGCATGAAAGCTGATATTGTGAAGTTCATTTACATGCCAGTGGAAACAAGTTATCATGCAATCTGATCACAATAATGAAGCAATATTTAAAAATGTTTTGCGATGAATCCATATTATTACTTCCATTAATGAAAAATTTAAAATCTAAAGACTATCCCAAGTTTTGGATTGTTCTTTTTAATTTGAGAAGAGTAGGAGCTAACAAAAGTGCGTGATATGTATATTGCGTTTATCAAAAAAACTTCTGTTTTACCTCGTTTCTAAAATAAATAATTAAAAAATTACGTTTAAATCCATGTTTAAAAAAATTCCTGATCAGTTGGAATTAATATTTGATATAACATTTGATTTATTCAAAAATGATAAAAAACAAAAATACTCTCTTAGAACATATTAATCTTTGATGTTTCACACATGAAAGATAAAAAAAAGAGATAAAGATCTGTTTTAAAAAGTAAATTGAGAGCTTCTAGAAAATATTACATCTAGAAGGAAAAGCATAAAGTCAATAATAAGTTGCTTTTATAATTTTATTTTTTAATATTTTAGAAATTAAAAAAGAAAGATAAATAATTTTTGTTTTGTTCTTATCGACTATTTTCATCTCTCAAAAGATAGAATTCCAGAAAAGGCATATTTAAAACAAATGTTGTAGATTGAGAAAATAAAGCAAAAGGTTATAGAAGTACAAATTCGAGTTTGTTACTTTTTTTTCTTAAGAAGTTCTCGAATTTTCTTCAATTAGAGTTTTTTCTAATTTAAAGAAGAAAAACTATATTGTAGGGCAAATAATACAGATCATTTATGTAACAGAAAACTATTGTTAAACAACCTTGATATTTTTAATGGATAAAAAACTATAAGTGTTTGAAATAAAAGAAATCTTTTATTCCCTTTAAATTCACTCTCTTTTTAATATTATTTATTTTATTTCATTTTACTTTCTTCTAACTTACAATAAAATAAATATTGGATTCATGAAAATTTTGAAATCCGGTTGTCGACAAATTTATACGTTTTAGGAATCGGAGAACCTGAAAAACGTTTTTTGTGTGCAATTTGTCTGTCTGTGAGCCTTTGCGTCTGTGTGTCTGTATTTGGGACAAAAATTTTGTGGGCATTTTATTTGAAGAACTAATATACGGAAATTCACAAAACTTTAGATTCATTTAGACCTTCATATAAACTAGTTGCTGATTAGTTTTTGTTTATATCACTGAACAGGTGGAACTGTTATGATGCATTATTCCCAATTTTCACAATCGTTATATCTCAAGAAATACTGCATGGATTTTCTTAAAACTTTAGATTTAATTAGCATATGATATAACATGATGCGGATTACGTTTTGGTGCAAATCGCTTAAAATGTAGTGCTGCCATGATGGATTATTCCTGATTATTACTATAGATCTTTCTCAAGATGTACGGAATTTTACAAACTGTAAGATTTTGATATAAACTAGATCTGATTAGTTTTTGTAGTGTATCGCTCAACAGGTGGAGCTGGTATTCTAAATTATTTAAAATTTCCTCAACAGCCATATCTCAAAATGCATGGATTTTCATGAAACTTTATGTTTCGTTATTACTTGATTTAGCATATGTCGCTGATGACATTTTAGTGCAAATTACTAAAAAAGGTGACGCGGCCTTGGTGCCATACTCAAGATTATCGCAACAACTGTATCTCAAGAACTAATGCATGAAATTTTCTAAATTTTCAGATTCAGTAAGTGCCTAACATAAATTACTGTTGTCTATTTTTCCTATGTAAATTGCCCTACAGACGGTGCTGCTATGCTGTATTTTTCACATTTTCGCGATAAATGTAACTTATAAACTTATGCAAGTATTTTCATAAAACTTCAAATTTATTTCATACCTGATAAAAAATTGATCCTGGTTAGTTTTTGGTGTGCATCACCATACAAGTAGCACTATTATGCAGACATCTTAAGATTTTGCAATAATCTGAAAAACTAAGGCATGGATTTTCATCAAACTTCAGATGCAGTAATAAGTTGCCATAAGTTGTTGCTGATTAGATTTTGCTTTAAACCACTTCACCGATGGCGCTAAATTTGTCAGAAAATATTAACATGCATAGGATAGATGAAAGTTTTGGGATAGACACATCTGACTAACCTTTTCTTTATCTTTTTTAGAATCGATCAAAAATTATATAAATTTTAAAATAAGCATTTTTCCGTTGTTGTACATTATTTTGATTTATTTTATTTATTAGAATGACAAAATATCAATGACAATGTATTTACCTAATCTATTGAATACCAGATATTTCACACATTGTAAAATCTTGTACAACACACTAACGAAATCCGAACTATGGTTATTTATTCTAATTCTAAATGTCATAGGCAAAAAGAAAATGGACATTTTATCTGAAATTACATTTTGTTTCATATTTTCCTTAAAAAATATCACAGATCGTCTTCGAATTGATGTATGTATGAGCTTTGTATAATATTTGTATGATTTGTTTATTATGTACGATTTTTGTACCGAACTTTGAAATATTCATTTCGAACGTCTAATTATCATATCTTATTTCATTTGTTACTCAGTTTTTCCTATTCATAACAAATTGGAAGTAATTTCGAGAAAGAATTACGGAGGTATGTTAAAAATTTTGGTTGATTTATAATTTGAAACTTAATCTGCAGAATAAGGTGTTATTTTTTAACGCATTTGTATCTTCAAATTTATATTCGCTAAAAACCTTTAAGTGACAGTTAATATTTCTTTTGGAAATTCCATGAAAAATGCATATATGTTCAAAATCAATTTTCAAAAACAAAAATAAAAAATGCAACAAGAATACTTTTAAGAATTTAGTTTTCTGGGAGACTGCATCATTTAAATTAAGATTATAGCTTTTTTCCATCAAGTACATTTCATTTTTGCTTAAGGTACTATCCACATTGGAAATTTAACAGTAAGAGTTCAAATCTATAATTCTTCATAATTGTGAAACAATTTGACCGAATAATTTTCCGATTTAGCCTAAAAGCAAACTGCGTTGAAAAAGTCTTTCCGGCAGTACCGGGAGGAAGAGGTAGCTTTCATATACCTTATTTATTTATTTATTCATTTTAAATTCAGTTATATTGTTCAAACATAAGAAGCTCAAATAAGTGGAAAACGATTAAGATTGAATATTAGTTTTTGTAAATACTGAATATTAATGGGAATTTTTAGAAATTAGTTAGAAATCTTTTATTCAAACTGGTTTCATTTTAAGCAATTTATAGGGTCGCCAAATTCCACGATTACATGAAGTGTATGCTATTTTAAAACAACATGATGGGTAAAAAAACGAATGAGCTTGGTCGAAATCTTAATTTTTGTGCATATGCACTCAAATCGAAATCGATTAATATATACGAGTGCTACAACGGGCAAATTGATTTTTTTAAATGTTACTCACATTAGAAATTCAAATTGCTATATCTCAGGTGTTTCTTAAGGTAAAGACAAAGTAAAAAATACTCCGGAACTCATTAAGATTGAACACTTTAGAAAGAACCTTTTTTCAATTTCTAATTTTTAGTTTGTACATCATTATATATTTAAAAGATTTTTGACGAACTTAAATGGCCGCCATTTTGAAACAAGATGGCGGATGAAGTTGGCTAGTGACCTCGGTCAAGACATTGGTATGTATTGTGTACACACGGAGTTATATCGAAATCAGTTTAAAATATGCGTATTATCGCGTGACAAATTTCAGACCGTTACAAAATGTCAACTATGCTGGATATTGAAAGTGCTATTACCAAGTCATTTTTCAAGATATAGATAAAACAAAAAATGCTCTGGAATCTTTGTATCAAGCACACAAAAGGAAAATCGTTTTCAATTTTTAACTTTATTGCACGTAATTTTAAAATTTATTTTTTTTAAATTTAATACTCTGCCATTTTGAAACAAGATGGCGGATGGAACTGGGCGCTGAACTCGGTCCAGACATCGGTATGTTCTATATATGTACCAAGTTACATCCCAAATTAGTTTATAAATACGCGTGTTATCACGTGTCAAAAATACGATCATTTCAAAATGTGAATAACATTAGAAATTTAAAGTACTATAACTCAGCCATTTTTTAAGATGCAGACGAAACAAAAAATGCTCTGGAATCTTTGTATCAAGGTCAAATGCATAAAAGAAAAATATTTTTCAATTTCTCACTTTTTTGTACCTAATTTTAAATTTAAAATTAAAAAAATATTAAATTGCCGCCATTTGAAACAAGATGTCGGATGGAACTGGCTAACGAACTCTATTCAGACCTTATTTTGTACTATATACATACAAAGTTACATCCAAATCGATTCATAAATACTCGTGTTATCACGTAACAAAAATCAGATCGTTTCAAAATGTCAACCATACTAGAAGTCCAAAGTGCTATATCTCAGTCATTTTTTTAAGATATAGAAGAAATAAAAAGTGTTCTGGAATCGTTGTTTTAAGTTCTAACACATAAAAGAAAAAATATTTTTCAACTTTTAAATTTTTCAAATTTAATTTTAAATTTAAAATTAAAAAAAATTTAAATTGGTGTCATTTTGAAACAAGATGGCGGATGATGCTGGCCAACAAACTCGGTCGAGACATTTATATGTACCATGTATATACCAAGTTTCATTCAAATCGATTCATAAATACAATAGTTACAGTAGGACAAAAGTCATATATATATATATATATATATATATATATATATATAATTCATTATATATATATATATATATATATATATATATATATATATTCATGCAAAGGGATAAAATTCGAAGTTCGCGTGTACAAAAGGTTCCGGCCATTTATCATTCTTTAGTTTTTTCTATCGGTAAACTGTTTTTTGGTTGTGTTTATGAATGAATCAACCTGTTTAATATAGTCTGAATTCAAAATTGAAAAGTTCAACTATTACTGTTCATAAATAAGTGATTAGTTTGTCGCTAAAAGGCCAATCTTCTCGAGATATTGCGGCAAAGTTATCGATCGGTTAAATCGACCGTAAACGATATTTAAAAATTATATAAAGATGGCCGTGGCCTTCAGGAATTTCAGAAATCCGGGAGATCCCGGAAAATTACCATTCGTGTGGACAGAATTATCAGAAGAAAAAAAAATTGATAATCCGCACAAAAATTCCGCTGCAATATACTGCGATTTAAGGAATAAAAATATTGCTGAAATAAGCCCGTATACCGTATTAACATGCTGACGTGATGCATAACTTTATGGAAGAGTCGGTGTTTAACTTTTTTCAGAGTTCAAAAACAAACGTACAACGTTTTCAAAACAAACGTACCCGACTGGCGTTTTCTAAAAAACACAAAGTCTGGTTAAGTAAAAACTGGAAAAAAATCTATTTTTTCCATCAATCGAATTCGAAATAGTTTTGGAAGTGATGGCAGACACAACGTCCGATGACCTAACAACAAAAGATATGATTCGACCTATGTTATTCCTACAATGAAGCATGGCGGGAGACACGTTATGGCGTGGGGAGCATTTTCTTCAAAAAGTGATGGTCCGGTATTTGAAATCCACAGCCAGGTGAATGATACAATATATAAGGATATCTTGCAAGACTATTTTCTGCCTTATGAGAGAAAAAAATTGGTCGCAACTATTTTTCTTAACATGATAACGACATAAATAATGTAAGCAAACATCGATAAGCAATGGTTTTCGCACAAAACCATGCGCGTAGCCAGGGGGGAGGGTGCCCTGGGTGGGAGGGGGCCGCTCGCCCAGATCCAAGATTGATTTTTTTTTAAATCAAAATTTATAAAAGAAAAAAGAAGAAAAATATAAGCAAAGTTAGTTCAATTAGTTAATCAAAACTAACAGTCTATGTTTTGAAATGTGATAAAAGAAGAGACATTGATTCTTTCTTTTTTTCTTTTTAGGAAAATTATTTTATTCATCTTTCTTAAAACTAGAATATTTACTACAATCTGTATTAATCACAGTAAATCAAAAAAATTGGTTTTATAATCCCAATTTGATGTCGTTTCTTTATGGATTTTTTTAAACACCTTTCTATTGCATGCATATTTCCATAAAAAATTAGAGTAAATTCTCGACAAGGATAGAAACTACTATTTATATATTTGCTTTTGTTATCTAAAGTCTAGATAGCAGCAAAAAAAAATTGAAAGGAAATACAGGTGTGAAACGATAATTCCACCATGTGATTAGCCTGGAGAACGGAGGGGGGTGGAAGGTTGTACAAATTAGAGATGATACAGGCTCAGTCCCAGCAAGAAAGCCCGAACCCAAACCAGAGTCCGAAGTGGGCACGGGCTCTATTTTCCTTGTAATGTTCGGGCCCGGGGGACTCGTGTTCTATCTTCATTTTAGTGTTCGGGTCCGGGAGGAGGTCTCGAGCTCTATTTCCATTTTACTGTTCGGGCCCGGGGGGGGCTCGGACTCATTCTTTCTGAGAATTAAAAAAACATTTATGTGTAGAAGAGATTGAAAGAACAACTATTTTCCTTTTAAAATTATTTATTCTTTTCAAGTCATTTCAGTGTCTTTTGATCAAAACGAAAGAAAAATAAAAATATTTTTTTAATGTTTCAATAGTTGATTGTTGCTTCAAAAGAAAATTTGTGATGTATGGAGATTTATGTCTACTGCATTTCCGTCGACGATTAATTGATAAGACGCCTATCAAAATAATCATAAATAATAAATTAGCTTCTGGTTGGATTTTCGTTTAAGGCAGAAGATATTTTTTAATTCAATCGTTTATTTATTTATTTTGTTAGAGAATGATTTCTTCGTTTTTGATGCAGACTAGATGCTTGAGGTTTGCAAATTATTTGACTGTGCGCGAATCATAATCGTTCTTCATATGACAACAGCATTGTGATTTTTTTTCTGTTTGTTATCATGAATTTTGCTTATGCTGAGGATTTCCCTTCGAAGGTAAACATATTTTACATGTTATTCCTATAGAAAACATTCGATTAATGTTTCTTCTTTTCCAATAAAAACAATGGAACTTTAAGATAACTGTATCAATGTTTTAATTTGCGTTGATTTTAAGGTTCCCGTCAGTCATGGGGAATTGTTAAGAGAAATGAATTGATTATAGATAAATGTACAGGGGATGTAGTGAAGGGTATACTGGAGTATACCTTCTGGATTTTTTTAAGGAACACCGTATAACCCTCTGTTTCTCATGAAACCCATAGGATGTACTCTCTAGAATATACTCTGTGCCTTGAGCATATATCCTCTGCGTCGATCGTGTAACCTGTGGTTGTTTTACGACTATACCCTTGAAGATGTACACTTTTTATAGGAAATTCAAAACGTTTTTTGATTCTTCAGCATACAAATAGTAATTTCTATAAACTCTATCCATTTATTCATTTAATATGTCCATCAAATTTTCTTCTTAAAGGACAAGAAATATGGGAATCATTTTGGGTATGAAGGATATTTTTATTTGATAGCAAATTGCTCTTTTCATAAGCTTGAATTAAAATTTTTATTTAACAGTAAATTTTATAAGAAAATTTTAAAAATGGGATATCGCATTTGAAACAATTTTAAAATATCATTAAATCTTTTAGTTATTTATTTTTGTATACTTTTTGTATCGGGCTCGGATCAATGGCGGATCTAAGGGGGGAGGGGCGATGGGGTGATCGCCCCTTCCCTTGGGCCCATAAAGATTTTCAAACCAACATGAGAGATCTTCATGGAATAGGACTTAGGCTGAAGGCCAAGGTCGGCACGGCACGGCCCGGGCCGCGCCAATTCATGAATCAGGCAGTGGCGGATCTAAGGTGGGGGGAGGTGAGATGGCGAAGGGGCGATCACACACCCTAGGTTTGGGCTGGGTCAGGTTTTCTGACTTTTAGAGCCGGGCATTATCCTGATCTTTATTTTTTCTGATGATTTGGGTCGGGCCAGACTTGTTTTTCTTCCATGTCGAGCCCTGCATGTAGTCATTCTTCCTAAATGTCTGTATTTGAGAAGAGACAGTGCTCGGACCCGGAGTCATTTTTTTCTGAAACCTATAATTTTTTTTATCAATGAATAGAAAATATTAAAAGAACTTGCCTCCCCCCCCCCTTAAATATTACTTGTTCCTTTTCAAATTACTCTATTGACATTTTGATTAGAATGAAGGGGAAGCAGAAACTATGTTTTTTTCTATTGTAGCTTTAGAATGCTATTTTAAAAATAAATTATTAGTCACTTCTCCAAACCTATTTTAGCCGTTTCCGACGATGTTCTGGCGCCAACAAAAAAGCGGGAATAATGAATTTGTCTGTAGTTTGGTTTTTGTCTGTAGCAGAGGTTATTTTGTAATAGGTTTGTTTATTATCATTATTATTTAGACATGTAATACGAAGAGGATATTTTCTTCCAATTTTAGTTTGCTTTTGGCGCATAATTTAGATTACTATTGTCCAAAGCGTACACAGGCCGTAATCGCTTTCATATGGAAATAATTTTAGTAATTGTTGCTTTTTTGTGAATTCTGATGATGCTGAAGCTGTTACTCTGCAATTTACGAAGTCACTTTTGGTCGTTAGTAAATTTAATTTCCATATTATTCCGATAGAAAGCAATTGAGCAGTGTTTCCTTTATTCCTGTAAAAGCATCGTAATTTAAAACTTTTAATTTAATGTTATTGTCTGGGTCACGCCTACCCAAAAGATTGTTATGAGGAATGAAATGGTTATAGATAAAAATGTGCACTTTTTATAGAAAATTGATAAATGTTCGATTTGAAAAATAATCGATAGTAATTTCAACAAGTTCCATGCATTTATTCATGAAACACACTTCATTAACATGTCCATAATATTTTCTGATTAAAGGAGACAAAATATGAAACTTTTTTTTTATGTATAAAGTACAATTTTATTTTATACCAAACTTTATTTTATATACTATTTTTTACCAAACGATTCGTGCAATTCTTCACTCCGACCCCTATTCGGGCTGGCATCTTATTTGTTATTCGTAAAAAATATATTTATGTTGCACATTTGTTTAGCGAAATCTTAAGAAATGCATTTTTTAAAATTTACTTTTCTTCGTATTGTACAGCTTTACTATTATGATTTATATTATAAATAGAAGTTAACCTGATCCGCAGCAAAAAAGAAGTCATCCGGACCCAAACGCAACCCACAGCAAAAGAGGTTAACCTGACCCACTGCAAAAAATATAAGTCAAATGGACCCAAATGTGAACCACAGAAAAAGTATTAGTTACAGCTTGGTGCGAAATGGTGGGGGCGGTCGCCCTGGGTCCGGAAATTTAAACGACGTCAAATTTATACCACCAACGTCATTTTTGCCTGTCACAAGTAAATTAGTCTGGGGGGGGGGCAAGCTAAAATTTTGTCCATTTTTGTTTTTTCTGTCCACACGCCCCTGATTAGTTAACATGACCAGCAGAAAAAAGACCCAAACCCGGCCCAAACCCGACCCGCTTGAAAAAAAAGTCGACCGGACCCAAACCCGATCCGCAGAAAATATAGAAGTTAACCGGACTCAAACCCGACCCGTAGTGAAAATATTAGCCCTGACCCGCGCATAGGATGCGAGTCTCCCAATTTTTAATATCGCCCCCCCCCCCTTGAGGACTCTCCACATCCGCCCTTGGCTCGGAGGATCTCGTGCTCCAATGTACTAAAAATCTTTCGGGCGCGGGTTTCAAAAATCGAGCCCGAACTCATCTCTAGTACAAATCTGTACTTCCTCTGAAAATAAGAAATGATGCTACGCAAAATTCAAATTAGTATGGAAGTTGGTTCGTTGGTTTGCTAAATTTCGGTTTTTGGGATCATATTTTGACATTCGTACGGGCTCATTTTTTTAACGGGAAAATTTTATTTATTCATGAGTAGAAAATATAAGAACTATTTTTCACTTTAAATTGCGTACTACATGTTATTTCAATGTTATTTTGATCAAAATGACGGGGGAACTAAAGTCGTGCTTATTTATTTTAGTATTTTATTGCTGTTTGAAATGAAAACTTGTGATAATTACAGATTTATGTTTAAGGATATCTTATTTTTATATCTATCATGTTTTATTTATGTTTATATATCTTTATGTTTATATATCATCTCGTCGAAACCATTCGACATGACACTTTTCAACATATATTTTTCTTTATTATATAGAAGTGATAAAAAAATATATAAATAAAAATGTTCTCAATTTATTATACAGAAGTGAATGTGTTCTTATCATGTAATACTGATATTTTAAATTTGCTTATCATGTTTTTTTTTACTGAAAGTTGGTTAAATAAGTGGTGACTTTCATATGATTTCCTATTTTTGTTTTGATAAATGTGAGAACAGATATTGCATAATACTTACTGAAGGAGGTATATCAAAATAACTCATTAATTTAATATGAATTGTTTATCTTGTTTTGATAAATTTGAGAACAGGTGTTGCAATTTTTTTCTACTTCATCAGAACAATCATAATTTTTACATGAACATCCGAAATCTAATAATTTTTTTTTCTTCCAAACTTCGGAGATCTGATGCTAAAAAAAATTTGGATCTGATATTCTTGATATGATGCTAAGAAAAATATGCTGGCATCTTCTTCTTCTCTTTTCTTGTTATATTTTTTGTTAACATATAAAAATGATGTATGACATAAATGAACTTCCTCATTATTTAGAAGATATATCAAATTAAGTTTATATTTTTATGTAACTAATTTATAAACATATTATTGTCACATTTATTGAGAATTTATTTTAATTTTCTCATCATGTCTCCGAATTCTAAACTAAATATTGCTATTCAGCCTTTTGATGGAAATCCACAAACTGTAGATTTTTTTTTTTTTTTTTTTTTTTTTTGATCAATTATCCGATTTACAAGAATTGAATAATTTTTCTGATAAAGAGCTTTTTGTTCTTTTTAAATCAAAAGTAGAGGGTAATGCTTTACATTTCTTTCTTGAAACACAGTCTCAATTCAAGAATGCAAACTTTCAAGCCATTCGAAAGGTGTTTATAGACTATTTCATGCCCTAAAAAAAGCTAAATCTCTCCAATCCCTGCAAAATTTAAAATTAGATTCCAATGAATCAGTTAAAACTTTTCATTTCGTCTGGATAAGCAACTTCGGCTTGCGTATCCCAAATTGGAACCAGATGCTCTAGATTCACTAAGATTCACTCACTTTCTTCAGGCTTTGCCTAAACAAATCAAAAGAAAAATTTTAGAAGAAAATATTTCCACATTTCATTTAGTTCTTGAACGAGCACATTTTCTACAAGAAATCTATGATTCTCCACCTTCTCTAAATTCTCATATAAATTTTGATCTAATTTATTGCATGGAAAATGACAATGCTGATGAAAATTCAAATTTTTCTGTGAATATGGTCCAACAAACTCCTGTAAGACGTACAAAGGATAAAATTTATGTAAATTCCCATAATGCGCTCTCACCATCAGAAACACAAAATGGAAGATCTCATAGTTTTAATAATGTTAAGAGAAAACATAGAACTTATTCGCCTTCACCTATCAGAGAAAACGTTACGTATAAATATAAAAGAAACTTTCGTCAACAAAAATCTCGTCCAAAGAGACTTTTTTTTAACAAACTTTGACAGATTTTCTCACAAGAAAAATTCTACAGATTCTTATCACAAACAAAATGTCATTCAATGTGCATTTTGCGGACGATTCAATCACCATATGGACACTTGTTACAAATTCAAAAATGTTCTCAACGCATCTAGACAAAATTATACCTCGAACGTTTCGTCTAATTCTCACAGAAAGAAAAACTGTGCTTCTTTTTCTGAAAATAAAAATGATAACATCTATCATTTAAACAAATAGGGGAGATTGGTCCTACTTACCGCCTTCTCTCCCATACTTGTTCTTCAGATACAGTACATTGTTGTGACGAGAAAAACAAGCGTCACATTGACAAAAGTTCTTCAACTACTTTATTGTCAACCACTGCTGTACAAACATCCCAAGTGCAACCAAAATTTAATAAATCTTGCTATTCTCATAATACTTTGGCATCGAAACATCCTTCTGAAATTGAGGAATGTGTACAAAAACGACACATCATTTATAGTTCCTTTGATAACTCTTATTCCCTGCCATGTATAATTATGAATATACAACATAATGAAATATGAACTCTTATTGATACAGGCTCACCTTTATCACTTTTGGATCAAAAATGCTTTAATAGCATTAAATCCAAAATTCATTACAAAGTCTTGTCTAGAAATGTAACAGTATCTACTATAAACTCTAAAATTTTCTTTAAAGGATGTATTGAAATTTCATTTAAAATTGACAAGTACTTTTTCCATCATGTCTTTCATCTTACTGATATAAAGAATGTAAATTTTCAAGCCATATTTGTGTTTGAATTTATAAATAAACATTCCATAACCATTTCTCCAACTTTTAAGTCTATAATAATCAAAGATAAACACATCCCTTTTCATAGTCAAAATGAATCTCCTACCTGTTATTATTTGTATTCTGAGTGTATTTATGACAATATAACAGTGCCATATACTGTGTTAAAACTGTTGTTAGCTTTCGTTTTTTCCAAAACTAAAAAACTAAAACAAATCACTTCACCTTTTTCATTCACGTATAAAAACATTTCATATTTATTTACTCAGAACAGGTGTCACAAATAAAAATTAAATTAAAAAGTTGACATGTTTCGGTTCATTCATAAGAACCGTATTCATAGCACATAAAATCAGTAGAAAATTAAATGACACTGGATATAAATATAATTTAAAAACCAAAACAAAACATTGCGCCCCCTATGATCGTGAATAGCCATTGCCACCGCGGCATATAAATATAATAAATTTTGATCATATATTAAATTTAATATGTATAAAATTAATATTAATAAAAGTAGAAAAACTAAATGACTCTGGATATAAAAGTAATTTAATATTTTGTGTGGTTGCAATTTTTGTGTGTTTAATATTTTGTTGCAATATTTTGTGTTTTGCATTTTTAATTACCTTTATATCCAGAGTCATTTAGTTTTTCTAGTTTTATTAATATTAATTTTATACATATTAAATTTAATATATGATCAGAATTTATTAAATTTATATGCCGCGGTGGCAATGGCTATTCACGATCATAGGGGGCGCAATGTTTTGTTTTGGTTTTTAAATTATATTTATATCCAGTGTCATTTAATTTTCTACTGATTTTATGTGTTATGAATATGGTTCTTAAGAATGAACCGAAACATGTCAACTTTTTAATTTAATTTTTATTTGTGACACCTGTTCTAAGTAAATAAATATGAAATGTTTTTATAAGTGCCATATACTTTTGATGCACACAAAATGCCTTTTTATGAAAATTCTATATCAATTAATCCAAGTAATAATACTTATGTTAATAATGCGTATGGAAATTCTGGTGACAAAAAATTACCATTAGTCAATAATTATGCAACCTATCCTTACAACTATAATTTGCCAAATAGTGATTTATTTACAAATAATTTTGCTAGTACTGCTATGAGTTATCATAATCCCTGTATGGATGGTAATTTTACTTATTTTCCTAACTATTTTCCAACTGATTATGGGAATGTTATTAACTATTTATCTACTAACAGTAATATGGCTGACAAAATTTCACATCTGATAGTGCTAATAACATCAGTTATGTTGGTGAAAATCATATTAATTTGAATGATGGTAATAAAATTTTGGTGAATTCCAACATGGTACAAACAGTTAATAGAGAATTAATCCCTCGCAATTCTTTTGTTTATTTACATGTCAAATATTTGAGCTCTCCATCTGAATATTTTATTTTTAAGCCAGCTTTGAAAAATAAAAGTCTTGTTTTGCATGAATCACTGCATTCTAACTCTTCAATTCAAAATAATTTACTATTAGTTGTATGTCAGAATATATCCAAAGTCGACATTCATTTAAATAAAAATTCAATTATTGGTGAATGCATTAATGTAGATGAGAACGATATTGAAGAATATTCTTTTGACTTAGATTTTGAAAATGTATATTGTAACCAAATTTTACCATCTGAGGAAATTTTAAAAAACGTGTACAAGAACTGTCACCAAATGATTTTGACCTAAAACACTTGCTCCCTCATGAAAGTGACTCTTTAACAAAGTTATTGTTCAGTAAAGCTCTAGCATTTTCTAAATCTTTGGACAGTTTAGGTCATACAGGCCTATACTTCATCCTCAGTTTTCAATGTTGAATTCTCATCCAGTGAAAACCCTACATTTCCTGTGCCACAGGCACTCGAACAAGAAGCTCTTGACCAAATTAATCAAATGCTAAATGCTGGTATTATAGAAAGATCAAATTCATCCTGGGCTTGCCCTATGCTTCTAGTTAAAAAGAAAAGAACCGACATGTCGAAGCCTCAAAAATATCGTTTGGCGTTAGACTTAAGATTGTTAAATTCCATTATCATCCCATCATCATATCCTCTTCCTAGAATTCAAAATCTATTGGTACAATTATCAAAATTTAAATACTACAGTACTCTTGACTTGCCGTCTGCATACTGGCAGATTGCAGTACCTAAAGAAATGCAAGATAAGCTCAGTTTTACCACTCCATGGGGAATTTTTATCTACCTTTGTCTCGTTTTTGGCTTGAAGACAGCTGCGAGCACTTTTCAACAATTAATTGATTCAGTTATTCAATTATCTGAAATTGACTCGTGTTATGCATATCAAGATGACATCGTGGTTGGCGCTAATTCCTTTGAAGAAATGGTTACGAAACTCACAAAACTCTTAGACACTCTCATTGCTAATAACATCACTCTTTCTCCTGAAAAGTGTTCTTTCATGAAAACTAGTTCAGATACACCGTGTATATATTATAGATTTCCAAAGAAAATTTTTATACAGGGTGTCCCAAAAGGTCATTTACAAACTTAACATGCTAGTCTGTCATATCATGATGAACAATATTAAATAGGAAACTAAGGGTTCCAAACGTCTTCCAAAGGAGATATGCGCCATTAAAGTTTAGGGTCCAAAATTTCAAATGATTATAAAAAACAGAAAAATTGGTCGATTCGTTTGCGGTTTTCACTAAAACTATTCTTTATGTCAGTATTTTCTTGAAAATAAATTATAAAGTTAAATTTCAAAAAATGTCGATAGAGGGCGCGTTAGACTTTGGAGTAACGATAAACTAGTTTTTACTATTATTTTTTGCATCTCATTAAACATTTTTATAAGCTTAGACATAAACTTAAATTTTGAGCTCAAAATCTAAATCGTTGGAGGTAGTTAAGTAGCGCAAACTGAATTGCGGGGGAAGGTGCAAATTTCAAATGACTATAAAAAACGGAAAAATTGGTCAATTGATTTGCGATTTTCACTAAAATTATTCTTTATGTCAGCATTATCTTGAAAATAATTTGTAAATATAAAATTCAAAAAATGCCGATAGAGGACGCTTTAGACTTCCTTTTTAGACTTCCAACTCACAGATCATAAAATTCTTCCTATTACAAGTAATATTATAAAAACCACCCAAAACATAAAACCAAGAGGCAGACAAAAAGTTTCATTGGTTTATGTTCATTTTATAGGTCAATTATACCTAATTTTGCTAAATTGATTACTTTTCTTATTGAAGTTACCAAACCTAAAAATAAGTTCTGTTGGAAATCTGAACAAGAAAATGCATTTAATAAATTGGAAGAAATTTTCTTTCAAAAACCCATGCTAAATCTCCCAAACTGGAATGAGACTTTCTATGTTAATGCTAATGCATCAAGGACAGCAATCTCAGCTGTTCTTATGCAGAAATTTCAAGGTGAACTTCGACCTATTTCTTATTATTCCAAAACTTTATCTCAGTCTGAAAAACAGTATCCAGCCATCAAACTGGAACTTTATGCCATTTATAAAGGTGTAACAACTTTTAAATATTACATTTTTGGTCGACCCTTCATTCTCTTATCTGATGCAAAACCCTTTAATAATTACAAAAAAGCAACATCACCTGCCGACATCACTACACGTTGGATGTTGGAACTATCTGAATATTCTTACACATTCCAGCATGTATCAGGCAAAGAGAATGTTTTAGCAGATTTTTTAAGCAGAACACCTCACATTCCTACTGAAGATCTCCATACTAATCCAGATCATATTTCTAGGCAAGAACCGCTACCAATTGTTGATGATCAAAAAGATTTACATAATGCAATTGCTCACTTTCCATGTGGATTATTTGGCAAAACACATCACACTTGTCATCTTCAAAATGACTCTCCAGCTCCAAATAATGACAATAATGAAGACCCATTGTTAGAAATTTTTGATCAAACCATCTTTTCTGAACAACAAAAAGACCCTAAAATTAAGAAAATTTATGAAGATATTAAAGCTAACAAAAAATCTAAAAGTTTAAATGGTTATTATATGAATCCAAGTAATGATTTGCTTTGTTACAATGGACACTTTTCTTCAGAAGATATTGAGCTACATAGAGCTGTTTTACCTTCGTCACTTAGAGCAAAAGCTTTAAGAATTGCTCATGTTACTCATACTGGAATTCATAAAACTATTGTTAATTTAAAGAAAAGATTCACTTGGAAAACCCTCGTATCTGATGCAATTAATTATGTCAATTCTTGTGAAATTTGTTTAGTAAACATAAATCATAAAAAAATACTGCTCCATATTTACCAGCACCACTGCCTACAGCTCCGAATGAAAATGTTTCGATGGATTTACTTGGCCCATTGAGAAATCGCAAGTATGTGATGACTGTAATTGATCATTTTTCTCGTCATCTAGAATTGTATGCCTTGAAAAACATTCATGCTGAATCGGTTACTAAAGATCTATTGCATTACATTTTTTACTCATGGAAAGCCTGAATTAACACTTACTGATCATGGCTCTCACTTCACTAGTGATATGTTTTCTTATTTCAATAAAAAGCTTGGCATAAAATTGGAACACAGTTCTGTAGCGCATCCACAGACTAACGGATTAAGTGAGCGATGTAACACTCAAATTAAGTCATCTGTGAATACAATGGCTTCCCAAGGATTTGATGTTCCAACTGCTTTAAAAATCCACCAATCCATATACAACGCTACGCCTCATCCAGCTAAAAAATTCACTCCAAATCTTCTTCATTTCGGAAGAGAGGTAAATGATATTTATGTCAATTATAAAACCCAATCTTCCTGGAAAATTATTAACACAGCTTATGAAATTCACAAATTAATGGATGTTATTGAAAAAATATACTGTCAAGCTTACAAAAATAACGAGTCTTCTAGACAAAAAGTATACCAAAAATCAAGGGAAAAGTTAAAATTTGCTAATATCGAAGTTAATGATATTGTTTATGTAAAATTTCCCAGTGTGTTTAACAAAAAAGTACAAGACCCTTACATGGTAAAGAAAATAATTTCACCTGTACTTATTCAAATCCAAGATTGCAATAATAATCAAGCATCACCAATGTTGATCCATACTAACAGAATCTTGAAACTTTAAAAAAGAGATGAATAATTGCAGCATCCTTCGGATTCTTCTAAAGGTGCAACACATGATCAACCAGCTGTTGATAGTGCATCTTCTTCTCCTGTGCAACAACATATTCCTACTCAAGTTTCTAATTGTGATTCTGCTTGTAATAGATCTCCTCAAATTACGAGCTCTTCTAAGTGCCAACAAACATCTTCGCATTCATATAATTCAGTGCATTCACAGGCATCTGGTGATAAAACTCCCGCTGCAGTTATAAACAAATCGACTCAATGCAAAGATCATTATGATCTTCGCCCTCGCACCCATAAACAATATAAAATATAAACTAATCTTCATTTTCTTTTTTAGGATGACTTTAACGTTTTTACAGAATCTAATCCATGCTAGCTAAATTAGATTGTCAGAGATGAAGATTGACTATTTTTTTTTTTTTTTTTTTTTTGCTTTTTTCTACCAAAGCTGCAGGCAGCATTTGTGTATTTTTTTTAAACAAAGTTATCTTCTCCTTGAAGCAATGGAATTGTCATTCTCTAAAAGTATGTAATTTTTAAATTTGTTTCTGTTCACTGGTTTATCACTGAAATATTTTCTTCAGAACCATAGTTTTTTTTTGTTTATGCTTCATCTGATTACAGTACTGGTATTTTTAAATTTTCAAAAACTTAAATTCAATAGTTGGTCTAAATAAAGAGAAATATTTTGTCTTTAATATAATAGTTGAAAATATTATGTCATTTATTGAATTATTATGATAAATGTTTATTCTAAAAAAAAAATAAATAAATCAATTGTTATTGATATAAGGTAAAACATGAGTACTCATGTCATCAAATTTTTCTATTGTGACCTTTTATACTAATTGAAATGTTACTTTTTCATTATTTACACTTTATGCATGCTCTAATATCTAATCTCTTTTAACATCTTAAAGAAATAATGATAAAAAGTGTGCATGCTAATGCTTCTACTTTTATTTTTGGTATATTGTAAAAAAAAAATGATTGAGAATGGGTATCTATGGGTCTCTAAGTGTTTAAAAGTTTAAAAAAAAGGTTTATATATATATATAATAATTATATACTTTGGATCCAAAGATATTTCTTTAAGTCATTATATATATATGGGTGATTCTCAAAATAGGGGACAATTTCATAAGTGAAATCTTAAAAAAATTACTGTTAGCAAAATTTCTGAAAAAAATAGGTGTTGTTAATATAGTATTAGGTATACTTTACATGTAGTCAGCAGAGCTAAATATTTAAAAATTAACTTAAAAAAATAATTAGTATTTTTTGAGCCATGCTAATGACAAAACAAATTGCATGGAATAAATGTATTAAGAAATTTTTATTTTCTTCCTGTATAAATATTTTTTTCTATATTTATTAGCTTTCCTTTTCAGCAAATGGTTTCCATTTTTACATATATACATATATACATATAAGGAGAATAAAAACATTACCAAAGAGCAAACTTTGTTTACATGAGCAACATTCTGACACTAACAATGCAAGAAGCTGTCTTAGTGATTTTCTGACAGATTTAATGCATATTTTAGGGATAATAAATGTAATACCTAAATTTAAATGTAAAATTAAACTTTATAAAAGATACAATTTTAAGCAATGGTTACATTTATGCACACAGGAATCTTTAGAATGGACAGAAAAACCATGCTAATGCACTGATATTTGTCCATGCTAATGACAAATTTTAATTTAAACAAGATTATGAGCCATAATATAATGACAAGCCCTTTCTGGGGCTTTTTAAAACACAAAAGTCCTATGCAAATAAGTAAAATAAAAATTTTAATTATAAAATAAACATGAAAATTATTATCCATTCTAATGACATACAATTGATGTACGCCCCTAATATTCAACTTCTATTCTTAAAATACAATACATGCTTCTATTTTCAGGCTGGGATAAAATGGCTACTTGTTGCCATGGAGAAACTATATATTTTCAAACTATTGTCATATGTGAAAATGAAATTTTGATTAATAACCAGCTGTTATAGTATGATCTTGTTTTGAAAATAGAATATGGAGAACAAACTTTAGTTCTTTTTTATATGCGATAATTTTATTTTTAAAAAGAAATTTATTGGATAAATCCTCTCTTTGATTAATATGAAGAAAGAATAATATTTGTTTTATGTTATAAACATGATATTAACTCTTGAAAAAGCTAGTATATACAAGGCAGAGCTGCTGTGGACATCCATGCTAATGACATTTTGAACATTTATTCTGTTATTTTAATGTGTTTTTAACTAAAAAATGAGTAATTCTTGAGTGCAAATAATGAATAATATTAAGACAAACATATCTAAATGTAAAAACATGACAGAAAACCTCTCAATTTTTTTGTATGCCGAAAGACATAAATTGTCCCCTATTTTGAGAATCAACCATATATAAAAACAAGTATTTGTTACTTTACAGATAAAACATGATCATATGTTATTTACAAAGGTTTGAATATTTGAATTAAACATGTTCAAAAAGTATTCAAGATATAAATATTTTATGTGATAAGTTTTGTATACTGACATTATACAAGTTATGTAGTGGATTGATAGTTATGTAGTAGATTAATATATTTTTTTAATGTTTTTATGAGAGTTTAAATATCCTCTCCTTGTCTTTTTTGTCATTTTGAAAGTATTATTCTTAGACAATAGCATTTTTCTTCCTTTTTTTCTGAGAGTTTAAATATTCTCTTTTTGGAATTTACCTTTATTTACTTTGAAAGTGTTGTTGTTGAATTACATTACATTAAAGTTATTCAATTAAAAGAGGTTGATATATTGGAAAGTATTGTATGTATATGGATATATATATATATATATTTTTTTTTTTTTTTTTGAGAGTCTAAATATTCTCTCTTGACCATTTGTATACATTTTCCAATTTTTGTTATAGGAAAATTCTCAAGAATTGAATTTATTGAATTTAATATGATTATCGATTTGTGTCTTGTAATATCATTTGCTTATATGTACAGTATTACAAATCCTTTTTCCTTTTAATATATACTGACTATACATATATTTTTTTACTGTACGCAAAATTTTTTATATATGCTGGTGTTAATTTATATTATTGTACTTGCAATTGCACAACTTAGTGAAGAGACTATCAACTAAAAACTGTATTTATTTTCTACAAATACATAAACTGTATGAACTCTATTTTGAAACAAGATATTTCCCTGTTGCGAACAAACAGCTATTTTAGATGTTTTACTTTTTAATATTTGTCAACTTATCGTGCATTAGCATGTGAATTGTGACTATGATAATATTTTTTTTATTATTGAATGTCGTGTAAAACAATTATTGATATTCATGTGATTCTTATTCGTGTATCTATCTTTTATGATTGTTTTATATGTTCATTGTGCATACTTCAGAAAATATTGTCTCGATGTAAAAATTATTGAATTTGTACATCTCACCAATATTTTTTCTTGGGGAGGCTGGGGTAATATGTTGTGGTTACTCATAACCACTGCCATATTTTTTTATTCAATTTAATTTATCATGTATTTTATTAATTTTTATTCATTTATTATAAAAATGCGCATTCTAAAATTTATTTTAGTTCTCGTCTTTTTTTAAATTCCCCTGTAAAGTTTCTTTTCTTACGTAACTTTTCGTTTATTCCAAAATGATGGAATGATTTCGAATTTGTTACTTTCGGTTGTGGTTTGTTCCTGAGCTTTCTCGAATATTCGATGGGGGATGTACTTCCGTTTTATTGCCCCTCCTCCCGTCCAATCGGACTCTATTCTACTGATGCGTAATTTAAATTAGGTGAATCCTTGTATACATTATTGGCTTCGTATCTTTCAGGTGCTATAAAAGTTTAATCTTAAAAATTAAATTTCCCTATTAGTGTTTAAGCATTTGGCCTGTCTGTTTTATCGCCACATCTATAACCCTGCCGATTGGCGTATTATGAGATTATGGCAACCCCCCCTCTACCCTTGGCTGCTGCTTTCGTTTCTTTGGCAGAACAGGACAGTGCAGAATCCTGTGAGGGTGTGCTTGTCCGGTGTCTGCGAATGATTTTAAAAAAATGGACGGAAGGGACTGTTTGTTCCGATATGAAAAAATAAATTAAATGAGGCATTAGATGGGTCCTCGGAAATAAGACATATGGTGTATGGAAATGCTTCGTCGAAGCATAATCACTTTTCAGATGAACTTCATTGTATTCAAAGAATTACATAAGGATTCCAAAAAGGAACATGTCTCCCCTAATTCCCCAGGAGAAACTCAATTCATTTCAAGTATTTTCTTAATCGTCAAATGTGGATTTTAAAAGAGATGCTACAGTGCCAGGTCTCTAAAAAAATGAGAGACCACGTTGTATTTTATCTGCTTTTTCCGCAAAAATAAAAAAACAAGATTTTTGCAAAAAAAAAAAAAAAAAATATTTTTTAAAGAAGAGAAACTTTCTGCATACTTATTAATGTATCTGTGTTCTTTTTTTCAAGTTCCTGCAGGTAAGCATTATTCTATTATTCTGTTTATTTTTCTTTACATCTGTCCAAAAAAATTGATGAACTCTGTCGGTCACGTCGATGGGTCTTTTGCGGTCACAAGACGCATTGTACCTGGAAAATTACTAATTCTTTTTCGGAACGGCTTAAAAGGTTCCCATGCAAACACCATACATGGTTTATAAACTTTAATAATAAAAACAAATAGGAAAAAAGTTGTCATTCTAAATTGAGAAATGGAAATAAAAATAGTTTGCTTTTTTGAAAAACTTTTAATATCTGTAATTTTCACAATCACTGAAAATCACATATTAAGTTATTGGTTTGAGTAAACTCATCAAATTTTATAACTGTTATTACATAAATATCTATTGAATAAATAGAATAATACTAATGTCAAATAATTGAGTAAAAATAGTTAGACTTATATACACTTATCAACATCAATTTGAAAGCTTTTACAATCAAAGTGGGCTCCTTATGCCTGCATAAGGAGCCCAATTTAACCCCAAAAACAAGTAATATTCTTGTTGCGCACCAAGAACATACCTGCTAATGTTGAAAATTATGGTGACAAAATATTTAAAGAAAAAGAATTAAAATTTAATCTACGTCTTGACTTTAGTTTGATGTAGTGATTGTGATTGTATCTGAGGTTTTGTTTGTCTTTTGGGCTGCTCATAAAACAATATAAAATCTTCTGGTGAAAAATAGGGTCTTAATTTAGAAACATGTACAATAACAGAAATCTGTCCTGTCTCATAATTAAATTTATCTATTTCATAAGTTACATCAGAAAGTTTATTTATAATTTTATATGATCCAGAGAAAGTAGGTTCTAAATTTCGAGTGTTAGGGTATTTAAATTCTTCATAAATTACAGTCTTGTATTTTTAATGGGAATTCTACAAAATTATTATCCACCATTTTAAAAATCTGAATCACAATTATCGTGAAAATTGTGATTATATTTACCTGTTAACTTTAACCAGAAATTTTATCTGATAAAAATAGAAATTGTAAATATCAGTTATACCTTAAATTGGGATCAACTTTTTCATTCTACAATTTTATAAAGATAAAGAGATACAAAAATTTTAATGATAGGTAATTTCTTACTTAAAATCACAAAATTTACTGAAAAAATAATTATATTTATCAGCCAAAACTCTAGCAGCAGCTTTGTACAGTTCCATCTTTCTTACTGAATTTAAATAAATTATAAGAATCCGGGAACTAAAGCTCACTGCCACCAGAAATTCTAACAAATAAAAGAAAAAACATGAATGTTAACTTAGTTTTCCAGCTCTAATGTCTAGTAGTAGGGACATTATCATAAAAATACTGCATTCTAAGGATAGTCCTTTATAACTATCAAATAACAATAAATTAGAAAATGTAATTTTAAAAATAAAATTGAGCTTCTGCGTCCTTTTATACTTCATTATTATTTCATACTTACCATTAATAGTGCATAAAAATATCATAATAGTCCTTAATAAGCAACAGTAAATATATTAAGAACATCATACTTCTCAATTAAATCCTTAAGAAATAACATGTTTTCTCTCCAACAAGTAATAATAATAATTATAATAATAATAATAATAAATAGGTAATAAATAAGATTCGCAGACAAATAATCAAATAAATAAACCTGACAAACAGAGAATAATTAATCTAAATAAATACATTAAAAAGTATATAAAATAATAATCAAAACACTACGAAAAAATTCTCACCGCAATCCAAGTGGGCAAATCTCGAAAAAAAATCTGCCTAGTCACAAATTTACAAGCAACTGTCTCGTAATTTTTTTCTTCTTCTTTTTCATCATAACGAGGAATGTTTAGTTACCAATCGGAGTTCAAGAAAAATCTTCATTAAAATCCAATCTTCATTAAATTCCTCATCGAGCACCTTTTGCAATTACACATAAACAGCAAAAGGGTGGAATATCAGGCCTAAGAAATTCACAAGAAATTTCGATGAGACCTTTCAAACCACACGCACAGAGATCTATTTAACATTAATATCTCCTCTGTCATAGTCACTCGAGGAATCAAGAGATAATGGCAATTCTAGCTCCATACACTCTCAACAATGGCTGGAAAAAATTTTCGGTGATCCACGGGTTGATCATATTAGGTCCACTTCGTTCCATAGTAGATTCCTTTCAAAATCCGAAAAACGGCACTAGCATATTATTAGCTCCCGTCACTTAATCTATCTTGTGCGACTTTTATATTGGATGTAACATTTTAAGGAGAAACTCGAATTATCTTCACTGGTTCCCTTTTTTTTAAACACACAGTCGTGGCAAGTGAGGGAAAAAACAACATAAATAAATAAATGTAGAAGATTCATTAAATTACACATTGACTGCTGCAAGTTAGTTTATTAAACTGTTGTCATATAGAGAGGAAAATGCTCTTTTTTCAAGCCGTCTTCAACCGAAACATGGAAAAGAATATTCCATCATTACTTCAGCAAGCCGTCCTAAATGTAGTCATCGGAGAAAAAGCAAAGAATTTCCATCATCACCTCCAGGCTTCCTTCTTAAATCTAAAAACAAACTTCTACAATATTCTCTACTCTCTTACCATCATTTTTTCATGTAAACATAATCCTTGTCTAGCGTTGAGATTTTTATTTCATTCAGACGATAAGTTTTATTTTAAAGATATTATTGTTTAATTTATAATTGAATTCAGAATTTCGAATACCCTGCAGACGATATTTTTACAGACGATTATTTTAAGAGAAAAAGTAAAGAAATGAATTTATTCATATGCACAAATACCAAACGTTGAAGAGAAGAAAAATAAATAAATAAAAATAATGATATACTTTTTAAAGATATAGTTTTGGAATAAATGTAATAAGACTTTCTTAAAAAGGGTTGATAAAAACAAAGAAAAAATTAGTTTTATTGAAAATATTAAGAAACAAAGTTTAATTAAGAATGCTTTTAATTTAGAGCCATCTTTTTAATTTATGCATATTGTAATAAATGATTTTTAAGGCGAATTAAGGATTTATATCGTTTCCGTAAAGATTAATATAGATCTAGTAACAGGATTCTAATTTAATAAGATGAACTAAGTACGGAACTTTTTAAAAGGAAATTAATATAGTATAAAGGTTAATTTTGGCGAAAAAAATAAAATTTGTAATATATGTTACAGTCTAATGGGTTGAAGCAAAAATGTACGAATCAAAATGTAAACTATTTCTCAGTCATTTAAGATACCATTTGTATACGATATTAGCATAAAAAGTTATTAAACATATTTTCATTTCATTTTCTTTGTAATGCAAGAAATAAAATAAAATAAAATAAAATAATATAAAAAATGATGAGAAATGTTCATGAAGAGCACGCATTTAAATAATCAGAAAAATTGCGCGAAAGGGCTTAAAAATAGTTTTATCATATACCGTACTTTCGTTGTCGAACTATCTTTTTTCAATTTTTGGAAGTAATTTTTTTATAATTTGGAAAAAATAATCAAGTTTTGACAAAGTAAACACGTTTACACAACTCTCGAAATTCTGACAAATATATTCTAAAAATTGGAATCTTCAAATTGCATATTCCAAGTGTCGCAATGAAATATCAGAAAAAATGTTGAAATGCGTGTCTTTTATTATTATTAATGCTTAATCGGCTTTTAATAAAAGAATGTAAGTATTTTTTTTATATATATATATAAAAGAATTTTGTATGTTTCAGTTATTTTTTAATGATAAATCTTTAAAAATGTATTTTAGATATTAATTAAATATAAAATGGGATATTTTAATGCCGTAATAAAATAAAGAACTAAAATCATTCTGTAATTTGTAATAATTTCTTTTATGCTAAATCTTAAAAATTTATTTTAGATAATTAAATGTAAAAATGGAGTATTTTTATATCTTAGTAAAAGATTTGAAATTTGTTTTTAAGCTACCAGTTTAAAATATTTTCGTTACTTTATTTTTTTCTATAAATTTTCATATTACATCATTATTAATGTGACAACAAAAATGGATAATGATCGGTTTGGATTTAATGATGTATGTTTGGTTAAATACAAGATTACAACTATAATTATATGTAAAGAATATCCCGAAACTAAAGATTTGCAATTGGTAAATCCCAAGTGATGCATTTAAAAATCAGAAAAAATGCTGAAATATGTATTGCATTTTCTTTTGACTTTTTCTTTTCCTTTACTAACTCGGCTTATAATCAGATGAACATAAATACTTTTCTATTTGAAAGAATTATGCGTGTTTATTTTATTTTATATCTTTTTAATTATTTTTTAAATTTGACTTTTTTGTGCCCGAAATATTTTTTGCAATTTTGAGAGAAAATTTTTTTTTACTTTAACAATATTACTGCTAGCTATCCAAACGGATTTACTGAAGTTTAACAACCTTGTCATTGCATAAAATCTAATGAATGTAATTGTTTTACCTACTATTCAATTAATTTTCAGATGAAAATAGACAGGAAAAGTGTTTAGAAACGTTTGAAAAACATCGAGTCACAACAAATTTTAACAGAAATTACAATTTTCTAACATTTTTTTTACGTTTAGTAACACGTTATTCTATCAGAAAAGTAACCAATATTTTTAATTTAAAGAGTAAAATATCCAGAAAGATTGAATTAAATATATCAAAATAGTCTTGGATGCACTTAAAAAGTTAAAAAATAAAAATAAATGCAATACGATACAAAATATATAAAACATAAAGATATATATACAATATATATATATAATGCAAAAAATAAAAATACCAAAATAATTTGAAAATACAAAAAGTAAACGTTTCGCTAAGTTAATCGCAAGGCAACATCAGTACAAATGTCCATTGCCTAACAAGCAGTGCAATAAATCAAGAACAGTTACAGTTAGTTATTAAGCTATTGCATAGCTTTTATCACGGGCTTTGAGCGCGGCGACCGAATCCAAAAATTCCGTAACGAGAAATATCCTAACACATCCGTAACGAAAAAACTTAACACTCGGCTACCGTCGTTTCGCTTCGGCAGACTTCGGCATGGTATCCTTCGGTAGACTTCGGCAGAAATTGACGCGGTATTTTTCAGATATTTAGAGGATAGCAAGTCTCAAACTTATATATCTTATTTCAGTTACTATAAATCTATAGTTTCAATAATAAAAATTCCTGATAGAATGTGTATAGAAAAGAATCGTCTTAAATTAAAACAAGGTAGGATAATGTAGCTTTTGGTGAGTGGAGACCCGCCCAATGGTGAGGATCGAGAAATTTAAATTCTTATAACTCGCGATCTAATTTTCGTATCGCGGCCAAATTTTGTTTGGTAATTTATTATGAGACAGTGTTAATTTTTGGTGAAAGGAGACCCCCCCCCCCCTATGATGAGGGTCGAAAATTTTAAAATGCTTATAACTCGCGATCTAATTTTCGTATCGCGGCCAAATTTTGTTTGGTAATTTATTATGAGACAGTGTTAATTTTTGGTGAAAGGAGACCCCCCCCCCCTATGATGAGGGTCGAAAATTTTAAAATGCTTATAACTCGCGATCTAATTTTCGTATCGCGGCCAAATTTTGTTTGGTAATTTATTATGAGACAGTGTTAATTTTTGGTGAAAGGAGACCCCCCCCCCCATGATGCGGGTCGAAAATTTTAAAATGCTTATAACTCGCGATTTAATTTTCGTAGCGCGGCCAAATTTTGTTTGGTAATTTATTATGAGAGAGTGTTAATTTTTGGTGACAGGAGATCCCCCATGGAGAGGGTCGAAAATTTAAAATGCTTATAACTCGCGATCTAATTTTCGTAGTGCGGCCAAATTTTGTTTGGTAATTTATTATGAGAGAATGTTCATTTTTGGTGACAGAAGACACCCCCCCCCCACGGTGAGGGTCGAAAAATTTAAAGTGTTTATAAGTCGCGATCAATTTTCGTAGCGCGGCCAAATTTTGTTTGGTAATTTATTATGAGACAGCGTTAATTTTTGGTGACAGGAGATCCCCCATGGTGAGGGTCGAAAAATTTAAAATGCCTATAACTCGCGATCTAATTTTCGTAGTGCGGCCAAATTTTGTTTGCTAATTTATTATGAGACAGTGTTAATTTTTGGTGACAGGAGACCCCCACGATGAGGTTCGGAAAATTTAAAATGCTTATAACTCGCGATCTAATTTTCGTAGCGCGGCCAAATTTTGTTTGTAATTTATTAAGGTATTGCATAGCTTTTATCGCGGGCTTTGAGCGCGGCGAAAGAATCTAGAAATTCTGTAACGAGAAAAAAAAAAAACAAACACTCCGGCTAACGTCGCTTCAGTTTGGCAGACTTCGGCACGGTATAGACTTCGGCAGATGTTGACGCGGTATTTTTCAGATATTTTGAGAATATCAAGTCTTAAACTTATGTTTTTTAGTTCAGCTACCATAAACGTATAGTTTCAATGATAAAAATTCCTGATTAACCTACATGTATTGTAAGATAATAAAAATATTTTAAACGATATTGACTTTTCATTTGTTCAATACAAGAAAAAAAATTTTTATCGGTCATCAGGCTCAAAATGTTTAACTTGAATTAATATCAAAGACAAAAAAACTGCATAAATAAAAAATAAATAAATAATTATAATTGCATAAGTTGATAAAAAATGCTATGCAATAGCTTTACCGCGGCAGTCCCCGAGTGCCACACGTATTTTTTTTTTTTTTTAGAAACAGATAATTTCACTAGGGATAGAACGAGCCTCATTCATGGTTGCTATCACAAATATGTGAAGCAGCCTTCGAGGAGTAATCTACCGTGACAACTATTACAGCAAGATTTTAAAATATTGGCGTTCGCAAATGCTGGATCTTCATTATTTTATTCGATCTTGTATTTTTTTTTTCATTCAGACATTAAATGTATATGAATTGCAAGTGAAATATATGTTTAAAATAAAAAAAAAATTCGCAGCGACCCAAACAGAAATAGAAAACTGTTAATAATATTGTTATTAATAAACGTCAATATATAATAAGAAATCATAAGAAATGCACAGGTATATATTGTCATTACTACACATAGATAGTTGCGAAAATAAATGGTAAGGCAGAATAATAGTCAGTAAAAAAAAACATGTACTGTTAATATTACACCAGATTCAAACGGTTTAAACCTTAAAAATGCATTTTAGTCATTAATTAAATATGCATCTGGACAATAAGCTATCTAATCCTTTTTTTCTTAAATTGCTCCTGGTACTCCAAATGTAAAATTTACAACAATTATAACAATATAATATTTAGTCAATTTTTCTTTCAGTGTCATTAATTAAATTTATAATATCAAAAATAAAGAGCACATATTTTTTACTTCTTAATCGTAAAACTTCTAATTAATCTTTGACAATATATTAAAAAAAATGAAATTTTGAAAAGGAAATTAAAAAATATGTCATTATTGTACGAAAATTTTCTGCAACAAATAATTATGTTTAATTAATGAATTTTGTTCGCTGAAAGTTGTGTTTTTAATTTATTATTTCAAAAAATGCTTGTTCATTTTATAAAAAGGAAAGTATGAATTTTAAAAAAACACCATTGTTACAGTGTTTATGAATTCAAATGCCATATTTAAATTTTGAAAATATTTTTTTCCCGGTCTTTAATTCAAAATGCATGGGTTTTTTTTTGGTTTTTTTTATCTAAATGGCTAAATAAATGTTCTCTAAATTCATAGAAGAGTAAATGAGTTTATTGGATTTAATGTTTAAATGGACATTTTAATATCATATATGCATCTGCATTTGCAATTTCTCTTCATTGTACGGCGGCTTCGTGCAAGACAAGACTCCACATTCAAAAACTCCCTGTCGGCTGGGCCCATAGGCGAAGATAGATTTCTTTAATTGTTCATTCCAATAACGAATAAATGAAATTCGGCTCAAAATGCCCACTTTGATTACATTTTTGAAATATATTCGGATTTTATGAAAAAATCGACGAATATGGCATCTTATATAGTTCGTAAATAATAGAAACTGTCAAATGAATGCGTTTGAGAACAAAATTGATTTTAAAAAGTTGTAAAAAAATAAGGAGATTTGCTATTTGAATAAATCCCCAATTCTTCGATCCCGTTTGCTACGGAAAAATTCTGTTCAAAATGTCCATTTTGATAGCATTTTTTTAAATATATTCTGCATTTATCAAAATACTAGCCAATACCACACATTATATAGTTCCGAAATAAGAGAACTTGTCATTTAGATGCGTTTAAAATCAAAAATTAATTTAAAAATAAGTCAGAAAAATAAGCAGTTTGTTATTTGAACACTTAATCCATTTTTCCATCACGATTATTTGGGGAAATTCTAATTAAAATGTCCAATTTCAAATCATTTTTTGAACTATATTCTGCCTTTATCAAAAAACTCTGCAATACGTCACAATATACAGTTCCCAAATAACAGAACCTGTCATTTAAATGCGTTTAGAATCAAAAAGAACAAAAAGTCAGAAAATAAAGAATTTGTTATTTGAATACTTCGTCAATTTTTTCATTGCGATCGCGTCATCTTCCAATGAAAAATCTGAAGAATGGATTTTCTTACACCAATTCTGACGCGTGAGCTGTGTGATGCAATCAACACCATAAACTTCATATTTCTCTACATGAGCCTCTGCAGTTGTTGTTTTTTTCTCTATGGAAATAAAAAAAGAAAAGAATCTAAAATGTCCACTTTTGCAGTCCATTTTTCACCCTGAACACACACATGCAAACGAAATCACACCGCACGTGTTTCTAATGTAACCTCAATATCACTCATATCAAATGGTTTGCTAAAAACATCACTCATATAATTCAATTAATATATATATATAACGCTCTCTAAAAACCGAAAATTCTCTCTTGCCAACTCTTTAATATAAAGACTTATCGACATAACAAATGTACGAGAACTTATCCGGCAAATTCTATTGTAACACAAAGACGATATTTTCCTCGACATTCATCATAGATCATTTTGATAAATTATTACTGCAATCAAAAATTAATAATAATCGATGGAAGATTTATTCGCAAAAAATAATGAAATTGGGAGTGCTTATTTGATTTTTTCTGAAAAGCATTATTTTACAATTTTCTTTTTTAATATTTCTACTAATGATAGGGGATTTCATAGATACACAGCTGTAATTTTTTCTTGAAGCATTAACCAACAATATTCTTCAAGTTTCTTTATTTCGTATACACGTACATTGAGTTATCAAAATACTTTTAGGAAAAATGCAGTATTTAGTACCTTTACAAAGTAAACATTTTAAAAAGTAAGCATTATATTTTTCGGGTATATCATGCGTATTCTAGTAAAATTCCTATTTGGCCTTAGAGGTTTTCCCACAGTAATTTAGTTTTTCGAAAGGTCTATCAATATGCTTGTAATTCAAAAGAAACTTTATGGGATAGAAATTGTCTGTAGGTAGAATGATAAGAATATATCCTGAATTTTAAAGGCTGGTAGGACAAAACAAAGATTTTTGGTCAAAGAATTTGTTTCCGAAAACGCTATTTATTGTCTTTTATGCCCTTTGTTTCACGTCACCTTTCATATGTTTCTTCTTCACAAGCGTTTAAAGATGTGATTTCCGGAAGCATATCCTATGGCGAAAACTGCTTGTATAGATTATTTATATCCCCTATTAAAGTTTTTGCTTGCTGTTATTTTTATCACATTGTATTATCTAAAATTAAAACTCAGCTTGAATTTTGAAATCAATATAAACATGTTTAATGTAAATTTATTAGCATCCGATGCTATTTCTTTCAGACAATCTAAAAAGTGTCGTGTCAAAAGTTGCGGCACACTTACCTATCATACGTAGTATAGGGTAAGTCTTGCAATCGTTTTGAAAATCGAAAAAAGAAATTGACGGATTTACACGTTTCAGATACTGAAGATTCCGAAAAATGTATTTTTAGAAAAAAAATTGCCAGCCGTCTGTCTGTCTGTCTGTAAACGCTCACGAACAAATAAAGATAGAGACTTAAAATTTTATATGTACTTAATAAGTAAGAATAGGACGAAGCCTATTTAATATCAGTAATCTCGATTATCCGGAACTAATTTTTTCGGACTCTCGAAAAACGTTTTTGACGGATTTACACGTTTCAGATACTGGAGATTCCGAAAAACATATTTTTAGAAAAAAAAAATTGCCGTCCGTCAGTCTGTCTGTAAACGCTCTAAATCACGAACAAATGGAGTTAGAGACTTAAAATTTTGTATGTACTTAGTAAGTAATAATAGGACAAAGCTTATTTAATATCAATAACCTCGATTATCCGGAACTATTTTTTTCGGACTCTCGAAAAATGTTTTTGACGGATTTACACGTTTCAGATACTGGATATTCCGAAAAAGAAATTGCTGTCCGTCAGACTGTTTGTAAACGTTCTATCTCACGAATAAATGGAGATAGAGACTTAAGTTTTGTATGTACTTTCTTTCAGACAAGCTAAAAAGTGTCGTGTCAAAAATTGTGGCACACATGCCTATCATAAGTAGTGTGGGGTAAGTCTTGCAATCGTTTTGAACATCGAAAAAAAAATGACGGATTTACACGTTTCAGATACTTGAGATTCCGAAAAAAGTATTTTTAGAAAAAAAAATTGCCGTCCGTCTGTCTGTAAACGCTCTATCTCCCGAACAAATGGAGATAGAGACTTAAAAATTTGTATGTACTTGGTAAGTAAGAATAGGACGAAGACTATTTAATATCAGTAACCTCGATTATCCGGAACTATTTCTTTCGAACTCACGAAAAAGGTTTTTGACGGATTTACACGTTTCACATAGTGGAATTTCCGAAAAACATAGAAAAAAAATTGCCGTCCGTCTGTCTCTAAACGCTCATCTTCCGAACAAATGGAGATAGAGACTTAAAATTTTGTATATACTTAGTAAGTAAGAATAGGACGAAGACTATTTAATAACAGTAACCTCGATTATCCGAAACTTTTTCTTTCGAAATCTCAAAAAAAAATTTGACGGTTTTACACGTTTCAGATACTGGAGTTTCCGAAAGACATATTTATAGAAAAAAAAATTGCCGTCCGTCTGTCTGTCTGTAAACGCTCTATCTCATGAACAAATGTAGATAGAGACTTAAAATTTTGTATGTACTTAGTAAGTAAGAATAGGACGAAGACTATTTAATATCAGTAACCTCGACTATCCAGAACTATTTTATTCGAAAAATAATTTTCGAAATTTCGAAGTCTCGAAAAATTCGTTCTGAAGAAATGTATATAAATTTTTTTGATTTTTTAAGGAAAGGGCGTAAAAGGCAATAAAATAACACACATTTTGCATCAAGAACGAAGTCGGTCGGATTAATAGTTGCCGAGGTATTTGTAATCCTGTTTTCCACATTCTTCGATTTTTCATGACCTTGTATTTTCTTCAAATTTCAAATCAAAGGCATTTTTAATTGGAAATGAGACGCTTAATCTGACGCAGTAAACTGTTAGTTAATATGATTATTGTTTTTGGAGTTTTAAGGATGTTTCTTTTACGCAATCTGGTACTACTTGTGTAGTTTAATATTTTACATAATTTGTCGAAATGGGTTCATCAGCAATTGATTAATGGAGCATTACTATGTAAATTAAGAATATATAAATATACGTTTAAATTTTATTTTCGAATTGCAATGCGTTTTATAAATAGTTTTCACATATTTTATTTTCACATATTACAAAATGCGTATCCATGATGGGTAAGTATTACGGTGGCCCCCAACGGCTAGTTTCGTAATCTGGCCGTTAAAACGAGACATTCATACAATTTTATTTTTAAAACGCATTTCCTTTTTCTCAGAGTCTATAAAAAAGCGTTTAAACTAAAGAAAAAATCCGTTTTTGATGAATCTAGTCAATGAAGAAGTAGCACGTCAAATTGTATCTCTTTATTATTCCGTAATTACAATGTCTCAGAGAGAAATTGTTAATCAATTGGGTAACGCTGTTTTGTTTGCTATTACATTGATAAACACAAGAAAAATGAAGTTAATCCTATGCATTCTAAAGGGGTCGTCCTTCTAAAAGACCTCTATCATTTTTATTTATTTATTTATTTATTTATTTATTTTTATCGGAGGCGAAACTGAATTCTGCAATGCCAGAATCCACATTCAGCTTGTATTTATATTTTTCTTAAACACATTTATATATTTTTTTCAATAAAAATTTTGACTAAAATAAATATACTGAAACGTATAATTAATATGTCCACATACTTACCTATGTCTTTATGAGTACATATTTTTAATATCCTATATTCATTTTAGTCATAGTTTTTTACAATCAACCAGGTGTTCTTAAAACTTTCGCTTTGAACTTTTTATTCCCAACGGATTACTTTATTTTTTACCTTATTTTCTAACAGACTTTGAGATAAATTGAATTCCTGTTTAATTTAGCTAAGTTTAATACAGTTTTGGTTTTATTCTAGAATTTTGTGTTATTGGAACATTTTGCGATGAAACTGTTAGAAATGTTTCCATACATTTATGAAAACATTTTACTTAAAAAAAATATTTGCAATATATTCTTTACAAAAGAAGAACTCGGGACATCATAACGTATTTTTATTACGACAGTTTATAAAATCTGTTTTTCTCATTCAAAGAAACAGCTGCTATAAAGAATACTGACTGTTCATCTTTTGATTATAAATCCTTACAAAACTAGACTTTGGAGTGCCACTGTAACACTTACACATCTTTGATATGTGTGCTATGAAATATGAAAATAAACATGTGAAAACTATTTACACAATGCATGACAATTCAAAAAATAAAATTTAAACTTATATTTCAATATTTTAATACATATTATAGCTTTATAACGGAGTTACGGTTGCTGCTTGGTTAATATTTATATTAATTTTTTCCTAGCATTATGCATAATAGATCTGTATCTGCTGAAAATTATGCATATATTTACGAAAGTTTTACAGTAATGACATTTGCAAATGAGATACACTTTTGTTGTTTTTTTTTCACCTTTATATATTCACTAAATCAACACAATATATAAATAATTAAGAAAAGTGTCATAACAAAGACGTCTTTGATGAAGGCAGCTTTTAATATATTTCTAGGAGTCAATCGGTTGCTGAAATTTGTTTCAAAAAACGAAACAGAAAGAAAAGAGACAAAAAGAGAAACGCATTGTTTGTAGATTCGATTTATGCAACTGTTTGATAATCAAGATTAATAAACACGTTATAGATTGGAAAAAAGGGATCCTCCCCTCCTCTCCATAACATGTAAAAAATATGCAGTGAAGACAAGAACTAAGAGTATAATTTAATGATAATTTAAAAGGAATTTATTTCAAATGACATTTTTAGGTCTTTCATGAAATTTTCTATTTTTGATGTTTGCAGTGTGTTTAAGATGCAACTTCAACTAAGAAACTTAAGACACTTCAATTGCAATTTAAATGTTTAGGTTGGTGCATATTTTTGGAAATCGTTTTGTTTTCTCGGATTAGGACATGGTTCAATGGATTTTTTATGGGTTCAAAAATGCGCTTTCCTTGACTTCAAATTCCTTGAAATTTCAGGTCTGTCGGGTTGTGTTTTGACGGAAGTGATATTTTCTTGCATAGATCGGGTTATAATTGAATGAGATTGTTTTGTTGTTCTTTTCGGATAGGGTTTAGAGTAGATTCCAGTTGCATTGTTTATGTTCTGGTCGGTTCGTGTGAACAGAAATTATTTTGTCCTTGCCGGTCCGGTTTACAATTCAATGGAATTCTTTCGTGTTCGGATTGGGTTTTCGGTTTATTTTCGATTTTTTGTTTGCACATGTCGTTGGAAATTACTTTGTTTTTCTTTCGGGTCGGAGGAATTTTTTTCGGGTTCATGTCAGGTTTTAAATTGCATTCAAATGGATTTTCAGGTTCAAGTGGTGATGCATTTTAACGAAAAATAATTTATCTTCAAAAAATCGGGTTACAGTTGAATGTTTTTTTTTCGAAATCCTTTTATGTCGGTTTGTTGGATTTTTTCCCCTGTTTACATGGATTTTTAGAATTTGAAAGGAATATTCGGGTTATAATCATGTTGTGTTTCGACGGATATTGTTTTGTCAGGCTCGAATCGGATTATGTTTCGATGGAAGTGAAGGAAGTGGTCATTTTTCAATTAGCTTAACAATATCTATGTTTTTTGCAGTAAACGTAAAAAAAAACTAGACTGTTTGAGAAAAGATTTGCCTTATTCCAATTAGCCTAGAATTTTTAAGGACCTTAAGAACAAACCTTGCTGTTTGCTAAGAGCTGAATATCTTACTTAGACTACGACATATAAAAATGTTAATCATAGTACACAAGCCAGCATAAAATAATTTAAGCACCATTCTAGTTAGATTTGGAAATTGCTGAAAGAGAATTTCAAACTAATGTATGTGTTTCTTAACTGAATTACATTTTTGATTGCATTTTGTTAATAGATACAAATTTATGTATCATATGCAAGGTTACTCAAAGAATTCGTATAATTTTTCTATTGTATACGGGAACAGCTAAAACTGAGTTTTCAAATGTATTATGCGTTTCTATATCATTAAATTAGGCGTAAAATTTTAACGTATTGAATAGTGTAGTTTTTTTTTCCCTGAAGGTGTTGGAAAATGTTTCATTATTTATGTTTGATGCATGATTTTCTCTTGTTATAATTTAAGTCTGTTTCTTGAAGAATAAATCCTTTTAAACTCCAAACTTCTGCCGCTGACATTAACCCC
Organism: Maratus speculifer; assembly: GCA_964019185.1. NCBI lineage: Eukaryota > Metazoa > Arthropoda > Arachnida > Araneae > Salticidae > Maratus > Maratus speculifer. The sequence goes on from OZ025290.1 coordinate 167,816,704, forward strand.
CTGACTGCCCAGCCAAAGGGCAATATTAGGTAGATTTCGTATGAAATACTACCTATTGCATTGTCTCCCATGTTGGAATTTCTGAAAAATTTTTGCGGATCTACACGAATCATGACTCCTAGACCCCAAAACTACCATCAGTAAAAAAGTTTATATATCTATCTATCTATCTATCTATCTATCTATCTATCTATCTATCTATATCTATCTATCGGTGTATATCACTTTCTTCTAGACACGATAACTTCCATAATTATGCTCAGATCTTCATCAAACTTTTACATAAAATCAAAGGGCATAAAATCTCGGTTAAGTTCGTTAATGGGCAAAATCGGACCAAGGAGGTGAAAGTTAGGAGGGTTTTTGTGAAAACAGAAAAAACGCGATAACTTTTTAATTAAAATAGATATCGAATCAGTTTAAAGTTTATATTACTTCTAAAAAATGAGGAAAAAGTTTATGCGTGACAGATTTTTGATAAAGTTAAAAGTGGGCTCAAGGGGCGAAAAAAACATGGTTTTTGGGAGAAAAAAAATCATAACTTCGTCAATTCTCAAGATATCAAATCCAACTAAATTTTATATAAATGTACTCAATATTATCTAAAACTTTTGTATTTACAAGTTTTTGATAGGACCAATTTTTACCGATGAAAAAAATTAAAAACGAAAAGAAAAAGGGGGGAGGAAAAAGAAAAAAAACCATAACTTACTCAATTCTTAAGCAATTAAATCTAATTAAATTTATTTTACATCTTCACAATAATATCTACAATTTTTATATTGACAAGTTTTTCATAGAACCAATTCTTATAGCAAAAATAAATTAAACAAAAATAGGAGTTGGAGAAAAAACCTCAAATCCAAACTGCTTATATTCTGACTCATTTTAAAATTCATTTTTGATTTTAAACGCATCCAAATGACAGATCCTATTATTTAGCAACTATATAATGCGACGTATTGGCCAATTTTTTGATAAAGGCAGAATATATTTTTAAAAAGGCTGCCAAAAAAGGTATTTTGAACAGATTTCCCGAAGTTTTCATCATTAAAAAATTCATTAAGTATAACAAATTGCGTTTTTTATGCGTCATTTTTAAATTCATTTTTGTTCTCAAACCCATCCAATTTACAGGTCCTATTATTTAGGAACTATATAACTTGACGTATTGGGCGGTTTTTTGATAAAGGCAGAATATATATTTTAAAAGGCTGCCAAAAAGGGTATTTTGAACAGAATTTCACGAAGTTATCGCGATTAAAATTTGCGGAAATTTAAGAAATTGCGTTTTTACCGAGTCATTTTTAAATCTTTTTTTGTTCTCAAACGCATCCAATTTACAGGTTCTCTTATTTAGGAACTATATAATGTTACGGAGTGGCCAGTTTTTTGATAAAGGCAGAATATATTTAAAAAAAGGCTGCCAAAATGGGCACTTCGCACAAAATTTCCCAAAGCGACATGATTAATGAACTGTGGGTATTCAAATAACAAATTGGTTATTTTATGACTCATTTTTAGATCCAATTTTGCTCTGACACACATTCAATTGACAGTTTTTTGTTACTTAGGAACTATATAATGTGCGTATTCGTCGATTTTTTGATAAAGGGTGAATATATATATTTTAAAAGCTGTCAAAGTAAGCACTTCGCAAAAAAATTTCCCAAAGCGATCATGATAAAAGAATTGAGGTTGTATTCAAATAACAAATTGTTTATTTTATGACTCATTTTTAAATTCAATTTTGCTCTCAAACGCATTCAATTGACAGTTATTTGTTATTTAGGAACTGTGTAATGTGCCGTATTGGTCAGAGTTTTGATAAAGGCTAAATATATATTTAAAAAAAATCTGTCAAAGTTGGCACTTCGCACAAAATTTCTCAAAGCGATCTTGATTAAAGAATTGTGGATGTATTAAAATAATAAATTGGTTATTTTATGACTCATTTTTAAATTCAATTTTGCTGTCAAACGAATTTAATTAACAGTTTTTTGTTATTTAGGAACTATATAATGAGCATATTGTTCAATTTTTTAAATAAAGTAAGAATATAATTCAAAATATATTGCCAAAATGGGCATTTGAGTAAAAATAGGCTTTTTTTTTTTTTTGAGATGAAAACTTTTTGAAATCTACCTCCGCCTATAGGCCATGCCGAAAGGGATTTTTGTAATGTTGTTTTCTCTGTAATTTATTAAAAATATAAAAAAAGATGTTTTTTTCAACCTGATGCAAAATACGTTATTAGTATCGATGTATAATCTTTGATAGCATCAATCCTAACTTAAATTTTCAGAACTGGGTTTTATTTGTGGAATTATACTAATTTAAATACTGCTTATGTTGCAGTGAAACCTGCAGCTTAGTGTGTGAAAAAATCAGCCGACGGCAGTCAGGAGGTTAAAAAAAACATATTTCGTTATGAAAATGTGCTTCTAAATTAATATATTCTCCAAATTCTCCTTAAAAGATTTACTTCTGATATTATAAACGTTAAAATTCTTATACATCAGTTTTCCATATTTAAAAATTTTATTTGAAGCTTTGTTAACTTGAATGAAATTATATTGAAATTATATACCGAATGATCCAACTTACGCACGATTAATCAGTTTAAATATAATATCCTTTAAATTTGAAAAGTTTTAACCACAAAATGTTTGAATCGTTCTCTCGAAGTTTCAGTAACTTTCCATTTCAATTAAACTTGAATATATTTCAGTTCCCATTCTGTTCAAACATCATTTAAATAATTATATTGCTGTTGGAGAGTTTTTGAAAGTTTTTTCTAAATTAAATATGAAAGTAACTTTGACATAACTATATATTTCATGTATAAAGAATGAATATTGAAGTGTATTCATGATCGTTTATCGAACATTTACGCAAGTAATACATTATCTGTATCTGAATATGGTTAAAATCAAACGATTTTGCGAATTTTGTTCGATAAATGAACAGAAAAATTTGCCTATTATTAAATTTCTAATCTGCGTTTAAAGTTACGAATGGAATTTTGTTTTAAGTAAACAAAAAGATTTTTCTAGGAAAATATCCTACATTAATGCCACGCTACACAACATTTTTTCTTAAAAGTTTCCCTTTCACGGGATTTTCGTTTTGGAGTACCACTATTTCTCATAAACACGATCCGCCCTCCCATTCTACTCTACTTTTTAACACAATCACATTTTTTTGCTAGTAACCTTCTTATCACAAACACATAATAATTCCATACAAATTAATTTGAAATTTACAGCATTTCGTATAGCATTGCAATCTATCTGAGCATGTATCAAACCGATTTCAAAAGTAAATTGGTTATGATATTAGTTGTTTAAATTTATTAATCGTAAAGTACATTTGATGTTAGCGACAAAAATATTCAAAAATAGTTATTTCTATTGTATTAAGAAGTCTAGAAACTTTAAATATCGCATGATAGTTACTTATAAAATATAAACATCTTCCAAGAACAGTCGGAAGTAAATTTGAAAATCAAAATTTGTGAAGGGAAAGGATGGAGCGATAAACGTTCTAAAAAATTACTAAATTACTATTTCTATCCAAGCTTAGGAAGTAATAAACAAATTGTAGAAGTAATTGTTTCGAATCAATGGTTACACTATCTGATCCTACACAGTCTATGTTCTATGCCAGTACTGCTACCACTTGGGTTAAGCAGGGACAATTATTATTCTATAAAAGACTTTAAAAACATTCTAAATGACGTTTCTTTTGTATATTAGAAAATATTAAACCGATTTCAATCTTAACATATGCAAATTAATGGTAATAGTCCCTTTTTCAAAAAGCATTTTAGGTATAGATAATGTGCATGTGACGTCACGCACCCGAAAAAGGATGTACTTCTCAACTTGTGGTTGGCAGAAATAATAATTCTTGGAGAGTTAGTAATTTATAACGTGTAAAGAAAATTACATTTAGTTTAGAATTTTCTAATGCAATTTAATTCGAATTTTTTCCAACAGCAAGTTGAGCTGTCACGAAAAAAAACAGTTTGTTTACGAACATGCACATTATCTATTGCCACTAACCCTCGAGAGATGGTAGACCCTTAGAACAGCAGCTTCGATTTTGACATAATGATTAATTTTAAAATGTAAATGTATACGAAGATGGTTTCAAAAATATTAACTACTTTAGATAAGTACTAAAACAACGTACGAATTGAGCATAAAAGTTTCAAAATATTTTCTAAATCATTGTTTATTTATAATTATTTTTAGTTCTTATATTTTAAGTCTCGTTCTGAAGAAATTCATTTAATAATGAAATTTAGTCAAACTGTGGCTTAACTGGAAGTTTTTGAATTTTTCCTTAAAAGAGTACTACATTACTAAAAATCAGACATACAAAAATCATTTGGCATATTTCATCCATTACACGAACAAAGCCGCGGGTTTTGCTAGTTAATGCATAAAAAAGTAACGGAAAACTTGTAATGTAAACTTAAAAATGTAAAGAAATGTACATTTAGATTAATTTTAAACTCGATTATTCATTAAGTAAATTAATTATAACAGATGTAAATTTCCCATTTTTCATTTTTGGGTGAAAAAAGCCAGGGCCAGGATTCGAACCAGGGATGTATTGGCAGAAGCCGCCAATGCTCTTCCAACTGAACCATCCCGGGCACGAACACTAGAGGACTATTTCACTCAATTAACCTCAACAATCACTTTATCTGGTCTGATACTCTGGATCAGCTCAACAGAATAAATCGAAGGTCAACATATGGAGCTGCAGAAAATCGCTGCATACGAAATTACATTAATTTTAAACTCGATTATTCAATCGGTAAATTAATTATAACAGTTGTAAATTTTCCATTTTCATTTTTGGGTGAAAAAAGTCCGAGCCAGGATTCGAACCAGGGATGTATTGGCTGAAGCCGCAAATGCTTTTCCAACTGAGACATCCCGGACACGAACAATGGAAGACTAAATTCACCCAATTAACCACAACGATCACTTAATCTGGTCTGATACTCTGGATCAGCTTAACAAAATAAATCGAAGGTCAATATATGGAACTGCAGAGAATCGTTGTATATGAAATTACACTACATTAATTTTAAACTCGATTATTCAATTGGTAAATTAATTATAACAGATGTATAGTATATAAAAAGCAGTGCAAAACTTTGTAAAATATATAAAAGAAATGCATACACTTGCTCCTTCCAATAAGTTTAAATCCTTTTAACATTATGAAAGTTGCAAATTTTCGAAATTAAATGACTTAAATTTATTTAAAAAGATAATAAGACGCTATAATAAGGCACTATGTGATTACTCAATAAAATGTAAATAAAATGTTTCAGGTTGCGTCTGACTATAATCTTGATCAAAAAGCTGGTTTGCTGAATTCATTACGTCACCGTAAAACAAAGAATAGCAATTATTATTCAAACATCTCTCAAACGATGTACGCTCACTGAGAAAACCTGACTGGATTTTGATTTGCTGAAATGTTTGCATCTTTTGACCTTAAATTAACCATTGAGAATCATCGTTGTGGTTGTTTTTAATCATCAAGCTACAAATTCAGCCTTTTTTACGGGGGATGGGGAGGGGTACGCAAGAGAAATATATTTATATATGATTATTAGCAGGCCTATTTAGCGTGCTGTCAAAATTTTAATTCAGGTTTCATAATTCATACAATAGTACCTATGAAAAATATTGCCATGGGAATTTTTATTTGGTAATCTTATATATATATATATATATATTTATCTCTTTAACTTCAAAAAATTATCTTTAATATCGATTTTGTGTTAAATCAGTCCTTGATTCCAAAAGTTATGCGACGGGAAAACCCGATTAGGACGTTTAAAGAGTAATTAGGTATACCTATTCGGGAGTCTTGTAATTACTTGTGATTATTCGTGAGAGTACAAGTTAGATATATGACACTATTAATCAGTTAAAACAAAGGTATTTTGATTTCTCTAATTCTAAATAATGAATCTTCCTAAAAGTTTATAAAGAAAAAGAAAATTTTGCAGAAACTTCAATAAGTGCAAATTTATCGTTTATTTATTTCTATTTTATTACGAAACTTTCTAGTTACATTTTGCAAATTTCAGCATATTTTTTAACTAGTAAAATCAAAATAAATAATACAAAACTTTCATTCTTTTTCGGGACATATAAAACTAAAAAATAAAGTCGATTCATTCGAATAAAAGTTAACACAACAACATGTTATATAATCAACAATATATAATGGCATGCTTACTAATTATTTTTAATTAAATTTTACATTAAGGAATGTTTAATGACTACTTTTAATTATATATTTTAATGACTTTCAAATGTAAAATATTTATTAGTTTCATTAATTAATATTTTCCTACACGTAAAAATGAAAAATCTTGCAAGACACAATTTGGAAAAAAAAATCTGACTTATGTTACCATGGAGTAAAATTCTTTGATGAAAATTATTTAACCAGAATAATTTAATTAAAATTTTTACTGTGGTACACTTGAATAAACAGAAAAATCCTAATATTTACTAAACTTAAATGATTCTAACAATATAAAAATTGAAAACTTTTGATTTTCTTATTTATTCTGTACAGCTTAATGAGGAATTTCTTAAGACGATTTAAAACGTGAAAGCGAATTTTGCTTTATAACACATTAATTTAAAAACTATGAATATTTAATGAGTGCAAGTAAAAGTTGAATAAATATATATGTGTCCTTTTATCTTTCTTTGGAAGGCTGATAAAACTTTATTTTGTGAAATGTCATAAAATTTTTAACTGCAATTAGATATTAGGCTTTTTTTTGTAAAAATTCAAATCAATAAAATGCAACAAAAATCAACGGAAAATTAATTTTCTAATAATGAATTTTTCAAAAATTTTATTATAAACTTTTGAAATAAAAATAATTTATATTTTTATATATGTTAAATGTGTTTTGCATTTAATAGCTAATACCAGTAAAAAATTATCATCAAATGAACAATCACTAAATTAAAAGAATAAAATAGCTGCCCTTAGCTACCAGTTTATTCTCTATTATATGTATTCTACGCATTAAATCATACTTCTTTAATTCATAATTTTCCCAAATTAGAAGATTCTGCCAGAAAAATAAACATAGATGTCATATACGCATCACATTGGCGCGATTGCAAGAACATGGCAATTATATGTCCAACGTAGTAAAACGGCCATTGTTGTTGTTAATTTATTAATAAACTGTTTATTTACTTTTATTTTTTTTAAATGATTTAAATTGTTTTTTCTATAATTATTAACTTGCAAACTTTTCTGTAACTGGAACGTTCTTCTTGATGAGATGGAAAGATAGCCCCAGCTCCTCATTAATCACCTCATTGACTCTATATCGCAAAGCTGTTTAACGTTGCTGGCCATCAGAGGAAACAATATCATCGGCAAAAAGAATTATTTTATTGGAAAAAAACAGTTTTTTATTATTTTTTCCTATTATACAGAAATTTCTTTTGTACCCAAATGCTCGTTACAATGCATTTTTTCTGTCAAACATGTGTAACTGTTTTAGCATATAACCTACCACGTCTTTTAATCATACATCAATCATATAAACTATTCCTTAGCAGCAAGGTATATCCGTAACCTCAATATCCTTTAATTGTGTTTACATCATGTTAAATTTTATTTTAATAAATAATACTCTTTGCTTGAGATGAAGTTAAAAAATTTAAAGAAACGAATTGGATATCTTAATACATAACAAAATGCAATTAAGAAAAGAAACATTTCCTAATGAAAGAATAAAATAATATATATATAACTGTAACATTCGCATTCCAAAGAAAGTAAGCTGCCAGTCGTCACGTGACCTAACCTCTGCTAAATTAAAAATGTAGGTGTAATATTTTTTTGTCTTAAAAAAATCTGGTAAGACTTTTTTCAAAAAAAAAAAAAACATTCTATTTTTAGCGATGTTTGAAAATTAAAAAGTTGGTTGTGAACTGTAAGTTCATGCAATAATTTAAAGTATATTTTCTTTCAAAAAAATAATAAATTTTAAAGATACTTAAAAGTTTAATGAAGTTTAATTATTTTAAATGTATATTTTGTTAAAGCTAAAGCTCACTGTTTTGTTTTATTAATGTCTTGTTTATATGAGTTGCTCACGTCTTGGGAACAGTTTATTTACACGAATTTTTAGTTATATAGAACGGATTTTTAGTAACTTTTTAGGGCAATTGTCTTGTCATTTTGCTAAAGTTAAGAATGTCCGAGCTTAATAAAGTCCGCAAAGAAGGCCTGTTTCAGGTCGCTGTAGAAATGAATTTAGATGTTTAATGATCTATGATCGTTGTCACATTGCGTGATAAGATTAAATCCTCTCCCTCGTACGAAGTTGATTTCGTGAATTCGTTTCTTAGAAACTAAATTGCGACTCGCGAGGAAGGACAGCGTAAACGAGACTTACAGGAATAACAAAAAGCAGCTGAGTTAGAACAGCGTAAATTAGAAGAGAAGCGTCGTACGGAAGAACTGGAATTTAAAAATGTTTGAGATGAATTTTGAGCTTGAGAAGCTGAAGTTACAGGCTCAGAGCCAAAGTGTTTTCAGTGGAAAGGTAGGTGGTAATGCGACAAGGATAATGTCTCATCCAGACAGTAAAGTAGATATCAAGAAACTGTTGCCTACATTTAAGCCAGAGACAGATAATGTGACATTGTTTCTAGTGCTCCTGGAACGATAGTTAAAGCTTTCGAAGGTACCAGAACACCTCGGGGCTTCTTATTTACTAACTGTTGTCTACGCTTATTGCTCGTGAAAAAGAAGAAAACACTTCAGATTTTTCACATGTTAAGGGTCTACTTCTAAAAAGGTTTAAAATTAGTACCGAGGAGTTTAGACAGCTGTTTTTCACACATCACAAGGCCAAGGAAATTACTTGGAGAGATTATTATTTCGAGTTACGTGCTTACTTTGAAAACTGGCTTAAAGAGTTAAATGTAAGGTTTTTTGAAGATTTTCAGGATCTGATCATAGCGGATCAGATGAAAAGGCGCGTGCTTGTCGAATGCAAACAACATATGTTAGATGAATGTTAAAATTTAAATTCGCCAGTCGACATTGCATGAAAATTTGATACGAATGATACTATCCTGTCTACGTTTACAAAAAAAGATTTGGTTGTACCCCAGGAGAAACAAGTTGGAAATTGCACGTGAAGCGTAGCAAATGAGGTGCGTTCTTACGATAACAAAGTTTTAAAAATATTCAGATCATGTTGATATAGTAGAGCGTATTTCGGATACAATATTGTAGTCGAAATCTTTGTGTTCCTGTAAATATGCAGGAAGTAATTTCTACAACACCTCAGCAACGTATATCTTATTCATAAAATGTGAAGTAGTTTAGTATAATTAAAACACGCCCCAAACAATGTTTCCCGTGTAGGATTATGTAGTGGAATATTCCGTTATGGAATACTTTTTTGTGGCCCTGTAAATTAATAATAAATATTCTTTGCATCACACATTGTACAAAATGTATATTTTAGTATATACTTCATAGATTCATGTAGATTCTTTTATATTAGAATGAGTGTGACACAATTAAAATGCATTTGAAACTTTTTTTACATTGACCGTAGTGTAACTGAATACTTTTGATTGTCCGTGTAATTGATCTATGCATCCGATTTTCCTAAAATTTCAAATGACTCGACAAAATTATTTAATAATTATGCATTTTAAATTTCAAACAATTACAATGCATTTGAAACTTTTTTCACCATTGACCGTAATGTAACGGTACCCTTTTGATTGTCTCTGTAATTGATCTATCCATCCGATTTTCATGAAATTTCAAATGATTCGACCAAATTATGTAATAATTATGTATTTTAAATATCAAACGATTCGGTTGGGTAGTTTTTGCATTGTTATATGCGGACGGACAGACAAACGGACAGACAGACGGACAGACAGGCCGACAGACAGACTGACAGACAGGCCGACAGACAGACTGACAGACAGACGGACAGGTGGACGGATTGATAGACAACAATAAATGCTACGTATTTACATAAATACGAACGCAATTAAAAAGAGTATTCTCGCCGAGAAAATACGAGGAACCAGAGTAAGCCTCCAAAAGAAGACAGATCTTCTCCTAAGTTTGCTAATCAACGTTTGGAATCCGATATATTTTGCTATGGTTGAGGCAAAGTGGGATTTATAAAAAAGAAATGCCCAAATTGTACCCCTACGGTTAAAAAACAAACAGTGCAAGCTCATCGTCTTTAGCAATATAGTTTAAGTAAATCAGCAGTTTCAGTCCAAATATGCCTATTATGATCTGCAATAAGAAGGTGTTAGTCTGTGCAGATACAAGAGCCAATCGTTCTATTGCAGGAGAACGAATGTATAAATTATTTTTGAAAGCTGGTGTTGCACCGAAGCCTCATACTCATGATGTAACTTTGGCTGACGGAACTACGACGGCTAGAAAAACTCTTTCTGCCACTGTGCGTGTAAAGATTGAAGGCCGAGATTTCAAAACAGTATTACCAAATTCCAAAGAGTTGTATTACCAAATGCCAAAGGTATCAAAACCCATTTAGGAATGGATTTCCTGCACAAAGCTAACATAATGTTAGACACTGCAAGTAAAACATGGCATTTTAGTGTCAAATCTAAAAATTTATATTTTGTTGATGAATACGGAGAAGAAATTAGAACGTGTACTGATGTGCTCGAAGTCTGTCCGTATGCCTTATGTAAAGATGTAGTTTGAAATTTAAATTCCGATGAAAGGAAGAAACTTAAATGCATTCCGAAAATGTATGAAAAATATTTTCAACCAGTAGGAGAGACAGCCCCATACCGTAAACGTCTTGTAAATATTTCGAAAGGTGTGAAAGAGCATATTGAAATGAAGCAAGATCAGTGGAAGAAAAATTATGATAAAAATCATAGACAAGTATATTTCAAGCTTGGTGAAAAAGTATGGGTTAACCTACACCCAGTGAGCAAGGCAAGTAAAAATAAAACAGCAAAATTTATGCCTAAGAGAGATGGGCCATACATAGTTTTGACTCAAAAGTCACTAGTGACATATGACACTGCTGGTCTGGAAAATCCTACTGAACGAATTGGACCACATTTCTACCTTATTGCCTTTCCAAGAATCTGAAACTATTCCAGTTGCATCCTTGAGAAAAAGATGAAGACCCAAATAGCATCGTGTTTCCTCTCCGAGACGTAGATCGGAAGCAGAGGAGGAGGATGTAACACGCGCATTCCAAAGAAAAAAAAGAAAGAAAAATAGACTGCCAGTCATCACATGAACTGAGCTCTGCTAAATTAAAAATGTAGTTGTAATACTTTTTCGTCTTAAAAAAATCTGGCAACACTTTTTTCTGTTAAAAAAACATTCTAGTATTCTTAGTGATTTTCGAAAATTAAAAAGTTGGTTGTGAACTGTAAGCTCATGTCTTGTGTTGGTGGCGTGCTCCAAGAGAATTATGCTAAAAAAGCTTTATTTGTAAATAATGTGTGTGTTAGTGTTCTAAATGTAAGTGCTGTCTTTCAAGAAATAAAAAGTATTTAAAGAAGACTGTAGCCCCGAGATATCCATATTAAGATAAGTGATGCTATTCTTTCTTTTGTAAATTTGTAAGACGAATTCTTACATAACCTTTCTAATATAGCTCATTACGTACAGTACGCAGCAACAAATTTACATATTTTAAGTGGCATATTTTATCTTTATGACAAAAACAAATTAGGAAATTATAATTCCTTTATGAGGAGGGAGTAATACAGATAATGACAACAAGCTATCGTAATAAAACCTTTTATGCATAATGCAATACCATATGCATAATACAGATATAGCATGTGCACAATAGCATATAATATAGCACAATGTAAGAAATATCAAAAAATATTGTAATACATGCATACTAGAAATTAATAAAGCATGTCACTCATTCTATTATGCGTTTCGACATCGTCAGCGATGTTAATAAAGAGACGAAAATCTTTCCAAATGACGTGGTTTTATTGAATGAAATCTGAGCAAAATGCACGATACATAAACTGTTATTTCTAAAATCTGGCTATAAGTTAACGTTGACTAATTTCAATTTAATTAAAGAGAAAACATAAAATTCATATTAACGTTAAAAGTAGCTTTGTCTTTCAACTATAACCTTAAAAAACTTTACTGCTAAACCTTAAAACTAATTACGCTTAAAGTACTTATGATATGAGTCGCGTCAAATTAGGACATCATAATTACTATACTGCTACATGAAGGCAACATCTTTCATATATTTTTTATGTACTACTCTGTTATCCCGTCGACCAAAATACTAACGCCAAATTATAAGATTAAATGCCAATAATGGATAATCGTGAATGTCAATTCAATGACATTAAATACGATACACGTGTTTAAAACGCCATTAAGTTATTTTTATTTCGACTTTTTAGTTTTATTTTTATTAATATTCTACTATTTTTTTTTATTTATTTAAAATAAAAATTACGTCAATATGTATAATTTGGCGAAATCGGTCGACGCCAACGGAATAACAGAGTAGTACCTTTTTTATTATTATTAATTTTTGTTAGATTTCTTAGGATGCACCCCTAAAAATATACCGATAGCAATATAAATTTTCGGTTTATTCAAATTAGGCATCAGAATCCCCACTTTCTATTCTTATGTGAAAAAGGTATTTTTAGTATATGTGATAAAATAGGATTTCTTACAGTCGCTTCCTCATCCAATTATTATAACATTATACAACCGTTAAATTCAGCAAACTAATCTTCACGATGCACTAAAATAGATGCATTCTTAAATGTACATTTTCTATACGTTTATAAACATACAAAACAATTTAATCACAAACTGAGGGATTCATTTAATCGCTTATGCATCGATCGCAATAAAACTAACAATTTACGAACGCATAACTGCAATGCATAAGCGCCAATCATCGCGCATAACTGCAATTTAAAAGACTGATTAGAATCATGCTTGCAAAATTTAACATTGCTTTCCCTAATACAGGGTTACAACAATCAAAGGATGTATTATTTATTCTTTATATATTGGAATGATGCTGAATTATGTTGGTCCATCAATTTAATTTTATATCCAAATAGAGAATACTAATGTACAAATGTTATCAGTAACACTTTTAATATTGTGGTATCTATGTCATGTTTGTTTTATATCTTTATAAAATGATATGTATGGACATTATCATAGATAAATATATATTGGACAATTGCACCATAAAATTTAACTACTATCAATGTATTTATTAAAAATACAACACATTTCTCAATGGTGCACAAAACAAGAATTTTAATATGAACGGCATGACAACACGCAAACTTTAAATTAGAATTAAATAGCATCGCAGAAATATTAAACAATATAAACAGAATACTGCTCTTTCTCGCTTCTACTTGGTGGACAAGGGTTGCCGTATTAACTTTGATGAGTCCAAAATAATAGTTCCGCGCAATAACCCAGTTGAAGGTAAAATAAGAGAATGTGTCGAAATTATTGCACGAGAAAATAAACCTTACAATGATAATTTGTCCTACACTATACCAAAAATATAGCATAACATCATAAAATCTTAAATTTTATCTCGTTGCAATATTTTAATTTTTACTCACGTGTAAGTGGCAACATTTTTAAACTTTTAATTCATTTCGATTTTAATTTATTAGAAATATTATCTCTCGATCAGGAAGCAAACTTGGTCCTTTCATTATCATATTTTCTTGAAGACGGCGCGAAAGTTTGATATTTTTATTTTATTTTAAATGTACAAGTTCATATTAAAATTCTTCTGCTGTGCACCATTGAGCTATGCGTTGTATTTTTAATAAATACATTTTTAGTAATTAATTATCATAGATATTTGTAGTAAATCTCACAAGGAGCAATTTCACCTTAAACAGAGAAAATTTATGTGCAGACTACTTGTCATATATAATTAATATGCTTTACCATAAGGGGTTGGTGGAGTAATATGGTTTATTATAAAAACCTTAACCATAAGATGTTTTTTCCCTCTCTTGTAGGTACTACTTTAACAAAATAGCTTTTAGAAGGGTGATTAAAAAGAAAATCTTACTTGCGCTCAAAAAAGTATACTATTTAGTAAAAAATCCTGAAAAAATACAGTATTTATTTTTTCTCAGCTGAGATGTACTCATAACGTTTAAACACTGGATACAAGATCAATTATAACTTACTAAACAGGTGTTTCAAAGTATATAGCTGATAAATTACACATTGTTTAATAGTTTAATTCGTGAGAGGTCGGGAAAAGGTGCTTTCAATTTTTAAAAGGTTTAATGATACATATAAGAAATAATTGTAGACAATATTGCGAACTCTTAAAATGCTAATTTCAACTAAAAATATGTGTTTGTTCTTTGCTTAAGCATTTGCGAATCCAATTATTTAGAATCATGTGTATCAGTAATCATTTTTATAATATTGAATAATTAAGGCAAAGGTATTGACTTCCTCCCAACCATCTGAATTACATAATCATGCAGTAGTTTATTTCTTGGAATTCATTGATTTTACTAAATTCACACAAAACTGGTTCCTGTTTTATGAATACTTTATAAAGTATTTAATTATAAAACATAGTTAATAATTTAGTTGTTTTCTTTCTTTCCCAGAATAGACTACGAAAATATTAAAAAACTATTTTTAAATTAAAAAATTATCAACTCAAAAAATTATTTTTAAATCACTTATTCTACGCATTGAAACTCCTGGTATTTTCAGATATTGCCAGAATAAAAAAGTTATTTCCTTCCAACACAAACAAATCACGATTATTTTGTCTTAGAGTTAATTTGCCGTAAACCTGAAAATATTTAGTTCCGATATCATATAAATCATACGTAATCCAATCCTTTTATCCTTACATAATACAGTGCTCAGCAAAAGTTTAGACAATGATCTATTACGCTTCTATATTGAGAAGTATGTAACGAATTTTTGTAATTCATCTGTCATACATTACTTGCTACTTATCCTTTATTCACAAATAATAAAATTTAAATTTTTCCTTTTACGTAATATATGAAAAAAATGAAATTAATATTGTGGCAAAAGTATAGACAATCGGTATATTTTCAGAAAAATAACTACAATTTAAAATCGAGCGGCACGCACATTGTCTGCAATTAGTGCAAGAATGTGACTTTCCATCGAAAAAACTAAATGCTGTGTCACTTGGGGGTCTATTTCGTACCAAACACGTTAAACAGCAGCTCGAAGCTTATCAACAGAAAATTATTGCAAAAATTTGCATAAACCTTACGCGATATGATGTCACAGAGGTTTTCTATTGGGTCCAGATCAGGGTTACACGCCGGCCAGTTTTGATCAGTAATATTTTCAGAGTTAAACGAAGTTTTTGTTTAGTATGCAACATGAATCGATGCATTATCTTGGTAAAATCCATATTTTGGACCAAGTAAAAGTCCCCAAATGACTAAAAATTGTTCTCGAACGTATGTACATAGTTTTGTGTTGCTTGGCAACCAGTGAATATCTCCAGAGATACTCGAGCATTAAAGCAAAGTGAGGATCAAATCATTAAAAAATCAGCTCCTTGTTGTCGACTTAAGAAAGTCTCAGGCACTTTACGCAAGTAGTGCCAATATTATGCCCACCCGTTTGGGCCATCCAAATTCCACATTTTTTCGTTATTGAACATCATTGTGTAACATTTGTGTCCATATGACGTATATTTGCAAGTCCATTTCATTGTCGCCAATTTGTAGTGCGATTTCAAAGCTGGTTGTTTTATAATTTTCATGTAAATTGATTCACCTCTTTCTTTAATTCATCTAGGAATCATATCCGTCACACAGAAAGTCCTGACTTACTTTTAATGTGAATAACAATCATCATTTGTGCAAATGCCAGTTTATGGATCCTTTTGTCATCTTATTTTCTGATCACACAAGAACTTCCAGATTTATGTTTTGTTTTGAAGGAGTCACCCTTAGACTATACTTCATAGATAGACCTATTTGAACGATTCAATGAAACTGAAATTTTTGTAACAGTCTTCCCTTTCTATTTCAGCTTCCCTACTTCAATTACCTCATGTAACTGAATATTTCTAGCTCGCGGCATCTTCAATAAATGGTGCTATATGAAGGTATACTTAAATACTTCAGACGTGTAACATCATAACTTTGAAATATGCATTTTACTGTGAACAGTTGACGAAAAATCAAAAAAGTGTCTAAATTTTTGCAATATGCAAATTTTACTTTTTTCAGTTAAATTAAATATTATCTTATATTATAATCATTATTTTCATCCTATAATCTTTAAAATATATTTAAAAATAAGCATAGCCATTATTAAAACTCAGGAGTTCGTATTTTTTTATTTAAAGGATAAATAACACCAGTATCTAAACTTTTGCTGAGCACTGTATTATAAATGGGAAAGTGTGGCCGAAAGTTTGAATGACGTCAACGTCAAAACGAATGAATTAGTATCCTTTGTATACTTATATAATATTACTAGCAGCCTTCGCCCGCTGCGCCGGTCAGTAAAAAACACTTTTTTATGTCAAATTCTTTTTAAGGTAAAAGTGTTTCATCTTGAACTTGTTTAAAGGGGCGCCACTGGTCATCGATTCTAAACGGTCGTTTCGATTTCGGTCCTAATGGAAGCCTAATTTTCTACGGAATGGGGTAAGATACATCCTTTTTCTATGCATCATTCTTTTTCTTTCTTTATGAACTTTATTTTGGTATACGTTTTGTGAGAATTGGTTTAGCAGTTCCGGAGACATGACTATTTTAATCTTTCTTTTTTCGTTTTCATGTCTCCATAGAACCAGGCTTCAGCCACCTATTCTTTGAATATCTGTGCACTCTACTGTACATATATTTATTTTTATCCAATTATTTGTTGTTCTGCATACTCTAGGCTATCTTTGGATATATTTTTTATGACGTTATGTGTTTTATTATTGAAGTTATTTCTTCTCGAAGCTCATGTACTTTTTCTCATACTGGCGCCATTTTCAAAACATTGCACTTTTGTTGCACTTTGTATATACTTTTTTCGTGTTGATAACCGAAAATTTTTGTTTGATTAATATATATTAAAGTATATAGAACATTTTGATACCATATTTATAAAGTTTTTGAAAAGTTTCGATATAAATATAAGTGTTTTAAAAACTATTGTTTTTTATAGTGTATCCCATTTTTCCCATTGAAATAACATGGTGTAAACAATATTTTGTTAAACATTTTAAGATTCTTTATTAACTTTTTAACCCAAATGTATTGTTTATTATGTGTTTCTTTAAACATTAGCTTTCTTTCGATACCAATATTGTGAAGATTTGACCTTTTTAAGAGTAAAAATATTGTATATTAAAATATGTTCTTTTTGCCTTATCAATCTAATTCTCGCTTTTAGGATTACATGGTGTATTTTTATTCAGTTGTTTATACTTTAAACTGAGTTAATTAAAACACAGTTTGACCTATTTTATAATTCTTTTACTGTAGAGGATTTAAACGTATTTGTATCACCAGTATTTTTACTTTGACCTGTCTTTTAATAGAGGATAAGAATGTTAAAAGCTTCGTATAAAAATTTTATCCTCTTTCTTTTTCCCATAGGTTAACATTGAGAGTACTATTTTTTTTAAAAATTAGCAATTTCTAATCATTTTACTTAACTTTTGATACTCTTTTGTTTAATAAGTTTTTTTTTAACGATTTTAATTTTATTTGATACGGTTTTAAACTTCTAAATTGTCCTATTACAGTCTTTATTGTTATTTCTTCAATTCCTCTGTGCTGCTCCACCCGTGGGGAATGATTGGGACCTCCTTACTATTACATTTTATTTACTTAATCAAATTTTAACAAAATGTTCCTCACTTGAGGTTTTGTTCTTTTCTATAAGCTCTGAAAATTTTCCGATGTCCACCGCCCGTACTTTATTAGTACTTTTCCTTCTGCTTCCCTTGGATTCATTCGTTTAAGTGTATATTCAATAGGGGAGCCCAGTAGAGGGGGCTACTTGGGGATCCTATTTTTCTTTTCTTTTTTTTAATTAAATTATAAGTTTTTTTTATTCATTTTGTTATTTTTTTTCTTTCACCAGCATTGCTAAAACTTACCAAGTTTATCTTTGATTTTGTCCCCTCTCCCAATGTCTTAACTTTTGTCTCTTCTTTTCTAATGGTGCTATCAACGTGCTTTAAAGTTCATTCCGTAAAAAAATTCAATTTTAGCTTGTCCCAACATGTTTTTTTTTTTTTTTTTTCAAAACATTTCTCATTTTAGCATCTCGCCCATTCAAATTACATATGTTTAGTTTTATATTGCAACCTACATGCTATAATATATCGTCTTGAAAGATTATTCATTATTTTGATGCTTTGGATAATACTCTCATTTTTCAAGTGTTCCAAGAATACAACAACTCTCAAGTGCAGCGCGTGCGTTGTTTAACTACAGATAAGTGTGCACTTTGTTTGACTGGCAAACTTGCTATCAGGCTCCTTTACTATTTTTCTGCTATGTTATCTTCATAATTTACTGATTTATGTACCACAATCAGTCCTTTTATGTTTTTGAACTTGGAAACGTGAACTTATGTATATATGTACAAAGCTTTTCAAGGATTTTAAGTTGTTAAAACGCAGTTTATTATCATTTCTATCAGTGTAAATCTATCACAAATTGGTTTAATGTGTTCATACTTTGGTACATAAGTTTCTAGTGCACAGTAATATTCTCACACTAGTCTTTCCCCTGTTTTAATTTAATTTTTATTACTACCTTTTTTTTAATTCCAAATTGTTTTTCCCTCAAAATTTTTATCTTAGTTATTTTCAGTAGTCTAGGCTATTGGTTTTTGCTTTTGACTGTCCTTTCTTCCTTTCTTTCATTGATGTATGGAGGGGGTGTGGCAATGCCTCATTTTCCAATTTTTGATCTATAATCTAGACTTATAATTAAGAAAGCTGTTATTAGTAATTTGTTAATATCAATCTCTGTTAAAAGTAATTGCCAAAAATGGCAAAGAGTGAAATTCCCCCACTTCAAAGACTTAAATTATGGGAATATCAAGTTGTATGCAAATATGATCTTAGCACGCAACTGCTTTTCGATCAGACGTTTCGTCACTACAAAATGCATTCTGACGGGCATAACGATGAAGGCGATTTATTTCAAGAAGCTCTTATTCATAAAGTTAAATCCATAGAACTTAAGCTAAAAAATTATAGACAAAAAGAGAACACGAGTATACTATAGATCTGTAATTTTAAGTATGTTGACCAGGTTCTTTTTAAAATGCATTCGCTAGTTATAGGCTATGATCGCTTAAGAAAATAAATGCTCTTTAAGAAAATTATTTATTTGCAGTAAACTTATAAATTTTAAAGGTTTCATACAGAAAAGCTAGGGATGGTGCCTGAACGGATTATCAAGAAAACAGTCTTCACATGACTGCCTCGTGAAGCGAGAGGGAGGCAATTAATTCCTCACTGAAAAATTCACACATTGGCATCACACAATTGGCGACAATAAGCATATGAAAAATGACTGATATCATCTACGCAAAATTGTCTGTTACGCTTAAACAATAAAAGGATTTTGAATTTAATAGCAGGGCAACCAGAAAACAGCAGTCCTAAAAAATACGCCAAAAAGGAATCCGACTGCCAATTCGTACGTTAGGAGCATATTTTGGGAAAATGTTCTCAAAAGACATAACAAATAGCAAGTACATTCAAAGACTATTATGAAACGAATAAGTTAGACTTAAAATTACGCAGAGAGGAAAATGAAATTTCACTAACCGCAAACACAGTCGATATTTATTCTTTTTTTTATTTGTTTCCAGCAAGGGTGAAATACTCATCTTAATGAATTCTCTTTATCTGACAGCCGTTTTTCAGTAATAAGGCAGATGATAGATGTTTTTCTTTCTTTTCTTTTAAACGGAAAGTTATTGTGGAATCTAAATAAAAGGTTAAGATAAAATAGCTATTTAATTAAAGATTAGTTTTAACTGTAATTTAGAAAAATGTAAATTTAAGAATACTATATGTGATTCTACATCACATATATCACCCCTTTCACAGGCAAAAAAAAATCTATAAATGTACATGGAGGGAGAGAAATCAATTTTCATATGCTCTTACAAGTAATCATGTGTAAAATGTTCATGAAAACAAACCAAATATTTACTAAATAAAGTAAACAGCAATTGAACTTTTCTCTAAGTAGGCATCCACCCCAAAAAGTATATATATCATGATATAATATATTGGTGCCATAAATTTTGTCATACAGATGACATCATATATTGTTTCTATTAAGAAACAGCTGCAGCTTCATCAATAAAATTTGTGATCACTCTTCAATTCGTCTTATTTAGACGATGACCTGTATCAGAAACGTGCACATACAAAATAAAAATACATTAGGCCTAAGTAAACAGGTCACTTACCAGCTGGCTATAAGTTTCAAAATGTTTTCAATAATAAACATTAAATATATATTAATCAATATTATAATAAAATAAAATAAGATACGCGGGTGATATAATGCAACAAAAGACATAATATAACACACTGATAAAAAGAATAATGTAAATAATTAAGAATCCAGAAATAATGCCCATAATAATGACCGAAAGTATGGGTTTTAAGCTTCTTTTTTTTTGTTTAAGATTTTTTTTATCTCTCAACATGAATATTAAACAAATGTATATTTATGAGATATATAAAAGGTAAAGAAGACAGTAATAAAAAACTGTAAAAAATCAGGATATAAAAAAATACCTCAAGCACTGTCATAAGCCATTTAATTCCATGTGACAACTGTATTCCCCTGTCTTAATATAAATATAGTTTAAATAAAACTGTTATTTAATAAGTATTTACTTGTGTAAAAATTGAGTTAATCCATCATGTAATCTTTTAAATGTAAAAATGCATGAGAAAAAATGAAATTTTGAGTGAATTGTACAACAGGTAATACTGAAGAGAAAAATTGTGTGTGTGTGTGTGAACTTAGCCTCAATTAATATCTGCTAAAGAATTAACTGGTATAAACCAGGAGAAGGCAGCATGTATGTAATAAGAAAAATGAAAACCTGTGCATTACCTATAAGAGAATTCGTGAACAATAAATATATATACATTCACGTGAAATGTCTTGGACCACAAGGAATGCGATTGATGAGGGAAAAAATAAGAAAGGTGAAATCCCACAAAATTGTTATCCACAGACCACAAGCTCATAAGCGTAGCATGCCGCAAAAGTAACATTGTAAAACCTTTGTAAAATAAAATACCATTGTAAATACCATTGCCGCATGCCAAGCAACGCTCTCGTGATTGTGTAGAAAAACAAATTAGGATTTTTTTTTTTTTGCTAACAGACAGTATGTGTACAAGAACCCAAAAACACCTACCAATGAGTGACATTCAATTACGTAATTAATGAATTAACAATCATTAAACAACTCGATGAAGGGTTAACTTGTCTCAATGAACTACATGTGTTATGTAAAAAGTAACTCTGGTTAAACTCTAAACCAGCTACAGTGAACTACGTGATTTAACTATGAACTATGTGTGAAGTGAAAAAAAACTGTCGAATACTATGGTTAGCAAAAGGTTAAAAAAATTAAGTGTATAGGCATAAAATATTACCGGAATATCAAACGTGACAAATATGTACAATTAAAACTGTAAAAGTATTTAACTTCCTCGATTTAAATACTCTTGATGTTTAAGGTATAACTAAGAGTCATGCCAAAACAATTGTGATTATTGTAAAATAATAAAAATGCTTACAATATTTTTGTGTTTACATGGTGATCTAAACAAACTGCAGTAAGTGCATGTATGATATCAATATATCATATATCATTGAATATGACGATGTTAGGTAACAAATTGATAAACTTATCTTTTCCTCTATTAAAAAAAAATCCTTTCTTTTAAAGTAACTAAAAAAATCATAATCACAACAGGATCTACATTACAGTTGAAGTTATAAATATATCGCCCCTTTTCTCATTTTAGTAATACTTAAACCAATCCCTTAATGTAACGGTCACCGAAATCCCAGCACATGTATTTCACTTTGTCCATACCTTATATGGTCATAGAAAACCGAATGTGGTTTTCTTATTCCAGCTGCTCTACAATAAAAATGCTGCATAAGATGTTTTGCGCGTCGTACATATTCCAATATATCTCCTTCTCATGATACCGCTCCTTATATGGTATACATTCGCAAATGTTAGACCGCTTCATGAGCCCCAAAGCCTATCCCACAAAATTCCTTTGCTTTTTCAAATTCCAATATCAAGGTTTAAACTCTTTTTTTCGCCAATTAGCGATTATCTTGTTAATATGCTAAGTACAAAAATCTCTCTCTCAGAAGAAAAATATTGCACGTATATTTTGGCCAAATATCATATACATGCCAAACATTGTAACCTTTGGCGATATCTGACAACTGATGTTATCTTGGTTCGGACTAAAAGAACGGCCACTTTCACTTTCTCTCTTGGCCCGGCTCTGCTGTAACCACCAATAGTTTAAGTTGAGCGTCCTACTCTCTCGAAAGGGTGAAAATAAAACTTGACTTTAAAGAACCTGGCTGCATATTTATCTTTTTA
This sequence comes from Maratus speculifer, assembly GCA_964019185.1. Classification (NCBI taxonomy): domain Eukaryota; kingdom Metazoa; phylum Arthropoda; class Arachnida; order Araneae; family Salticidae; genus Maratus; species Maratus speculifer. The sequence continues at coordinate 167,839,459 of OZ025290.1, forward strand.
TCGATCTACTTTTCACGGCATTAATGATAACTTGTAATAGTCGATATTAAATCTGCAAGATACCGTAATTACCCAAGACATTTTCCATTACAAACTTTGGTGCTATAAGACCGTACTTAACCCGACTAGAGGAGTATGGACGCTCATGGAATCCGGAGAAATCGCTGCTGTCTATAGCGGTTTCGCATCCTCTCTGCATGGCATGCGGTGTTTTCGAACAACTCAAGATTTATTGCTCCGTCTGTGCATCACACGATTCGAGACGTATTCCTTCTTCTATGGGTCGCAGGGTGTTGGATGCGGCAAAAGAGGCTCGTCCCTCCCAGTATGACAGTTACTCAAGCCTTAGCCAGCTGGAAAAGTGATGTCAAATCAAAAGTTTTTTTTTCTTCGACCCTGATTGATCGACCTGCGTGGCTCCGTCCGCTGTCAACATTCATCATCGCGTTCGTATCTCGACGTGCTGCGGTCAACTCAGTGTCTTCGGCAGTTTTTTTTTCTTTTCAATTTCGACTGCAGTGCTCGTCATAATTGTTTGCGAATTCATCATGTGTGATATATGCTCCGTTCATCTCCTTGCTTTCAGTGGCGTGTATCAGCTGCAATGCGTGTTATAAATGTGTGAAGACATCCAAATATGTGATAAAAACGAAAGTATTTTTATTGTTATTGTCTCAGCAGAATTTTCAACATACACAAAAAAATAACAAATCCAAAAAAAAGTAGTGGCGATTAATGTGGCAACAAGTCGAGCACAAAAAGAGTGAAATATGCAATCAAGTGTTTGTGATAAATAAGTCATCAATCTCTCATACAGAATTTTTTTTCATTGAGAAATACGTAAAATATTAAAAAAAAAGTGTGTGCCAATTATCTATCAATGGTACGCACACAAGTTTTGAATGTGAAATATGCGTCTGATCCCTGTTGACAGGGATGCTAAAACAATATACACACAAAAAAAAAATTTTTTTTTTGAATTTGTGCTCAAGCGAAATTTTATTACATCAATAATGCCACAACACTTAGATTTATGTTTTGCTATTATTATTGTTATTGTTTTATTTGGATACATGATTATTTAAATAACATTTTTTGTTCAGAGCATTTCAAAAAAAAATAGTAATAATGCTTTTTAATACTTATTTGATTAAACTTTATCTTACGGTATTAAAACATCTCAATTATAATCCTGTATCCAAGCATTAATAAGATACCCTTTATATTTTTATTATGCATACATACATTTTCTTACTCTTTAATCTAAAAAAAAAGGTGATTTTTTTTTCATAAAATTTTTTTTGATACAAAGTAAGTAATTTTCAATGTGATATTTTGTTCAGAGTCATGAGAGAACAAATAGATGTTTTCAGTAATAGATAAAAAAAAATATAAGAGTAAGACATTTCTAATACTATCTCATTTACGAGCTAGATATTTTTAACTAAGTGCTTTAACAATTTTTATTATGGTATCTATTTTTATTATTTAAGTGATATTTTGTGTTTTTATTATTATTTTATTTGACTTTAAATGATTGTGAGTACCTTTGAAATCTTTAGAATTTAGTCAAAGGAATACGTGTGCAATTAAATAGTAGCCCTACACCTACCAATTAACATTTACAAATAGTTTTAAACCTTTTTTTTAGTATTTGTTGCATTAGATCAGCTACATATTTAACTGATATGGCTAATTCTAAGATTACTTTCAAAACCATCACTTTTGATGGCGATGCTAATTTGGTTGACTTTTTCTTCAACCAAATCAAAACATTAGCCAAAGCACACGGATGGAAGGATCAGGACACCATCCAGTTTCTAGGTAGTAAGTTATCCGGACCTGCGCTTACTTTCTTTACTCAGAACCCATCTATTTATAAAGCTGACAAATTAAAATTTGTAGAAAAAGAATTCAAAAAATTCTTTGCCCCCCCTAGTAAAACAACAGCGCTCGTAGAATTTAACAATTTAATAATGCTACCTCAAGAAACGATTAGAAACCTTGCACACCGAATAAATATTCTAACTACTCGAGTACATGATAACATAAAAGATAAAGAAGCCTTAGACAATATTAAATACACAAAACTAATCTCGTGCATTCCACCCCCACTGAGAATTAAATTGCAAGAGGAAAACATTCTCGATTATGACACTGCTGTTGACAGGGCACAAATGTTGCAGGATATAATGCAAAATGAGAATGTGCTACAAACATGTAACACAACAAATCCTGTAGCAGACTCTATTGCTAATCAGTTAAAAATTTTAACTGAAAGAGTCAATGCATTAACACTAACAAGCATTCCAAATGAACAAAACATAGACGCAATTCACAGTATAACCCCACAAAATTCAAAACAGCGTGAACAATATGCGAACAAGGACTTTAAAAGGAAGCATACGGTTTCACCTAAACATAACACACGTAAAAATAAATCTACATCACCACCCGCTTGCCAGCTATGTGCGAAGCGTGGCCACACAGCAAAACATTGTTTTAAATGGCGTAGAGCAAATTCAAATAGAAATAAACATAGTTATAAATACGACAATAACTATAGAAGAAATGATAACAGAAATGGTAATTTAAACTACTAATGAGATGTACTTCAGCTGATGGCTTTACATCTCAAAAGAAGTCTAACACATCAGCAACTTCAGACGAATTTCCATGGACTCATGACCCAACACTGCCTACACTCTGTCCAGACAGAAGGGTTAAATCCGTTGCTTCGCAAACAAAATGTGAAGTTAAATTGTCCAAAAATTCTGCATCACAAACAGTCGAAAACAATAATGAAGTAGCTTCACAAACTGTTAACATATGTGATGACAAAGTTGCAGTTATTTGCAATGTAAATAATTCATCCCCAACACTCCCCCTCATAAAGGCCTCCATTGCAAGACATAAAACCAACTTTTTGCTCGATACTGGTTCATCCATTTCAATTATATCACAAGATTTGTTTGAAAAAATTAAAGACAAACTAAAATATAAAAGATTAGGAACAGGCGTCACTATTAAAACAGTTAATTCAGATGTTCAGTTCACTGCATGCATTAAAACTTCTATTCGCATACACCAAAAGTCATTCTCGCATAATTTCTACATTGTTGACATATCGAATTCCGCTAACTTCCAGGGAATTTTAGGCTTTGATTTTATTCACAAAAATAGAATTGTGATAGATATTCATAAGAATAAAATGTCAACAAATGAATTTAGCATACCACTACTTGATTCTGCCTTATGTGAGAATGAAACACATCATCTTGAAACACATGAAATACATCAATCGAAAAAATTCCCAAAAGAAATTCGATTGGAGAATAAACTTAAACTAGAACCACAGGAAAAGAGGTGGATCTCCATAAAAACTGATTCAATTGACCCAAGAAAACATTACTATTTTCAATGTGAAACAAAAAAGAATATAATTTCTTACGATAGTATTGTAGGTGGTCAGAATTATGAATCAGATAAGGTAGGAACTGAAAACACAACTAGATCCCCACAAAAATTCCAGTTTTATGTTTTTATACAAAATTCATCTACTAAACCTGTACACATAAACAAAAATGCACGAATAGGAACTTTATTTGAAACAATGGACATTATGGACCCGTCACAAAACACAAATTTTCATCAAATTATGAATTCATGTGAAAATGTTTCGAATTTTAATCTTAAATATCAGGATAACTTAAAGGATTACATTTGTAATTATATTCAGGCATCAAATGAAACATTAAATCAACGTAAAGAAGAACTAAAAATTAGTGACTTTAATTTAAATCATTTACAGGAAGAGAATGCAAAAAGGTTAGGAAAATTATTGCTTGATAATTATGCATCATTTTCCAAATCCATAAAAACACTAGGCCACACGGACAAGGTAGTCCCAAATTTAAAGTTTATAAATGACTATCCCATAAAAACATTACCATTTCCCCTCCCACAATCATTACATAACGAAATGAAAGAGCAAATTCATCAACTTCTTGAAGCAGATATTATAGAACGAAATTGTTCTGAGTGGGCATGTCCCATTTTGCTTGTAAAAAAGAAGACTGATCAGTCTGGAAAACAGAAATACAGACTCGCTCTAGACTTACGTATGTTAAATTCCGTGTTACAAGGCTCATCATACCCCCTACCAAAAATACAAACCATAATTTCAAATTTATCCGCATACAAATTTTTCACTTCACTAGACTTCAAAATGGCGTATCATCAAATAGACCTTCCGGAACAATTTCAAGACCCACTAACCTTTACATGTATCTATGGGACTTTTAAATATAAACGCCTAGTATTTGGTCTAAAGTCATCAAGTGGATTCTTCCAACATTTAATGGATTCTTTAATTGATGAATTGCAAATTGATGGAGTATATTCATATCAAGATGATCTAATATTTGGGTCAAACTCATTTGAGGAAACTTGTTCAAAGTTAGATAAAATACTTAAAATCTTAACTAAGTATAATTTAACATTGACTCCAAACAAATGTACATTTCATACATCAGCAGTTGACTACTTAGGGTTCCATATTGAAAACCACTCTATTGCACCGATTCAGGCAAACATTGTTAAAATTAACTCGTTTCCCACACCAAAAACTAAGAGACAATTAAAAAAATTTATTGGTTTAGTAACATTTTATAAATCATTGGTGCCATCATTTTCGGAAATTATTCAACCTCTCATTGATTTGACTACTCCTAAGGCTACATTTAAATGGACACAAAAACACCAAGAATTATTCAAAAAAATGCAACAAGTGTTCTTTAGTTCACCTATGGTTCGCTTACCAGATTGGTCAAAAACCTTTTACGTTAACACTGACGCATCTAAGGTAGCGATAGCTGGTGCATTATTACAGGAACATGAAGGACAATTACTTCCTATTGCATATTTTTCTAAATCTCTTAAACATGCAGAAAAACGTTACCCAGCTTTAAAACTTGAATTAATGGCCATTTATAAATCAGTAATCGCATTTAAGTACTATTTATACAACAGGAAATTTGTAATTTTGTCAGATAGTGCTCCCTTAAAAAAATACAAGAATACATGTAACCCTGCGGATTTAACTACACGTTGGCTAACTGAACTTTCTGAATACACCTTTTCCTTCGAACATGTACCGGGATCATCCAATGTACTTGCTGATTATCTATCAAGGTGTACATTTGAAAACAATACCCAAGATCTTAAATCAAATCCTGAACTCCTTAATGACCCTCATGCTTTACCAATTGTAGATAATGATATTTCGGACAATATCGAAGAATCCAATAAAAACAAACCCAACTCAGTAAATTATTTAATTTCAGGCAGAGATGCAAACAAGGATCCATTACTTGAAATATCAAACGACACATTTGTCAGTGAGCAAAGAAAGGACCCAAATTTGGCCGAAGTTTACAATGAGATTTTAAGAAATGGATCATCAAAAAAATGTCCGATGTACTTCATACATCCTGACAGTAAGGTTCTCATGACAAAAAAAGAAAACGTATATAATAACACATTTTCGTACCATATTATTGTACCAGACTCACTTAAGGCTAAAGTTTTAACAATTTGTCATCTGTCACACTTTGGGTTAACTAAAACATATGCATTTGTAATAGCTAGATATTTTTGGAAAGGAATGTATACCGACACGTTAAATTTTGTAGCATCTTGTACTAAGTGTATTCAAACAAAACATCACATAACACCACCTGCTCCACTTCAGCCCACTTACACACCAACCCACCCAGGACATACCGTTGGGATTGACTTACTAGGACCATTTAAAAACGGACAATCAGTTTTAACGGTAACAGATCATTTTTCACGGCACCTCGAACTATTTGCTTTGCATACAACAACAACTGACAAAATTGCTAAATGTTTATTTGATTACATAACTACCTTTGGCAGACCTGCCACTATTCTCAGCGATTTAGGTAAGCAACTGACTTCTGACATGTACAACAGATTCAACGATACATTGGGCATAAAAATACTCCATTCCTCAGTAGGTCACCCCCAAAGTAATGCAATTTCAGAGAGAGTAAATAAATCAATAAAATATTCAATTGCCACTTTACTTGAAGAAGGCCATTCTTTTGAAAATGCACTACGTATACATAAATCACTATACAATGGTTCCACACATTCTTCCACTAAATATTCCCCCAACTTATTACACTTTGGAAGAGAACTATCTTTATTATTTGATACTTTTGATCAAACTATTAATCAGCCAATCCTTGATAAGGGCATAGAAACTTACCAGTTGCTAAATGATTTGAATTCAATTTACAAAAAAGCATACACTAACATCAAAAATTCACAAGAAAAGAGAAATCAACACTTCCAGAAACGAGCGAAACTAAGAGTAATCTTAGAAAAGGATATAGTGTACCTCAAATCCGTGGATAAATTTAAACCAAAATACACCGGACCTTTTATTGTGGTACATAAATATTCGCCAGTTTCTGTTTCCATTAAGCGTTTACACTCACCCGATGAATCGGCATTCAGAGTACACATTGACAGGCTAATTATAGCCCCCCCTAGAAATGATCATTTATTTGTGCGTCATGAGGAAAATATAAGTCACCCAGGAAACAGCTCCATAAAATACAACCTAAGATCTCGTTTTTAACACAGCCCATCACAATATTAGGTTAACATAGATTTACAGTAAATGCAGTACATCACACTGATACACATGTTGTGTTGGAGTTTCCTTTGAGGGAGTTCATGGCTGGTCCACGTTCTCCATCACAGGGGGCTTCCACATAACAGTTGTCTCTTATTTGCTGGGTTGTCGCCAAGATTTTTACTTTTCCCTTTCAGTAGTTTTAATGTTCATACATAATAATAATAATAATAGTAATAATAAAAATAACATATCACATGGCACATACATTAAATTTTAGTCATATCAAACATAATCATGATGCACAATAAATCTCTAACCGATTATGACAAAGCTGTTTCTCACTACTCTAGGATTGACATTCCCTTTCAGATATATATAAATACCATATGTATCAGAGTTTTATTTTTTTTATTTTTAATTATGCCCCTTCGAAGTGAAGGCCCGTTCAAAAGTCGCCCAAAGGACCTGTAACTTCATTGTGGTGAGAAACGAAATTTCGGATTGGTGCAGTTCACACCAATTTTACCTAAACTCCCTGTTTTTCTATGTAATGCGACGTGCGCTCCTCTGAGAAAGCAAAAGATTTCGAAAGGAGCAGAGGGTCCATGTAATGTGGGCTCTCGCCAATATTCCCACTTCCCATAGGGCTAGGCCATAAGCCGATGCCATCACCTTGTCATTTGACAAGATTTAGGGCAGCACCTTTTTTATGGATCGCGTGTCGCTTTCCTTTTTTTTGCTTGTCCTGTGTGGATACACGAATTTTTGTTTTTTTTCTTATTTTTTTTAAACATACTCATTGGTCACAAAATACACTTCATCCATAACATTTCATTATTTTTCATATTATTATGATACACTTACATGGTTGCAACCTCCATTTCATATTTTTAACCTCCATTTCATATTTTTAACCTCCATTTCATATTTTAACCTCCATTTCGTATTTTAACCTCCATTTCATATTTTTAACCTCCATTTCATATTTTTAACCTACACTTCATATTTTTACTATCCATTTCGTATTCTTTTAGTATAGATTTTCATGTTTGTACCACATAATTCATACTTTTATTATATACTTCATATTCTTCATATTTTATTCAAGATTTCATTTTATCCATAACCTATGTTTTTATATTATTCGTGACCTATAGATAACATTCTTCATAAACATATATATTATAAACAATTGATGGTACGAACTTCATGACTATTTTACATATTAAACATCTTCCTTGCATTTGGCGCCTTATCTTTGATTAGAAAAAAAAGATAACCTTTATAAAGGAACAATATATGGTATACCTAGAAAAAAAAACAGGAAGAATGTCTTGTTGTGTGCAAAGTGCTAGAAAAAGCACAAATAAGGCCTGAACTCTAAGCAATAAAAGGCCAATGTGTTCCGGAACGACAACAACATCAAAATAAATGAACATTGAAAAAAAAAAAAAATAAATAAATAAAATAAAAGAGAGAGTCTCTGAAGATATATAAGCATATGTCGACATAATGTATAACTGCATAAATTCAAATATATGTAATCAATTCATTATATTTAACCAGCATAATTCTACACTTTTGTATGTAATTCTGAGAGAGACATTTTCGTACCGGGTCCAAAATTTTTTCAAACCCAAACCAGCGGGGGAGATATATGATATCAATATATCATATATCATTGAATATGACGATGTTAGGTAACAAATTGATAAACTTATCTTTTCCTCTATTAAAAAAAAATCCTTTCTTTTAAAGTAACTAAAAAAATCATAATCACAACAGGATCTACATTACAGTTGAAGTTATAAATATATCGCCCCTTTTCTCATTTTAGTAATACTTAAACCAATCCCTTAATGTAACGGTCACCGAAATCCCAGCACATGTATTTCACTTTGTCCATACCTTATATGGTCATAGAAAACCGAATGTGGTTTTCTTATTCCAGCTGCTCTACAATAAAAATGCTGCATAAGATGTTTTGCGCGTCGTACATATTCCAATATATCTCCTTCTCATGATACCGCTCCTTATATGGTATACATTCGCAAATGTTAGACCGCTTCATGAGCCCCAAAGCCTATCCCACAAAATTCCTTTGCTTTTTCAAATTCCAATATCAAGGTTTAAACTCTTTTTTTCGCCAATTAGCGATTATCTTGTTAATATGCTAAGTACAAAAATCTCTCTCTCAGAAGAAAAATATTGCACGTATATTTTGGCCAAATATCATATACATGCCAAACATTGTAACCTTTGGCGATATCTGACAACTGATGTTATCTTGGTTCGGACTAAAAGAACGGCCACTTTCACTTTCTCTCTTGGCCCGGCTCTGCTGTAACCACCAATAGTTTAAGTTGAGCGTCCTACTCTCTCGAAAGGGTGAAAATAAAACTTGACTTTAAAGAACCTGGCTGCATATTTATCTTTTTATCGATCTACTTTTCACGGCATTAATGATAACTTGTAATAGTCGATATTAAATCTGCAAGATACCGTAATTACCCAAGACATTTTCCATTACAGCATGTATTTCTAAAAGCTTAAATGTGTGAAAATTTAAAGTGTCATTTAAAATAGAGGAAAGTATAAATGATGTAATGGTCATACCTGTTCTAGCATATATACTTCTAAAGATAAAAGTATATCTAACTAGTGACAACAACCAAGATAATATTGTATCAGAAACATGTCCAATTTTAAAGATGTACTATAATATTCTGAGAAAAATCATTTTGTGAAATGATTTAATTAGCATCGAGTCACCATCCGCGTCCAATCAGTCAAATTTTATCAGTAAAGAAAACTGTATATGGAAAAGCATGTACATATTATAATTTATTTCCTATATTAAAATCCTTAAAGTATGTGCTGGCAGTTTCCTGAGTGTTGTAAGGATTTTTAGAAAAAATACATTAGAAAACTACTGTTTTATCTAAAAAAATAATTAAAAAGAGGTTCCAAATTATATCTTAAAGATAATGTACATTAAAATGTGGTTTACTTTCGTAGAACTAATGTGTTACATATTCTATGAACAAAGATGTGTATTTTCAATGAATTAATGTGTAAACAATCTATGAACAATAATATAAAACTTCAACGAACTAAAGTGTACATCTCTATGAACTACAACGTACGACATGACTAAACACATGTATAAAATCTGTATGAACTAATGTGAAAAAATCGATGAACTAACGTGTAAAATTCTATAAACAAATATGTAAATATTCTATGAACTAATGTGAAAAAATCGATGAACTAACGTGTAAAATTTCTATAACTAAACATGTAAATATTCTATTAACTAATGTGAAAAATCGATGAACTACTATGTAGAATTTCTATAATTAAACATGTAAATATGCTATGAACTAAGTTGTTTATTCGGAGAACTAAAATGACCAGGAAGAAAGCGATTTTTTTTTGTTTTAACAAAAATGAATGTAACTAGTTCCCCATGTACAACAAGAATGGAAAGTAAAGCGATGAACTAGTGTAATATCAATGAACGAAGAATGTGCGATGAACTCTTGTGTTTTTTTCTATGAACAAAATTCTCATGTGTACCAGGAACTAATACATTATATGACAAAACAAAAAAACAAGTATTTAAAATAATTGAAGATGTAAATAAAGTGTATTTATAACAATTTAAACTTCAAAAGAGGAAAAAATGCCTGTTCCTAACCGTAAACGAACCAGCATGAATGATTGTAAAATTATGTAAAACAAAATAGTTTTTGTCTGCAGAGTAAAATAAAAGGAATGTGATCATGACACAGTATGTAGAAAAAATATTACAAAAGTACATAAAAGTATGACTGAATTCAACCAAGGCGAATGCTATCTTTGAACTATAACCAAAAATAATCTTGTGTGAATGAAGTGTAAGTATGTGTATGCATGTAAAGCCAGGTTGAATATGAAACCACAACAAATATCTACAAGAGTTGCAAGAAAAAGGAAATCTACTGTGAAACACATTCTAACGAATTAATTAGAAAATCGCGAGGTCGCGCGAGACCATTCCTCAGTAATGTCATGTCTAAATAAATAAAAAAATAAAAATGTTCTGCACATGAAAAAAACGGTGAGAATTTAGCAAAGTGTCTAATAATAGTAAATTAAAAAAAATGAATTAATGAATTTTGTAAATGAAGACAAACATTCTCTCCCTTTTCGTAGGTAAGTGGCCATCTTAACCCCAAAAGGAAAAGAAACCCTTCAGGAAAAAACATTCTTGGCATTGTGCTACCTCTAGAAAATAACACAATGCAAGAAGAAATCTACTGAAAACAGTCACTAAATATTTGAAATAAAAATAAAAATATTAACTGAATTTTAAAAATACAGAGATTTCACATCTAAAAATGTGTGCTGGTATGCAACAACACGGCGTACAATTGATTTAAAATGTATACTGGTACGTTATATATTTTAACTGCATTAATGAAATAAATAAAATCTCTCTTTCTGTTACTATTAATAATAATATTGATGACTCGAGCAGGCATTAAAATGTTGAGAAGAAAGCTTGTGATAGGTTGAGATAATGTAACTAAAGAAAATATGATATTTTACACATGAGATCTCCAAATATAAAAGCATATTATATTTGCGAAAATATTTTAAAATATAAATTATGCAATGTCTAATTGCTGTCAATAATTTAAAGTTTAGTATAAAAAACAAGTGAAAATTTACCATAAGCGAAAACAAATTTAAGCTTCTCGCCTCATTCATTATATTTCTAAATTTGTCAACATGACAACACATAAAATATTTTATAATGGTATGTCATGATATACCACTTAATGAACTTTATATTTTATGAACATTAAAAATAAGATATCTATACACAAATATCTAAAAAGCATATCAAATTAATTATCTACACCTATTTAATAAAACAAATACACACATTGATTAATAAAAAATAAAGTTGTTAGTACCATTTGTACCATTTTGTATCAAATAAATGTCTAAGAAATACTATGATTTTTCAAGAAAATTACCTAGATATATTTTTATGAAATAACCTTTAAAATGAAAGTTCTTATAATGTTATAATTACTGATGAAGAATAATCATGCGTGTAGTACGTTTAAATATTACATGTTATAAAACATTTGTATTCTTTATATACTCAGAATAAAGAAACAAAATTCCTTAATATTTAGCTGCAAGAAATAGCTCTACTTAAATGGATGTAATTAATAGAAAATGCTGCTTTAAAGATATTGATTACATATATTCAATTATGCACTAAAGAAAATGGTAATTACGTTTAAGTACAAATATAAAAATAATGTATTATCTGTAAATAATACTCAATAGAAACACAGTAAAACATAACTTACCCTTTGATAAGTTATAACCAAAAGTTATACCCATAACTTACCCTTTGAATTTTCAAGGCATAATAAAATATAATTGAAATGATACAATTTTATGTATCTCAAAATGAATGCTGTGTGAAATATCTAGAGAGGTGCATACATCTTTATTTAATACAAGTATTCATATTTATCTTTCTTTATATATATTTTTTTAAACTTCCAAACATGCAAAAAAATAATAGTCTGACACAAAAACATTCTGTCTTATTTACCTGGAAACATGAATATTTTAGATGCACCATTAACTTACCTTTAACTTCTTCTTTTTTTAATCATATTATAAAATCAGGTAACAAGATATATATAACTGTAAATTTATACATATGAACGTCAGATTGTGCAGTTCAAAAGGACTCGCATTGCACAGTAAATAAAAATGTAATCTTTATAGAAAATAAGTAAAATAAAATTTTTTTAGCACAATCATCCAAAAAAAAAAAAAAAAAAAAAAAAAAAAAAAAAAAAAAATCCGATTTATAAAGTCAATATTCTGAATTCTTTTTTTTAAGATTGTCTTGATACTTTGAGAATCAAATTTTAGTAAGAGTGCACAGTAGGTAACTACTTAATTATATGAAAAATATCCTTTTATCATGTTCTCATATTTGGCGTCTTATTTCTTAAATAGCATTTGTAAAACTATGAAATATTTCGACGTAATCTAAGAAAACTTCTAACTAATATTATTCACAAAAATAAATATGAGCACGAGAAAATAATGCATAATAAACAATAATTGCAAAAAAATAACTCAACATGTTATTTTAAAATTTAAAAAAAAAGGTCATGTAATTAAAATAGGGATTGAGTATTAAAATTATAAAAAAATATTTTCTCGTACTCACATTTAAAGCCGCACTGCAGCACTCGATCCATTTCTGAAGTAAATAAAAATTCTGAAGTACACAAAGTAGAAATAAAATGCACTATATTGCCGAAAGCAAGACTGAGAGTTTAACGGAAGTGAAGTAGGAGTCACCACAGTCTACCTCAGATTCTTAGGCCTACATCGGGAGGACCAGGCGTTAACAAACAGGAGTTCTTTACGCTGAGCTTCGTGAAATTTTTTCGATCAGAAAAATCAGCCGCATCCAACATGAATAATGGTTCGGCGCCGGGATATAACTTCAATGCGATCCATCAGGGAAAAAATCCGGCAGCGACAGTCCGCATTCTATAGGCACTGCAAACGATAGTCTATGAACTAAGAACACTCGTAATATCTAATACTCTATATTCCGCAAACGTAATAGATAGTCATCTGTCGGGGAAATAGGCTTTCAAAAATCTTGTAAACAGCCAATGAATAAGATAATGTCATACTACTCAGGCAGATAAATAATCCAGATAATAGTCCAGATATAGTCCAGATAAGTGCTTATAAATAGTCCAGAAACTAAACTTTCAAGCAAATCGAAGCAGGCAACTAAAAGCAGGAACCATCCCTTGACGTTTAAAAAAATTGCGAATGCCTGGTGTAGGCACCATAAATTTATATACTATAGATCTGTATTTTTAAGTATGTTGACCAGGTTCTTTTTAAAATGCATTCGCTAGTTATAGGCTATGATCGCTTAAGAAAATAAATGCTCTTTAAGAAAATTATTTATTTGCAGTAAACTTATAAATTTTAAAGGTTTCATACAGAAAAGCTAGGGATGGTGCCTGAACGGATTATCAAGAAAACAGTCTTCACATGACTGCCTCGTGAAGCGAGAGGGAGGCAATTAATTCCTCACTGAAAAATTCACACATTGGCATCACACAATTGGCGACAATAAGCATATGAAAAATGACTGATATCATCTACGCAAAATTGTCTGTTACGCTTAAACAATAAAAGGATTTTGAATTTAATAGCAGGGCAACCAGAAAACAGCAGTCCTAAAAAATACGCCAAAAAGGAATCCGACTGCCAATTCGTACGTTAGGAGCATATTTTGGGAAAATGTTCTCAAAAGACATAACAAATAGCAAGTACATTCAAAGACTATTATGAAACTAATAAGTTAGACTTAAAATTACGCAGAGAGGAAAATGAAATTTCACTAACCGCAAACACAGTCGATATTTATTCCTTTTTTTTATTTGTTTCCAGCAAAAGTGAAATACTCATCTTAATGAATTTTCTTTATCTGACAGCCGTTTTTCAGTAATAAGGCAGAAGCTAGATGTTTTTCTTTCTTTTCTTTTGAACGGAAAGTTATTGTGGAATCTAAATAAAAGGTTAAGATAAAATAGCTATTTAATTAAAGATTAGTTTTAACTGTAATTTAGAAAAATGTAAAATTTAAGAATACTATATGTGATTCTACATCACAACGAGCGATTCTCTTAATCAAGAGCACTCATCAACAAATACATCCGATCTCCAAGAAGATGATACAAAATTATTCCAACAAATAAATCAACTACAAGCATGTTTGAAAAAGCAAACTAAAAATATGTCTGAAAATACAGAAGAACTGAAAAATGAAATACAAGCCCCTTTAAGATCATTAGATTTTAAACTGGAATATCACTTGATACAGAACAAAATTAAATTAGATACAGAAAATAGAGACAATGGAGGTTCATCTATCTCGGATATAGATCAAACATTAACTTCAAGACCATTCAAAAGCACCCTTAATCTTAGACGCACAACAAGGCGCTCGCAAGCTGCAAGTGAAGGAGACTTCAATGGAAAAATCCATTATCACTCATGCAGAAAACAGACATTATACAATAAAGAAGAAGAAGAAATAGAGGAATTACAAGAAAAATGTCTAAACTTCCAACGCTTACTTCGGAAAGCAGAAGAAGACAAAAACTTACTTAAGAATGAAATTGAAGAATTGCAACATACTTTTGAAGATGCAAATAAAGAGTTATCGCAATTAAGAAATGAAACTACGGAAAAGTTAGTAACTAATATTGATGTAAGAGACTCAATTCACATTTCTGACGACTCAGACTCACTGCATAAGTGCACAGATGATTCTGATCCAGGCGATTCATTTACTCCATTGCAATCAACTGAGAGAAAGAATATCTTCAAAACACTTAAAAACTTGAACACGCAAACGCAATTTGCAAAAGAAGAGAAACACCAATATCTCATGGGGTATAAATTACTTGAAAAAGATTTCCTGAACTTTGTAAGAAAGCAGTGGAACAATAAAACAGTAATCAGCTACATGAAACTACTATGTAAGAAAGCACAAGAAATAAATCATTCAAAGCATTTAACAAATACAGAGAGCACTCTTGATAGTAGAATAAAACTAACTTCTTTAGTCCATTCATTACAACAGGAAATAAACGTGTTGAATACTACATATGGAAACCTGTGCATAAGTCTAAAAACAGAACTGGAAACACTTAAAAAATCAAAACTAAAGTCTTCGCCTCTTCAAACATTAATAAATGAGCACTATGTCCTAATACAAGAGAAACTAGCTTTACTGGGAAATATCTCAAAAGGTATGTACGATGAAATGAATTCATATCTACAAGTCAATCCGAAAAGTCTTACAGATCAATTAACAGATAATATACAAGATATACTGAAATATTATCTTAAAATAATCCCAACTGTGGCACCAAATAAGGAACATTCTATGCAAAACACTCAAGGAGAAGAAGAATCACAGATTCGAAAACATTTGAAGAAAATAATTATCATTCCTAATGAAGCTAATCAATCTTCCCAAGTATCAAAATGCGTAAGAACGGAGATTAAAAAATCCGAATTACGAGCAGCAGTTAAATCAGTCAGGAAAACAATGAACAATAATACAGAAATTAAAACCACAGAAACAGATATAGAAATCCTAAAACAAACACTAACTTCATCGGAAGATCGTATATCTCGCTCAAGAATATTAGAACCAGAAAAGAAAAGGCTGAGAATCCTCTTGTTAAGAATTCCAGATGATATCACTCAAGAGGATTTAAAGAACGAACTGATCCAGAGAAACTACTTCAGAGACACGCCATTTGAGATATTAAAACATTTTTCTTCGAAACAAAGGCATTATAATAGCTGGATACTTCAAGGTAGTACAAATATTTGTCGTCAAATAATTAGTAAAGGCAAGTTAAACATATTTACAGAATAAGTAAAAGTAGTCCATCATCTTCGAATTATGCGAAGCTCTAACTGCCAAGCTATAGATAGCCACATAGCAACAAGCTGTAAATGGATAGCAGAATGTGCAAACTGCACGAAAGAGCACCACACTTCCGAATGCTCAGAATCTACAGAAAAATGTATCAATTGCTTATGGGAAGGCTTTGAATGTTGTAATCACAAAGCCTCATCTCAAGATTGTCCATTATACAAACATCTTAAAAATAATAAATTGCAAAATTACAACACTAATTCAATAGGTAAAATGTCTATCTCTTCAACTAAAAATGAAACTAAAAGAAGCAGACAACTCACAAGTCCCATTTTATCTAACAACAGCGATTGTCTCAGTCAGGAAGATCTATATGATCATGACTATCCTTCTCTTAAAACAAGCAATGAAATTCGTAGTGTCAGAATTATAGAAAACTCTTCCCGAAAAAACCGAGGATATTCAAAGAAGACCTCAAGCAGGAATTGGGGGCTCTGCCTCCCCGTTACCGATAGAAGCACTAAAAGTGAATCTTCTAGCCTTTATTCCAATGAAAAATCATTGAAAATAGCACAAGTAAATCTGCAGAGGAGCCGAACGGCCACAGCTGATCTTATCAATACTCTTTACTCCGAAAATTACTCTTTAGTTTGTATACAAGACTGTTACATTAAAAACAACCGACCACATGGTCTACCAGCAGGAGCACCTTGCTACTCGTCAAATAATAGAAATGCGTTCATAATAATTGTAGATCAGAGTTTAAAACACATTCAACTTGGAAAGTTTGATAATACAGTTGTCTATACTAATAAAAGAACAAAACGCTCTGTCTGTCTGTGTGTGTGTCTGTGTGTGTGTGTGTGTGTGTGTCTGCGATGGCTAGCAAAATCTACAGCACGTACAAAGCTCAAACTTTTTTTGGGAGTAGCCCCAAATCTCCCCTGATGCACCTGAGCTTCAGAATTTCGAAATTCCAATTATTAACTGAGTAATTAATTAAAATCGAGAGGTCACTCTCATAAAAAAATTATCTTTTTCCCATTTTTTTCTCTTTCGTTTATTTACGGTTGGTTGGTTGTGTAAAAATTTTCGCAGAAGTAATAAGAAAGCTGAGACAGAATTAAAGAAACCCATGGAGGAATGAGATAAGTGGAGGTGAAGTAAGCCTCAAAAAAGGTTTGCAATATGAAACCATTTATCGCTCAAATTTTAATGTGCCAAATAAAAGGACGTGGAAGGGATTTTGTATTATAAGACGAATTAAAAGAAATGAATTACAATTGAAGCATATTTAAAGAGGAAATACCAAATTTTTAAAATGGTCTTTGTTCTATTATTATTTATTAAAATAAATGTTCGTTTTTTAAATGAAGGAAATTGGAAAATTAGCAATAATTAAATATCAAATTAAAATTAAATAAGATATTGAAAACATTTGATACGAACTAAAAATTGTATAACTAAAAGTTTCCTTCATAAATGTAATTTTAAATACTTTATAATGTAGATGAAAAATGTTTATGACTTAATAATTGCATGTAAATTAATATTTAAAATATAATGATGAAAACATTCTTTTAAAATCATGTATGAAAACTCAAGTATTAAATATTAATCTAAAATAAAGATTTCTGACTGCAGACGATTTTTATGTATTAACAAAAAAATGTTATATTTTCAAGCAAAACGTTAAAATAATTTTCTATATTGACATTTAAAACACATATGATAAAATAATTATTAAATTTTTACCGGTGAAGCGATAGATTAGTTCTTTTTAAGAAACAAGAGCAAAAAAAATACGGGTTTAAACCTGTTTCAATTGATAGGCATGTCAAATCACGTGCTTTTGTTGGTACTTAATTGGACTTAATGTAGAGTTACATTTTTAGCACCTCCAGAGATAATACTTCCACTCTATTAATTTCTTTTTACTCTATGAAATAAACCAATTTGAGATTTTGACATTTCAAAAGTGACTGTTTTTTTCCCTCAAAGACCTTTAAAATTCATAGACTGGCAAAATGTCAGTTTAACTTAGGATTTTTGAATACAGCTGTTACGTCAGATCGATGGTACTTCATACATTAGAATCTATGTGTGGTTAGCTATGTTGCAGTAAATATATGTATATGTACTATATATGAGGCTTTTTTAGCAGTTTTTTTAAGTCATTGATTAAATTTGAATGAATTTTATTTAAGTTAATATTTGATTAAGACTTTAATTTGTTTTTAAAACAAAAATGAAATGGCTGTTTGACGTACAATTGTTCGAATCGGCAAACGATTCATACACAGTAATAAATTATCAAATAGCAAAATAAATTATATATCAAAAATAGTCACTAAAAGAATAATAGCAAAACATAATTTTTAGGCGTATTAACACATAACCCGATCCCAACCAGAAAAAAACAGACCATACTCCGATCCAAGCAAGACAAAAATTTCATGAGCATAAACCCGACCCGAACCTAAAAATTCCATTTGAAAAAAAAAAAAAAACTATGGATTTGATATCTGACCCGAATCAAATATGAATCCCATAAAAATATTCAAAAGAAGCATACCCCAATCCGATCAAGGAAAAATAATGTTCGTGTATATATAATCCGAACCGAACCTAAAAATTTTCTTTGAAAAAACCCGAAAAATGACCAGAACAAAAACTGAAATCGATAAAAATATTCCAAAGAACTATATCCCGATAAGAGCAAGACAAAATAATTTCCGCGAACATAAACCTGATTCGAACCTAAAAAAGTCCATTTGAAAAAAGACCTGAAATTTTATGCAAACTACATCTGAATCCGATCAAAATATTCGAAAGAACCATAATCGGATTCGAATAAGAGAAAATAATTTCCGTGGACATGAACCCGATCCAAACCTAAAATTCCATTTGAAAAAAATACCTGAAATTTGAATCGAACCAAATATGAACCTGACAAAAATATTCCGCAGAACCATACCCGGCTCTGAACAAGACAAAAAATTTCCATGAACACGAACCTAATTTGAACCTAAAAAGCTGAACTAAATCTGAATCTGACAAAAATATTCCAGAGAAGCATATCCTTATTCGAACAATGCAGAATAATTTCCGTTGATGCGCAACCCAACCTGAACATAAAAATTCCTTTAAAAGAACCGAAATCTGAATTGAACGACATCTGAACCCGAAAAAAATATTCCAAAGACCCAAAACCGGATCCGAGCAAAACAAAATAATTTCCCTGGACATGAATTCGACCAGAACCTTAAAAATCAATTTGAAAAAAATGCCTTAAATCTGAATCGAACCAAAACTGAATCCGACGAAAATATTCCAAATAACTATAACCAGATACGAACAAGACAATATAATTTCCATGGACATAAACCCAATCCGAACCAAAAAATTTCTAAAAAAAAAAAAAATCCCGAAATTTGAACCAAACCTAATCTGAACCTAACAAAAATATTTCAGTTTAGTATAACCTCATTGGAACTAGGTAAAATAGTTTCTTTGGAAGTACAACCCGACCCGAACTTAAAAATCCCACTTGAAGGAAAAAAAAACCCACGAAATCTGAATTGAACCGAATCTAAACTGAACAAAAATATCCCAAACAACCATAACCGTATCCGAAGAAGGCAAAATAATTTCCATGAACATGAATCCAATCCGAACCTAAAATTCGGATGTTCTACAAAACGTAATGCGCACCGTAGCGGTGGAACGTGAAACTAAGTATTTAGCGCGAGATGGTTAAGATATTTCGTTTATGGTTAGAGTTAAATTATAACTTGGTTACGGTTAGGTAAAAGTTACGTTGCAATTACGTTCCGGTGAGCCTTATGTTATATTTAATTTCCGGTTAGGTTACAGTTAGGTCATGGTTAAGTTACAGTTAGGTTAAGGTTAAGTTGCGGTTAAGTTGTGATTAGATTATGGGTAGGTTATGATAAGGTGACGGCCAGGTTACATTTATGGTTTATTTAAGTTACAGTTAGGTTACTGTTAAGATAGAGCTAGGTTACAGACAAGTTATGATTACAATACAATTAGGTTACGGTTAGGATTTTGTTCACAGAATGAACATTACGCATGTTTGATAAAAATTATACACCTATTTTTGTAAAATGGCTCTGAAATTATAATACTATATACTAACCTTTTAGCTAATCATCGAGAATCGATTTCATTCACGGTATAGTCGGTTTTAAGAGTGTTATAATTAGTTTGAAATTCAAAATATTTCACTTGGGATAACTATGTGAAAAAAATATTTAGTTAAGTCACTTAACAGTAATTTTAAGGATAAATATCAACATTTTAACACGAAAATCACGCAATCGTTGCACACATATTCCCTCCTGCGTTTCCCATTGCAGTCATTTTTGTTTTTTTTAAACCAATTTTTGACACAGTCAGGGGGTACATATTTAATATAATGTACACTGTAAAAAATTTGACCCTTTTTCTGCATCATCACTCATCCGCTTTTATAGAGTATCTCTCTTTTGACCTATGAGAATGCTCCATAATAAGCTGAAGTAATCATTTTCTATAAAACCGGTGGAGTGACGATGCAGTAAAAGGGTGAAATTTTTAACAGTGTATTTACATGTATTTCGAGTTAAAGATAAAATCATAAAACTTTCAAGTTCGTTTAACATTGTTATTACGGACCTGAGTTTCACAATATTCTCCGTCATCAGCAAATTTGGAGCAAGATCTTCATTCATGGGATACTTTCCCGGACTACTCGCCTAATCTCCTCATATTGGGGGATCTTAACGCCCACAGCATTCTTTGGGGCTATCCTTCTGATAACGAAAAAGCTCAGCAACTATTTTCTTTTATCAGTCAACATCGACTAATAGTTCTTAATGATCCTCACTGTTTACCAACATTTGAAACGGATCACTCTAGAGGCTGGCCAGATGTTACCATGTCGTCTCTTCCTTTCTTTTCCAGAATTCCATCCTGGACAGTTGATAAAGACTTAAATTACGGTGACCACAGATTAATTACAATACTAACAGATATTCCATTACCTAAACACTCGACAAGGTGATACCGAACAAAAAATATCTCTTTAAAAAATTTAATAAAAAATTGGCCTTTAAATAAACACAAAACAATATAAATTTCAACAACATACCAAATCAAAATACTTTTGATGACTATTACAAACTTTTTTTAGAATTATTACATACCTTATGTGACAAATACTTGATGAAAAGAAAAAGTATTTTTTACCCCACAAATTACCTGGTGAATTGATAACTTTCGAAAGACCCGAAACTTTGTGAAGGCCTTGCAAAGAAAATCCAAATTGCCATCAGCTTTACAAGAAGACAAAATTAGATATAAAAAAGAAAAAGCCATCTACAAGAAAGCGATCATGGATTCAAAAAGACAAGCTTGGTCCAACTTTTGTGGCAATACCAAAGATCCCTTTGGAAAAGCTAAGAAAATTGCATTCCAAGAATTCAATCAACAGGAAGTAATGGCGTTGGCAGACTCAAACTATCCATTATATACTAGGGACATCTTCTATACAGATCTAACAAATAAAATATTTGGCCCTTCAATTAAATTATCTCAAGAATCGTTTGATTCTGATGACTCAGCTCCTCCGTTCGTAGACCAAGAACTCCATGCTGCCATTTACTCTTTCAATCAAAACAAGGCCCCTAGGCCCGCCAAATTGATCATTTCATAATAAGAAATCTTTATAAAACACAGAAGAATTTACTCTTATCAATGTACAATACGCTACTGAAATTGAATTACTTCCCTTCAGATTGGAAAATTGGAGAATTAGTATATTTTAAAGAGAAAACTAAATCTTCTGACGATTATCAATCTTATAGACCAATAACTCTTCTCCCAATATTTGGCAAAATATTAGAAAAAATGCTTTTGAAACGAGTAAATTATTTCTTATCACACTCACAATCTCTACAATCATATCAACATGGTTTTGAACAAGGTCTTTCAATAGAAACGGCATTACAAGATCTTTTCTCTAATATAGAAATCAAATCTCAAGGAGATAAGTATATTTCTTTAATTTCTATAGATTTTCAAAATCTATATCTAGGCGATCAATTGCATTTGATCGCCTGCCATGGGACATAACTATAGAAGAACTTGAACTTTTAAAGTTAGACAAACCCTATCTTAATCTGTTTAGGTTATTTTTAACATTAAGAGCAGCCTACTATAATTGGCAATCAAATTCATTACATTGGTTTGGCAGGGGCTGCCCACAAGTCACCTGCCTGGGACCCTTTCTTTGGAAAATCTTCTTAAATAAATTATTAAAACTTCTTAAAAGACATGGTTATAAAATAATAGCCTACGCCGATGATATACTATTAGTAATCTCAGGCTCCACAAGAAGAAGCTTAGAACATTCGGCAAATCATGCTTTACAACTCATCAGCGACTGGGCAGATGTTAATCGTATGTCAATTTCCTTCGACCAATGCTCAGTACTTCATCTTAAAAAACCCAAATCTCTAAAACGTCCATCAATTTTTAAGATAAGAAATAAAAATTTAAAATCAAATCCAACATTGCTTTATTTGGGTGTTACCTTAGATAGTAATCTTACTTTTCTTCCTCATCTTAGAAATAAGAAAATTGAAATATTAAAAACTATTCAAAATCTTTTCAAATTCTCTTCCTTGTATCGTCTTCCAAAATATATTTTAAAAGTGTGGTATCAAACATTATTGGAGAAAAAAATATCTTATGGTGCACCAATCTGGTTTCCAAGATTGCAAAAATCCCATGGCTTACGCATTTTATCATCAATACAAGCAGAATATCTCTTGATGATTTCTAAAGCATACAGGAAAACGGCAACTTCTGCCTTATGCACATTAACTGGAATAATTCCATTACAATACCAAATAAAAAGAGAATCTCAAGCTGGGCAAGTATTAAGACTTGGCATACCATCTGAAGAGTTCGATCTAACCCTAATACAAACAAGACTAAAAACGTGCCAGATAAAAAAATTTAAAAATTATTTACATTGGATAGAAGACATATAGAAGACATACCTCCGAATTTAATTAACTTAGTGGAAATATACACCGATGGCTCAAAAACTGAATCTGGCACAGCCTATGCCTTCTGTACTTTCTATAACAATCAATTTATTCAAACATATCAAAAGTCCTTAATAAATGACAATAGTGTTTATCAAGCAGAATTGTTAGCTATTCATGACGCAATAATCTGGGCAAATTCAAGCAATTTTCAAAATATATTAATTCAAACAGACAGATTATCAAGCCTACAAGCCTCAAAAGACATTAATACAAGAGATATATTAGTAACCTCAATCATAATACTATTACAGAAAACTACTAAAAATTTTGTTTTCAAATGGATAAGAGGCCACACGGGCATAAAAGAAAACGAATTAGCGGATACCATAGCAAAAGAAGCTACACTGGAATCATCACAAATAGAATCAAAATTCTATCCATTACCAGCATCATTAGTAAAAAGAAAATTAAAGCTAGATTCGCTTCAACACTGGCAAAACTATTGGGACTATGCAGATACCGGCAGATATACATAGGAATTTCTACCGAAAATTTCAGAAGACCTTTTACTTTTTCATCGAAATCTATATTTATTCGCTACCAATCATGGTCCTTTTTCTTCATATCTAATTAAATTTAATAAAGTAGATTCTGACCTCTGTACTTGTGGCAACAGAAGTACCTCCTTGCATTTCATGTTAAATTGTCCACTAACTTCAACCTTTCATCTGCGAAAGCCATCAAATATTAAATTAAATGAGTGGTTTTCATATGTATTGAAATGTCCGAAATTATTACATAATGTAATTCACTGCATCACTCTCGTTGAAAAGAATCAGTATATATTTCAACTTGTGCATTAGCAAGCTTATCAAATCATATCTCTGTTTAAACATTTCTAAAAACATTTACTCTATCATTCTTATGATAGTTGAACTTAGTTGAACTTTCTAAATAAAAAGTGCATCTAAAAATTTTTATAGGCATTCACAAACTCTTAATTGTCTTAATTAACTCTTCTATTTTAAATTTTGATATTTATGAATTTTATTATTGTAAAAACTTTAGGTTCGCCCAGAAGAAATTGGGCATCCATTTGTGAAACAATTGTACCTTTTTTTTTAATAATAAATGTTAGGTTCGGCTTGTTGAGCTGAAGCCATATGGTAGGCCTCCCCACCTAACTGAATCTGAATCTGAATCTGTGCTGGTCAGTTTCTCTTAAAGAATATTGAATTAAATGAAATATATCTAGCAAAGAGCAAATAAAAAAAAATAATAATTCTTAATATCTAATCAAATACCCATAATTATTGTTTGATTCATATAATCTTACATTATTCAATTCAAAGTCCATATAAACATAAGCGACATAATACACAAAATGCCTCTAAAATGACTAAAGTACTGACAAATTAATGAAGTACTAAAATATTCAGCAACTTCTTTAGTACATTTTTTTTACCCAGAATTTTCAGCTTCTAACTGAATTTTCTGCTGAAATATGGTGAAATATGTTAGAATTTTCGACCATACATTCAACTTTATAGTGAGAAATTTCTAAAATCACTGAAATACATGTTTAATAAACTTTAATAGCAATTTTGGTTATGGTCTGCTTTAAAAGATTAACTATATTTTTGCATACTATGTCGTGTACTCGAATTATATAAACCGACTACAAACTACAGGACTGCACAAAAAATTTATAAGCAGCACTGAAAATGAGCGTATATTGATTAAATGTGTTTTTCTTTTAAATTCCATTCATGAATATTTATTCAGAGCTACATTTAGTATAACAAGATATGTCTTTAGAATTTTAACACAATCAAATACAGGACTATACAAAAAAAAACTTGATGCAGGATCACTTATGTATAGTGATTCTCGGAAAAGAATATTTTTACAGTTTTAAGCTGGGTTTTGTTTCAATTAAATTTAAGTTAAGTATGTGGCACGTATAAAAATCTTTCTGCAAATAATATATAGAGCTGAACAAAATAATTCAAGTACGTTTCTATCGATTATTAGAAATTGCTAAATGTAAATTTTTATCTATTTTATGCTTTTTCTAACTAGATTAAATTTTAGTATACTGCGTAAAACATATAAAAACATACAGAAATTATACACAGCTGCACTAATAAATGAGAGGGCCAAGTTTTGTTTGTGTATTGTGGAAGTATTAGAATGTTTTTTATTATTTAGGCTTAACGCTTAGTTATTTTTCCTTTGTTATTCACTTGTGTTCAGCATAATTCATATTGAATATGGAGTGCATTGCACTTGTTGTACACCATAAATGGTTGCAGCTTCATCGTGGCGATTTATAATTTAATCTATTCTAAAATTCTGTTTTTATTGTTCTGAATTTTATCAAGGCCTCTAAGCATAAGAATTACAACATTCATTCAAAAAAATGTAATTTTTTTTATATATATTTTAAATTGTCGTGAGGGAAATGCTTTTTTTTTAAATTAATGAATTTATCATTATTTCGTATTTAATTAATGCTACTTAGAGGACGTTACGGGCAACATCTAGTCAACTAGTATGTTTACTTCATTCACATACGGTACATTTAAACCGTCAGTAGTCGCGTGTCAGTCTTTTCGCCGCCCGTATAAATTCTCTTCTCTTAACTTATATCACATTACAAATACAACAAAGATCTACCATGTAGCTGACTTTGAAGCTTCCACCTTAGTGAAGTAACAGGACACCTCTGTTTTTCTTTCAGGTACATTTTTAGAAACAAAGTTGAAATCGGCAAAAAAGTCTACGTAAAAATCACTAATGTGAGCTCATTTTTACTTTTTCCAATTACTCTAGATCTCATAAATAAAATGCATAATTTAAGAAAACTGCAAATTTATATCTTCTTTGTAATGTTATTTTCATATATTAGGTGAAAAATATTTCTTTTTTTACATATTTGGTATACGGTGGGCCAGCGGCGAAAAGACCGGGCGCGACTAATGACGTTGTGAAAAAAGTCGCGACTACTCGCGGGATAAACTATCAAAGTGACTTAGAACTATTTTACGACAACATTCTGCTTTGATTAAATGTAAATGTCATGCAAATATTACCAAGTAGTTTTTTAAATTTTTGCAGAAATGCATATATATATTTTTTTTCAATACATATCTTATGAAAAAAAAGTTAATTTTCTTTTCCAATTTGTTAAGCATAAGCTCGTATAGATGCTCAATTATCTGTCCAATATAAACCATTTTAAAAATTATAACGATGTAAAATTAATTAATCCTTACATGGATCCTTACGTTTTAAATATTCATACGTGGCCTACTGTAAGTACATTTCTTACCTCACACGAATTCTCAAAGTCTAATAGAATTTAAATGTGACATAGAAGAAAGTTTTTAACTCGGAAAAAATATGACTGACATAATTAAGTAGTACATTTCGTTCTTTAATTCACGATTTTCAATGAGATTTAAAATACATGACGTTTCTTCTTCTGATTATTATTATTATTATAACTGAAATATCTATCTCGAAAAAATTTATAGTAACCTATACGCTCGAACATATTTTTAAATATTTAATATTCTTAAATATATTTCTTCCATAAGTATAGATATTTTTTTAATAACTAGATAACTTTACGTCTAGAAAAAAATTCTCGGACAACAACCAGAAAAAAATAGTAATTAAGCAGCATTTATGGTTCAAAAGCTACATTCCTAATTTATATTGTCTTTTCCCGTTAATTAAAATATTTACACCAGTTGCACAATTCGCTCGTATATTTAAATGAATTTCAAAGCGACTGTCTGCTATGAAAAAAAATTAAGAATAGAAAGAAAACTTTAAAAACCTTTTAATTATCCTATGAAAAAAGTGTTTTCAAATATAACTGCTTTCGTTAATTTGATTTTTTCCCAGTAATGTTTCTGAATGTACTTACTATCAGTTTCTTATGTTTATAAGTTTTTATTTAGTCGTCGGAAAAAGTGCAAAGCGTGGAAATACGGAACAGATTTTTTTAAATATATTTAAAAACCATAGAAATCTTAGATGTGTAAAACATTAAGCTATTCATAACAAAAGATTTTCATGTTGTGAAGGTAATACGACAGGTATTGATATTTTTTACACGATGCATCCGTCTTTAATTCTCAGTTTTCTGAGTAAAATTTAAAAATATGTAATTTTCTTTTGATTTCTGTTTTTTTCCCTTTAAAACACGCATGATAAACTTTCACCTCAAAATTACTTCAAGATACTTTAATTTTTTAAACTAGAGCATTTTGCCCATAAATATGTACGTTTTAATTTGTATAATATGTGCATAAATGTATATTTAATAACTAGATGTTTTACGTCTACTAAAATATTTTATTATACCAAAAGAAAAAAAAATCATAATTAAGGATTTGTAATGGTTCAGAAGAAACATTCTTAATTTAGACTTCTTTTTTCTATTAATTAAAATACTTGCATCAGCTACAGAACGTTACTCATACATACGTTACTCATACTTAATATTTTTAATAACTAGATGAATTTATTTCCAGAAATTTTACTTATAGTAAAAAAACTGAAAAAATTGTAAATAAGCAGCATTTATTGTTCAAAAGATACATTCCTGATTTAGATTTTCTTTCCCCTTTAATTAAAATATTTACATCAGTTGCACAACTCACTCGTACTTTTAAGCAAGTTTCAAGGCGAGTGTCTGCTAAGAAAAAAAGTTGGAAATTGCACGTGAAGCGTAGTAAATGAGGTGCGTTCGTACATTAACGAAGTTTTAAAAATATTCAGATCTTGCTGTTATAGTAGACAGTACTTCGGATACAGTATAGTGGTCGAAATCTTTTTTGTGTTCCTGTAAATATACAGGAAGTAACTTTTATTAAGTTTTTCAGCAACTTATATCATATTCATAAAATGTGAAATAGTTGGTATAATTAAAACACGCCCTAAACAATGTTTCCCCGTATAGCATTATGTACTGGAATAATTTTGTGTGGCCCTGTAATGTAATAATAAATATTCTTTGCATCACAGATTGTAGAGAATCTATATTTTAGTATATGTATACTTTAGAGGTTCATGTCAATTTCATTTTGTTCGAAAGAGTGTAACATCATTAAAATGCATTTGAATTTTTTCCCCATTGACCGTAATATAACGGAATACTTTTGATTGTCCCTGTAATTGATCTATTCATCCGATTTTCATAAAATTTGAAATGACTCGACAAAATTATTTAATAATTATGTATTTTAAATTTCAAACTGTTACAATGCATTTGAAACTTTTTTCAGCATTGGCCGTAATGTAACGGAATACTTTTGATTGTCCATGTAATTGATCTATGCATCCGATTTTCATAAAATTTGAAATGACTCGACAAAATTATGTAATAATTATATTTTTTAAATTTCAAACTATTAAAATGTATTTGAAACTTTTTCCTCATTCACTGTAATGTAACGGAATTCTTTTAAATGTCCCTGTAATTTATCTATGCATTCAATTTTCATAAAATTTGAAATGACTCGACAAAATTATGTAGTAATTATGTATTTTAAATTTCAAGTGGTTCGGTTGGGTAGTTTTTGCGTTGTTATATGCGGACAGACAGATGGACGGATTGAACGACAACATTAGGTGCTACGTATTTACATAATTACGAACGCACCTAAAAATTAAGGATATGATGAAAATCTTTAAAAACCTTCTTTTAATTATCTTCCGAAAAAAGTGTTTTCAAATATTACTCTGCTTTCACTAATGATTTTTCACCTCATTTTTTCCCAGTAATGTTTTAGAATATATTTACAGTAAAATTTTATGTTATATGTTTTTATTAAATCGTCTGAAAAAGCGTAAAACACTGAAAAAAGGAATAGAAAATTTGTGTATACATGTAAAAAAAAAATAGAAATGTTAAATGTATAAAACAATAAGCTTTCCTTAATGAAATAAGGTAGTAAAGGTAATAAATACAACAGGAATTATGATATTTTTGGTAATGCATTGTCTTTAATTCCCATTTTTTCCCGTGAAATTTAAAAAATAATAAATATTCTTGAAATATCGGAATTTTTTCTTAACGATCGATAAAAGCATGATGATCTTTCCGCTCAAAATTACCTCAAGATAGTTTAAATTCCTTAAGTTGGTCCAATAGTATATACTTTTGGAAGTATATAATGTGTGCAAAAATATATATTTAGTAACGAGATGTTTTTATGCCTGCTAAAAGATTGTACAATGATAAAAGAAAAATCGTAATTAAGGACTGTTAATGGTTCAGAAGATAGATTCTTAATTAAGACTTTCTTTTTCTAGTAATTAAAATATTTGAATCAGCTACTGAGCGTTGACCATACATATAAATGAACTTCAAGATGACTTTTTGCTAGGAAAGAATATAGATATTTTTTACTTACTAAATATTTTTATGTCTAGAAAATATTTTTACAATAACAAAACCAGAAAGTTACTAAGCAGCATTTATGGTTAAAAATGCATAATTCAAATTTATATTGTCTTTTCTCGTTAATTAAAATATTTACATCTGTTGCACAACTCGCTAGTTCTTAAAAAATTCAAGGCGTTTGTTTGCTTTGAAAAAATAAAATAAAATAAAGATAGGATGACAGAACTTTAAAAACCTTTTTTGAATTATCTTCCAAAAAAAGCGTTTTAAAATAACTCTGCTTCCGCAAATGTTTAAGCATTTTGCCCATTGCATTGCCATTTTGCATTGTGATGTTTTAGGATGTATTTTCTGTATGTTTCTTATGTTTATAAGTTTTTATTTATTCGTCGAAAAAAATGTAAAGCACTGAATAAGTTTATATATATATATATATATATATATATAAACCATAGATATTTTAAATTTACAAAACATTAAGATATTCTTAATAACAGATTTTAATACTGTGAAGGTAATACGGCAGATAATTTTATTTTTACGCAGTGCATCTTTCTTTAATTCCTAGTTTTTTTCAGTTAAATTTAAAAATACATATTTTTTTTCCTCATACAATAAACGCGTGATGATCTTTCCGCTCAAAGTTATTTCAAGATATTTTATTTTTCTGATATTCATTCAAAAATATGTACGTCTTGATTGTATATAATGTGTTCAAAAATGTATATTTAATAACTAGATTTTTTATGTCTACTAAAATATTTTATAATAATAAACGAAAATTAAATCATAATTACATCCGTCTTAATAGTTCAGAAGATACATTCTTAATTCATAATTTCTTTTTCTAGTAACTAAAATATTTAAATCAGCTACAGAACGTTGCCCATACATTTAAAGGAACTTCATCGTGACTATTTGCTAGAAAAGAATATAGATATTTTTTAAAGATTAGATGTGTTTATGTCTAGAAATTTTTTGTAACAGGAAAAGAAGAAAAATCGTAATTAAGCAGCATATATGGTTCAAAGGGTACATTTCTAATTAAGATTTTCTTTTCCCGTTAATTAAAATATTTGCATCAGTTACACAACTTGCTCGTATTTTTAAATAAATTTCATGGCGAGCCTCTGCTAAGAAAAAAAAAGTGATAGGGTGGAAGAACTTTAAAAAAAATCTTTTAATTATCTTCCGAAAAAAGCGTTTTCAGACGTAACTCTGCTTTTTCTACTGTTTAAGCATTTTAATCTTTTTACCATTAATGTTCTACATATAGTTACTGTATGTTTCTTCCATTTATAAGTTTTTATTTAGACATCGAAAAAAGTTTATAAATCAATGAAAGACAGAATGGAGAAATTCTTTGATATATGTAAAAAAAATACAGACGTTTTAAATGCACAAAACATTTAGGGATTCTTAATGAAAGATTTTCATGTTGTAAAGGTATTAAAACAGGTATTTTTTTACGCGATGCATCTTTCTTTAGATCCCGGTTTTTGCACTGAAATTTAAAAAATACATAATTTTTTTTTATTTCCGATTTTTTACCCTACAATAAACGCATGGCGATTTTTCTGCTCAAAATTACTTCAAGATATTTTAATTTTCGTATATTCGTCCAAAAATATATGCATTTTGAAGTATATAATGTGTGTAAAACCGTGTACTTGATAACTAGATGTTTTTATGTCTACTAAAAGATTTTATAATAATAAAAGAAGAGAAAATCGTAATTAAGAACTGTTAATGGTTTAGAAGATACATTCTTAATTTAGACTTTCTTTGTTTAGTAAATAAAATATTTGCATCAGCTCATACATTTAAATGAAATTCAAGACAATTATTTGCTAGGAAAGAATATAGATATTTTTAATAACTAGATGTGTTTATGTCTAGATAATTTTTTATAGTAGGAAAAGTTGAAAAAATCGCAATTAAGCAGCATTCATGGTTTAGAAAGTACATTCCTGATTTAGATTTTCTTTTCCGATTAATTAGAATATTTACATCAGTTGCACAACTAGCTCGTACTTTTAAGTCAATTTAAAGGTGACTGTCTGCTAGAGAAAAAAATGTACTATAGGATGAAAGAACTTTAAAAACCTTCTTTTAATTATCTTCCGAAAAAAGCGTTTACAAATATAACTCTGATTTTTCTAGCGTTTAAGCATTTTATTTTTTTCCTAGTAATGTTTTTGAATATACTTTATGCAAGTTTCTTATAAGTTTTTATTTAGTCGTCGAAAAAAGTGTAAGACACTGAAATGCGGAATAGAAATTTTTTTTTATATACTGTAATTTCCTGTGTAAAATTCAAGGATCAAACAATCATTTTTCAACCCAGAAAATTTTTAAAATAAAACGTATTATTTTAAATCCCGGTAAATAATTGGCTACAATTACTAAGTAAAATTTCTGGGTCGAAAAAGAATTGTTCGATCCGCGAATTATACACAGAAAATTACAATATGTAAAAACTATAGAAATGTTAAATGTATAAAACATTAAGGTATTCTTAATAAAAGATTTTCATGTTGTGAACGTAATACGACAGGTACTGTTATTTCTTACGCAATGCATCGTTCTTTAATTCCTTGTTTTTTCAGTAAAATTTATAGTTCCATAATATTCTTTAGATTTCTGATTTTTTTCCTACAATAAACGCATGATAATATTTCTGCTCAAAATCACTTCATGATATTTTAATCTTTTAATGTTATTTTTCACCCATAAATGAGTACATTTTCATTTATATAATGTGTGCATAAATGTATGTTTAATAACTATATGTTTGCATGTCTACTAAAAGTTTTTATAATAATTAAAGAAGAG
The DNA here is from genome assembly GCA_964019185.1 of Maratus speculifer. NCBI lineage: Eukaryota > Metazoa > Arthropoda > Arachnida > Araneae > Salticidae > Maratus > Maratus speculifer. The sequence continues at coordinate 167,871,963 of OZ025290.1, forward strand.
AAAAGCGAAATTAAGGACTATTAATGGCTCAGAAGATACATTCTGAATTTAGGCTTTCTTTTTCTAGTAATTAAAATCTTGCATCAGCTACAGAACATTGATTATACATTTAAATGAACTTCAAGACGACTATTTGCTGGAAAAGGAAATAGCACTGGAATCAAAGAGCTCTAAAAAACCTTTTTTTCGTTAAAATACATGTTTTTAAAAGTAACTACGATTGTTTAACCATTTTTTACATGACATTTCAATGTTTATGCTAATTTTGTATATTTCTTAAATTTACATCTTTTCTTTAAGTCTTCATAAGAATTGTAAAAATAGTGAAATACAATTAATATTAGTTTTTTTTTTAAATTAAAATCTTAGTCTGTTTTATATGTGTAAAATATACACATCTAAAAAAATATATATAAATAATGTTTATTTGTTTGTTTAAAGAAAATCGAAATTTAAAAGGAATGAAAATGAATGGACAGCATGCTAAAATTTTTCTAAATGGCAATTTCCAAGTAATTTCAGTAAGTATCAATCCGATTTCATAAATGAAATTTAGAAATTGATTGTGACAGCATTTGCTCTAACATTGGCTCTATTTTATGTTTGTGTCACATCCTCCTGTGGTTACACAAACAAACTAGTTGGATGTACCAATCCCAAAACTTTCTTCTTCTCACACTTACACTTAATATTTCAAAAAGTAGTTACGTATGTTAATACTTTAATATTATTACTTCAATACTATACCAACTTTGATTTTCATTTTAAATTTCTGTCACAATCAATTAATTGGAGTAAAACAAGTTAATGTCGATCACGATATTTATTAACATCAATAGTTTTCCCTTACTCTGTTATCATTAACTATTTGCATATAGCTGGCTTAGGAGAACGCGTGTTCCCGTCTCTGCAAGAGCCAATAGACAATAGAACGACGAAGAATGGAGAAAATGATACAAAAAGCACGATGCTATCACAATGCACTTTTCCAACGGATTATTTCCAAATTCAAGGAAGATCTGCTGGCTACAGCCAAAAACATACACACAAAATTTGGTTCATTTCTGTATATAACTTTATACACTTTTTGATGGTACAATAATGAAATTAAAACGGAAATAGATTTTACATAGCCTTCTTCCGGAAGATTTTTTTTTTCAAATTCAGGAAGGACCTGCTTGTCACGTATAAAAATAATTATACACAAAAAATGTAGTTCAGTCCTATATATAACCTCATTGGTAACAAAATATTGAAAATGTCACAAAATTGGCATTGCAGCGCCCTCTTCTAGTGATTTTTTTCATTCAGGGAGAGTCAAGCTGCCATAACCAAATAATTACGCAAATTTTTTCACTCAATTCTATGCATAATTTCATATACTTTTACGCGGTACAATATTGCAAATTACATAAAAATCGCTATTGGAGTGCCTCCTTTCGGCGGATGTTTTTCAGATTCCGGGAGTCCTAACTAGCTACAGCCAAACACTTACACAAAAAGTTGGTTTAATTCTATGCTTAACTTCAGAACTTTTTAATAGGCATTATATTGAAAATATCAGAAAAATCGCTATTGGAGAAGCCCCTACCGCAGAATACTTCAAATTGAAGGACCTGCTTGCTTTTGGGGGATATCTGACCCATGAAACGTGCAAATCCGTCGAAAACCAGAAGTTGAAAAATTTTTGATAGCAATGCTTTCTTCTATTAAAGATAGAGGAAAGTAAAAACAGAAGGATCTGTTTGCTACAGCCAAAAACATTCACAAAAATTTTGGTTCAATTCTATACATAGCTTTAGACACTTTTTGATGGTAGAATGGCGGCATACGGGGACACACACAGACACACACACAGACACACAGACACATACACGGACAGACGGGCGATTTTGTAAAAACATGTTTTTGGGGATCTCTGACCAATGAAACGTGTAAATCCATCGAAAACCAGAAGTCGAAAAAAATTTCGATAACAATACTTTCTTCTATTGAAGATAGAGGAAAGTAAAATAGATGTAAACTGCGATTTTTGTGATATTGCAAGGGCTAGCAACTTAGAACTTAGGTGCTAATAAATTAAGCATGGCAGTTTTAAGCCAGAAATAATTTATATGACAAATTAAATGAACATAAAAATGAAAAAAGCACAAAAACTTTCTAAAGGCACTTTGAAACTTTCTAAAGGTACTTTGAAAATGCACAAAAAACTTTCTAAATTACGATATCGATGGAATTTCAGGAAATATTAAACCGATCTCAAAATAATTGTTGGAAATTGGTGGCGTGCGAATATATGTTAAAACAAAGCTTTGCTTTACGTCGATGCTTCTAGCATAAGAGAATTGTAGAAGCGAAAAACTTTCTAAACTTCCAGTACTGAAAAATTTGGATAAAATTGAAATTCTGAAGGGCATTGAAAATGGAAATATGACATGGTAGTTACTTAGACATACTTAGACATGGCATCATGATTTAAATCTGGTAATGTATTTATGTCAGTTACTCAGTAGATAAATGATTTAAGCAATTGAATTTAGGTGGAATATTTTAAACGTTGTGTTACTTAATTGTTTTGTGTAAGCAGTTTCTATCTGAATCATTTCTTTCGTGATAGTAATTTAATAAGATAAATTAAATGCGTTTTGAAAACACTTTTGACTAATGTAAAATTTGTATAAACAAGACAAGCCACTGTGGTAAATATCTAGATGTTATTATGCTGTAATGCGCCCTTATTTCAAAAGAAATACTTTCTGCAGATAAAACATTTGTTGGATTACATGCGATTATATAACTATTTTTTCTCAAATTATTTGGATAAAAATAATCTAATGTATAAATGCTTGTATACTTTTCGATCCAGAGAGAGGTTGGCGTAAAATGGTCCGAAATGTAAATCAATTTTTTTTTTCAGGAAAAATTAAGCAGCACAAAAACTTAATTTACTCACTTATTATTAATACTTTTTACTAAGATTCAATTGCAATTATTCAAATTTATGAAGATATAATTAGTTCCTTATGATTTTGCTGTTCGTGGATCCCCTTGCACTATGTAATACACAGTATGCCAAAACCTTCTAAAATAAACAAAATCAAATTTTTCAAGGAAACCATTTGATGCAGATGATATCCCAATCATCCATATAAATCCACACAAATTTCTCCTTGTCTCCAAAAGTGTAGTTCCAAAAATCATTAAAATATGGCGCTGTTCGCCGAAAAAGTTGTTCTCTGCAAGCAATCTAAAGCAAGAAAAACATTAAGTCAATCATTCTTTGCAATCAGAGCACAATCTTTTTAAAATATTTACTATTCGAAGCTTCTGTATAACATTTTTACAGCTTACGTAAGAAATAAACCGGTTACCGTATAATTCTATCAATCTTTGTTTTTGAGAAATTTAATTTTGAAATTACGGTCTTATTTGCTTATCGCCCTATATGTTCTAATTGGTTTAAAAGACAAGATTGAAAGACAAACACCCTCTTTAGTTGTTCACAGTATCGTTATTATATTCTGACGTTCAAAGTACGCATTTTTGCTGAAATGTCAGATGTAGCCTTTGTGCAAACATGTATAAGGATTAAGTATTAGCCAAAGGTGCTTTTTCTGGCACTCTGTGTCTTGCAGTGATAAAGAATCTTGATAGTAGGTTCGAAACATCTCTTTGATACTCTTTCATGCATTATTTGCGCATTTCGAAACATTGGTTTTCAAAATGCATAGTTATTTCTGCATACATTTCCTCTCTGAAATGCAACATTTCTACCATTCTGCACATTTTTTTCATAATTTCCTATAGTTTATCTTATTACAAGAAAATTATTTTCTTTTAATATATTTAATGATTTATCCAAAAATTATGTTTTTAAAATGTAAATTTATACAAAACTAAAATAATAATAATAAAAATTAAATGACTTCTAATAAAACTTTTCTTGAGATAACTTAATATAATATTTTTGCAATTTGAGGCAAATAAATTTACATGTCATTTTATTGAGTTGGGAAACTTTTGAAATTTGCGCTAAGTGTCTCAAATTTACTCTATTACATTACATAAAATTTTACCAGCAGACAAAATATAGAGATATCAATAACATTAGCTTGAAGTTATATGATAAACTGAATTTCTCTGATTGATGTTTCGCAAAATATTCTGCTATAAAATAAAATATTTTATGCTTCTTCTTTAAAACTCTTATGATATAAATTGCTTTGTCATACAATTTCTTAAATTCTCAAGTTCCTCTACGTAAAAATATTGTTAATAAAACTAAAAAAAAAATAAAAAAATAAAAAATAAATATCCTTGTGATAATTTAAATAGGATATATAAAAAAAATCAAAAGTATTCGCATTAAATGAATGATATGAAATCCTAAATTTCCCAAAATGCAGATACCTTTTATATACGTTTATTTTTTTTCCATGCTCATAAGAAATTACATTGAATCCATGAAATTTTTCATCTTACGGTTTGATGGATTCAAAATTTTGAGAATAATGAATTCCATCTAGAAATTTTTCATGGGTGTTTGTACATGCATCTGAGTAGCGTAGAAAATATGTTTGGGTAGTAGCGGCTTAAGAGATGGGATGAGGGACATAGTTAATGATACAAATAAAATAAATCAATAAGCAAAATTGCAGACTTAATATAATATAGAAATATAATTTGTATTGAAGAGTAGAGCGGCTCAAATATGTGTCCGAGACCCAAAATCTTCAAATTTTCTAAAAGATTATTGCATTAAAATTTTCTTCTTAAATTGACGTTAAAGTAATATTGCTATATTAATTGGAACAGGAAATATTATTATTTTTTATTTTGATTTTGTTTAAAATTTAGCTTTCAAGCAAGGATTATCATAGAAACGACTCCTTGTGAAAATGCGTTTTTCTTCATGGTGGGTTTATTCATAATTTCTCGTATTTAAATTGTTATAAGTCAAGAGCCGTTAAAGAAAAAGAGTTAAAACTAGGAACATGCTTTATTTTCAATTGTTTTATTTTAATTTTGATTCAATAAAATGGGAAAATATATTTAAATTTGAAAATATGATTTTTTAAAAGTACATCATTAAAAAAATTACTTTGAATATATTTAGTTTTTATATAAATGCTAAGATCATTTAAAAAACTCAAAAATTTAAATGAAAATTAAATCTTATAGGTTTGTATTTGTTTAAATGAAAAATATTGAAATTCTAGAAATTATATTTCAGGTTAGAGCGGTTTTAAACTCTTCACTTTTAAAATAAATTTTAAATTTCAATTATAAAAAATAGTAGAGTTTTGTCATGTGATTTTGTTTACAAGTGATGCTGTTAATCATCACAAGAAATTTCAAAATTTTAAGTCAATATATAAAAAATATTTTTAAATGAGTCTCGAATCCTCTTATGGCCACACAATCTTTATATGTACAGATTCAATGAACACTACAAAATTAAAATGGACCAATTTCTAAGGCACTAACGATGACATATTAATGTTATAGGTATCATAACAGATATAATGAAAGAAATAATTGAATCAACTGACGTTATTTTTTGTTTTAAGAAAATGTACAGATTATTCGAACAAAAATAGTCATGATAAAAATGCTAAAAAATGATATAAAACGCGCTAGATGGAATTAAATTTTATTTTTTGCATATATCTGATGCTGTTTTCATTTGTTTTCATTAAAATAGAAACATATTCCATTCATCTATGAAATCATTTTTAATTTACTTGGTAATTTACACCACTATAATGCGTACAATTTATTCTATTCAGTTTTAACCTGCCATAAGTATAAATCTTTAGATATCAAGCATTAACATGAAGAAGGCCTATACTGTGCTAGAATACTATGCTTCTTAAAAATAATTCAATTTTTTGTGATAAGCTCTGAAGTTGCTTCACTTTATCATATTAAATTTAATAAACTTGCAGCAACATGAATGAATGTAAGTCGAAGGACCAAAGAATATTATTGAATGACTTTTTCTTGCCATTTTGCTTTACTTATTTATTTAGTTTGTCAATAAATGTTTTACGAAGTAAACAAAAACTATAAGTATGTTTTATAATTTTATTCCTTGACTTTAATAGAGAATATAACCAGCACTAACAAACTGGTGATAAATCACTATTAAAATAATGAAACTTTGCATATATCATCATAATACTTTAATTTTGCAACATTTAATGTATATTAATAAATTTAATCGTGCTGCAAACATTTTGCTACATTGCACATGTAAGTGGTTTTACACACATAAGTGGATATATCGTTGAAAATAAAATGAAATATATAGAAAAGATTTCATTACAGAAGGTTTGGCAAAAACGCAATTCTTTGCTTAAACTTTATTTAATATTGCCTAAATTTGAAAAGTTAACTAAAATTCCATTCAATTTTACTTGAATTCATAAGTTTATTCCTTATTTTAATTAAAAACACTTATGGTTAATAAAAATTTTGTATTTAAAAAAAATCTCTTTGTATGTAGACACATATCATAAACAATGTAGGAAATTTTATTATTATTGTTATTTGTTTCGTGACATAGGTATTTCGACAAATTTTATTTCAACTTCATTTTATTTGTTTGGAAACATATTAATGTTAAATTATTATTATTATTTGTTTCGTGACCTATGTATTTCACCAGATTTTATTTCAACGTAATTTTATTTGTTTGGAAACTTGTTAATGTCAAATTTATTTATTATAGTAATTAAAGATGGCTTGCTATGATGAAATTGAAAGGTTTATTATTCATAAAAAATATTCCATGCATAATTAATTTTAAAATACCTAAGTCTATTTTAATTGCCTTTATATACATTGTATATAATCAATATCAAGGAAACTTAGAAAATACCGAAAATTTTTAGATAATTAATTATTATATCTTTCATTACTGTACTGAATGAAAAGTCACTAAATTGGCTAATAACATGACATGCGTAACTGCGGCAATACTTCAGCTAATAATTTAAAAACCTTTTGTTCAAAATTAGGCTTATCATCTGCTACTTGAAATATCTAATTTATTTAAGTGCATGAGAAGACACAGTGTCTGTTAAATATCATGTTTTACGTAAATATTTAATTAAATACTTGTTATTTCCAAATCAGATGTGGATTATGTGAGTGTAGACAAGTGTAGAACCTAATTGTGTAGAGATTGTGTTAATAATTGTGTAGAACCTAATTTTTTAATTATTCAGTTTCATTAATTATTAGAGTTAACCACCATTATACGCCTTTTTAGATTGTTAAGCATTGGTGATAATTAAAAGATAAGTGAAAGTTTCAGAGTCAAATTTTTGAAGGGAAATTGCGATATATATGTTATAGTCATAGATAAAATATTTACATACAAATTAATTTTAAATATAGTTTAAAAAATAATAATTAATATAAATTATGTTATGACTTATAACTTTTTGAAACTTATTTAAATTAATGTAACAATTTTTATAATTTTTTAACTTATAATGTTGTTGTATTTAAACTTAAATATGTTGTGTTTAAAGCTTAAACACATACATGAATAGCATATAAATGCATACAATATTTACATTAAATTAAAAAATAATTACATTATTTTTAATTTTCCAATGCATTTCCAAAGTTTCAGAGTCAAATTTTTGAAGGGAAATTGCGATATATATGTTTTAGTCATAGATAAAATATTTACATACAAATTAATTTTAAATATAGTTTAAAAAATAATAATTAATATAAATTATGTTATGACTTATAACTTTTTGAAACTTATTTAAATTAATGTAACAATTTTTATAATTTTTTAACTTATAATGTTGTTGTATTTAAACTTAAATATGTTATGTTTAAAGCTTAAACACATACATGAATAGCACATAAATGCATACAATATTTACATTAAATTAAAAAATAATTACATTATTTTTAATTTTCCAATGCATCTCTAATTTTTCCGGCTATTTTGCCAAACATCTATTTAGCTTTTGCGCATGGTTTGAGTTGACGAACAGAAACGATCTAATCGATTGTTGATGCTAAAATTCCTTACATTTTTTGCGTCGAAAAACGCTTTATATATATATATATATTCCTTGATTATTAAATGTATGTTTTGTGCCGTAAAAAACTTTGATTATTTGTCAAATTAGAAACATCAAACCTATTGGATTTGGTTTGTAATGAATATTTGATTAATACGATTAAAATAGAAAATTCATATCATATAGAAGTTATGAACTAATTTTTAAAATATTCTATTTTCATGTTGGTCACTGATGATAAAAAATATTTCGTTATGCATGCATTATCAATTATTATTCCATTTTTATCTGTAATTAAATTTAAATGCTATAGGCAACTGGGTAAAGCACTGAATGTCATTTTCATTTGACTAGATTTTACAATGAAAATTAGATGCATGAAAACATTTAAAAAGCCATATTTTTATTAAATATGACAAACCTGGAGCGGATATATCTCAACAGTATAATTGTTTTTACTGTTTTTAAGGTTTCTGCTTTACAAATTTTAGTAATTAAAAGAAGTATAGCAGTACTATTATTGCAATAATTTGCTGATAATTAATAATATCAATTTTCTCTCAACTTATTTATATGTTTACTTAATCACTGGATTCAGATGTAGTTTTCATTTAAAAAATGTGTATTATAAGATTTTCTGCGTAATATTCATTACGTGTGTGTAAAGTATTTGTAAGACCTACGTAATATTTGAAAGAATATATATACAAATAACCCTTTGTCTTTTAGCACATACTTTTAAAAATTTCTGGAAGTTTTTCCACAGTGACAGAATTGAATATGTAATCAGTTTCTTTCTGACTAAAAAAATACTTCTTTGCGCTATACATCGTAAACTTCCATCTTTTGAGTTTCAATCTAAATGCATACACTTTGTGTCATATTTTACTATTTAGAAAATTTGAACTAATTATTACAACATTTTTTATATTAATTTAAATTTTTAAAATGAAATAACTTGTGCATGTAAATATTAGTGTTTCTGAGAATTAGGTAGAATATCTAAACGAAACTTCTTATAATAAATATTTTTAGAAATTTAAATGTGTTTTTGGCCGATATGATGGCAATGTCTCAGCCGTTAAACCAGGTTAGTCTTAAAGTAATAAAGAAAATGTATGTAATGTAAAAGTGTAGATGTAAAAACTTCTCCATTCACTAATGTCAGTGACTGATTATAATGAAGATTACATAATCACTATGAAAAAGATTATCATTAAAATTTCATAAGGTGGTCGGTAAAAGCATTGGAAGAAATTCCAAACATAGCAAATGCAAAGTGGATATAAATCCCTGTGGGAAATTGAAATGGGAGATAGAACAATTAGCTTCATTCGTTGCTGAAAAATACACTAGGCTCAGACGATGTCAGTGGAGAGGTCATTACAATATTGGATAGCAAATGACAAAATTAATGAATTAACTAACAACAATATAATAAATAATACAGGGTAATACAGGGTGAACTAACTAAGCAAAAGAAGAGGGGGACTGAGGAAAAAATTCATCGCACATTCGCAAGAGTTTATGACGATTAATGCAGTATTGTAGAACATTACTCAGCCAGAGGAAGCGATCCCACTTCATATCATTTGTCTCCATAATATAAATAAATTTAATCACTAAAAAGATCTAACCCGTAGAATCAGTGCTCTATGAAATTCCTTTTTCAAAAAGTGAAAACTAAGTTTTAACTAATGAATAAATTTTCATATTTGTGCAATAATTTTTTGAAGACAATAAAATAAAATGCATTAATTTTTTTACTTATTATGCTTACATCTTACTATAATGTTTTGCTTAATTTATAAATGTATGTTACGTACATATAAAATTTATCTTAAATAGTCTGACATGTGCTTTTAATTCTATGGCGGTGGGAGGGAAAGAATTAAGTAAATATCTATAGAAATTCAACCTATCCGGCTTTTTTGTTCTCCGGCTTATTCCTCCATCACATTTTGTCCGACAGTCAAAAAGTTAATGTATAGAAGATACTTACCTCTTTAGTGCAGAAAATTATTTTAGGGAATAACTATGCAAAAATAATTACTTCAGCATGGGAAAAAAAAACTTATAGGCACTTTATTATATTTTTACAAAACAAATATAGAAACAAAATACTTATAACTGTTGCTATTTTATTAATTTTATCTGTCGTTTTTTAGATTAAAATTATTAAAAGGGCAAATACAAACAAATCATGTAAAGCAGTTCATAAAACAATATATTTTGGCTAATATTTTTTTTATCAAATAATATTTTAAGCACATATATTTCAGTTTTTTACATTTCTTTAGATTATTTATTATGTCTAAACAAAAAATAAATACATTTTTATATTAGTATTTATAAAATCTGAAAAAAAGTGTGCAGAGAGTTCAAACGATGGGGCAAAGTCAATATTAGTATTATTTATTATTGTTATTTCTGCTCCAGTGAAAGAGGTAGACTGTAAGACAACATTGCGTTTGTTGTTCTTTTTAAAATTTTTATGTTAGTAAATTGTTAAACAAACTTGTAAGAGCAAAAAATTGTTAAACAAAAAATTTTTATTAATTTTAACGTTTAATTTGTTGACATTCTACATATTAAACATTTATTACCAGCTAATACAAAAATGAAACAAATTTTATAAAATGTATGATGTTATATTTTCTAAAATGGAGACTGTTAAAAGAAAATATAAGAAGTAATAAATGAAAAAAATACTACATAATACTTTATAAACAGTATTATAAAGTGTTTAAGCAATATATATAACATATATTTTTACTAAAAATACATTTCATGCGGTAAGACATACATTATGGCCCGATAATATTTGATATATATATATATATTTTTTTCAAGTACTCTTGTACAAAGAAAAATATTTTTCCCCATGTAGAATTAATGTATCACTAGAAATAATAAAATCAAATACTCGATGGCAGAAAAATTTCACAAAATACGTAATCTACAAGCAACAATCATGAATTGGTAACTGAAACACAACAGATTATCTTGAGTCTGTAAAATTATTGTATTTGAGAGCTGATACTATCACACGAAAAAATGACTCGTACGCTGTAAAAAGAAAAAAAAATCTGTAAAGTTATTTTCGTGAAAACTGGGATTCCTAGAACTTGGGATCCCTATGTAACCGCAACAATACAAAATTCATGTAACGACATACGTTTGCATTTAAAATCAAAATATCTATTAGGGTAGTAAGAATTTTTCAGGAAATTTAGATTCCTAGAGCTTTTAATGAAAGCACAATAAAGGCAGTGATGAAACAGTGATGCAAATGTTGGGCGACTTGCACCGCTAAATTTTAATAGTATGCTTTGCATTTAAAATTGTCAAAAGTTCTGTCACAAAATTAGACGAGGAATACTAATAAAATTTTGCGGTGGGAATTAATTTTGTATTATTACACTTTTCCATCACTGCTAGGGATACATATGAATTTTTAGTAAGATTTCTGCATTTTTAGTAGATACATTCGCAAAGATACAGAAATCTGTAGATTTACAAAAACTATTTTTATAGTTTTGTACAGTATAAACATAAAATTTAAGTAAGCATACAGATTTGTAAAACTTCACATCTGTAGAATAACTTTTTTTAACTATGTAAGAGATGGTCAATTCAAAGGAAAATACAAAATAATAAAAAAATGAAAAAAAATGCTACATTTAAATTGAATTGCTAAATTTAATCACCACACTGCAGGTAATAACAAACGTATATAATATTGGTGCGCAGAGGGATAAGCATTATAATTTTGAACAATTTCTCAAGATATAGATCGAACTTTTAAAATAAAGCCACGTTATTATAGCTCTGTTACTAACAAGGAATGTCTCTTTATGGGTATACTCAGAATATTTAGAAAAAAATAATACCAATTAAACTACACGTGTATTTAATAAAGGAGCAGTCAAATATAGCGGAAAAACTACAACAAAAAGTAAAAAAAAAAAACTTTCGTGTATTGGCGTGAAAAAACAAGAGTCACACAATTTGACGAGCAGCACTTTTCCTCACCAAAAGCAAATGATTTTAATGGATATGAAAACTGTTTGATAATGGATTTTTAAAATGCATATAAATTATATTTAATGAATTAAAAAATGGTTTCATATATAGGGGTGATTCTCAAAATAGGAGAAGATTTCAAAAGTGAAATCTTAAAAAAATTACTGTTAGCAAAATTTCTGAAAAAGAATAGGTGTTGTTAATATAGTATTAGGTATACTTTACATGTAGTCAGCAGAGCTAAATATTTAAAAATTAACTTTAAAAAAAAATAGTATTTTTTGAGCCATGCTAATGACAAAACAAATTGCATGATATAAATATATTAAGAAAGTTTTATTTTATTCCTGTTTAAATATTTTTTTCTATATTTATTAGCCTTCCTTTTCAGCAAATGGTTTCCATTTTTACATATATACATATAAGGAGAATAAAAACATTACCAAAGAGCAAACTTTGTTTACATGAGCAACATTCTGACACTAACAATGTAAGAAGCTGTCTTAGTGATTTTCTGACAGATTTGATGCATATTTTAGGAATAATAAATGTAATACCTAAATTTATATGTAAAATTAAACTTTATAAAAGATACAATATAAGCAATGGTTACATTTATGCACATAGGAGTCTTTAGCATGGACAGAAAAACCATGCTAATGACACTGATACTTGTCCATGCTAATGACAAATTTTAATTTAAATAAGATTATAAGCCACAATATAATCACAATGCAATAGTCCTTTCTGGGGCTTTTTAAAACACAAAAGTCCTATGCAAATAAGTAAAATAAAAATTTTAATTATAAAATAAACATGAAAATTATTATCCATTCTAATGACATACAATTGATGTACGCCCCTAATATTCAACTTCTATTCTTAAAATACAATACATACTTCTATTTTCAGGCTGGGATAAAATGGCTACTTGTTGCCATGGAGAAACTTTATATTTTCAAACTATTGTCATATGTGAAAATGAAATTTTGATTAATAACCAGCTGTTATAGTATGACCTTGTTTTGAAAATAGAATATGGAGGCCAAACTTTAATTCTTTTTTATATACTATAATTTTATTTTTAAAAAGAAATTTATTGGATAAATCCTCTCCTTTGTTAATTTTAAGAAAGAATAACATTTGTTTTATTTTATAAACATGATATTAACTCTTGAAAAAGCTAGTATATACAAGGCACAGCTGCTGTGGACATCCATGCTAATGACATTTTGAACATTTATTCTGTTATTTTAAAGTGTTTTTAACTAAAAAGTGAGTAATTCTTGAGTGCAAATAATGAATAATATTAAGACAAACATATCTAAATATAAAAACATGACAGAAAACCTCTCAATTTTTTTTTTGTATGCTGAAAGACCTAAATTGTCCCCTATTTTGAGAATCACCCATATATGTAATAATAATTCGACGAAATAACTATGTTCTATAAACTCTAGGAATCCGCAGCAGCACGAGCAGAGTAGTCGGTCCGACAGTTGGCGAGCAGTGGAAGAATTTTATTGGGGTATTTCCCCATTATAAAAACAAACACCATCAGTCTTCAAGTTCTTTATTTATGAACTCATAAAATAGGTAAGCTCTTCCCCGCAATCACCTTAGCACACATCGACACTACAACCTTCGTTATCCAGTCCACATCATCAGATATTCTAATTCAGCGGGGAAATGAAACGGGCGTCTTGATAGTTTAAAAGTCAATTGCATTCTAACCTCCTAAAAAACCAAATGAGAAATACACCTTTTCACGACAAACTAGCTCCTTCCTACTCCACGTCAATCATTTTAAGAATCCAATTAGGATTAACTCGAGTCTCAACGTCAAAAATGATCAGTTCTGATTGGTCTTAGCAGGCGTGGCCTCGGGTAGGGTCTATATTTTGCCTCGCAAATAACAAGCCGTTTAACATACGCGCATTAATACAGATCACGCGATGTTAAATAAAAATTAAAATTCCGAGAATATTCCAGAAAGTAAAAAGGTTACGAAATACTTCCCGCCTTTTTGAGAAGCAAGCAATAAATTATTAATAAATAAAATAAGAAAAGAAATTTTAGCTGTTACAAGTTAATACATTACGAAACTAAGATTGAAATATGTTCCACAAATTTAGAATTGAAGCTAAGAGAGAACAAATGGCGCAATTTTTTTTATTTTATTACATATATATATATATATATATATATATATATATATATATATATATATATATATATATATATATATATATATATATATATATATGTGTGTGTGTGTGTGTGTGTGTATGTATATAATTCATTTAAAACATACATTTAAACGTAATAAAAAATAAAAGCCACATGAAGAATGCTACAGATATATACTTGAATATCTAAAAAGTCGTTTCCATAGCAACAAATTTAAATCAAGAATGCTCAATATGATTTAATTTTAAGCTGTAAGCAGTTTTAATTATTTTAAATTTTGAATTTCATTTTTAATCATAATTACTTAAAGTTAATTTTCGATATAAATAGATATAACTATTGACATGACAAAATTATAATTAAAACAAACTAAAACTGACGAAAGTTTTTTTAATTAAATCGATTTAAACAAGTTCAACATGATTATTTTTTTCCTAATGTGTTTTTAACATAAAAAAAATATTTTTTGAAAGTTTATTCTATCGCCAACCGATGAAAAATCGCCAAATAACGAAATTTTCATTATTATTATTGTTATTTTATGGACAATCTGTCAAAGTTCCGCTATTTTTCATTAAAAACATATATATCCTCATGAGAAGAACAATATGGAGAATTCTCATTTTTGGCGCATATCCATATATCGATTTTCTCTGTAAGATACTATTTTGCAATTTAGTTACGCTGTAGTAAAACAACCATTTCAGAAAATCTTTTTCACATCATTGAAGAACTCCCATAAGTACAGAGAAATATGTTACTGAACTTTAGTGAAGAACAGACAATGCAAACAGTTATAAAACTTAAAGTATACCACAAAATATGATACATGTACGAGTACAAAATACTATTAATATCTTTAAAAAAGAAAATTCTACAGAAAGATAGACTTGAATTTTGAGAAACATTGTGAAGAGTGTAAAATAAAAGCAAAAAATTACTCACAAAAACTGCCTTTTAATTCAAAATTGATATCAATGAATTATAATTATAAAACAAAAATAGTGCATGGCATTAAATTCAAACTAATGAAACATTTGTGAAATCTCTTTCTGTTGAATTAATGCATAATTTAAATCGCATTCTAAAAATGTTCTAGAAATGTCAGAAATCTTTCTAAATTACAAATGTGTTGTAATCGAATCCAATTAAACATTACTACTGAGACATAAATTTGCAAATTCTAATTGAAATAAAATTCGAAGGAAACCCATAAATCCTGCAACCATCCGATCGCAAAATTTTCGGAGATGTGGCCGGTGTTAATTCATCTTTTCAAAAATTCTATCCCTCGAAAGTAATTATCTAAAAATATATCTACTGTAATCTGTAATTATTTAAATGGCAAAGTAGTTTAAGGTATACGAATGCAAAATTCATGTCATTTTACGAAGCTATTTTGAAGTTAAGGAACTACGTGTATTAGAATGACTAAAACTTAATTTTGGAAACTACCCTAGTCAAGCGAAGGTATGAGAACGTTAATGTTAAGCTTATGGGAGAATACTTTATATTTTTCTTGCTTGTATTTTAACATATTTAATTCCTGTTTTGTTTTATAATTTTGTAGAATATCCGAGGCTGAAGTCTTAGGTTGTGCGCATGTGCATATTTAATTTCATTTTTTTTAAATAAGTAGATACTTTTATTTCTGGAATCGGTTAACTCCGGTTCTGAAATAACCTTATACACACATACACACACACACATATATGAATTTACTAGCGGATCCGACAGACGTTGTCCTAGCACCGACTCCAAAAAATCAAATAAATGTACATAAATATAATAATACGCACTAGAAATACTACTCTTAATTTAATTTCTTATTACAATTATGTAAGGAAAATATTTTTCACTTTGCAGTAGTTTTTGAAGTCGGTTCAATTTTTGATAGAAAAGTTTATTTTTCTCTTTTTAGTTAAAAGTTAACGATTTTCTGAAGTTGGTTAATTAAAATACAGAAAAAAGTATTGCAAATCATACATGTACGTCAGAGGTTGGGTTCGAACACACGATCTCTTTCTTCGAAAACCTGAGCTTAAATTTGGCGCCTTAGACCGCTCGGCCATTCCGTCCACACTCTATTTAGCGAACTTATTCAATACTTTTAATAAATGAAAAATCACTAACTATTAGTTTTTGCTTATTAATAAAAAGTTAAAAACTAATAAAAAATTATTAATATTTATATTAATACACACACAAAAAATTTCATTAAAATCGGTCCAGTCGTTTAGGAGGAGTTCAGTGACATACACACGCACAGAAGATTTCTGTATATAAAGATTTAAAAAAGACTTTCATAGGTTTCTCATAGGAAACTTATCTCATAGGAAGTGTTCTCATAGGAAACCTATCTCATAGGAAGTGTTCTCATAGGAAACATTAGTGTTATATTTTTTATTCATAACAAATGTAGCGTTTTAGTAAAAATAATTAAATAAGCTTACATTTGTATAATGTATTATCATTTATATAATACATATTGTTGAGAAATCAAATTTTCAGTTAATTGTCATTTATTAATATATTCTTTTGAAATAAATTATTATTCCAGGATATGATTATGAAAATCACAGGTAATGTTTACATTATAAATTTCACTCGTACTAGAAATCGAATTTTGAATGCAGTCAATACTATTTCTCGAATCTCTCGATCTATATTATTTCTTTTGTAAATTAACTTATTAATCGTTCCATGTTCAGAAATCTTGTATATTAAACTGCATATTCGATTGGATACGTAGGAAATTATTCAGGTCGTTTCCGGATCATTGCAATTCAATTACGTTTTGTAATTTAATAAAATAATGAGCTCGACATCAAGTAAAAGTATCGAATAACTTATTTATTCAATCAATTCATGAATAAAAGTATCACGCCAAAATAGAAGATTTGAAAAGAAAAATCATTTCGGATTTTTTTTTTTAACTATAGCATTAAAGCATAAATTTGCCAAATATTCTTTATAAGTTAAACAGAAAATATACGGTTCATGAATATTTTGTAATATGATTATGTTACTGATGTTATGCACGCTGAAATCTTTTATAGTTAAATTGTTGTTTTTTAGGATGAATTTGTATATGTACTTTTTAGATTGTAAAAATTTTAAAAATCTTTTAATTGTTAAATGTAAAGAAGAAAAGAACTTTGCAAGATTGTCATTTTACTTCTTTAAAAAACTTGATTTTTATAGAGGATCTTTGAGAATAAATCTAAATTTTTAAACGAAATCTAATTCGATTGGGATTAGATAAATTAATTTTACCTCTTTTAATGAATATGTCAGACTCAAAAACATTTAGATTAGAACTGGACTTCTTGATTTTGGCGATTCCTCAGCGCTTAAAGCCATATGTGGAATATAAATTTAGTAATGTAATTATTTCAAGGAAAAGTCTTTCTTTTGTTTACGCAAGATGATATTAAAATAAACTTTAAACGAATGTGAATTTCGAACATGAAGTTTATTTGCCATTCCTGTACTTGAAATTAAACTTTTAACGTAGTATAAATTGGTAGAATAATTTCCTTTAAAAATAAAATATACATTGCGTAAAAATTTTCTCAAAACTTATGATTTTATAACTCGTCATACATAAGAATATTACTGAACATCACGTACAAAAAATCATTGCAGCACATTTCTTTAGATACATTTTTTATAAGGTACCCTGGGGTAATAACGCCACGTTAAGGTTCTACCAATTTTCACGGCTCAGTTTTAGTTGGTATTTTTCAAACAAATATATGATTTGATACAGCAACTCATTGACTATCTATACAAAAAAAAATAATGTAACAGATATGTATTCATAAAATGTAATGGCGTGATTTCTTGACCAATGCTATTTGGCGTTATTACCCACCTATATGGGTAATAACGCCATGCAAACAAAACTGAAATAAGATGGAATAATTGCATGTAGATTGCCCAATTCTAAAAATACAAACTCCACAAACTTAGAAATTGACAAATTGCATTCTAAGCTATTGAAAATGTTCAATTTTTTATGAAAGTGTAAGAAAAATAAAGGTCTGGTGTGGGGGGGGGGAGGAGGATGAGGCAAAAGAATATCAGACCCTGAGCCTTTTTTTGCTTAAAAAGGACCGCTTAAATAGAATTATTAGAAACATTGCACAGTTTTAACTGTGTTTATTTGAATCAGTATTTAGGATGTAGCTCGGCCACTGTATGGAATCAACCGGGGTATTAATGCCAAGGATTGGCGTTATTACCCCGTTATAGTTATTGCGGTGTACATTTTAAATTACAAATTATCTCGAGAAGATATCCAGAATCTTTAACAACATTTTGAAAGTCCATGAAATGTACTACAAATTTATGTAATTAACAAAGTATTTCCGGATAAAAAAAATAGTCTTCACATCACAAAACGTATCTCGCAAATTTTAGATCAAGCGTTAATTTTAGTTGCTTGTAAAAACAATAAGACCTAAAAATGAAACAAATTAACTTGAAGCTGTTTTTTGCAATTTATATGACCCAAAACCCTTCTGCGCAGAGCACGTGGGTGTCATTTACCAGATTATTTCATAATTATGCAAAATATTGGCCCTTGGCGTTATTACCCCGCCTGGCGTTATTACACCAGACCACCTTACAATAAATATGAGTAGCAAATGCTCTATTTAGTAAAAACCATGTTTGTTTGAGTATAAGCTGAACTAACAATTTAATTCATAACTGTAATGATTAAGAAAATACAGGGTGGGGAATAAAGATATCCCCATTTTAAGAGGCTAATAAAAATACATAGGATATTGAAAACAAATATTTTATGTTTACATTCGTAAAGAATAATTTTCGCCACTTATTAATTTTTACAAACTGTAACAATTTTTGCTATTAATTTCGAAGTTTTCTTGTATGAAATATAATGCTACATGCTACTATAGAATCTACATGCTTTCCTTCGATCTTTATACACTTGTGAAGTCTCTCTCAAAAATTCAGCATAACATTTTCCACCATTGCCGGAAGAATTGCTACAATTTCAAATCGAATAGCATCCTTTAGTTCGTCGAGTGTCTTAGGACTTAGGTTTATGTATGTAAACGTTAGCCTTCAAGTAACCCCACTGGAAGAAGTCACATGCTGTTCCATTTGACTATATCATTTTTCGTGCAATAAAACCTCGAAATTAATAGCAACAATTATTACAGATTCTAAAAATTAATAAATAGCACCCCTCCATTATGTCTTCCGAATGCAAACATAAAATATTTGTTTTCAATGTCCTATATATTTTTATTAATCTCTTAAAATGAGGAGATCTTTATGCCCCACCCTGTACTATATATATGATACATACGGATTTATTTTAAATGTGTCAAGAAAATCGCTGAAATCATTTTGTCATTCATAACGTAAGTAATATTATTTATCATTTTGTATCAGTCAGTTTATTTCTTTTTAGATGGAATATAATGGCTACATACAATATTTTTTTCTGATATTGTTGCTGGTATTATTTAATACATAGTATCATTGCAAAGGAAGTTTTAAAAAAATCTGTATCTTTTTTACTAGTTATACTTATAACAAGAAGTTGGGATTTTTTGCAGTACTAAAGCTGTGACGGCCCCGGCTAGACCGCCACGTGTAAATGAGAACATAGTCAATAATTTAAAACACTTTTATTTTCAATATAGCTGGACTGTAAAAGTGGAGCTCGATTCAGGATTCAGAGAGGCGTTCACACTACTAACATCTCGTTACTATGAAGAAGAAGAATTGGTTCTACTCACGAATTCCTTCCAATCATACTACGACACCTTCCTGGATCCTCAGCAAAAACGTTAGGGTTTTCTCTAGATCTTCTGAAAACAACAGCTCGTGTCTGCTATCGAACTCTTTTTTGATAAACACAAATCAACAGCAAAAATTTACTTTAAAAATTGGCTTACCACGTCCCTCTTTTTACTCTTTTACAGGAGCGAGAAATTCTACATGACTGTGAGGCGATTTCAAAGCTTCATCATTAGGCTCAGCTGTTCCAACACATCAAAGGCTGAGTACAACCACCAACTCTCTCACTCTTCGTTTTTATACCTTGCAGACTGAAAACACGGGGCTAAAATTATCATAAAATTCGCAAATCACAGTTAATTGTAGACCCGTAGCGCCACGCATACTTCGAAAAGTTTGAGTTGTATAAAGTACAGATGTCGCTCTTGTCTTGCGCCACCCATGTTTGATCAATGACGCCACGAACTCGCTAAAAACACAAGAGTGCCTTTATTACAAAGAGACACTCCCTCACAAAGCTTGTAATTTTGACAGAATGAACATATTATTCACCTGATTTCCTATTAAAATAATGTACAACGTGACTTGATTTGTCTTAATATTATAAAATTGTTTGTAGAGTATTAAACACTGTCTTGTTACTGGTCTCTTAGAAAAAGATTTTAGATGATGTATCAATTGAGTTCCGTAACATCTTTTATGTACGTATTTTCATTTTCTAATTAAGAATCACATTGATAGTAATCAATTACAATTATTGTATTTCTACAAGTTTTCTACAGTATATTTATTTATTCATTTAATTCATTTAATATGATGAAAGTAATATAATCTAATCCAAAAAAATAATTTTGCACTTTACTAATACATTTCTGAAAAAACAATTTAATACGATTTTATGGAGAAATATCACCGCTTACTTAAATGTTGATTTAAGTAAGATAAGTGTTGATTAGTATAAGAAACTCATGTTGAAAAAGTAGTAATATTTATTACATGGGATATTTTTAGGAGAGATAGACGACAGTATCACAAAATATAGATGGACCAGTCAAGTATTTCAATAAATCTATGTCTCACTTATGATGCAAATATCTGTCAGATATGTAGAGATATTTTGTTTGGCGTGCAACCTTTTGTTTTTCATAAAACATATGTTTTAAATTAAAAATTAATCTTATTTATGTTAAGTCAAATGCCTTTTGTTTTATGGTTAAATTTCTGCATTTAAAAGTTTCGGCTTGTATGTGATCTATCTAATTTTAATATTGTAACCGCGGGAACATTTAGGTTTCTCAATAACCTAAAAATGTGGCTTAATATTTATAATGTAGAGTTTTTCAATGTATCTAACAGTTAAGTAGATGTTGTGTAACGGAATTTAACAACTATTTAAGAAATAATATTGGATACATCCAAAAATAAGTTACGTTTTTCTAATACATGGTGATAGAGTAGTCAAATAACAAATTCTGACTTATTTTTAAATCCATTTTTGCTCTCAAATGCTTCCAAATGACAGGTTCTCTTACTTAGGTTATGGGTCAGATTTTGATAAAGGTGGAATATAATTTTAAAAAGAAAAAGCTGTCAAAGTGGGCATTTTGTAAAGAAATTCTCGAAGCGATCGCGAGTGAAGAATTGAGGATGTGTTCAAATAAAACAATTGCTTATTTTATGACTCATTTTTACATGTAATTCTGCTCCCAAATGCATCCAATCGTCAGGTTCTCTTATTTAGGAACTGTATATTGTGCTGTATTGGTCACTTTTTTAATAAAGGCTGAATATATATTTTTTAAAAAGCTGTCAAAGTGGGAATTTCGCACAAAATTTCCCGAAGCGATCGTGATTAAATAATTGAGGATGTACATTAAAAAAACAAATTGCTTATATTATGACTCATTTGTAAATTTGATTTTGTTCTCAAACACATTCAATTGACATTTTTTGCTTATTTAGGAACTATATCATGCGCCCTATTGGTCGATTTTTGAATAAAATAAGAGAATATTTTAAAATATGCTGTCAAAATAGACATTTGAGCTGAATTTTGCTTAAAAACTGACTCTGATAAAACTAATTATTACAGAAAAATGAAATAAAAAAATTTCAAAAGCGGCCAAATAAAGTTGTTAAACTGGATTCATCTCTAATCATAATTTATTTTTGCTGTTAAAATGAGCATTCATAGACATCTACCTCCGCCAATAAGAAAAGCCAAGAGGGATTTTTTTTTATTATTATACTCATAATTTTCCATAAATATTTATAATTTAGTTTCAAGTTGCGAGAAAATGTTTTTTTAGATATGTGGTAATTTTTTTTCTGGTTTAAAGCATTTTTTTTTCATTTTTAGCATGCAAAATTATTGTATTGCAACAGCAATTTCGACAGTAACTGAATAGTTTGTTATTTTTTAGCAACAAGGAAAGCAACGGATTTTTCTTTTTGTGATAATTTCTCGTATTCTAACATGCATAAAAATATTTCTTCATATATATCATAAATAAATACTCATTTATGCTGTAAATAAAACCGCAATATCCCTTAAGATACAATTCAGAGTCATAAAAATACTTTATAGAAATACAAGAGAACCAAAAGTATTCTTTTTATTTTATTTTATTTTATTTTTGTTGATAATATTTGGTATTGGAATGTAAATATATATTTCATATTTTATTCTATGTTGTAGATTTAAATTTACCCATTTCAACGAATCAAAATTTACCGAGTTTGAACAAGTTTAAACAATGCACAACAGAATTTAAACATGCTTGAGAAAGTTTTCTAGCATTAAAGTTTCAGTTATAAAGTAGACAAATATAAAATTCCATAAGCATGCAAAATATAAGCTTAACATGTAAAATTTTATATATCATTGACTAAAAATCCCAAATTTCATTGAATAAATTCCACGAGACTAGAGATTTATTGTTGTGAAAAGACATAATACTTATTCCACAATTCTCTGTAAGTTTCCAAATTTCACATCAATGATTTTAATCTTGAAATAATATATCTAAGAATTGCAAGCTCTTAACACTGTGGTTTAAAAAACAAATTCCAGAATTTACATGAAATTTAAAATTTTTATTAAAATGTATCCCATTCATGATCTGTGTATAATTTATTCGAGTAATACACAAAAATTAATTAAATGACTTTCTTAACAAAACATAATCGTTAATAAATTAAAAATGGATTATTAAATATTAATGTTTGGAAATTTTTCCAGAGAGAAAAATTGCCTTGCATACAATTTTTCAAATGAAAATCAGATTAAATCAAATATTTAATTGCTTAAGAGGCGTAAATGTCAGCATAAAGCGAATGTTTCCATGCCGCTACTCAAACCCAGGCCATCAGTATAGCGGATTGACGTTCTACCGATATAATCACATGGAACTATATCCAGAATGGAATTTCTCACCTTACATGCTGGCAATGCTACAGATGCAGCACAAGATTCCAACTTGTTCTGCATTGGTAATCATGTGGTTTAGTCGGTGATGTTTAGTCAGTACTCTATACTCATACCCCGGATTCGAGTCCCGGCGAGGATGCATTTTTACTACGTTGGCATATGCTTCTCTTTAGCAATTTGAAATTTGATTTTCAATTGAAATTTCAATTGAAATGGATTATTAAATAGTCTCTTTTATAAAAAAAATAGAAAATAACCATTTTTATTTTTTACAAAATGCTTTTTACAGATAAGTATGTTCATTATTTATCAGTTTTCTAAAGTATGTATACCTGTTGTATTAAATTATTATTAAACGTAGTATATATATTTTTATAATTTTATAATTAATTATGTTAAATTGTGTACCCATTTTCTTTTCTTTATCCTCTACAATATCGTATTTGATAGGTCCTCGCTCTCTTCGCCGCTCCGAGCACTTGAGTGTAATTTGTCTTTTTATTTTATACTTCTTTTTTTTTTGGCTTTTCTTTTCTAATTGTTTCATTTTTATTTCGCTTCTTCTTTGAAGGTCAGAGAAATTTTTAATAAGCCCATACCAAATTATCTATATCGACATATGGGGAATCATTAACAACCGTGTATTTTCTGTGCATAGTGACTGATGTCATTGGAAAGGGGGATCTTCTAAGTTGAGGGAACCCAACACACTTATTGTAGCACGAAGGTGTACCCCCTTGATGGGTTTGGTATTGGGTAGTGCAGCCAAGATTTTTTTACTTCTTAGTAAGAATGGAAGTACCCCACTTTCCTCACATATAAACGTACTGATAGACTCTGGTAGTTCTTTCAAAATAACTTCACCATTTCTTATCACAGAATCATCTCGATTTGTTTACTGATGTGGTTATTCATTTTAAAATCTGCAAGTTACCACCAAATACTTGGTAGTGATGTTCTCTTCTGCCATCTATTCATAATTTTTCCCAACGTAGAAAACAAAAGATTAAATGTCTGTTTCTTTACAAGTTCATCAAACTCTGAATAGACAAGCCGTGTATATTAGGTGCCGTGGTGATTGTACGAAGTAGAATTTTTACGCTTTGCTAAAAAAAAACCTCCATAAAATATACCACATCAAAATGACATAGTTGTACAACTTTTTGCTACCCGTTTGAATGGGCAAGGGATTCTCAGAGAGTACATTATTCTGACTATCAATGATCCTACTCTACCATCTATAAATAAATCTATTTAAACATCCTCCTCCTTTCATCCTCCTCCCTTTGATGTCCGCTTCTCCGTTTCTTTTCATTGCTCAGAATCGACCCCATAGGAGAAGATTACACGTAGTCCGGCAGAGTATCCTGTATATTTATCTTCATGGCGACTGCCATGATCAATCCTAGCTTTCACGTAACGGCCGACGAAAAAGGGAATGTTGCAATGGTGCGTTTGGATGTGACAGGGTGTATGTTACCACCATTCCCAGATATGTCTAGTTCACAGGGCAATATGGACATCGAAGCTCCGTGTTTCGTCCCCAATCCGATTCTGATGGAAGAGTTGTTAATAAGACAGGACTATGACTAGACGCTTCTGACGTAGAAGTGGGGATAGAGCAGGGTCTCTAGAGCAAGACTCAGAGACTCTAGGATGTAGACGTCTCGTGCAGTAAGGCTATGCAAGAACTTCCTTATTACAAATTCCTCATAACAAGTATCCTTTTTAAGTGATGGCTAATCTCTATTTGTTTAAAAAAATTGTCAGATTAAAAAAAAGTTTTAAAATTTAGAATGTGAACTGTTATAAGAAAAGTCTATTTTAAGAAACGAAGAGATATGGAAAAATATTATTGTAGTAATTAAAATAATATTGGGAAAAATAATGTTATTCAGTTTTGGAATTATATATCTCATATATACATTTTTATTGCTCCATGGACAGCTAAATTCTATTATTTAATGTTACTATAAAAATGCAAATAATTTTTGCCTTTCACGTGAAATAGTATTTTTGAGTTGTGACACTTTTACTGCGTGCGAGCGATTTACATTAACATACCATTCACAAATTACATACGTTCAACTTACAGTATTTTTTTATATTATCTGCACACTTAATGATACTTCAAAATCTTCCATTCATTCATCCATTCTTCCTGTACAATATCTTGCACTTCTCCAAGTCTAATCAAGAAAGCTCTTTAACGTAATAAACCGGTATACTAGTTTTGAAGCAAACCAAAAAATTCTGCATGGAAAACTCGTTTATCTACATTAAGGGGAGCTAGTCCTTTTTTACCCCGTATACTTAACCACTTAATCTGAAAATATAATCAGGGAAACTCCTTATCCGAATAAACCGGTATGTGAAATTTAAAGAAAGTTGAATAATTAAAGATGAAAAAAACATTTATCTAATTTAAGTGGTATAAGTTCGTTATTTTAGCACTTTAAACTTAACCAATGAATCCTCGATATTAATCAGGGAAAACTTTATATCAGAATGAGCCTAGAAAAAAGTTTGAATCAAATGGGCTAATTTTATGAAGAGTAATTCCGCTACGTACAAACATACGTAGACGTATAGATACATACGTACCGAACCGGCGGCAGGCTTATAAGCTCAAAGGCATTTAAAGCCTGATCTAAAAAATTAGCGACATCGGTTTAAGACGCAGCACTAGTCCCTGAAAAAGACCCGGATGATAATGTTAAGTCTAATAGGGTGTTATTTTCAAATATTTCGCTCAAATTTTTATTTTTTTATTTTTTTTTTTCATAGGAAAGCTGAAGATAACCCTATAAGAAATAGGAAAGCAATACAACCGGGCTAGCTTTACTTTTTCGATTTTGATTTCAGATTAAAAAATATGTATACTTTAACATTCAGATGCAGTCTGAACCAATTTTGAAATTGATACTATTCTAATATAAAATAATATATATATAATCAAAATTGAAAAAGTAAATACTAACCCGGTTCTAGATTATCCTCATCTATCGTAAGTAAAAAAAATCACGTAAGAAAATAAAAATTTGAGCGAGATATTTGAAAATAACACCCCATTAGACTTAATATTAAATCCGTGTCTTTTTCAGTGACTAGTGTTACGTCTTAATATTTTTATCGGTCATATAAAAGTCACATTTCGTAAAGTGCATTTACAGTGCTTCTAAACAGTATAAGTCTAAGGACGTGTTGCGCTAAAGTGCGAAATAACAACGAACGGACTTCAATTTCGGCATTAACCCTCTCATTAAAACTCTCATGCATAAATTATTTTTCATTATTTTTCATTATTCAGAAAAAATTTATTTTTGTGATATATGATAATCCATTACAAATTGATTCTAACATTGTTCTGCATGCTATCAGAACAATGAATTGAATTAGAATATGAATTAGATTCATTTAGGGGAAAACCTCCCATCTAGCGCATCACCCTCTCAGGACCAATATCCCTCGTGTTGATAATTGGCCGTCAAAAGACAACCAACCAACCTTGTATGAGTGTCATATGCATGGGAAGGTTAACCACGGATAATTTAAAGACTATAGGGAATAGAATTATGTAAAAAAACGATAAAATAATTTTTTCGACCCCCCCCCCCCCCCAAACAAAATAGACAAAGTAAAATATCGATTAGAATTTTCCATTACAAAATTCTTTTCACCATATGCAGACAATATATGTTCCGAAATCATAAAAGTCCGCCGCAATTATTGCAAAACAAATAATAAATTATTTATAAAGCAATACTTAATGATTTTCACTATCATAAATTGAAACCCATTTCATCGTGAGGAGAAAATTATTAAAAATGTAAATTACTGCTATTAAAATGTAAAAATCAATTATAAATTCCGGCTTTATGCATTTAAAATATTAATTTCATAGTTTTGTCAGTTGGAATAAATTAAAGTGAAACTAACACACAGAGCAAACATAAAAATTATGTGACTGACAGGAAACAAATTATTTCAAATACAACGGATATCACCCCATTTAATTAGAAAATATTTTCACATAAAAAATTAAATTTTTCTACCTAAATTTCAAACAATTTCTATTCCATTTCAATTTGTTAAATTTGTTGTCAGAAAATACTTAAGTCACTTTTAAATTCCGATAAATTTTTAATTCATATATTATTGTTGAATAACTTTTACTAAATTTAAGATAAAAAGGTTTTGATAGATTTGGTGACTTATTTCGAAGATTATTCAAAGAACAGCGAAAACTGAAAAAAAAATATTCTTAAAGATGATTCGAATATTTTAACGCATGAAATTCATATTATATACATTAGGGTGGTCACAAGAAATCAATTTTCGAATTTTTTGGGGGGGACCCCTCAAAAAGTTGCCAATTGGTTAGAAAATGAGATTGGAAAAGTTTCAGCTCATTT
Organism: Maratus speculifer; assembly: GCA_964019185.1. Lineage (NCBI taxonomy): Eukaryota > Metazoa > Arthropoda > Arachnida > Araneae > Salticidae > Maratus > Maratus speculifer. Next base: position 167,899,859 of record OZ025290.1, read on the forward strand.
GCACAATATTAACCCGTGCCGCATTCGGTTCAAAGTTCAGAAAAAACGTGATTTTTCTCAAAAAAATGCAGTTTTTCCTTCATAAAATGAATAAAAACAGACATAGAAACATAATCCTAGTTTTATTTGATAAAGTAATCTTTTGTCTTGAAGGATCACTTACCATCATTTAAAAAATACATACATAGATATATAATATATGCATTTTTCAGGATCAGACGTAATCGGATCCTCAAAATAGACTTCTTATGATAATACAAAAAATAAATGCAAAATTTTCTTTTATCTTTTTCTAACCTTTTTATTTTTTTATTTTTTTCATTTTGCACTTAAAAAATGTTATAATTATAAGAAAAAATCAAAGTAATTGAAAAAAATTGAAATTTAAAGTGAATGAATGAGAAAAAAAATAAGAGCAAATAAAGTATAAAATGAGAACAAATTAGGATTAAATGCAAAAGTTTTATTATTAAAAAGGAGCTTAATAAAAAAACAACATTATCACTTAATACTGCCACGTTAAGATGATAATGACTTAGATAAAGTGGCTTTGGAAGAATCCGGAAAAGTTTTTCTAAATTCAGACACAACTTGTAACAGAAATTGTTTTGTTAAATATGAATTGAAATCTTGTATTAACTTTATTCCTCTTTCAGCTGTGTCATTTAAAACCTTAAAACCATTCACTATTTTTTTTCCTTTCAAATAATCCTTGTTTTCATACCATAAATCGGGATCAGCGTTTAAAAATAGCACATTAATATCAAACCTTTTAAAAAAATTTACAGTTTGAGATGAAAAAAAAAACGACTTCTTTGTCCAATAAATTATCCACTTCGTTGAAACCTATTAATGCTCTTACATTCCTACACTGTAAAAAAAAACTCCCTTACTTTACACCAAAAAGGGTGGCAACTAAGTTGCCACACCAAGTGGTGTAATGAAATTCCACTTGTAAATTGGTGTAATGAGCCACCAACTATCAAATGGTAAACAAACACCATTTGTAGTGGCAACTTAGGTGCCACCCTTTTGGGTGTAAAGTAAGTAATATGTTTAAAATGTACGTTATAATAAATTGTCTCAATTAAAGGGAAGTTTAGCACACTCTTTGCGTGAAGTTATTTTTTTTTAAATTATGGCTGTATTAAATTTGAAATGTAATTTTTTAATTATTTTTTATTTTGCTACCATTTATTAAAGTACACTATATAAGTAGACGGTAAAAAAGGAAATTTTCTAATATTTACATGATTTTAATAGCAAAATTTAAAATAATTTAAAGATTACATTTTAAATTTAACACAGCCATAAATTAAAATAATTAGTTTCATGCAAAAAGGCTGCTAAACTCCCTTTTAATTGAGGTAATTTATTATAACATGCATTTTAAACATAATACTCAGTTATTAAACAATGTAATTTAGTATATTTACATACTTAAAAACATAGTTATATGGGTCACATAGTGTGTTTGGGGGTTGGTGGGAGGAGGGGGCACAATTATCTGCATCATCTCTAAATTTCAGTATAGTTTCATTACTGTTTGTCACAGGTGTCACAAAATTGAAAAGTGTAAAAGCACAAATAAATTCTATTAAGTTCATGTTTTTCGTTTATTTTGAAACTTTAAAAGATTTAATATTACAATTAAATACTATAAAAGAACATTACGCTTATATTTTGGCAAAGGTGATCTGGAAAACATATGTGAAAAAAATGTATCTAACAGTATTGTATGACCACTTTTGGATTTCAATAATGAAGTAACATGCTATTTTGAAAATGTATGTTTTTTTCACACAAAAAATCCCAATATGTTTATATATATAATTTTTTTTACAAAAAAAAGCGAAGAAACAAAAGACGATATTAACATAAATTTGGCGGCCCCTCAGTTTCCGCGCCCGGGGCGACCGCCCCCTTCGCCCCCCGTTTCACACAGCTCTGAATGAACATATCGCCACCCCCCCCTTTTCATTGAAGTTCTAAGATTTTCCATTAAATGTATTCAAATTCAAATAGGCATTAATGATGCTTTTAATTATGTTGTACTAATTTAATAAATAGAAAAATAAAACCATGACAATCTCTTTAACTCTTTCAGTATCTACATATATATATAAACGAAATAAAAATAATGAAATTTTTGCTTCTAATAATCTAAAAACACATCAAAATACAAATATAAATTGAAAAAATGAATGTTTAAAACAAGATATAACACTGTTTATTTAATTTCGTGTTAGTTCAAGTTATGCGGAATTTAAAGCAGTAAAACACTATAAAATCAAAACTAAATATTTACAGAGCTTTGGCTCTGTATACGAAAGTGACAATTTTACGACTTCTTTTATTATTAATTTTTTATTTTTAAAATATCGAAAAAGCTAGACTGCAAAATCACATTTTGCAAGTATCATGCATTTATTTAAAATATATAACACAAATACAGGTTTTTACAGAGAATTAAGAGTGATTGTATACAAAACAGAAAGAAAATAAACGTCACTTACTTATTTGAAAAAAATCCAAAACTTTGCAACAACACTGTGTTGCAGCTGACGGCCATCATTAGAATAAACTCTAATTCATCGTAGAATAGATTATTTCTTGTTTCTTAAAGTGTCCAAACTAATTGAAATAATCAAAACTGTAAGTCGATAAAAGTTCTTAATATGAACTATGTCAGATATTTTTTAATCATTTTATTACTACGAAATATATTTGATATTCACAGAACAAAACAAAACGTTTTCAACTAAGCGCCATTTTACATATCCAATAATCTCACCCCCCCACGCTGGATTTCATAATCACCGACTTCCTATTGCTAGATTAAAAAAACAGCTGTCGTTGTGTTGATAAATTCAATAAAGTCTTGTAGAGTAAAGAGCGCATTGTAACGATTTCTAGTGATTCAGAACGCCTATTTTTTTTAAGAGTTGTGATATGTCATTGAAAGTGTAAAGTAACATTTATTTTGGTATTGGCGCTCAAAAAATAATACATTTACACCTTATTTCACATCTCATACAACCGAACGAAATGTGATAAAACTCTTTATTTTTTACAGTGTATTATCAACCTCATCTTCATCATATTCTTTTCAAATTGACATTATTTTAGCGGCCATGCTTATTTTGATTTTTTTTTCCAAAGTATTATCAAAAATGAAAAACCAATTAGCTCGGGGCTGAGGTACCAAATAAAAAGTGTTATCATAAAAGGTGTAAAAGGTGATAAAAGGTGTTTTATCATTTTAAACAGTGCTTTGTCCGCAATCTCTTTATCTATATTTCGATATTCAGCAAGTGATTTTATTAGTTTTAGATCTTGATTGGGGCCAGAGTGGGAATGGGAGCGTTAAACCATGCTTTTACAAAAACGTTGACTATAAATAGATAAATGTGTCTAAAAGCATCTTTTTCTAAGTCTGTTAATAAAAACAAATCCCTGAAAAGATAAATTTTAAAAGAATATATTGCTTTTGCCATCCATCTTGCATGATGAATAGCACCAGGAGCTCTGAAGAAAAGTTTTTTACAGGATAACGTCCTATAAAAATTAAACAAAGCTGAGTAAATTCTTTATAATCGTCCCTTGGTTGTTGAGATTTTAAATGTTCGATGAGGAAACTTGAAATTTCGTCAAAACTGAGTATTTTATGTTTAGCATCTTCATCTTCAATAGCTGTTTTGTATTTGTTCTTGTCTAACTTAGACCAACCAGCCTGAAATTTCTTAAAAATATCTGGCTGAGGACCAGTGGTTTTGCCTTTTTTGGTATTAAAAACAGCTTTTAGAATAATTTCTAAAATATGGTGGCGACATGCTAAATGCAGAAGATAATTGCCTAATAACTGTTGTACACTGTAAAAAAAAATCTGTAAATGTACTAAACATTTTTGTTGTTACCGTTACAGGAAAAGTTCTTGGAATCCCAGTTTCCAAGATAAAGTATAATACCTTTACAGAATTTTTTTTAATGTGTAGTAAAACGCAGGTTCCTCTCAGATGACCAGTGTTTACAGAAGTTGTATCAAAACACATTGCCTGTATTTTGTCAAATGCTCCCTACTCTTCAACTGCAGAAAATACAGCTTTTGCCTGAGTTATTCCCATGCTATTTTCAAGCTGGGGAACACCTATCAACTGTTCTTCATTCCCACAGCTAATTAAAACCGCTATTCTCTCTACATTTTCTTTATTGAAAATATGTGGAAGCAGTTTTCCATCCCAGTGAACAACAGCTCCCTCTAAATCGGAATTTTCCAATCTTTTTTAATGAGTTCAGTTCTCTGTTTTCGAAATAACTGTCTGCGGAGTCGAATTACACTTCTGCTTAAAATTAATGTATGTGGATTGTGACCCAATGCTTCTGCAGTAGCTGTTATTCGAAATGCATCTCTATCAGAAATGCTACACCTATCTAATAACAAAAACAATTTTTCGGTCATAATTTCCTCCGTTCCTCGAGAGTACTTCTTTTTCTTAATTTTTGCCTCGCATTCATCTGCATCCGAAAAATTCTCCGCCGTATCATCTTGAAAAGGTTCCTCTTCCTCCGACTGACTGGTGCTGCTTGTTCTTAGTAAAGGCTCCAATTCTGCACCTTTATCTTCTAAAAATAAAAAGAAACATCATAAAAAAGAGCCCTTGGAGAAAATTGTATTTTGTTTAATAATCTTAACAGAAAATATAATAAAGAAATTTAATTAATTTCTTAATAAATATTAAAATGTGTGCAATTAAAACTATTAAATTTGAATAACATTAAAAAATAGAAAAAACTCACCAGCAGTTTTTCTTGATATTTCCAATCGTGCCATTTCAGCTGCTCGTCTTTTTTTCTCTTCGTTCTTCTACTTTTACAAATTTCATGTCAACGCCTCCCATGCAGCCAGAGCGCCCTTTCTTTCTCTGGAGTAACAAAAGCTGTTTGTCTTCCTCAGTAATGTTTTTAAGGGCATCCTGATGAGCAATATCAAAAAGGTCATCAAGAGTTGACTTAAATGAGTATATTTTTTATTTTGTGCTTTTGAATTGGATCTGCTAGCACTTTTTTGCAGATTTCTCCACTCTTCATAAAGCTTTTCAATTTTTGCAACACAATCTTAAAAATGCCTAGATGGTATCTTGGCTTTTTCCCATAAAAGTATAACTTCTTGAGCTGTTAGTCTAGCAACTTCTCTGGTCATCAGTTTTACTTGGTGAATATTATAAAATAAACTGCGTAAAACTTGACAGTTACTGGGTAACTTACTGCCAGTTATTTGATGTGACATGTGGCCAATTAGAAGAATCCGGTCTTGCTGCCTTAAACTCCTATTTACTGTTAATTTAGAACACGAAGGTTCTAAATCCATTGTATCTCGAACTTCACAAAGGAAAAAATCACTAAATGATGTTAACCGCTTGAAATCTAAACAGTAACTGAAGCGCTCTTTTCTGTTTTTACGAATAAGCGGGGGAGGTAATGTGAAACCTCCTGTCAGTCATTTCGGAAAAAGGGGTGCCGTTTGAGTATACCTGGGTGCCTGAATGTTTCGGATTCTAAAAATAGATTATGGTAGCATGTAACAGAAATGTTTCTTGCTGAAAAAAAAGGAAAAGAAAAAAAGAGATAGTTAAAAGATTTGTTTTTAATGCATTTTAATTGCAATGTAAATTAGATAGCTCTTTCTTTAGAGATGCAGGCCTAAATACCCGTGAATTAATTATAATTTGGGAAAATACTTCTTTAATTACAATTTTTTTTATTTTTCTTGTCTTTCAATACAAATAATAATAATAATAATAATAATAATAATAATAATAATAATAATAATAATAATAATAATAATAATAATAATGAAGATCCGAGGTAATTAGAATTATTCCTTTCTCATTTCCCCTTTTGTTCAAAAGCAAAGTTTGAGAGTATCGTTCACTACTTTGCCTAAAAAATGCTAAATGTCATTAAATATAAGATTTAAAGTGGGTAAACGTCAAAGTCAATAAAGTGTTCTTTGAAATAAGATAAGAAATAGGTTTCTAGGATAAATAGTTTTTATTTAATAAAGGAAAAACCACAATTTTTTGCAAAAAATTGCTTTTTTTCAATAATTCAACCCCGATGCGGCACGGGTTAATATTATTCAATTGATCTGAAACTTTGCCAATATCATTTTCTAACTAATTGGCAACTTTTACAGGGGTCCCCCGAAAGATACGATTAAAAAAAAAATTCCCCATGTATCTTGTGACCACCCTAATATACATGCAGGAAAACTTAAGAATGATATATTTTGTGCAATTTTAAAGATTATTTCCTAAAAGTTTTTAAATATGCAAAAATTTTTATTCAATTAATCTGATTTAATAAAATGTAAGTAAGAGAGACTGGGGAGTGATGACCATTTCCCGAAAATAATTGTTCATTTTTAAGATATTTGAATCTAGAAAGATGTTTAATCCGTTCATTTAATCTGTTATACAATTAGTTATCAAAATAAAACTGACACATAAATATTATATATTCTACAAATAAATTCTATTGAATACATATTTCGCGTTTATTTTCCAACTTTAAAAGATTTAATTTTAACACTAATAGAATTTAAAATAAAATTTCACTTATATTTTTGCTAAGCGTATCTGGAAAACAGATGTGGAATTAATGTGTCTGCAGTACAGTACAACAGCTTGTAACCCCTTTTAGATTCCAAAAACTCTTGACTAGACCATTTATTTTATTTCATCTTTGCTAGATATATTTCCTTGGATTCAAATTTATTTTAGAGAAAATGTCCAGCGTAGAGGTAAAGATGGCAAGTATTATCATAAAATATCGCCTCATTCAAGAAAAGAAGGTGTTCAAAAAACATTTGAAAAATGGGGGTTGGGGCGGCTTGTAATTTATAGATCAGTTTCAAATTTTAGAAATTAACATAAACAAAACATCCTGAAAGGAATAAACCCTTTAATTTAATTTTTAAGATTGTATGCTGATATAGTGATATAAGATTATTTGCTGATAATCAGCGGAGTCATTTGCAATCTTTCCCCGTAAAGAATTATTAAAGCATAAAATATTATCTGGTGTAATTACATTAATTGACATAAATCATATTAATAATATTTACAGTAATTTATAATAATATTATAAAGAGGTAATGTTTGTGCTTTTATTTATAAAGGGTAATCTCTGGAACTACCGTACCGATTTCAAAAGTATTTTTTCAAAATTAAATGGTGGCAGTTTTGTCCCAACGTAGGTTACATTTTATGTCGGTAAGCGGTTTATAGTCACCAAAACAGCTTTAAGTTATGATTTAATACTGAAAGAGCTGTAAACTTGAAATCTGGCATGGTAATTATTTATGAGATAAAAAAAAACACTCTAAAAGTAATATTACACGTAAAAATTTCAAACGACAAAAATCGCCTGAAACTCTTCAGTTTTTTGCACCATTGTTTTTTTTTTTTTTTTTTTTTTTTTCGTTTCATTGGCTGTTCGAGAAAAAGCTTTTCCATCGTCAGGTTTCCAAGCATTTATTTAGCTGTTATTGGAGACTAGTTTCATTTCTGCCGTCAAAATTATTCCGACACAAAATAGTTGCTTGTTTTCCAACCGATTCCCCTGGATCCATAAGATAACATGGAGAAGCTTCGAATTTCAAGCGACATTGACTCCTCGTGTACTAGTACTTGAAGAACAGTTTCTAAAGAACAGATGAAATTTAACAATCTAGGCGTTTTGCAAATGGATAAAATTGTAATGTTGTTTTCTCTATATTTTATTTTAAATGCTCAGAAATATGATTTTTTTCAACATTATATAAAAAAAAACTCAAATACAAATATGAATATAATCTTTGGAAGTATAAATAGTTCGAAAATGCATAGAAAATTCATTAAATCTATAGAATTATATTATTTTAAATATATTATATTATTTTAATTACGTTCCAAACACTTAGAGGGTTAAAAGTGTTAAAAAAAGTAAAAAGATGAGGATGAAAAACGAATTATGATTTCTATGCAATATCAAGAAATACCAAACCTATTTCAAAAGTAATTGAGACAAATTAATGGTGATCGACTTTACCTTAACACATGCTATATTTTATATCGGTGCCACAACTACCAAGCGGATTGTAGGAGCAAAAAAAATTCTAAATTTCAAATTTTTATGATACTGAAATAATTCGAAACTTTTAATTTGCTATATTAGTTATTTACAAACTAAAAATCCTCACTAAGAAATGTTTCCACCTCTTTTAAATTTCGTTTTTTTTAGAAATGGGCAAAATACGTTCTATATTACGACTGCTATGCAGTCTTGGGAAACAGCAAACAGATTTTATAATTTATGTTGATAAATTCATGTGACAGTGCCTGTTCCAACGTATGCTATATTTTATGCTAGTAACCCTACCGCCGTAGGTTTGTTAGATTGTTATTTGGAATGTGGGATGATGGCTACTTTTAAGACGAAAATGAGCTCTGAAAATGGTGTATGAAAAATTCAAAACCTCAACTGAAAACTGAAATGAACGTTAAATTCCCAAAGTCATATTTTATATAGTATTTGTTTAAATTATCCCTATTAATTTAACTCTCTATTTCACTTGATGCAGTCTAGTAATGAAGTTTAGTGGATTAAATGTGGATTAACATCTTCAGTCCTAATGTCGAATGTAGGAGACACTAAAGGACACCTTTTAAATTAATTTAAATTCTACCAGAATTATTAAAATTACCCCTAAAAAATTAATAAATGCGCAAATATTTGTATTAAGACTGAAAGGTTAGTTCCTTATTTTTTTAATTTTTAAAGAATGTACGTCTAAGACAAATAGACTTACACTTCGCATATTTCTTCTACATGCGAGGAAAGACTCAGATTTTGCCAGTATTACGCTAAATTAAACAGCAAATTTGTCCAAACAGTATGCTTCAACGAAATATCGTAGTAGTGACTAAACCTTATATATTATGTACAATTTGACTTTCAAATGTTTTTTGATATTACCTATCAATCTATAAAAACAGCCGTCAAATGTTGCGACAGCGGCAGATAGCGCTATGGAAACCGAAAAAATACCCATTCAAACGGAAAGCATAGCAACGCAATATCACAACATCAATGCCTTTCGCGATAATACCATTCAATCTTGCTCAACTTTATAAAACAGGGTACATTTGCAAGTTTTTAAAGGCCAGGAAGACTATGAGATGCTCGGCGTTCTTAGCTTGCAGAGGCCGAATATCCCTGGTAATTACAAAACAATGTAGATACATCTTATTCCTTTTAAGGGGTCATACGACTCCTAAACCCTTCAAAAAATTCGATTTCTAGAAAAACAGTTATGTGAAAGATTAGCCTTTTCTGCGTATTTTAAGACAATCTGCTTGAAAAAAATTTCATAATTACGGAAGTTATGATTAAAAACGTGTCAGCTGTTTAGAAATTGGGCCAGTACTTCGCCGAGCAAATGTGTGAAAATGTGTTTTTTTTTCACATAACGCATATGTTATCTCTAAAACTATTTAATATTTTTTCATGAAATTTTTACAGATGATACTTAATGCCATTTTCTTGAAACTGAACCTAAATTTGCTTTTAGATTGCTAAAGGATACATTTTATATGCATAGATAAAATTTAAATTTTAAGGGAATATATGCACTATTTTCAGTTTAATTTTAAAAATAGAAATATGGTTTAAATATACACTGATTTAAGTCCAAATTAACCTTTAGTTTTTGTAGTATGTGTAAAAAGCAGAAATTTTGTTTTAAATTCAATATAATTTCAGTACTTAAGGGCATTATTTTTGATATCACATTTTTTCCACAGAAAACTGCTTATTATTTATGATTCTCTAAAACAAATTATTTTAAATTTTCTAACAAAAATGAGGAATATGTGTTTACATAAAACATTGATCTATTAACATAAAATAATTATGATTTTAAAGCTTATACTTTTCTAGATATGGAATGTCGAAAATTGTACAATTTTTGTGATTTATCGACTTTTAACAGTCGTATGACCCCATAAAAACATTTTAAAAAATTAGAAAAGACATTCACTCTTAAAACGAAATTGTGGATTTGGCTTCTCAGGAAAGATGACTGTTATTTATTGGATCGTGAATGAGTTGTTTTTATAATGGTGTACTCATGTTCATTTCAATTGCGTATTTAAATTACTCATCTTGATTTAATTTGCTTAAAAACAACTCTTTCACTCGAGTTATTTCAACTCTTTACGAGAAGCTGAATTTCAAATCATGAGATGAGTGGATTTCGGTTCAACTTGAGTTATCCTGTGGCTGAGGTTTTAAGAGAGCTGATCTCTTAAAAATTACAAGGGATACCAGGGTATAGTAAATCAGTTATGTCATGGACAATTTCTTCTAAATGCCCTTTTCTAATATTTGATTGCAATTATCGTATAATTTTGCTCTCTTATTTGTTATTTTACTTAGTCTTGACTTTAGATTTTTTAAAGTTTAACTAACTAATCGTTTTTAAAAGTTTCCCAGAAAATAAATGATTTTGAAAGCCATATTTATGAAAACAAGTTTTAGAACAGCGTTTATATGGCTAAAATAATGGCGGATTTTTTTATTTCCATGATTATATTTTAAATAAATTATTTTTATTATAATGTGTATTACACATATGTAAATAAAAATGCCTTATTAAATAATAGCAAAATATGATTATTGATCTCATTAAACTAATAGATTAAACTTTTAAATGTCTCCTTTCTGTACAGCATTTTGTCATATATGTAAATTGTTTATTAATTTTTAGTCTTATTTTAAAACATGATTTGGTATTTTGTGCAATTACTCATTATTATAATAATGATGAATATATGGCGTATTTGACAACATACATATATATTTATATGTATATATATATATTTGCCTTTCGTTTCAAATTTATTAAAACGCCAAAGTTTGAAAGACATAAAAATTTAAATTTTCGCTTTAGTCAATTTTAGGTAAAAGGACTACTATACATATACTACCTATAGTAAAAAAATTATTTTCAATGAGAATGAAAAAAAAATATATTGATCAAATTAAGTTAAAAGCATATCTATTAAAACCGCATATTTTGAAACGATATAAAAAATGTAATTTCTCTCAAATCCATTTTAAGGAAATGCATACGCTATCTAAAGTAAAAAGGTGGTTTTTAATGAAAACAAAAAGAAAGTTTATTGATAAAATTAATTCCTTTTAAAAAATCTACTAAAACCGCATATTTTGATACAAAAAAAATTCTCTCTGGTCTATTTTGAAAATGTATGCAGTAACTAAAACAAAAATTTTTCTTTTAATGAAAATAAAAATCAATTGACCAAACTACATTAAAAACACATCTATTTAAACCACATATTTTGAAAAGACAAAAACATTCGAAATTTCCCTCTGATCAGTTTTAAGAAAATTTATGCACTATTTAAAGTAACAAGACATTTTTATTGAGAATTAAAAACAACTTTATTAATTAAATTAAAATATAAACAAGTCTATCAAAACCCCATATTTTTAAACCACACATAAATCAAAAATTTCTCCAATATTCAACTTAAGAAAATACAAATGCTATCTAAATTAAATATTTTTTATGAAAATTAAAGCAATTTTATTCATGAAATTAAATTATAGAAAAGTCTATTAAAACAGCATATTTTCAAATGACATAAAAATTCTCTCAGGTGCATTTAAATAAAATGCATATAATATATAAGTAATGAGATTGTTTTTAATAAGAAAAATAATTTAAATTTATGTGCAAAAAAAATCTAAAGTTAATTGGCGATATGTGCACTAATTCAAAACTTTTAAGAATTGGCCCGCAGACATTTTCCATATAATGCATAATAATGATTAATATTCACATTAGTTAAAAACTAAGTATAAGTCTTTCGTAAATTATTTTTCTATTTACCACAATTTTTATTTATTTTTGTCATTACTGTTATTTGTTTCGTAATACTTTACGGAATAAGTCGATAAAATGTTACAAAGGCTTTTCTTTATTATATATATGTGTATATGTATTATGATTCCATTATTATTATTATAAAAGCATCCATTTAAAATAGCACCATTCATTATGCAATACTGAACTTTCATATGACACACAGACATTTAATTTATAAAGCATGTATGTACTAGTATTAAAGGAAGGTCTACGTATTAAAAACTAAACAATTACGCCAGACATAATGAAAAAACTTAATCCTAATTATAAACGTTCCTGTGAGTCCTTTTTCGAAAACTATTTAAAATATCAAAAATAAAATGAAAATTAAAGTTGATCAACATTGTCGATTTAGTTAAACTAATACGTAGAACTCGGGGTTTCCGGATCACAGAGTAAAAGTGAAATCCATTTTTTACATAAAATTTAAAACTCTAATAAATTTTCCATATGTATGTACTTTTTAAATTGCCAACTAACTCCAAGCATCAATTTTTGAGGAAATATGTTAATTATGTATCATACAAAGCTTTGAAAATTGACAAATGGAGTATTTTCGTATTAGGAATAACTCAAGAATTATTAGACTAAGATTTTGCAACTTTTAGAAGCATTTTTGTTTATGTTCATTTTAGTGTATTAAACGTGTAGTTCAAATGCATTACTGTTAAATTTGGAATTTTTTATATCGTTTTATTTGGTTATTTACAGGAGAATTTTTAATTTTGCTATGGTATATAAACCAGAAACAAATTCTGAAAACATTTCATTGTTTTAAGGGCAAACGGATTAATATTTGGTAAGCAGAGTTTAATGAATAGAGATAAATTTAAAGATAATTCACATTAAATCTTTGTAAGCCACAGCAGCATTTCAAAGTATTTTTTATTTCTATTTGGCATTGTAAAAATTTAAATTATTTTATTACCCGTTAAATTTAATTCTTTTTTTTTTAAATACCATACTTTTATTTACGTATGAATTCAGCTATTATTTTGTTATAAAAATATTTGGAAGAGTATTTAAAGATTTATGTGTATATTGTTTGTTATTATTTATTAATGAAGATAAACGATAGAGATTAAAAAGCTTGAAAATTATGTAGCCGTAATAAGTGAATTCAAATGGAATAAATTTTTTGATCAAACTGCAATTTAAAATAGATTTTATTTCCTATATGTCGGAATAAAATGTTAAAGTTTGCGATGTTTAGAAGATTTAAAAAATAAAGTAACGAAAATTGCAAAATTTAAATTTTATCAGGATTTTTTTCCATTTGCAAAATGATTTCATTGCTATGCATGGATTTATTTCACCGTTATAATTACAGATAGATATGTTGTACACAGCAAAATACAAAAGTATAGAAACGACAGCACGTGCATTCTATCGAAGAAAGTTTTTTTTTTAAGTTAACTCCATGGTAAATTAAAAATTCGCTTTAAAAGTATAAATGCTGAAATTTTCTCTGATGTTACTTCAGCGTGCAAAAAATAGACTATCAATCATTTGTCTCGAATTTTATATATCATGTCAAAATAAATTTTAAATTACATTTTTTAGACAATAGATGTTGCTGAATTATGAAATCTCATTTCGTTATTTACATCTTTCTTTTTCCATTTGCTATCAATTTTCTATCTGAAACATGTACATCTTTTTTTCTTTTCTTTTTTCAAAACATAGTTCCAAAATAAAAATGATGCTAAAAATAATGTAAAAAAATAAATTATATACGAAATATGATTATTAACTTTTTTTTTAATTTTCCTACTTTTAAAAATGTAGGTAGCAAAAAAGAACTAAAAAATCTAGCTATATCAGATATACTGAGATTTTCCATTTTATCTTAAATATTCTACAAAACATATTTCAGTTTTAAGTATTTAAACCCATACTTTTTTATATAAAATGACGTCATTTGCTTCCACTAAAGCATTCTACTTTTACGATCTAGTCTTAAACAACATGTAAAGAAAAGTATGCATTTGACGTCACTATCGCGGAATAATGCACGAACACACCAAAAAATTATGTTGTCATTTAATAATTTCGGCAAAAGAAACCAAAACTCTAATGATTCATTTGATTTCCTTTTTTGCTTAAAATAGCTCCATGTGTTATAATAAATCAAAATACACACAAATAAGAAAATAAGATACACAAATATTCTTTAAAATGCATTTTTGTAAAGAGCAATTGATATTTTGGAAGTAGCAGGTATTTTAATTATTATTTTAATGTTGCTATTAGAAAATTGCAACAAAAATTTAGAGCCATCTGTTATTTTCCCTTTACTTACCACAGAAAAACATCAATGAAGTTACCACTATCAGAGAAGTAGAAAAATAAACTAAAAAAATTAATGTCACAAAATCAAATTGAGGTACAGCTTTCTAACAAAATGTATTCAAAAGTGCGTTTTTTTAGACAACTGTGAAAACGTGCGAGATCTAGAAGATGAAAAATTTTCAATAGCGAAAGTTCCAAAACTGAAATTTCATCGGAAAGAGTTGCCATTCAAAAAATGACGTGGTTACCATTCAAAACATGGGCTGTGATTAGAAATACATTCTTTATGCATTCGGAACAGGTGCCGCCATATTCATAAAAATTGTGTCTAAATAAATAAAGTAACCACATGCTACTGAAAAAAAACAGTCTTCGACGCTTCCTCTGGGGGTTCTGCGAAGTTAGCATTTCCATCTTGAAAACGGAAAGTGATAAGAGGGAAAAGGTGATTTACATAGTAGTAGAGCATCATACGAAAAGACACCTTGTGGATCAATGCGAAGAACAGAACGGCAAAAACGCGCATTTGTTTTTTCGTGATTTCCTATATTGTTACGAGGCAAAATGACCTTACAAAAAAAAAAATGCTAGTTATAGCAATATATCTTAATGTTGTGTTCACCATCAGCTGCAATACACATTTTGATCCGTGTTTTAATTTCACTTTGTACATGTTGGAGCATAGAGGATGACACTTCGCACAGGCACCCGTAATGCGTTCTTTACAGTCCTCCAATGTTTGTGTAGAGGTTTGCTACACTTGCTGTTTTAGGTATTCCCAAACAAGAGAGCCCATAGAAGTCAGATCAGTGAAACAGAGATAAATCTTCAAAACCGCTATACTAATTCTTTGTTTTCCGAACTCCTTGACGAGGTATTTCTTGACTGATGATATCTTGTGAGGAGATGCACAGCAAAACCATAGTTTCTGAAGTTTAACCAAATGCAGGTTCTGCATGAAATCTAATATTACGTTCTGAAGAAGTTGTAAATATCGTGTTTTTGTTAACGTGCCATCGTAAAATACTGAGCCGTTCAGCTTGTTATTGTAAATTGCACACCAATCTTTAGTATAAAACCTCATTAGATGTCGAACATCCGGATTTTTCAGTCTCCAGTAATGGATGTTCTGCCCATCGTGCATGTTATTCTATGAAGAGCATGCCTCATCCGTCCACAACATACCTGTCAAAAATGTTAGCTAGATCTGTATCTGGTTTATTGCGAAGTTACATCATACATATTCCTCGTAAAGTATAATCTATTGCGGTGTTGGTCAGTTTGAGTGGAATATATTTGACATAGGATTTTCCGAACCTGAGTTTTTGAAAGGCCGCAGTATTTAATGATACTCTTCTGCTGCATTTTGGAAATGCGAAATTCGTATAAATGTGCATGTCGTTGAACTTGCCCTCATAACTGTACTTGTATTCCACATCGATCTAGAGTACTCACGCAACCTGTCTCCTTTAAATGTTTTACAATAGTTAGGCTTGTGGATGACAGGGAAATGTTGCCGGTACAACCTTGCTGATGCTCAGGCCTTGCGTCCATATTCACCGTAAAGTAATTGCTTTAATTACTTACAAGGCGTAATAGGCAACAGAGAGGAATAGTGCCCAGCCGGGACCCAAATTCGGGCCATCGCATCGGTACAGCGCACGGATGTTCTATGAAGTGAATCACTTGGATCAACAACCATCCTATACTAATCAATTTGGAACAACAACCATCCTGGCGCTTCTTACTGTCATATGTTGGCAAGGTTAAAGCCACAGTACAAGATGGAATTTTTTTCCGTGAGCTCTGGGGCAAATACAAAATTAATCAGAATCCAAAATTGATTAAATTGAGAAATCAACAAAGTTTTTGAAGATTTTTTGTAGAAATGTTTTTATAGAAAACCTTCAATAACAACGTAGGTTATTTAAAAAATAGTTTAATTTTAATTAATTTTACAGTTTAAGTTTTTCTTCAAAATAATTATTTAGTTGAATATAGAAATGTAGTATGTTTATATTTTAAACCACATAAAAAAAAGGTAAACTGTCTCTTCAATGCATATAAATGACTTCTGCATGCGACTGAATTAAATGTGATAGAACCTTCCCATGATTTGCATGAAAGTAATATCAAGTGCAAACTCTCAATCTTTATAATTTGTGTACCTTTCAAAAGTTATGTATATTTAAAGACGAGTAAAAAGATGTTTGATAGAATGTCATAAATACCATTTACAAAATATGAATAGCATATATAAAAATTGAATGGGCAGAAAAAATTTAAACAAGAGCTCATATATATTTTAAGATTAATTTTAAATAATTTTAATGGTCAAATTAAGTCAAAGAATTAAAATTACGAAAGGAGTACTTTGCTTTAATATGAATGTTAGCAATATTTTCTTGAATAGACTGCGTAATTTTTGAACTTTGGTTTCTGTAGTTAGGTAACGTAATTTTAAATAGCTTTTTTCAAACATAATCTAATGAGAATAATCAAAGAGTAATTCGATTAAGTTTTATGCATCGATTTGAATGTAAATATCTAATAAAAAGTTCTGTCTGCTGCTTTTGCTCTGCATTACTTCTTTAACAACAACTTTATTAGTTTATTAAAATATGTATGTACGTGGAGGTATGTAAAGTTTTAATTGCAGACGACTGTTTTTATATTCTACTCGCACGACTATTTTTTAAATGAATTTCATAATATAATTATCTTGCAAATGTTTTCAAGGCATGTAAAAAGATTTTTGTTGTGAAAAATATAATTGGTAAGAGGTAGCATTTTTCTAATATATATATATATATATATATATATATATATATATATAAGACTTAGGATTTTAATCTCTTAAACCTACACAACGTGATTAATAAACTATTTAAACAATATAAAAATCAATTAAATCTTCCCAATTATATAGATACAGCATATTTTCGTACATTAACAAATTTTATATTTCACAATAACTACATACTACAAGATAATATTATATATATACAGAAAGTCGGAATTCCTCAGGACGGCGGCACATCTAGTATTTTGTCAGATATTTACTTATATCAATTTGAACGAACTTATTTTAATGATAATATTCTCATGCGTCGCAATACTGATGGCATGACTTTAATTAGCACAACAAACTCTAATAGTACTTCATTTCCAATAGATTACTCTACCGAACTGTAACTATCGGAAATCTTTTTATCCAGCAATACCTTTAACTTTTTAGATCAATAACTTAAACGCGTAGATAACAAAACAACAACTGATCTACATGGAAAATATACAAAATTTTGAAAGTTAAAATTAATATCTTTACACATTTTAAATCTTGCCTCCATATTTCAGCTTATCGCTATATATTCCTTAATCACTTGAATAGAATCAAATGTTTATGTTCCTCTCATCTTATAAACAAAAACATTAAACAGTTAATATTTCAAGCGTTAAATCATGGTTTCCTAAAAAATTCATACCTTCTTTAATCTACCATTAGTAAATTAATGGCATATAATGTGTTGTGAGGAAGTTTATTGTCACTTATCATTAACATTTTGCGCATTCAAAAAATATATTAAAAAATATATAACATAAAAATAATAATAAAAGTTAAAGATATAATAATATAAAAAATATTAGTTAATGGGATGGCTGGGTGATAGATGTTAGATTATGGGGGAGGGTAGAGCTGCTAGAAATTTTATGCGCATATGTTAATTTCATATTTAAAAAAAAGGTATAGTGTAATAACAATTAGTTACTTGTTTATGATAGGTATGTTGACTTAGCACTCCTTGATAATGCCAAATGGATTTATTTCACATTTTAATTTATGACAAGATAATATTATTTAGATAATTATTTTAAAAAATAACCTATAAGTTATCCATATGATCTCTATTTCAATTTATTATATGTATTTTATCATCTTGTTAGTATGTTATTGTTATGTAGACTTTGTAGATGATATAATATATCATTAATTCTCAAATAGTTGATTAAGTTTAAAAGCGTAATGATAACTTAGTATTTTTGAATTTATAATGAACATAATTTATTGCGCGATACGGCGCTATTTAATCCTTATTTTCAACGTTATATGGTGATTAGTATGGTTGTTATAAAAAAATAGTAAATAATATCTTTTTTTCCAATGAAAGCTTCTTTAATTTTCTACTATTGATTGCATATTTTTTAAACTCATTTTATGAAAATTGCATTTAATTTCCATTACGTTACTTAAAATATAATTTATTTAATGTTATTTTATTAATTTTATATTCTTAGTAATGGTTATTTTTTAATTTTTTTAATATTATTTATTTTAATTTTATTTATTTATTTTTTGTTTGTTTCCTTTCATTTTATATGACTTAACTGTCTGCAAACTCATTAACTGTGAATTAGTATGTAGTTTTGTGTTTTTTCAACATTTTGGCGACTTAGTACACTGTAAGTTTTCTCATTACCATTTCTGCTTTTAATGGTCAAAAAATATTGTATGACCATCATTCGCCTTAAGCCACCTCTCTCGCGCGCAATCAGCTTAGCTGTGCTGCTGCGGGAGGGCGCTTTTCACTCATTTTGAACTGTGTTACGCCGACATCTTTTTAGCAGAAAATTCATTTTTTGAACTCAGAGGTCAAATTATGTTAATCTTTAATTGAGTTAGATGCGTATACTCTATTAGGGCTATCATTTAATGGTTCCGTTATCACTTTATAAGTACGGAAACCTAAAGATCGCAATAAAAATTAAATAATGGTTAAATTTTATCTGCTTTTGCTTTTCGGAAAATGATGTCACCATTACGCATATAAATAATTTGTTCTCTATAATATAGACTAGAAAGGAAACCGAGCAAAGGTCTGTGAAATTTACTTTTGTGTTCAATTTTATATAATATTCTGACTGTATAATTACCTCTGTATTATTGCTATAAAACATGTTATTTATAACATTATAATTTACAAAATTTATAAATATGATAACCATGTGTGTATGTTATGAACTTTACATTATTTACGCATTTACATTGAAAGGACATAATTCCAAATAATCAATTTTGATTGGTTTATACATGTATCTCAATTTTTAATAAAAATAACTAAAAAATTTCTTTCCATTCTGAAAATAATTTTTTTTTTTTTTTTGCCAAATTTGGCAACATTCCTTCCTTTAGTGTCAAGTAAGTCTATCTCTTGGTCAACTTTCGCCATTTTATTGGCTTCTCGGTTTTGTATCCTGACCCGTAGTTATCCAAAATGAACCACTAATCAGATTTCTTCAGACATGTGATTTGGCTCAACGGCTTTCTGGCAATCATAAATAGTAGTAAAAAAAATTGAGTAAATCAAAATTGTTTATGCTGCTTCTCATATAAAATTAGCTTGACCCCCAGTGACCCCTTTAATATAATTTTGCTCCACTAAAATAATTTTCTGGAACATGCGAACACGCTTAGTGGTCTTTTGAATACTGAAAATGATAAGTAACCGAATTTTGTTAAAATCACGGGAGCCGTATTTTAGATAAATTTTTTTGACCCGTAATAATTTCAATATGACCCTTTAACATGTGATCTAGTCCCATGATTTTCTTATGCCCGAAAACGATATGATTCAAAATTTTGTCAATATCGTTTAAACTTTTATTTTTTAGATACAATTAGTCGGATGCATAGTAATCCAAATATAGATATTATTTGAGACGTTTTTTAGATACAATTAACTAAACTCTGACCCATTGTGAAACAAAATAACTCAGTAATCGAATGTTCTTCATCATGCAATGCAGCCCGCTGATCTTCATGAGCTTTGTAACGAAAAAATACAAAATGTAGTCAAAGTCGTTAGATTGTTATTTAGATAGAATTAGCTTGACACATAGTGACTTAAAAATGAATCGGTAATTAAAATTTGTCACTCACTCTCAAGAAAAGTGACACATCTGCCAAAAATTCATTTTGCATTTTATTTCACGAATATTTCTGTCATAGGTGTATTTCACTACACAAAAAGTCTCTTAAGTGTAGGTAAACGAAAAATCACTCTATTACCTTATTTGTCCAATCGTGACCACAGATAAAGGATAGATTATGTGAAGAGGTAAATTTATCCAATCCTTCAAACCTTGTCGTATGTCTTTATTTTTAAGGGTTTTATGTTTTTATGCATGTTTTTATTCCTCCATGCAGAATAAGGTGCTATAATCTCATGTTACAGTAAAATGATACAAATTTTCTTTTGCCTCCCCTATAAAATTTACTTCTGTCGATACATGTCACTTTTCTTGCTGTGAGGGATATGATTTATCCCAACGATCTTTTCCTGCTCGAAAATGGTATGATACAAATTCCTTTCAAAATCGTTTGAACCTTTATAAGTATAATTAGCTTACCCATAGCGACCCAAAATGACCCACTAACTGAAACTTGTCGAACATGCGATATGGTCTGCTCGATCACGAATACGCTAGTATACACAATTTAATAAAAATAATCTTTTTCTAGAAAAAATCCTAGAATCATAGTTGCCCAAAAATTACCTATTAATTAAGATTTCTCTTACATGTAACCTATCAAAATTATCTTCTCATGCCCGGGAACGGCATAATATAATTTTTCCAAAATAGTTTGAGCCGCTTTTTAGATATATTTATCTTGTCCCTGACCCATTGTGAACCAAAATTAACCACTGATCGGATGTTCTTTAACATACAACCAAGCTCAATGGTCTTCTTGGGGTCGAAAACGATACAATACAAAATTAAGTCAAAATGGTCTGAGTCAATTTCTTGATTAAATTAGAGTTACCCAAAGTGACCAAAATTAACCCAAAATCAAAATTTCTCGAATTTGTGACCTAATCCAATGGTCTTTTCGTCATCTAGAACGGTAGAATACAAAATATAGTTAAAATCGTTATAAAAAGTTAATTAGATAAAATTTGTTTGACTCATTCTGATCCAAAAAAGATCCATTAATCAAAATTTTTAGAACACGTAACAACACAAATTTTTATTAAAACCTATTGAGCCGTATTTAGATATGATTAGCTTGACCCTAACCCATTTTGACCCAAAATGACCCTCTAATCGAATTTTCCAGAACATGTGACTTTGCCCAGTGATTTTTTGCCCGAAAATTGAAAAATACATATTTTTTTTCAAAATCGTTAGAGCCTTTTTAAAATAAAATTTACATACACATACACAATTTTTGCTCCTATTGTAAAATTAAGATAGATACGTTTTCATAACTCACATATTTTCTATTGATGTCACATTTTCTTTTTTAATAATAGCAGAAGAAATTGTAACTAAATCTATTTTCAATTCAGAAAGGACTTCTTAATTTACTCTTACTTTTTTCAGAAATTTAAATACTCATGTATGAGTTCCCATGCATTCAAATTGACTTCAAGTCAACTTTTGCAAGAAAGACATTAGCATTTTGATGAAAAAAATATATTTTGCTCTCTAAAAGTCTTGGTCCTGGTATATCATTATTTTTGAATTGACATTTAAACTTTTCACAAATTCATTTTTTTAATTTCTGCATTTTCTTCGGTTTTCTTGAAAAATCATTATAAGGTACCCTAGGGTAATAACGCCACGTTAAGGTTCTACCAATTTTCACGGCTCAGTTTTAGTTTGTATTTTTCAAACAAATATATGATTTGATACAGCAACTCATTGACTATCTATATAAAAAAAAATAACGTAACAGATATGTATTCATAAAATGTAATGGCTTGATTTCTTGACCAATGCTATTTGGCGTTATTACCCACCTATATGGGTAATAACGCCATGCAAACAAAACTGAAATAAGATGGAATAATTGCATGTAGATTGCCCAATTCTAAAAATACAAACTCCACAAACTTAGAAATTGACAAATTGCATTCTAAGCTATTGAAAATGTTCAATTTTTTATGAAAGTGTAAGAAAAATAAAGGTCTGGTGTGTGGGGGGGGAGGATGAGGCAAAAGAATATCAGACCCTGAGCTTCTTTTTGCTTAAAAAGGACCGCTTAAATAGAATTATTAGAAACATTGCACAGTTTTAACTGTGTTTATTTGAATCAGTATTTAGGATGTAGCTCAGCCACTGTATGGAATCAACCGGGGTATTAATGCCAAGGATTGGCGTTATTACCTCGTTATAGTTATTGCGGTGTACATTTTAAATTTCAAATTATCTCGAGAAGATATCCAGAATATTTAACAACATTTTGAAAGTCCATGAAATGTACTACAAATTTATGTAATTAACAAAGTATTTCCGGATAAAAAAAGGCTTCACATCACAAAACGTATCTCGCAAATTTTAGATCAAGCGTTAATTTTAGTTGCTTGTAAAAACAATAAGACCTAAAAATGAAACAAATTAACTTGAAGCTGTTTTTTGCGATTTATATGACCCAAAACCCTTCTACGTAGAGCACGTGGGTGTCATTTACCAGATTATTTCATAATTATGCAAAATATTGGCCCTTGGCGTTATTACCCCGCTGGCGTTATTACACCAGACCACCTTATTTCCAAATAATAATATTATACATTTAAGGTAAAGTTATAATGTTTATTATGTGTGCGAAATCTACTAACATTTTAAATATATGAAGCATAAAAAGTTGCACAATGGGAGATTTTTATATTATAATGATAGCAGATAATTCAGCTTTTATGCACAATTAAAATACCCTTAAAGGGGTTGAGAAGTTGAAAACTTTTCGAAAAACTGATTTTTTTAATGATCTAGTTTGATTATTCAATTAATTCCTAAATCAATCCAAAAAAACGCATAAAAATATTTGCATTTTTAACGGAGTTATAAGCATTTAGGTATCAACACTTTCATAGCCGCACCCATATAATTTCAACTTTAAATCGCGTTTTCTCAAAACTTGATTTTTGACGACTAACACCAAGATTTAAAAAACTATTTGATGGAATAGCTTTTTTTGCATGCATATAACACCATTATCTATAGAATGGATTAATATATTTTAGATAGTTTAATATTTTGAGTATTTTTAATGAAAAAAAAGTTGTATTTTTTATGGGTTTTTTTAATTTTCAAATTTGAGAGACTTTTTAATAATGTTTTTTCTTTTAAATGATAGTTATATCCTTGATTCATTCTATAGATAATGATGTTATATGCACGCAAAAAAAAAATAAGCCATTCCATCAAATAATTTTTTTTTTTAAATCTCGGTGTTAGTTGTCAAAAATAAAGTTTTGAGAAAGCGTCACTTAAAGTTGAAATTATATACACTGTAAAAAAATATTCGAGAGGTTACTAAAAATTTTTTAGTAAATTTTTATTCCACAGAATTTTTCAGTAACCATTACAAACTTTTTTTTTTGCAAGTGAAACAAGCATTTCTTTTGTAAACTGAACAAAAGAATATTTTATATAACTAACTTAAAATTTTTTAGTATGAGCCACCAAGCAAATTTTAGTAATAGCTCCAAAATTATTTTTAATAACAATTACGTGCGTCCGAAGGGCAGGAGCTTCCTTCGAGCTGCATCCAGACTTCTGAAGCGATAGATTTTCGGCAAAAACGCAATAGATGGCAGCACCAAACATTGCGACCAGCTCCAACAGGAAATTCATAACCCCTTTATTGTAGAGTACTTACACTACATACATTCGGGGGCGTACTTGGCGCTGCCCAGTATTGAACCCGAGGCCTTTTAGCCTGGTGTCCGTTACTATAACCACTATGCTATCGAGGCCACGCCAAGTGAGTTTTAGTAATAGCTGTTAAAAATACAAAACTATTAACTCTATTCGTTGCTAACTTTTTTCTAGTAATTCTTACAGATTTTCTAGTAACCGACTAAGATTACTAAACATTTTTTAGTAATTACAAGGATTACTAAAGTTTTTTTAGTAGATCGACCCTTTTTTTTTTACAGTGTAGATGCGGCTATGAAAGTGTTGATACATAATTGCTTATAACTCCGTTAAAAATGCAAATATTTTTATGCAGTTTTTTTGCATTGAGTTAAAAATTAATTGAATAATCAAACTAGATCATAAAAAATCGGTTTTTTGAAAAGTTTTCAACCTCTGAGCCCCCTTAAAGTAAATTCCAATTTCAATCTTCAAGTTTAATATTGGCTAATTTTTTTCAACTAAAAATTTTTCAAAACTTGAATAAGCAAGCAATTTAATGTTTTAAAAAAGGACTACAATATTTAATAAAAAATCAATTAAACTGAATTTTGTTTCTGCAACAAATAACTTTTCCCACTATCACAGGTGCATAGAATCTGCTCGGGATAGAGTGATAATATTTCTTATGAATCCCCATATATGATGTCAGATAAAAAGGGAAAAAAATGAGATAAAAATTTAATAAGAATTAATTTTGAAGCCAGATCATTTTTTAAGTTTATATGTTTATAACATTTTTAAAATTTTATTAATTTATTTTAAAACAAAATAACTTTTAGCTAATAAAGTAGCAAATTTAGTCATTTCTTGAAAAATGTATGTTGATTAGATAATTATATGCACATGGAAATATGTATTTGTGTTGTGAAATATTGAAAGAAACTGAAAGCAATTGTACACTCACAGTAAAAAAAAAAAAAAAATGTTACATTTACTGCAAAACTGCTGTCAGTAATGTTGCCAGCAGTTTTTTTCCGTAAAAATATCAGTAAAATTAGATGTAATATTTAATTTTACTGCAATTTTTACTGCAAAAACTGCTGGTAACATTGCTGCCAGCAGTTTTTCCTGTAAATTTAGCAGATTTTTTTTTACTGTGCTAACGTAAACAAAGATATAAATCGCATTGCATTATTTTTTAATGTAAAGATCCTTTATAGGGATTTTAATATATTACTGTAAAAGATTCATAAAACAATTAAAATAGATTTGTCCAGAGTGCTTTTTTATTCTCATGCTACGCAAAGGTTTAATTTAAATTTTAAAAATTTCAAAAACAGCAACAAAAGTAGTCGAACTCAATTAGTAGGAAATGATAAGGATTGATAAAGTTCCCTGTATTCTCCATTTCATGTATATAAAAAAAATATCTTAAAAACCATACACACGTGTAAACTAAGTACAGTTACTAAATGCTTTAAGAATTACAATGCTAAAATTAGCAGAGTAACAGGATATTTCTCGAAACTGCTCTGTTGATATTGCGATACTCACTAAAATTTTTAAGCTATTGATTTTCCATTTCATTTTGTCTTTTTAACAGTAATTTTTAACAATAGCAGTATCTTACAAAAGGGAGGTTTTTGAAATAAATTTATATGTTACTTTTGTATTTCATTCTTTCAAAACGATGGATCATTCCTTTGCATTTTTCTTGGTATATGTTAAGAAGTCTTTTTGAAAAAAAAAAAAAAAAATTCACAAATCGTTATATTCTGACCCGCAGTAATAATCCTAAAATAATACCGCTGAGAGAGAACAGAATTCGATATGAAGGGAATTTCTCTGTTAGTTGTATCCTATATTTATCTAAACATCACATATATATAAAATAACACTATTCAATTTTGCCATGAACTTGATTTTTTAAACCAAAATTGTAAAATACATAATGTAGCTTAAAGTAGGTATCTGCAACATATGGCCGCGGAGAACCGAGTGTTATCCATTTAGAAATTTTAAATGACACAATTGAGTTCCGAAAATAGTTTTATATATCATAAAAAGTTTCAAAACACAAGATTACTTAAAAAATAAACTAAAAATATGTAACAAAAATACAATTTTTCTTTGATTAGAATATTGTAGCAACGTACAAAAGCACCGATTAGACGTAGCTATTGAAAATTTTATGTCTGAGGTATTTAGTGTATGCGAACGGACTCTGTGACAAATAGAGGAACGAGCTGTATGGATTCATCATATGAATGAATCTCTATAAACATTAATTTTTTTAATTCTTTTATATATAAGCTGTTCGTGCAGACCGTGAAAATTGACAGTTTTAAATCTTAGCAAATTGATGCTTTTATTTTTTATTAAACTTTTGATTTAAATATAACGACCTAATGCTTTCGACTCTAAAATACCGGAGATATTCAGCTGCAAACAAAATTTCTTTTAGTTCGTTAAATGTTATAAATGTCATCAGGAGTGTTAAATTTATTGATATTATTTTATATGATATGATTTCGAAAAAAATATCCCTTTTAGTAATATTTTATAGGATGAAACGGGGCGAACTACATTTTTATCGTAATTTCGGAACAATATTTAGAAACCTACGTTTAGTATTCTGAACAGCATAGCGTTCGTTCTTCACATTCGAAACTCAAGAATTGATGAATTCATAAAAAGACTTCGCAGGTAGAATTTGCAAGATTTAATTGAATATGTTGAAGACAATTTCATTAATTTTACTGTTTCGGAATATTTAATTTTTATTTTTATCGAATGCGCACTTAATTTCTGTAAGATCTTTTATAATTAAGGCTAGCTATGCTCTGTGGTGCGTACATTCTAATAACGGCATTTTTAAAACTGAACAAAAAATACTGAAATCTAAGTATGTTCCGTAGTTAAAATAGCTCGGATTCAAAATTAATTATACTTGAAATACGTATATACTGATTTCTGAAAACATGAGTTCATTCAAGAATTGTAGATTATGTGCCCAGATTTGAGTACATATTTGTTTTCAAAAATGAGTATATATCATTTTCAAATTTTGGTAATTCTCCAAAAAAAATGTTAGTAATTTTTAGTTTTTCGGAGTCTTTTTTGAAAGTGCGACATGCTCACCATTTGAATATTTTAAAATAGGAGGGAAAATATAAATTTTCTTTATTAAAATACCAATGTTTTGTGATAAATAAAATTATCTTTTTATTTTTTAAAGACCTAAAACTAATGCCTAAAATTGGTATTTTAATAATGAAAATTGTGAATGTAGGCATTATAATTATAAATGTAGTTATTTACGGTTATTAGTGTACACTTTATTGGTTTTGTTGAATCGCAAAAACTATGCTGAACCAATTTTCATGAAATTTAAATATGACCAATTACAGAGTGCCCTCTTTGGCTGAATGAAAAACTGCTTTAAATGATCACGTAGTTTACTATTAATCTTTGAGTATACATATAAAATACGCAATGCGACGAATTGACAAACACCTCCTATTTCCTTGAAACTGGTTTTCAAATGAGATATGGAGCTAAATTTAAATCCACTCAACTAATATACAAAGCTAATTAATTTCCTCATCTATCAATTCATATAAAGTGGTCTAAACATTATATGAATACCTTTGAGAATAGGATAATTAAATGTTTGTTAAACTTATTATGCTAAGCACTCATATTGAAAATTTTATAATCCAATTTTTTATTATATATTATGAATCAAATGAATTATAAAACAAATAATTTATTTATTTATTTTTCTTTTAATTAAATGAATAACAATGAGTTTTCATGTAATTGTTTTTCAAATTTCTCTCTTCAGAACATCTTTACGCATAATCTAATTAAATAATAAGTGCTAAATAAACGTGGATTGATTGAAATATAAATGTACTTTAAATTGATTATTCCTTGAAAAATTGCAGTTAATCCACTGTTTATTATTATTTTTTTCGATGCCAAGTAATTTTCTGGAAATAATTAATAAACAGTATTTACTAATACATTTATTATTGTTATCATTATATTATTTTATTAAGCTACCTTCATTGAAATTTCCTTTTATAAAAGTTAATTTTCTTTCATTTTTTTCAACTTGAGCGAAACGTTCACTTACTAAATAAGCAATATACATCATCAGAGTTCTGAATTTGCGGAATGTAAGGGAGGGGGAGGGGGTGTGGAATGGTGAGTTAAAGATATTTAGGTGGAGAAATAACGAAAAATTTTTGGGAACTACTGGTTTAAAGATATTTGGTCGAATTTATGATAACTTTTGAGTTGATAAGTGGTATACATTGAGGTGGGATTGCAATATACATTATACTTTTGGGTAAACAGTGAAAGATATTGATGGAAAGTTTAACTTTTGAGTTGATAAGTGGTATACATTGAGGTGGGATTGCAATATACATTATACTTTTGGGTAAACAGTGAAAGATATTGATGGAAAGTTTAAATTTCAATCAACTAATATATAAAAAAGCTTTTTCTCACATATCAATAGTTAAAACCAATTACAATAATTAATAATATATTAAGTACTAAGGTAATTAAAGAAAATTAAACTCTGAAACTAAAAGGAACATTTATTTCTAAATAACTTGCAGTATTAGTTTTCATGTAATTGATTTTTAGTAATTGCCATTTTAGTGTATGTTTATGTTCCAATCTGATTAAACTGTTCCTCCTTTATAAAACTTCTTTTATTGAAAGGCAAAAGGATCTGATGATTAGAATTATATTAACCCCACGTTAAATTTTCTACTTCAAATAATTTTCTGAAAATAATGAATTAATCTTATTTAATTGAAGATACTATCTGACAAATGATTTGAATAATATGTAATTTTCATTTTATAAAATCGAACTTAATAAGCAATTTAGTTCTAAAACAAGTAGTTTATAAGTTATTTAAGTGTTGTAAACTGTAAACACTGAATAATTTTGTATGCATACATACATACCTGCATATATATATTAAAATTTATATAATATAAAAATTTGGTTTTTCTTTCTAAATGATTTAACATTTTTCTAATAAAATCCTAGCTAAACATTTTAATTCCTAGAAATGGTAATAACATTCAAAGGTTAAAAATAAATACAACGAATAAATACCAAAAAATAAATACACACTTTTTTTAGAGAAAAAATTTTTTGAACAGTATAGTTGCTATGAGTTGTCGTATGATTAGAAAAGTTTATTGCTAATATAAAATCTGATAGTAATATGTGATTTTATCGACTATTTAATTAAACTTTTTCGTAATTAGAGAAATAACAGTATTGTACCGGGTTTAGGATGAAAATTTTGCGAATTTAGTTTTTATAAAAAATGGATATTCTATGGTAAATTCAAGTAACTATGGTAACATATCAGCATGCTAATATGTACATTCAAGTATGAGTGTGTTATACAACACTTGTGTTCATTTTATCGAGTGTACCACGGATAAAAATTTTAAGTAATTTAATATGAAGGTTTCTTTAAAAATATAACGAAATTTCCACATGTTATTTTGTGGCATTCAGAATTTTGGTAACTCTCTACTATTCCGTTGACCACTTTCCATAGAAATGTCTATCGCTAAATTATTCGTCAAACTGCAGCTCCCAATCAACAGAAGGAAGAATATTGTCTTGGAGCTCAAATAAATTCAATAAACTCGGAAAAGTCTCACTCACCAATGTAACATCGATCCGTAACTTTAATCAATAAAACTCAAGATATAATTAATAAAAACAGAAGAAAAATTTCGGAATGGTAATGAGGTCAGCTGAAACTTGTTGTACGTATATGTGCATCGCTGCATCAATGTTTTATCTCTTTTATTATCATAAAGTCACCTCTAAATTAGTAAATGTTATTTAAGTTAAAGAAATATCTAGTAAATCAGTAAAACTAGTCGTTGGGGGCCACCGTAATACTTACCCATCATGGATATGTATATGAAAATAAAACATGTGAAACTATTTATACAATGCATTGCAATTCATAAACAAAATTTAAATATTGTTAATATACATAATAATGCTATATTAAAGAACTGCTGATGTACCAATTTCGACAAATTATATAAAACGCCAAACTACTCAAGTAGTACCGAACTGCGTAAAAGAAACATCCTTATAATTCCAAAAATAATAATTCTATTAACTAACAACTAACTGTGTCGGATTAAGCGTCTCATTTTCAATTAAAATATATTTCTGAATTGAAATTTGAATGAAATACAGGGTCATGAAAAATCGAAGAATGTGGAAAACAAGATTACAAATATCTTGGCAACTAATAATCTGATCGACTTCGTTCTATGTGCAAAATCTGTGTTATTTTATTGCCTTTTACGTCCATACCTTAGAACAAAAAAATTCGAAAATTTTTATATATCTTTCATCAGAACGAATTATTCGAGAATCCGAAAAAAATAGTTCCGGATAATCGAGGTTTCTGATATTAAATAGGGTTCGTCCCATTCTTACATACTAACTACATACAAAATTTCAAGTCTCTATCTCAATTTGTTCGGTAGATAGAGCGTTTAGACAGACAGACAGACAGACAGACGGACGGCAAAAAAAAAATTCTAAAAATATGTTTTTCGGAATCTCCACTATCTAAAACTTGTAAATCCGTCAAAAAAAAATTTTCGATTTTTAAAACGATTGCAAGACTTACACTATACTACGTATGATGGGTAAGTAAAATGAGTAAATTAAAATTATGAATAAAAATTAAATACAAAATCACATGGCAATATGAAAAACACGTATAACATGCCTCAGGACTAGTGAATCTTACGTCACTGTCATGCATTTTTGGCGTTAAATGCTACAGTATTATAACACGATCCAAATTATTTGGAATGCGTTTATGACTTCGACTATTCTTCGTGCCATCGCTATTGATTTTAAAGATGTTAAATTTTTGAGTGAGGGGCTAGAAATATGCCATTTTCTAAACTAATGGTAAGTAATAATGCACAACCATACTGAAAGTGTCTGGGGTAAACTCATCTCGATTTTTAACCGACTTCAAAGAGGAGGTTATGATTTCGACCTGTATGTATTTGTTGTTCACGCATAACTTTTGCAAATATGAACCGATTTTGATAATTCTTTTTTTGTTTGAAAGCGTATGAAGCCCATGTGGTCCCATTCGAATTTCATAAAAATCTGATAATTAGAACTTTTTTTAAAATAAAAACTTTAAATTTTAAATTCATTTTGAAGCAATCGACCAATAAGAAGTGTTCATTTTGCATGATTTTATGTTACACTTACATAGACACAAGATCTTTTCACTGTTAAAAGTTTGAAGTTTTTGCTGCATCGTCACTCCACCACTTTTATGGAATATCTCTATTTTGACCAATGAGAATTCACCATAATACAATGATCCATAATACACCATAATACATTTTCTATAAAAGCGATGGATTGACGATAAAGTAAAAGTTTCAAATTTTTAACAGTGTTCAAAGTGCAAAATCCTAACTGGACGAGGGCCAGGATTCACATAAATTTTGCGCTGTTTGCGAAACGAGATTTATTAACAAGAAAATTTATTGAAAACATTGAAAAATTTGCTAAAATTCAGGCTTCTGATTCGTTAATCTGGTTTCGCTAACAGCGCAAATTCTACCTGGATTCCGGACAAGTTCTCTTATGCAAGAAACCGGAAATATAGCATCTAGAGGATATAGTGTGGAAATCGGCTATCTCAGGGCGTGTTCAGAGCAACTTACAAAAGTAACGAATGTTACCGACCGATTGTAGGGCAATACGAAAGCAAATTGTGGCATAAATGAAAAGTATTCTGTTGAATTATAGCTGACGTCACACTTCGCCTTGATTTTCATTTCGTACTTGTCTACAGTCGGTAAGTGGTCGGTAAGTAACCGGTAAGTTGTGCTGAACACGCCCTCTGTAACACTTAAAAAAAGCGCTAAAATGTTCTATTCTTTAAATGAGCAACAATGCTAATGAAATTTAAAGATAGAAGCGACATCTGCAGGACATTTTCTAAAAATGCAAGAACTATTGCTAGTCTAGATAATGTAACACGAAAATGCCGCAGATGTTGCTGTGATCGACACTTTGGAATTCAGTGGCATCATTGCACATTTAAAGGATACAAATTTTTAGCACTGCTTGCATTGTACAAAATTGAACCCTTTTGCTGCATCGTTACTCCATCGCTTTTATAGGAAACGATTACTTTGCTCTATTAAGGAGCTTTCTCATTGGTCAAAACAAAGAAATTCTATAAAAGCGATGGAGTAACGATGCAGCAAAAGGGTCAAATTTTTTACAGATTCGATAGCAGATTTTCACTCCATGTATTCCAGACTCTCTCCTTCGAACAATGAAAAGGTCTCAGAAATGAAGGCTTATGATTGGCCAATCTTGTTTTGCTTAACAGCGAATTATCCTTCTGGATCCTAACCACTGTTGCAGAGATGCTAGTTTTTTTCCAAAGTACGAAATCTTAGCTGGAACAATTCTCGTATCCACCAAGGTGAAAGATCCACATCGATCCAGACATGAGAATTCGATATCGAAAAGCTGAAAATTCATCTCTAAAGAGCCTTACACGTTAAAGCAAGAGTGTCTGTGTATCAGGGTGCTTGTTATGCCGGATTCACAAAGTGATTAAAGTACATTGCTATGTGCTAGATTTACATTTGGACAAATATAAATGACGAAAAATTTTGATAAGCTTTCCATTAAAGTTAAGTTAGTTAACTTCTTTCACCCATAAAACAAACTCGTTCAGGCGACTACCGCCAAGTTCTGGAATAAAAATTCTTAAATTTTCTGTACTTTGGAAAACCGCGTTTATGAAAGAACATTCTTAACTTCAAATATTACTACTTTCATATAGACGCATGTTGAATCATGGTGTAATTTTGATAATATCTTCCTTTTTACTTTTTATGATTGAAAAGGGTATTTTAATACATACGAACATTTAGAATTACTTTGCTATGCATTGAATCATAGAAGCAACTTGACGCGCTCTGATTGTGTACGCGTACTTTAAACTGTAAAAAATCTGACCCTTTTGCTGCATCGTCACTACCCCACTTTTATAGAATATCTCACTTTTGATCCATGAGAATGCTCTATAGGCTGAAGTAATCGTTTTCTATATTAGCGGTCGAGGGACGATGCAGCAAAAGGGTCAAATTTTTAACAGTGTACCCTGTTTAAAATATCTTGAAAAATTACCTCTGTTTTTATAGACTATCTATTTTCTGACCAATGAAAACGCTCCATAGACATTTTTAGATCGCTCTCATTAGTCAGAAAATAGATAGCTTTAAAAACAAAGGTAATTTTTCACAATAATTTTAACGTGTACTGATGGATTGTCAGCTTTTCAATGCCCATTTACGAAGTCTGTAGATTTCAGTGTGGACCTTAAGGCACTACGCTAGTCTCAGAAAAAGACCCGGATGTTAGTGTAAAGACTATGGGTGTGTTATTTTCAAATATCTCACTCAAATTTTAATATATTAACATGATTTTTTTGCATAGGATAGCCGAGGATAATCGACAACCGGCCTAGTTTTTACTTCTTCGATTTTGCTTATGTATGTTTTATATAATGATAGTTTCAATTTCAGAACCGTTTAAACCAATTTTGAAATTTAAAATATTTTTTTTTTTTTAATCTGAAACCAAAATTGAAAAAGTAAGAACTAAACCGGTTGTGGAATGTCCTCAGCTATCCTATACAAAAAAAAAAAAATCACCTAAAAATTTTAAAATTTGAGCGAGATATTTGAAAAGAACGCCCCCATAGACTTCACATTATCATCCAGGTCTTTTTCTGTGCCTAGTGTGCGGCCTTAAAGTTCGCTGGATGCAGTGAATTTCCGAAATGTTAAAGCTTAAATGGACAAGCTCTCGCATCCATTAAAGCGGAAATAGAGAGAGATACCAATCGAAGTTGTTGAAAAGATGAAAATCCTTTAGTATATATTTTGCTCCGGAGGAAAAAATTATCTCTACATATCGATGCAAAATAAAGTGCATAGATATGTGTAACAAAATTATCTTTAGATTCAGATTTGGTTACCGGATTAGACACCAGAATGATTTCAGATTTTGTTCATGTAGGATTCCTCGATGTGAATATGACGACACATAGAGCACAGTATACGATTGATTGAAAAGATTCTGAATGAGAATGCTCCATGATAGGCTGAAATAATCGTTTTCCATAAAAGCGGTGGTGTGAGTTTCAAATTTTTAGCAGTTTAGTTGGGACAAAAGCGTCCTTGAAAAAAGTATTTGGGCATCGAATGCTGTCACTCTCTTATAGATGCAGCCAAGTACAGGTAATGATTTTCGGATTCCTCGTCAAATCATTTCCGATGCCTTTACTGCATTTATAGGAATTAGATTGTTGTTGTGTATCTATTGAATCATAGAGCGATTTTTGTTAAAATCTTTCTTTTTGCTTTTTATGACTGAAGGGGGAGTACTTTTGACTACACTAGAAAAGCATTTTACTATTCATTGATACATGGAGTCATTTTGCTGTTTACTCATATATGGAAGCGCTTTGCCGCGCGTTTATGTGTAAGGACACTTTACTTGAGGCATTGTCACCTTTCGATAACCACTTCCGACGTCCGTACGATTAGATGTTGACTTTAAAATTTCATGAATGAGGTAGCTTTTCGCCGTGCCAGATCTGAAGTAGTTACCACATCCAGAAAACCTAAATATTCACAACGATACTAACGGATATTGTAAGTGTCTTTTGAAATGTTGACAGTCAAACAGTGACAAGTAAAGCGAATACAGCAGAACTCAGCAAAGTGCGTTCATTAGTAATGCGTTGCAAAGAGCCATCATATGTCAGTACACATAATTATGTTTTACGGTATAAATAACTAAAAAGTAAGAAATAAATTTAACTTTTTCAAAAAAATGTATAACCGACTCCAAAAAAAAAAAAAAAGCGTTAAAAAGAATTAAATAATTCTATAAAATTCTCTAATGACAAATCGTTATCCAATAACCGCACATTGACTATCATGTACCGGTATAAAACGGTTAAATTTAATATATAGAATTTAATATACACCAAACATAGATTTTCCAGAGAATAATTTTTACAAGAGATTAATTTACATATTTTTGATTTAATTTTTGAATATATACATATAAAAAGTAAGGAATTACTTTTTGAAGTTGGTGCCAAACTATCTTAAGTATAGTAAGAATTGTGGATATATTATGTCTAGTACCATACATAAAATGGGGAAATCATTATCGATTATGATTGTTTGGCACCAACTTCAAAAAGTAATTCCTTACTTTTTATATGTATATATTCAAAAATTAAATCAAAAATATGTAAATTAATCTCTTGTAAAAAATATTCTCTGGAAAATCTATGTTTGGTGTATATTAAATTCTATATATTAAATTTAACCGTTTTATACCGGTACATGATAGTCAATGTGCGGTTATTGGATAACGATTTGTCATTAGAGAATTTTATAGAATTATTTAATTCTTTTTAACGCTTTTTTTTTTTTTTTGGAGTCGGTTATACATTTTTTTGAAAAAGTTAAATTTATTATTTTTCAATAACAGAAGATGCTTTCTGCAGTATTTAATATTGGTCAAGTTAAGTTTCCTGAAAATGGTGCTAAACTTGATTCAAAATCCAGAATCCTATAATGAAAAGTCATGCGGAATTTTCTAGAATCGTTTCAAGAAATATGTGACATTTTTCCTAAAGAGTATACAAGTATTATGTTGTATTCACGTAGTATTGCAGCTACAATAACAGATTATTACTTTATTTTATATCACATGGTAATTTCAAACATTTTATTCAATTTGTTGTTTTCCCTCAAATGCCCCTGCGTCCAAATCAAAAATAGAAAACATAAATTTAATTATGATTCTATTTATTCCTATATTTCGGCTGTACACTTTTTGTTTAATATTTTAAGAAATTCACAAATTTCTCTAAATATATGACAAAACGGTACTAGTAGGTTATCCCGTCGACCAAAAAGTTATTGCCAAACTATAAGATTAAATGCCAATAATGGATGATCGTGAATGTCACATTCAATGACAATACGATTCACGTGTTTAAAATGTCATTAAGTGATTTTTCTTTTTACTTTTTATTTGTATTTTTATTAATATTCCCCTAATTATTT
Organism: Maratus speculifer; assembly: GCA_964019185.1. Classification (NCBI taxonomy): domain Eukaryota; kingdom Metazoa; phylum Arthropoda; class Arachnida; order Araneae; family Salticidae; genus Maratus; species Maratus speculifer. The sequence goes on from OZ025290.1 coordinate 167,936,018, forward strand.
GTTTTTTCTTTATTTAAAATAAAAATTATGTCAATATAACTTGGCTATTAGTTTGGCGATTTGTATAATTTGGCGAAATTGGTCGACGGGATAACAGAGTAGTACCGACAAAACTTATGTGACGAAAGTGTCAGGTAACTTCTGACAATATGTTATATTGGAAAAATGTACCGAGCCTAATGAGTGAAATACGTTTAAAACATTATCCATAAAATATGATTATGCCCATTTAACATAGAAATAATTTAAATGCTCTACATACTGACTACATGATTTTTAGCATCTGGTGGATCGATTACAAAAACTCTTGTGTTTTTAATGATGTTCATTAAATATATTCTCATTTTCTTCTAGGTGTAACACATTACGAATGTATTTCTAAGGCTAATTTTTAAATTTATTTATTATCTAAAGTTTTTTGTTCAAAAAATGAAAAATTAACATTACAAGTACGTAACATCACTATTTCGAATGTTCGTAATGCAAATACTGCATCTACTTGCGATGTGTGCCACACGCGTTTAATTCTTCTCGAAAAATATTCAACAGTTTTCATCTCATTTTTAAAAATAACTTCAAGATAATGCTTTTCTAACCTATCATTTTTAAATACCGTTGTATTATATTATAAATATTGTCTTCAATTTTTACTCAAGGTTACAAACATCTTTACAAACAATAGACAGAACCATGAAATTTCTACTGAACTAAATAATGATAAATTATATTGTTTACACAGGCAATTCTATTTAAATAATGGTTTAAACACTGCTTCATAGAAAATATTAATTTTCATTCGAAAATTTCAAGAAATGTATATTTAACTAGATAAACATCATGATTATAATATCATAATACATTTAAGGCAGTTACGCCTTTCTGGTAAATAGATAAAGGATTAAAGAATTTAGTTTTGGAGGAGTATATCTACGCGTTTATTAAGTGTTTAAAATAACGAGTTTGAAGTTTGTCCATTTATTTTGCGATAGTTCTAGTAAGATAAATGAAACGGGGGTTTTGAATATTCTTTTGACAAGTATTAAATTCGCTTAAATATGATAATGAGTTTTTGTAAATATGAAAATATTACTTTGCTTCAATGCAAAGTTTCTTTAAGAGAACATTCTGCATTTAACAAATTTGTTAGTTAATATGTCAATATTTATCTATTCTTTTTTAAAATAAAACTGGTAGAAATTACATTGAGATAAATGTTTTTAGTAATTGACAACGATTTTTAAACACATTCATTCTAACAATGTATAAACTTTCGTAAAGCATAAACAAGTGATTTCTATTTCATAAAAGCAAATATCTTTTGTATGACATCTAATTAAGGTACCCTGGGGTAATAACGCCAGGCGGGGTAATAACGCCAAGTGCTTATATTTTGCATAATTATGAAATAATCAGGTAAATGACATCCATGTGCTCTGCGCAAAAGGGTTTTGAGTCATATAAATCGCACAAAACAGCTTCAACTTAATTTGTTTCATTTTTAGGTCTTATTGTTTTTACAAACGACTAAAATTAACGCTTGATCTAAAATTTGCGAGATACGTTTTGTGATGTGAAGACTATCTTTTTATCCGGAAATGCTTTGTTAATTACATAAATTTGTAGTGCATTTCATGTACTTTTAAAATGTTGTTGAAGATTTTGGATATCTTCTCGAGATAATTTGTAATTTATAATTTACTGCGCAATAACTATATCGGGGTAATAACGCCAATCCTTGACATTAATACCCCGGTTGATTCCCTACAGTGGCCGAGCTACATCCTAAATACTGATTCAAATAAACACAGTTAAAACTGTGCAATGTTTCTCATATTTCTATTTAAGCGGTCCTTTTTAAGCAAAAAGAAGCTCACGGTCTGATATTCTTTTGCCTCATCCCCCCCCCTCCCACACCACACCTTTATTTTTCTTACACTTTCACAAAAAATTGAACATTTTCAATAGCTTAGAATGCAATTTGTCAATTTCTAAGTTTGTAGAGTTTGTATTTTTAGAATTGGACTACCTACATGCAATTATTTTATCTTATTTCATAGTTTTGTTTGCATGGCGTTATTACCCATATAGGTGGGTACTAACGCCAAATAGCATCGGTCAAGAAAAAACGCCATTACATTTTATGAATACATATCTGTTAAATTATTTTATTTTATATAAATAGTCAATGAGTTGCTGTATCAGATCCTATATTTGTTTGAAAAATACAATCTAAAACTAAGCCGTGAAAATTGGTAGAACCTTAACGTGGCGTTAGTACCCCAGCGTACCTTCTTTTAATACTATAGTTCAAATGTTTAAAATTTCATTACTCTGTTTGTTTATTTGTGCATACATAATGTTTTTTAAATATATTTGTGATATTATTTTACACTTTTTAATGCATGTTTAATCATATCGTTATCAATATATAAATCGTTTCTAATAGTTAATTTCATTAAAAATATAAACGTTACCTATTGAATTATCTAAAGTAGAAAAATTCCTGAAAATTTCAATACATTTTCCACTGATCATATAGTTACCCTGAAAACTGAAATTAGTTAATCAAAAAGTCCAATATCTAAGTTGTGTAAATTATTTTTAGGGGATATTTTTACAATCTTTTCTGCTTTCAAGGCCGGGAGAAAGTTTAGTTTTTAAATCATTTGCATAATTCTTAATTCCAATCCTTTTCCCTTTAGGCCAATCAAATTGTAAGAAAAAAGGGCCGATAGATGCAAAAATTCTGCTAGAAGATTTTATGTTTTTAAAATGTTTATGGGGATGTTAGTAACAAGAATTAGTGGTTTTCCAACAAAATATCTCGAGGCTAAATTTTGTAGAGCCAAAAAACCACAAACTTTTCGGACTTTTTTCAGTTTTTTGCCAATAACTCAAAAATTATAAAATTTTTGCTTAAAATACTCAATTACAAAAAGAAAGAGCTATAAATTCTCTATAAATTTTGTTAGAAAAACGTTTTTCTAAACCCATTACTAAGCGCGCTATGGTTTTTTGAAAATGTCCCTTTTTTAACTTTATAAAAAGTGACAAATTTTGCGCCTCCCATCCCAAAAAACTTTTTTTATCACTAACAATGAAAATTAAATACACCTATTGATGGATGAGAAATGAAAGTTTTAAGAAAGGAAGGCAAAAGAAGCACAAATTCTAGAAACCCTATAAAAAACAATTACAAAGGAAGGGAGGGCCAGGGATAAACAAATGGAATGTAGATGGAAGATTGCGGCCACGTGACTTTCCCGAGCCATAATGATTTAGATGCAAGTTTTCTTTTATAAACATACTCTTCTAATATGCCGCTATTCAGTTTATTGTATCTCTTTTCGTGCAGCAATGAAAAATGAGTGAGCTCGATCGAAAATTCCATTCTCCAAACGGCTTCAAATAGTGATACTCGCGTTGTGAGCCAGAAAGGACTTGCCAAACTTTTTTAACATAGCGTTCAGCGTCAAAGTAATATTCATCAAAAGTAATATTCATCAGTTTTTTGGAAAGTAGAAAGGAAGTTAAAATATAGGATGATTGCTGAAAAACATATGCAAATGAGAGAATGATAGCAGCATATGTTCGTCGGAGTGAAGATTCTACACAGACTATAGTTTTTTCCTCAGATCGAACACCTCTTTCAAGTTTCAAGATAATTGCTTCTTATGTGAAAAAGAAATTCCCGGTGACTTCAACGAAAAACAATTAAAAAGCCCTAAGCAAAGAGAAATTTGATTCACAAAGTAATGAAGTTAGAAGCGAAAATTATAATTTTGAAAGCTGCAGAAAAACGTGGGGATGAATGGTCCCAGAAAATAATTGAACGTATTCAGCACCAACCTGATTAGCAGATGTGAACCTAACTTGCAGATGCATGGTATCATAGTTTTTGTTGTATAAAACTATAACAATCTATAAATAATTGGAGAGAAAAGAGAGCGTCGACTCGCACCATCCATTGACGAAGCCAATGACATAAACAAGAGCTTCTTCATTTTATTTCCTAAAACAAATTAAAAATTTCAAAATAACAGAATTCAAGTTGAACAGGCAAAACAAGAAGCTGATGTCATGATAGTTATCTCAGCCATTTCAAGAGCCGTATCTTTTGAAAGCGTCGTAATTGTCGGAGAAGATATTGATCTTCTCGTGATCATGACGACTTAAGCTATCAGCACAAAAATCTATTTTTCCAAAAGCTAGGAAGAAGTAACATCGAAACCAAATGGTTTTCAACCATGTCGTTCAAATACAATTACAACATTGTTCTTTTCATTCATGCAATTAGCGGATGCGATACAACATCCGCTCTTTTTGGACACAGAAAGTCAAAGATTTGTAACACTTTGAAAAAACATGATCAGCTTGAAAAAATAGCCTTCGTGTTCAATAAATTAGGTTCTACCCGTCAAGAAGTCATCAAGAATGGAGAAAAATTCCATGCTGCACTGTACAATGGATGCATGGATACTACACAGAAATTGAAATCCTTAAGTTTTCAGCTATTTGCTAAATCTGCCACAAAAAGCAAAGTTCATCTTGCAAGACTACCACAAACACAAAAGGCTGCGCAGCATCATTTTCTCCGATGTTATCATCAGTTACAAGCTAGGCTAGGAAACAACATTCCTCCTGAAGAATGGGGGTGGGCTCACAAGTCGGAAGATCTCTTTCAGCCAGTTCAAATGTGCCAAGTCCGGCACCTGAATCCTTGCTCCATGCTGTGTCATGTAGCTGTAATAAAATGTGACAAAGCATGTTCTTTTGATAAATTTAGACTAAAATGCTCAACAATTTGTAAAACATGTAATGGAATCAACTACGAAAATGTTAACGACATTATTTATCCAGAAGGAAGGAATGTAAAAATGTCACCGTAAATATTTTTTAATTACAATCAGTTAAATACCTAATATTAATGTTCTACACTAAAGCTCTAAATACAAAAAAAGTTACAATGTTCTTAATTTTTTACAATGTTACCTTTATAATTCATCACGATTTTTATCATACAAATAACTATAATTTAATAAAGTTACATTAAAGAGGATAAAATAATTTAAAATTGTGTCAATTTTTCGTTTTTGCAATTTTTCCGTAAAGTTGGAAAAAGTCGCTTTCAGAATGCTGTGGCGCGCTTAATAATGGCTTTAGAAAAACAGTTTTGTTATGAAATTTGTAGAGAATTTAACACTAGAACCGCGGGACTTTCGGTATACCTAGAACCGCGGAGCGGGTCAATTTGACCCGAAGTGGAAAACATTAATAAATATCCCCTAATTCTTAATTTGCTTAATTAAACAATTATATTTTCTTATAATAATATTTCTTAGCATTTATATTATATTTTACACATAAAGTCAGCAGAAATTCTCTACATTTCAGAAAATGCTATCATTCAAAGTTACATTTCATTAAATATGAGGAAAATACATTGAACAAATATTCAACATATATTTTAAACATAAATAAACTTGGACTTGTTAAACATTAAAAAAAGATTATCTTATAAATATATTAGATAAATTTAGTTATAAAATCTAACACTATTTTTTTTAATATAAAAAATACAAGTTACTTACTAATTTTATTGATTTATCTAATCCAATTTATTGTATGTATTTCTTGGAAAACATAGTTAAAAGTTTTGCACATATACCAGAAATGTGTTGGTACATTATTTTTTGAACAATTATCTTTAGTTTTACTTAATTTTTTTTAAATTGTGATAAACTCTTTTATGCTTTGTTTGTGTTTTTCATCGTTTTTAGTGTTTCTACTACTCCAAATTGCAAAAGTTTTTTGGGGGGGAGGGGAGGGAGTGGGGCGAGAGATAACAAACTGTTTTTGTACGTCTTCAACTAAGTCTTAAATAAATTGACGTATACTTGCAGATTTTTAGGTTTTGCATAAAATTCAAGTATTGATATCAGCAAATTACAAAATATTATAAATTGCATTCACTGGACTCCTATAAGATGTATGCTTGTCATAAGCAAACTTCCTCTCATCTGGGTAATCACACAACCACACTGAATTTAGTTGCGTTGTTGTAAACAAGTCTTTATTTATTTTTTAGAATTATTGAAATTTTTAACAGTTGTATATAGACTACTAAGCAATTAAACATTTTTAACCTTTTCTCCTTCGTAAACAGTTATATGGTTGTCTGAATGTGTTGGAAGAATAGCCTCATAGAACTTCGATTTTGACATTTTTACAGAGACTTGTATTTCTAGACTTGGGCGTTCTAAGGCTGTTTTTTTACAAACATCTACAAGCAACTAGAACGTAATACGATTCTGCATTTATCTGGTTTTTGTTAGACATACACTGAGTAAACCTACTCACAGATACTAAAAACAATACATGATCATCTATACTCATCTACGACCCTTTTGTATAGTAAGTGTTACAGTTTTCCTGTCATATTCTTTATTTCCAGGTGTCGTTGAATTTATTGCTTATTTGTTTTTTAGAATTCCATGAATAAAAAGCTCAAATTTTGTCACTTTTTGTTCAAATTCTTAATTTTTCTTTTTATATCCGATTTTTTATCTGATAAATATCACAAACTTTCTGCCAATACTGATAAATTTTTCCCCTATTTTCCAATGAAAAAGTCCAACGATTTTAAGAGTGTAGAGTGAAGACGGAAGAACCGTCGTCACTTTCATTTTCATCATTAAAATTTAATTTTATTCATTTACATGCAGATATTCATCCCCAATCATTTGTATTCTTAATCATTTCAGATAATAGTTGCTAACATTCCAAAACTCCTTTGACGGTTATATTGAGACATCGAAAATCTTAAGTATTCTTTAAATAAATGCACAACAAAAACAACTTCAATATTGCTTATAATTATTTGGTTTAATTTTCTATTTCAATCATCCATTCTTTAAATCAAGAATATAAGATCTTTATTGAAAATTTTCATTATCCCCACTTCTGATTCTTCCTATCTTTTTCTATTAGTTTCTATTGGAGGAATTAAGAGTGACGCAGATAAACATTCTCATTAGTTCAGAATAAATGCATCTCTATTTTGACATTTAAGCGTATAAACATATTACGAGTCAAACTGACCCGTTTCGCGGTTCTAGGTATAAGTGGTTATAACTGAAAAATTATTTATGCTATTCGCTATTAAAAACGAAAATTTGTTGTTTAACTTAAAATATTTAAAGTCAGAAAGAGAAATATTTTTCAATAAATACTTTTCGCGCGACGAGAAATTAAATATCGTTTTGGGTCAAATTGACCCACTCCGCGGTTCTAGTGTTAATGCTCATTCTTTTTGTAATTGAGTATTTTACGCAAAAAATTTATAATGTTTGAGTTATTGGCAAAAAACTGAAAAAAGTCCGAAAATTTTGGGATTTTTTTCCTCCACAAAATTTAGCCTCGAGATATTTTATTGGAAAACCATTAATTCTTGTTACTAGCATCCCTATAAACAGATTAAAAACAAAAAATCTTCTAGCAGAATTTTTGCATCTATTTATAACAATTTGACTGGCCTACTTTGCGTAGGGGTAAATAAAACACATAATCTGATTTTCCCTCTGTGAATAGATATTGTTGTTTATTTCAATTTTTTTCCACCAATTGAGACTGAGTCTGTGAATTTCGACAAGAGTGGATTGTGGTTCCTAAGTGGATATTGTGTGCGTGAAATTTTTAATTAAATAGTGTGAAAAAAGTAAAAAATACAATCTACTGCTTCATTAAAAATATCTCTACATAACACCTGTTAATTTCAAGTTATTGAATTTGTTGTTTTTCCTCAATAACTCTTGCGTCCAAATCACCAATGGAAACTATAAATTTAATGATATTTCTACATACGTCTATGTAAATTCTACATTTACTTCCAATATATCTAAGTTCTTATCGAAACATTTACAGTAATTTTCAGCTAATTTTTATATATAAACTCTAGATAATGTTTTTTTGACCTAGCACTTTAACACATTCGCTGCCCATCACGCGCCAGCGCGTGAAAAAACGTGAAAAGGAAACGTGAAATCTTTTCACGTGAAAACGTGAAAAGATGGGGCCCATCACGCGCCAGCGCGTGATATGACACCAACGTTAAGGGGCCACTCATGCGCAAACGCGTGGTGTGGGGTGATGTTCAATAGCCAATCACGCGCTGGCGCGGGAAAATCTTTCACTGGTTCTTTGTTATAAAAAGTAAATCGGCTTCTGGGAAAAATCCACTTCTTCAGGGCGGCATTAACTATCTTCAGATCTTCACATAAGCGGCTGCGAAAGTGTTAACAATATTGTTATATTGTATTATTAATACTACCTTCAATTATTGCTCAAGATTCCAAGCCAGCTTTACAAAGATTACAGAAAACCATGAAATTTCCACACAACCAAATGCTGATAAATTGTATTATTTACAAAAACGATTCTATTTAAATAATAGTTTAAACATTGCTTCATATAAAATATTAATTTTCATTTGAGCATTTCAAGAAATGTATATTTATCTACACTGTTAAAAATAAATCTGTGAATTCCAGGTGAAACTACCGGCAGCAATGTAGCCGTACTTTCACCGTTCCGTTAGTAGATTTTCCGTTTGGAAAATAAAAGAAAGGAAAACTTCCGTATGGAAAAGCGGTAACTTTCCGTTACAAAGTTTGATTTTGTAATGATAATAATTTAATTTAAATTTTAAAAATAGTGAACCGGACATACGTCAAAGAATTCAAAATTTCCGAGTAATCATATACTTAATTTAAATCATTTTTAATCATTATTTTTTGCATAATTTTTTTCAAGCCATCCTGAGGATCGAACTAGGGACGTTTGCGTAGAGGATCAAGTCCTTACTGATTCAGCCAATGCTGCTGATGCCTGTCTGTACAAAGTATGTCTTTTATGAGTTACTGGGAAAATATGTTGTGCTTTTCAAAGATTGCCTTTCAAATATATTCGTTAGAATATTCGTAAGCGGTTTATTTTATTTTATTTTAGAATGATGCATAATACTTATTATTTTTAAAACAAATTTTAATTTTTTAACTAGCGTAAATAAAATAAAAAATCATTGTTTAAAATCACATTTTTTTTTTTTTTTTTTTTTTGAATGAATGTATGAAAAAATATTTTTTATTCATTTTTTACAAAAATTAGATAATTTTTTGAAATTATCACGCGCAATTTATTTATTTATTGGGAGGCTAATTAGTTAAAAGATTTTTTAATAAGAAATAAGAGAAAAATAAACAGAAAAAAAATAATTAAAAGGGACTTTTCGTGTTTTCATTATTTTATGGGGATAGTGGGATACGAACCCACAATCTATGCTCCCAGACGTTTAATGGCGGGGTGCTTTAACCACTCGGCCACGGAGATCCCCGGGTAACGGACTGTCTCCATTTTTTGTTTTTATTTCCAACCTTTTCGTTAGTTTCAGGAAATATCGTGGAGTTTTCAGATTTTTAACGGAAAAAGCCCTTTTGGTGCGAAAAAGGATTTTTTCTGTGAAATTCAGAAAAAATATATCCGTGAATTTCAGATTTTTTTTAACAGTGTAGATAAACATCATAATTATAATATCATAATGCATTTAAGTCAGTTACGTTTTCTGCTAAATAGATAAAGAATTAGAGGATTTAGTTTTGGAGGAGTATATCTACGTGCTCATTAAGTGTTTAAAAGAACGAGTTTGTAGTTTCTTCCTTTATTTTGCGATAGTTTTAGCAAGAAAAGTAAACGGGAGTTTTGAATACTCTTTTGACAACTATTAAACACGATTAAACAAGATAACGATTTATTGTAAATATGAAGACGTTATTTTGCTTCAGTGCACCATTTCATTAAGAGAACTTTCTGTAGTTAACACAGTTGTTGGTTAATATGTTAAGATTTATCCATTCTTTTTAAAAGCAAACCTGATGAACATTACATAGAGATAAATGTTTTTAGTTATTAAGAAAAATCTTAAAAAAAATTCCCTCAAACAATTCATAAACTTCCAGAAAGCAAAAATAAGTGATTCATATTCCACAAAAGTGAAAATATCTTTTGTATATTATTTAATTAGCTTCTCTCATTACAATAGTCAAAATATTTAAAATTGCCTTTCTCTGTTTGAAGATACGTGCATGTATAAGTTTTAAAAATATATTTCTTATAATTTTTTTCACATTTTATGTTTAATCATACTATCTGTGTACAACCGACTCATAATAATTACTTTCATAAAAAATATAAACGCTACCTATTACAACCATCCAACGTAGAACAATTCCGAAAAATTTCATTACATTTTTCACTGATCATTTAGTTACCCTGAAAACTAAAAATAGTGAATTAAAAAGGTCAATAACTAAGTTGTGTAAATTACCTTTAGAGGAGATTTTTTAAAAATCCTTTCGGCTTTGAAGGCCGCATGAATCTTTAGTTTTTAAATCGTTTGTATAATTCTTAATTCCAGTCCTTTTCCCTTTGAGTAGGGATAAATAAAACACTCTCACTTTCCCTCTGCAAATGGATATTGTTGTTTATTTTAATTTTTTTTATGATTGATTCTGTGAATCTTGACAAGAGTGTATTTTGGTTCCTAAGCGGATGTTTTGTGTGAAATGTGAAAACTACAGTTTACATTTTTATTTAAAAATCTCTACAGAATATATGATAATTTCAAATATTTAATTCAATTTGTTGTTTTTATCTGAATTGTCTTTGCATACAAATCACCAACGGAAAATATAAATTTAATAATGATTCTATATATCTCTATGTAAATTCTACATTTATTTGTCCCGTGAGCAAGTTCTGTTTGAAATATTTTCAGCAGTTATCATCTAATTTTTAAAAATAACTTCTAGTTAATGCATTTTTTATCTACCTCTTTAACTCTTTTTAAAACGCATTGAAAGGAGTTTCTCTATTCTCGTAAATAGATAAAGGGTTAAAGAATTTAGTTTTGGAGACGTATATCTACACGTTTATAAATGGTTTTAAAGAACTGGTTTGTAGTTTCTCCCTTTATCTTGTGATAGCTTTAGTAAGTTAAATGAAACGGGTGTTTTAAATACTCTTTTGACAAGTATTAAATTCGCTTAAACAAGGTAACGCATTGTTGTAAATATGAAGACTTTACTTCGCTTCAGTGCACCGCTTCATTAAGAGAACATTATGCAGTTAACACAGTTGTTGGTTAATGTATAAATATTTATCGATTCTTTTTAAAGTAAACCTGCTGGAAATTGCATAATGACGTTCATTGAAATATATTTTTATTTTGTATGCATGTAGTTCACACGCATAATTTATTTTGAAAAAAAAAATTAAAGCTAATTTTTAATTTAAATATTATTTTAATTTTTCTCCCAAAAATTAAAAATTATTTTACGTTTTCATTCTTAATGTTCATTATGTTAGTATTGCATTTATTTGCTCCATGTGCTACGTATGTTTAATTCTTGTAAAAATATTTTCAATAGTTTTCACCTCATTTTTAATTTAACTTCTAGATAATGCTTTCTTCACCTAGCTCTTTAACAATATTGTTGCATTATATTATGAATATTGTCTTCAGTATTTACTCAAGGTTACAAGCATCTTTACAAACAATAGAGAGAGCCATGAAATTTCCGCACAACTAAATGAAGATAAATTATAATGTTTACAAGGGCATTCAATTTAAATAACAATTTAAACACTGGTTCGTATGAAATATTAATTTTCAATTGAAAATTTCAAGAAGTGTATATTTAATTAGATAAACATCGTCATTACAACATCAGAATGCATTTAATGTAGTTACGCTATTCTGGCAGATAAAGGATTAAAGAAGGATTAAAGGAGTATATCTACGCGTTTATTAAATGTTTCAAAGAACGAATTTGTAGTTTCTTCATTTACTTTAGGATACTTTTAGTAAGATAAATGAAATGGTGGTTTTATATACTCTTTTGACAAATGTTAAACTCGCTTAAACAAGATAACGCATTATTGTAAATATGAAGATGTTACTTTGCTTCCATGCATTGCTTCATTAATACAACATTCTGCAGTTAACACAGTTTGGGTTAATGAGTTAACAGTTATCTAATATTTGTTGTAAACCTCCTTGAAATTGCAAAGGGATACAATGTTTTTGAAATTTGGCTACAATCTTTAAACAAATTCATTCCAACAATGTATGAACTATCGTAAAGTAGAAAAAAATGTGATTTATACTTCACAAAACCAAAAATAATTTTTGTGTATCATCTAAAAAGCTTTTCTAAATGCTAGTTCAAATACTTAAAATTTAATTTCTCTTTCTTAAGATTTGTGCATATTTAATGTTTTTAAAATGCATCTGGGATATTTTTTTTACACATTTTAACGACTAAACATATCATTATCAATATATAACTGGCTTCTATCAAGTATTTCCATTAAAAATATAAATATTACCTATTGCAAACATCCAAGGCAGAACAATTCCAAAAAAATTCATTACATTTTTCACTGATCATGTAATTACACCAAAAACTGAAAATAGTGAATTAAAAAGGCCAATAACTAAGTTGTATATATAGGTTCTTTAGAGTAAGTTTTGTTATACCCTTTCGGCTTTCAAGGCCGCAAGAATGTTTACTTTTTAAATCGTTTGCATATTCCGTAATTCTAGTATTTTTCCCTCTGCGTAGGGATTTTAATTTACTCTGAGAATCTCGATAAGAGTGTACTGTGGTCCCTAACCGGATATTGGGTGTGTGAAATGCTTAATTTAGTGTAAAAAGTAAAAATTACAATCTACTGCTTCATATAAAAAACCTTTACATAATGGTAATTTCAAATACTTAATTTAATTTTTTTTTCTTTAATTGCCCTTCCATTCAAATCATCAATGGAAAATATAAATTTAATGATGTTTCTACAGCTCATATTCAAAATATTAGAATAATTGAGAAAAAGTAATAAGAAAAAATTATTTGTCATTTATTTATTTTTTATACTAAGTAAATGCAATTAAATTTCTTATAAATTAAATCTGGAATGTTTAGATAAGATTTTAACATTTATAAAATATAAAATACAGCACAATAAATTAGGTATACAGCTTCCTTAAACACACCAGAATATTAGAATAAAATTTAGATTGGTTCAAAATATTAGAATATTTTATTTTACGCAACAATATTACCTTATGAATATGAAGTAAATGGTAGTTAATAATTTGTAGCATCCCCTTTAGCTTTCATAACAGCGTACAATCGATCTTGCATACTATATACAAGGTGTTTACAAACATTTCTATCAATATTAGCCCAAATAGACTTTATACGTGCCACTAACTCAGTTTTACTTGAAGGAGGATTTTCTTGAAGTTTTTTCATCATTATACACCATAAGTTTTCGATGGGATTAAGATCTGGTGAATTTGGTGGCCAAGGAAGTACCTTAATGTTGCGTTGGCGGAACCAATTCTTAGTTGACACCGAGGTATGCGGGGACGCTAAATCTTGTTGAAAGATGAAATCATCTTCAAATAAATCTTCTGATGATGGAATCATGTAATATTCTAAAATTTCTTGATATATCAGAGAGTTAAGCTTTTCGTAGACGATGCATAACTTTCCAGGTCCTTCTGCACTCATACAACCCCAAACCATGACACTAGCAGCAAATTTTACGGAACGTTTAAGGCATTCTTTATCAAATGCTTCTTGCTTCATTCTCCAAACTCGAATACCTTGATTACCATATGAAACACAAAACATACTTTCATCACTAAATAATATATTATTCCAATCTTCATTGCTCCATAAACGTCTTGATTTACACCAATTCAATCTTATACGCTTTTGTCTTGCAGTCATGAGAGATTTTGTTTTCGGTACACGAGATTCAAATTTAAATTTATGGAGACGTCTTAATGTTGTCGGTGTAGAAACTTCAACTCCTTCTTCTTTCCATTTTCGGTGCAAGAATCGCACACTTTTAAAACGGTTTTTCTTAACTATACGCTTCAGTTTCCTGTCATCTCTAGCAGATGTTTTTGGTTTTCGGCCACCATTTCGGCGATTATTTTGAAATTTTCCAATTTTTGAATATTGTGTTAGTATTTTACTAACGCTCGATTGCGAGCAATGTAAAGAATTCGCTATAAAACATTGATTTTTACCGTGCCGATACAAATCAACCATACGAAGTTTAGTAGATTCAGGAATATCACTCACACGGCCCATTTTAAGACGAAAAAGAAACAAACTGCAAAAAAGAATACTGATTTTAAATAAAATAGTCTGAATTTAATCAATGATGCCACGAGTTAAGAATTGGTAATAATTAAAGGAGAATTAATGTGAAATATTCTAATATTTTGAACCACTTGAATAAATATTCTAATATTTTGACTTTTCAAAATAATTTTTTTGCAATTAATCTTTTCAAAAATGATATTAAATTTAAGATAACAAATAAGTTTAATCAACAATAAGTTCTTAATAAAAATATCGTTTGCATATTTTCATTAAAAGACATTAAATTACCAAACGATATTTTCAATATCTAACAAAAAGGTAATTATTCTAATATTTTGAATATGAGCTGTATATATGTCTCTATAAGTTCTACATTTATTTGCTACGTGTGAAAGTTTGTTTCAGCTCATTTTTTAGCATAACTTCTAGATAAAGCTTTATTAAGCTAGAATTTTCACAATATTGTTGTATTATATTATTAATATTGTTTGCAATGTTTACTCATGGTTAAAAGCATCTTAGCAAACAACAGAGAAAACAATAACATTCCCGCAAAACTAAGTAATTGCAAATTTCATTATTTACAAAGGCATTCTGATTAAATAATAGTTTAAACATATCTTCGTAGAAAATATTAATTTTTTATTTCAAAATTTCAAGAAACGTATATTTAACTAGATAAACATCGTCTTTACAATATCATGATGCATTTAAGGGAGTTATGTTATTCTGGTAATTGGATAAAAGATCAAAGAATTTATATCTGCTCTTTTATTAAGTGTTTCAAAGAATGAGTTTGTCGTTTCTCCATTTATTTTGCGATAGTCTTAGTAAGATAAATGAAACCGGGGGTTTCGAATACTGTTTTATGAAGTATTAAACTCGTATAAACAAGATAACGCATTATTGTAAATATGAAGACGTTACTTTACTTCAATATACCGCTTCATTAAAAGAATATTCTGCTCTCAACACAGTTGCTGGTTAATGTTAATATTTATCTATTTTTAAAAAAATAAATGCGTTGAAAATTACATTGAGATAAGTGTTTTTGGTAATTGAAAACAACCTTTAAACAAATTCACTCTAACAAGATATAAACTTTCATAAAGTAAAAATAAGTGATTTATATTTTACAAAAGCGAAAATGTGTTCTGTGTATTATCTAATTAGCTTCTCCCAATACTAGAGATCAAGTATTTAAAATTTCATTTCGCTTTTTTAAGATTTGTGCAGGTATAACATTTTTTAAAATCTGATTGTGCTGTTTTTCACATTTTATCGTACGTTTAATCATGTCTTTATCAATATATGACTGGATTTTAACAGTTACTTTGATTAAAAATACAAAATGTCATCTATTGCAACTATTTAGGGTAGAACGATTCCTGAAAATTTCAGTACAATTTTCACTGATCCGCCATAAAAAGCCTCCTCTCTCAGAAGCTTCTGTACATATATCTCTCTAACAGTCTGTCTATCTATCTATCCTATCTATCTATCTATCTATATATATACATATGTGTGTGTGTGTGGGTTTATGTATGTTTACACACACACATATATATATATATATATATATATATATGGAATATTCTTCTAAAGTTCAGTTCTTCAAATCATATTTAAATTCACAGACATTCTGACACCGTTAATCTTTTGAAATTTATAGTTAAACAATAATTAGTTACAAAGGTAATATGTACAAAATTCAATTTAGGGTAGATGTGCCAGTAATGGGCCACCTTAAGGAATTTCTCTAAAAAAATATTTTTTATTAATAGTTATAATTATTGTATTCCAATTTTTTTCATATTAGATTAATCTTTCAACAATATTTAACTAATCCCACAGTTACATTTCCCAATAGAAATAAAAATTTAATTTTAAATAATAGAAATATGTCTAAAACACCCAAAAGCCCAGTAATGGACCACTTATTTTCCAGTAATGGACCGCCTATGTTCCAGTAATGGGCCACCCTAACAAAAATAACAGATAATTGTTTTTAGGTGCGTTCGTAATTATGTAAATACGTAGCACCTACAGTTGTCGTTCAGTCCGTCCGGCTATCCGTCTGTCTGTCCGTCTGTGTCCGTTTGTCTCTGTTCGTCTGTCTGTCTGTCCGCATATAACAACGCAAAAACCATCCAACCGAATCGTTTGAAATTTAAAATACATAATTATAACATAATTTTGTCGAGTCATTTCAAATTTTATGAAAATCGGATGAATAGATCAATTACAGGGAAAATCAAAAGGATCCGTTACATTATGGTTAATGGGGAAAAAAGTTTAAAATGCATTTTCATCGTTTGAAATTTAAAACATATAATTATTACATAATTTTGTCGAGTCATTTCAGATCTCATGATAACCAGATGCATAGATCAATTACAGGGACTATCAAAAGTATTCCGTACATTACAGTCAATGGGGAAAAAAGTTGCAAATGCATTTTAGTGGTGTTACACTCATTCGAACATAATAAAATTGACATGAACCTATGACGTATATATATATAATGAAATAAAAATTCGTACATTCTGAGATGCAAAGAATATTTATTATTAAATTACAGGGCCACACAAAAATATTCCACTACAAAATGCTATACGGGGAAACATTGTTTGGGAAATGTTTTAATTATATTAAACTGTGCCACATTTTATGAATATGATATACATTGCTGAGGTGTAATGAAAATTACTTCTTTGGTACTACATAATATACATCTTTAACTGATTTTGATCCCAAAATTTTCCTTGTTTTAAGAGCACAAAAGAAACCTTGTTTTAAACTTATTGAAAATTCTCTCTGTATGCTTTAGAATTCGGAAGAAAATATTAATAGTATCTTCTTCCAAATATGTTTTTACATTTCTGAACCAACTTAAAACCACTTTTTTTGTAACGGCGCATCTAGATCTTGTCAAATGTTCTGCTTGTGTTTTGTACCAATTTTGGAAGACTTTTTTAAAACAACTATTTATAAAGAAATTGCCTTTATTAAATTTTAATAGGTAAACTTTAAGTATAAAATTTGATTATTTAACTTTTCAGTTAAATCAAAATATTTTATCTCTACTGAAATAACACTTTTTGTATTGGTCACTTGGGTGGTCCATTACTGGAAAATCACGAAATAAGCAATCCAGTAATGGGCCACCTCTCCTAAAATCTTAAAAATAAATAAAATTTTGTAAATGGCCATTGGTATATTAATTTCAGTGTTTTATATTGCTAACCAAACAAAAACATTCAATTTTTACGGAAAAATAAAAAAGATATAAACTAAGTAAGTAAAGTCTGCTCTTAGCATGTTCATTAGGGATTTTCAGTGAAAAATAGAAAAACTGTGAAATTTTATTTTCTGCTTCCTAATTGTTTTGACGAAAAGTGCAAAAAATTAATCCAGCTTATAAAGAATGCAAGGTAGAGTTCAGAAAAAAATAATAAAAGCTTAACTATTATTTATTATTTTTTTATAAACCAAAAAGTGCGAGGTGGCCCATTACTGGAAGGTGGCCCATTACTGGCACATCTACCCTACAATCTAAACTGTCATAAGATTTAGTTAATTAGTACACGTCTCCAGCGGGAAGTCATTTTTTTCTAACCTTCTTTTTTACGACCCCCAAAAAAGCATTCCTTCAACCGTTTTCTACATCTCACTTCGGCATTTCGCTTCAATTTGATCTACTGCTTCAATCGTCTGCCTTGCTGAGATCCTTGGTTTCAGGTAGTGATATGGGGAAGCTACAAGACAAATTGCTGCTTGGCTGTGGGAGAAAGAATCGCTGCCACATATAGATAATGAAATGTATGCGAGTCTGTATATATATTGTCACATTATAACCCCATATTTAATTTATGAATTCCTTTCATGTATACAAGACATAACATGCTATTAATAAGATACTTTTCACAGCTTTTCTTCCATCTTCTTTCAAAATGGTGGCCAACTATAAAGATTTAGAATTTTTTAAATTATAATGATGGAATAACAAAGTTAGTTGAATTTTTTTTCTTCGTTAAATATTTGACTTTGGTAAATGGATAACGGAGCCTTTTTTATTTCGTATCTATCCTAAAAAATGACCAAAATAAAGCAATTTGAAATTGTAGAATGTCTGACATTAGCATTTCTACGCAGCAGTTTTGTTTACTCACAGATTTGAATGTCACTGAAAATATTTACATGGCATACGTTTATTTGAACTGAGCACGTTCTCCAATCTCATTGATCTTTTTCTTCAAAAATAGCGGCCACTGTAAATTTCTAAAGTATGGGGTATTCAAAAAAATGAATTCCGTTTCTAGATGCATTCGTAATTTTGTAAATACGTAACACTGATAGTTGTCGTTTAGTCCGTCCTCATATAACAACGCAAAAACCACACAACAGAATAGTTTGAAATTTAAGATATGTAAATATTACATAATTTTGTCGAATTATTTCAAATTTTATGAAAATCGAATGCATAGATAAATTACAGGGACAAGCAAAGTATTCAGTTACATTCCAGTCAACGGGAAAAAAAGTTTCAAATGCATTTTAATCCGTTTAAAATTTAAAATATATAATTATTACATCATTTTTTCGAGCCATTTCAAATTTTATGAAAATCCGATGTATAGATCAATTAGAGTGACCATCAAAAGTATTCCGTTACATTACAATGGGGAAACATTTTTCAAATGTCTTACACTCGTACGAACATAGTAAAATTGATATGCATCTATGAAGTTCATATTATAATATACATTTGCATAACCTGTGGTGTAAAGGACATTTGTTATTGATTTACAAGGCCACTCAAAAGCATTCCATTATATAATGGTATAAAACTATGAGTTTCCCGATCCAGAGCTGAGAGGCTCCATGCAGTCCAAACAGGGAGGTCACGGGACCCCCAATCAAGAATAACCAAGTTACGTCCGGCACCTGCAACAGCGCCGCTGCCGGCCAGGAACAACATGCAAGGGCACCGGGCACACGACTAAAGCGTCGCAGCCCGGCATCTTACCAAACCGCAGCCACCGAAACGACACCGCTCGCGCCCCACAAGGTTGACACCGAGGAAAGCAAATGAGCAGGCGACGTATCAAAAGCTGCCTGAGCACACCGCTGATCAGCGGATCCAGCTTTCAGGAAGGACTTCCGGGAAAGTGAATTCTTTTTACGTACAAGGAAAACCCTGAAAAACCTTTTATAGTCGCTTCGTCCGAATCGCGCCCAGAAGGGGCCTCGGACTCCTCTAATAAAGTGTTGCGTTTGAACGATTTGGAAATCTTGCGTTCGAGAATCCTTCGGTACAAGAAAGCTGAGTGCCCAATTGGCCCGGCAACCCACCCGATCTAGAGTCTTTGTCAAGAGATCGCTGAGTATATCAACGATTCCCTTCCTGCTCTAATGACCAAAGCAAAGATCGGTAAATGTTAGAGTTTGGAAGTTTGGTGCGAAACTCTTTTTCCTAATGGACTTCCACAGGGGGCACTCATCGGCGCAATGTGTAATCATGCTAATCGCATTCCCGCAAAAGCACGCAGGGTTGCCTTTGAAAAAGCGGTCGTGATGGTCACCGAAGGCACCATGTCCTGTTAGAACCTGGTTTAGAAAGAAATCGCCCTGGATTCTCCGAGTGGAGATTCTCTGGAAGATCTCATATGTCATCTGGCCGTCCTCAGATCGGTCCAACCATTCATGCCAATCTTTAAGCGCTCTGTCAAAGAGCTTCTTCTTGACTTGGCGTCCTGAGTGAGGAACAAGAATGTCGACCGTTTGTCGACACACAGCCTCCTTAGCCAGAGCATCGGCATGTTCTTTAAAGGCGTATCCGACTAAGCCTTAATCCAGTGCATATTGACCGTGATTCCTGTATTGGCAACCAGGTTTCTAATCTCGGCTACTGCTTTGTGCCTAGGCACCAAGGAGTAAAGCGCTTAAAGCGCCGATCTCGTATCCGAGTAGATGTCGAGTTTACCGATTCCTCTCCGAAGGGCGTCATAAATCGCTTCCTTGATCGCATGGACCTCGGCCGGAAAAACAATCGACCCATCTGAGAGGCGGAACCTTCCCTCCGCAACAACACCATCCCTAGTGCCAAGGTGATAGGCACAGCCCACCCTCTCACGACCAGTTTGGAACTATCCGTATAGTAAGTATACGGTGTCTTCCGGATGAGTTCTGGCGTCCAAGGTATTCGACCTGGATAGCGTCGTTGAGGTTGGTACTTCCAAACCTCCACCATTTCTGGTGAGAGATTTGGTCTATCAACGCTCTCACCTCACCTTGTGAGGCCTCGAAGTCGCATTCGATACTAACACGGAGGTGCAGGGGAATCACCCCAGACAAAACATTCAACGCATCGGTCGACACCGTGCTGTAACACTTGGTGACACACAGCAGGAGACCTCTCTGAATGCTCAGTAGTCTCTTACGAAGACGCACTTTGTTGCAGTACCAGATAGGGGCCTCGTACAAGACTATACGCTCGGCCACCACCGAGTATACCACCTTACGAACATTAGGCTTAAGTCTCCAGGTGGCTGTTGACAATCTAGTTAACTTGTACTGGACTGTGGTTGCCTTCTCTTGGACGATATCCAAGTGAAATCCCTGTCTATGACCACTCCCAGGTACTTTATTTGTTTGGAAAACTTGACCCTGTGTCCACCCATCCGGATGCGTAATGAGGGGTCGTAATCCATCTTTCCCTTCACTGGTATGGCAGTGTACAAGCACTTATCGAAGCTAAACTCCAGGCTGCATCCTATCGCCCACGCGAGAATCTCTGTGAGAACCCGCTGGACAATGTCAGCGAATCTATAGAGCGCCGTACAACGTGCAAGGATGAGTATATCGTCGGCAAAGACAAGTACGGTCCATTCCTCCTCAATTCCAAGACGTTTCAGCAAGCTGTTGATCAACACCAGCCACAGTACGGCCCGAGACACGAACCCTGCGGCACCCCAACATTAAAGTAATGCTCGTTTGCGTTCGAAATGATCGATCTATTCTACAGAAAAGAATCAATCAAACCCAGGAGCTTCGGAGGAACTCCGTACTCCGCCAAAAGACGTTGCAAGTCGTCCCGCCGGGCGCTGTTCATGGCATTCTTGATGTCCAGGCTCACGAGACAGGTGTAATGACCTGACCTCTTACTCTGAGAAACGTACTTGACCACCTCATGGAGCGCATCAGTGGTTGATCTATTTCGTCTGAAACCGTACTGTCTATCATCGAGTACGCCATTGGACTCCAGGAAGCTCATAAGTCGAGTTGCGCACATCTTGTCCAAAATCTTCCCAACGACGAGAAGTAAACAGATGGTACGGTAAGAAGAGGGATCACTCTTGTTTCTACCCTCCTTCGGAAAGTAGACAGCAATCGCACGCTTCCAGCTTCTCGGAAACACGGCAATGGTTGTACAAAGAGAGCAACCACTGAGGGTGAAAGCGGAAGACTTCTCTGATAACTTCCAGACTGAATCCATTGTGGCCCGGCGCCTTATCGAGCGCCATCGAGTCGATCGCCAACTCTAGCTCCCCGATGTCAAACATATCCGGATTATCTGTCATACTGATCGCTGTTTGCACAACCTCATCGACCTGTCTGAAGTGATGTCTCGCAAGGGCCACCTGGGTTTCATCCCATGTGGATGCCACCAACCCGTCGGGCAGCTCCAGAATAGCTGGAGATTCAGGCCGCCACCTGCCTCGCCGTACAGATCTCGCCAATCTTGTCGGTTGAAAGCTCATCCGAAAGGAACTTTCGGAAGGAATGACGCTTAGCTTTCAAAATTGCTCTTTTATACTGTGCTCGCGTACGCTTAAAGAGAGCCTCGCGCCTCTCTCAATGAGTCGGTTTAAACGTCCGCTTGAACAACCTCCTCAGTGCACGCACTCAAAACGTCTGAGCCTCCAATACCGTTTATATAATGGTATAGGGAGAACATTACTTGGTGCGCATTTTACTTGTAATTAACTATTTAAAATTTTACGAGATTGATATATGTTGCTGAAGAATACTACAATTTATTTTCTGTATAAAAGAAAGCAGATAGTATTTACAGGGAGGCGCAAAAGAATTTGGCTATTATACTGTATCCGATATGCTGTGTATTGTTACACCAAGACCTGAATAATTTTAAGTGCGTCCGAAATTATATGAATAGCGAGCACCTATATTCGTCGTTTAGTCTGTCATTCCGTTGTCCGTCCCTTTGTCTGCTCGCACATAACATAGCAAAAACTGCCCAACTAAATCGCACGATATTTAAAATATGTATTTTAAGCGTAATTTTCTCGTGTCATTTTAAATTTTAAGAAAATCGGATATATAGTTTAATTAGAGGGAGAATGAAAAGTACTTCATTAAATTACAATTAATAGGAATAAATAGTTTGAAGCACATTATAATGATGCTAAACTCTTTCTAATATAATAGGATTGACATGAACCTATGAAGTATATATATATATTAAAATATGCATTCTGTATAATATGTGATGCAAATAATATTTATTATTAATTTACAGAGCAACACAAAATTATTCCACTACATAAACTACGGGAAAACATTGTTCGGGGCATGTGTTAGTTATAATAAACTATTTCACATTTAATGAATATGATATACGTTGCTGAGATGTAATAAAAGTTTTTTTCTATATTTACAGGAACATAAAAAGATTTCAACCACTATATTATATCCGAAAAACTGTCTACCATAAGAACAAGATCTGAATATATTTTAAATTTCGCTATCGCACGAACGCACCTCATTTGCGTATAGTAATAATTGTGTTCGTTATTTAAAGCATGCACGTTCTTTCTACTGAGTCATTAGGGAGCGAGGCAAAATATTTTCAGATTGCTGGCATATGCGTTTCTTGTTTCGTAAGAGCTTAAAATGTTTCATTAGAACATTTGTTATAATGAAGCATTTTAACATCGTTTGCCACGGAATTGTCCGCGGTATGCAATGATGGCCAAATTCCAAAATTTCAATGTAAAGAAGACCAAAGTTTGTAAAACTCACAGGCAAATTTATGAAGATTTTGGACCTAATACCAAATACATACGAAATTCCATGGTAAGTAGTCGGGTGAGGCACTTTAATGAAGGACGTGAACTTGTTCACGATAACGAAAGAAGTGGTTGTTTATCTCTGGTTGAGAATGATTTAATTGCAGTAGTTAATGGGGAAATTATTCAGAACAGGCGTTAAACAATAATGAAATGTTCTCTTGACTTTTTCTGAAATTTTAAGGTCACTTCTGTACGAATTTGTGCCCGAAAAACTGAACTGCCAAAAGGTGTGAACTTCGCTATTATCTCACAGTCTGAGCAACTGAAATTCAAATGAAACTGCTCTGCTGTAAATTTCTTTACATGTTACAATATGACGGCAATGCATCTTAAGCAGGATCTTTACTGGTAATGAGAAAGCGTTGTGTCACCTAAATCCGAAACTCAAACAGCAAATGATGGAATGGTGGTATAAGTTGTCGCAAATACAAACGAAAGACAAACTATTAATCTTTTATCGAAAATTGATGCGTACAGTATTTTTTAACTCGACACGGAGTTTTGCTGGTATATTTTATGACAAAAGTCAAAGGAGACAAACAGTGAACGAGTCACCAGACTCATAGAAAACATTTATTTAATAGAAAATAAGTGTTGTGGGATGGTTTGAGAAGGAATTTTCTTCATTAATGATACGCACGGCCGCACACTGCACACATCAAGCAGGAAAGCCTTACGAATTTGAGATGGGATTTTTTTGCTCATTCCTCTATATCCCGGGTCTCGTCCACACTAGCTTTAGTCATTTCGAGCACCTGAAGACCTTTCTTACAAGAAAAACGTTAAGAGACGACGACGTAATCAGATCCGTTGTTAGAGACTGGTTAAAACCACAAGGGACATCGTTCTGTGAGAATGCCATTCAAACATTGGTGCCCCGGAACGATAAATGCTGAAACAATATTAGTATAAGTGTTTTTAATGTACAAAAACTGGAGAATATACGTTAAAGTGAAAAAAGCCATGCCTAGAGTACGCGCTATATTTTTATTAGGGAAACAGAGGATTAGCCGAGCTCTTAAAAAAACCAGAAGATATCCGGTGTAGGTTTCTGTATATCGTCCATTACAACTCCGGGTGGTACCTATGTGTAAAATTAGTCTAACCAATATATTTTATTAATTTAGTTAAGATTAGTTCTAAATAATTTTTTGCTATTTTTGTGTTGCTAAATGGAACTTACTCTCTGGATCACGGATGGATCACGAATCATGGACGTTCATATTTTATCTCGTTACAAAGATTCCGGAGCATTTTTGGTTTCCCCCCTATGTTAAAAATTGCAGAGATATAGCTGACATTTTGAAACAGTCTGTTTTATGCCATGCGACGGTACTCGTATTTTTTACCGGATGCGTTTGTGACTGTGCATGTGTACAAGGTGTGCTGATGCCTCGACCGAGTTAAATTTCATAGTTTCATAAGCCATTTTCTTTCACAATGGCTGCCACTTCAAGATATAAAATTTAAAAAGCTATATAGAAATAGGAATAGATACAGAAATAGAAATCGTAAAATTCGTAACGTTGCTCTATCTTAATACTTGTAGTCAGGACCTGTTTTATTTCGTAATTATCTTAAAAAGTGAGTGAAATGCAGTAGTTTGAATATTTAGGGTTGTTGGTTATTCAATAATTGATTTTTATTTGTGATATTTATAAAACATGATTTCTCAAAAATTTACTTTAATTTTTGTAATTCTTATTTTTTTTTTTTACATGCCTTTAAATCTATATAGTAATAGAGCCAGCGTTTTCTCACCAAGATTCGCAATACTTGATGAAACACCTGGTGCAATATAAATCGCCGTAATGAAGACAACTTAGATACAGCAAACTAATTCAGATTTTTTTTTCAGAAACAATAATGAGAAAAACTGGTACTGTACTGTCTGTAATCTTTTTCCAATTATTTTAGTTTCAAGTGTATTAATAAAACGAACTAAAATTTTAAAAACAAGGCATAAGAGTCAATGTTTTCCTTACAGTACATATTTCTGATTTATTATAATCAAGTAGTCGCATAAATGGTACGATATTTATATAGTTAACCTGTTAACATATAATTTTAGTTAATAAAAAAATTATAAACAATATTTTACAATGATCTTCTTGCACATTGAAGATTAAAATTTTAACTCATCAATTTTGCCTCGAGAAAATGTATTAAAAAATCATCTTTAACAATCTGAATATTAATGCAATATCGTATTAATAACTTAATCTAATTTCCAGTTCTTTTTTAAATGCTAACTCTTCATATCCAAGAAATAATAATTATTCGCTGTTCAACCTTTCTGGGACGTATCCCATTACCTTTTTTTAAAATAACGTGACTTTTCTCACGCATTTTCAGTCACTTTAGCTGCTTTCATAACACTCGACTAAACTTTTATGACATTGCACTTCAAAAGATCAATAAGCTTAATAAATACCAGAATTTTCTTTCAGTATTTTGCACCATCTATTAAAATTTTATATTTATATATTCATATTTCCGTGTAAATTTTTTAAAGCAGAAAAACTATATATATATATATATATACACATTAGGGTGGAGCGAAAAAAAATTATTTTTGAAAATCAAAAACGGGTAGGTGCCAAAAGTTGCCTTTATACTAGTACATCAACTGCGTGAAATTTTACCGCTGAAAAAAAATGGCTTGAGTCTGCGCTTTTGCTCCAAAAATCGAAATTTTGGGTAAAATTTGTCAATTTTTGACATTTTTTCAAAAAATTTCTACAGAGCTGGTTAGTATTTAAAAGTGTTGCTTAGACCTTTATATTTATCTGCTTAACATATTTAAACTATAAAACAATATGTTTATTCCCTATAGCTGGAGCAAAACAGACAACTTTTAGTAAGAAAACAGCATTACCACTCTATTGGGTCATATAACGAATTGTTGTTTTTAATACAGCTCTTGTTTTCAAAACTACCTTAGCCATGCGTCGTGGAGGTGGCTATATTTCCTATACCATCCGGCCCAACTATTCGATCATCTTAGTACAGTGTTTTATTTATACATTGATTTGTGATTTTCTTTATAAAAATTTGGCATGTTTTCGATGTTTCCACCATGTTCATCAGTTCTTTGCATCCACATGCTGCTGTAACTATCTTCATGTATATTTTTACAGTTTATACAAAAAAAAAATTACAAGCAGAGTAATGCACGGGAATATTATTAAAGGGATCTATTCGGCCATCTATTATATTTATCAAACTTACATTCAGTTGATGAATAGTGATTGGAAGTTCTGTTACCACAACATTTTTTCAGTCAATTGTATTTTTTTTTACCTAATGATTTGCTTCAAAGATGATTTCAGATATTTCAACTATAAGTATGCCATCATTTATTCTACTTTTGCATTTTTTATATGTTGAGAAGCGAGCTGTTTAATGTGATGGTGATCGTCAGCGAAAATTGCAATGAAAATTTGTTCTCCATGTGTAAAGCAACCGCTGTTGTAAATAACTTTTTTTGCATTAGTTTTATGCCGTTTTCTAAGTGTTTTCGTATCCCGTTAATTTCCTATTAACTTTTAGATCCCCTTTTTATGAGTGGACAACATTTGATATTGAAATGTCCTGGGCATAAACTTATAATGCATTGTACTTTATGAAGGAATGGACGGATATCGACTATAAGTGCTCATTTAAAATTAGGAGAATTTTATTTGTCACTGTGAACCATTTTGCATGGGGCAAGCTTAGAATTGTCTATGATATTGAATCATTCGCTACTTCAACTCCAGTGAATTTCCTCTGCGTCAATTATTAGAGAAGTCGATATAAAACGTTCTAAGCTACATGGATTCACTGGATCAATAAGGAAAATCTTTGTCTACGTAATATTCACTTCCTATTGCAATTTTTTTTTTATAAAATAGAGAAATTATTTTCTCAAATTGAGAAAAAGATACTCCGAACAGACTAGAAATTTCTGTTGGAGATTGCAAAGCTAATTCATAAGGAAAGCTATTTCTCAGAAAGAATGGGGAATAGAAATTTAGAAAACATCTCACAGAAAAGACAGCTCATAAAGTTAATAAAATTTTCCGCTTTACATAAGCACAGATTGGCAATCAGCGTCTATATGTTCACTCATCAAATGTATAATCCAAGTTTATACCTTGGGATGTTTTATACCAAATGTACTACACACCTAAATAATAGATCTAAAATCTTATTAGAAATTACTAGACTACGGAACAACACAGGAACGACATAAATCATACTAAAACTTCTTTAGAAATATTGTTGTTTTACACGCAAATTTTGTTTGCAATCCTCTGGGACGATCGTCATAATATTAAACAGCTAACTTCTCAGCATATATTTAATGTAATAGGTTCAATAAATGATGGCATACTAGAAACTGAATTCATACAATCAATTTTTAGGCAAATCATTGCATATAAAATTTAATTGATTGAAAGAATGCTGTGATAATAGAACTTCCAATCATAATGTACTAATTGCATGAAATTTTAATGAAGATAATAGACTGCTGACTAGGTTCAATTAAGAACATACCCAATACATTACTCAGCTTCTCTTTTGTTATACATGGTATAAAAATATACGTGCAGCAGGTCACACCAGCATGATCCAAATAATCCAAAGTCTGTGAATACAAAGAAGAGATAAATTACTTTGATATATAGAAAACTTATACTCGTCATCAGAAAAAAATAGCAATTGAATACATAAATAAAACACTGGGCCTAGATGATTGGGTGGTTGAGACGGGTGGGATAATGCAACCACCTCTATGAGTTATATACACAGTAGTTTTGAAAACACTAGATAAGAAATGCATTCAAAAGAACATTTCGTTGTATGCTCCAATAGAGAGGTTAACGCTGATTTTTCACAAAAAGTTGTCAGATTTGCTCCAATTATACAGACTACAGATATTGTTTTTATAGTTTAAATATGTTAAGCAGATAAATATAAAGGTCCTAGCAACACTTTTAAATACTAACCAGCTCTGTAGGAATTTTTTAATTTTTTTGAAAAAATGTCAAAAAATGACAAATTTTACCCAAAATTTCGATTTTTGGAGCAAAAGCGCAGACTCAAGCCATTTTTTTTTTCAGCGGTAAAATTTCACACAGTTAATGTACAAGTATAAAGGCAACTTTTGGCCCCTACCCATTTTTGATTTTCCAAAAAAAAATTTTTTCGCTCCACCCTAATATATATATATATATATATATATATATATGTGTGTGTGTGTGTGTGTGTGTGTGTGTTTGCAAAAGGTGTCAATCGGGGACTTCAATATGTATACACACCTTCAAACCTCGGACACACACTCAACCGGGGACGTCCTCGGTTGGAAAAATTAAAAATTTCTGTTTTATATTGTTAAGTGATGTATTTTTAGTATCAAGACATTAACATGAGCAATATTTTTATAGGTCCTCATTTGCCGGTATTTTAAAGTAATGTGTATAGCTCACATGTGTGTCGCAGAGAGAAGTGTGTATAGCTGAAATGTTATGTCCCCATTTGTGCGGTGAAAATACATGTTTTGCGGATAATGAAGAAAAGGGGTTAAACTGGTTTGAAGGAGGCGGGGGGAAAAATACTATTTACTACGATGTAGTAATTTGTACCTTTTTTTCCACGTGTTTACTCAAGCAATTTTCTAAACACACATAGCTTGGGGTTATACTTCCTGTTTTTATATTTATTTTTTAGGTGCGTTCGTAATTATATAATACGTAGCACCTATAGTTGTCGTTCAGTCCGTCCGTCTGTCCGTCCGTCCGTCTGTCCGTCCGTCCGTCTGTCCGCATATAACAACGCAAAAACTACCCAACCGAATCGTTTGAAATTTAAAATACATAAATATTAGATATTTTTGTCGAGTCATTTCTAATTTTATGAGAATCGGATGGATAGATCAATTACAGGGACGATCAAAAGTATTCCATTACATTACGATCAATGGGGAAAAAAGTTTCAAATGCATTTTAATCGTTTGAAATTTAAAATACGCAATTATTACATAATTCTGTCGTGTTATTTCAAATTTTTTGATAATCGTGTGCATAGATCAATTACAGGGGCAATCAAAAGTATTCAATTACATTATGGTCAATGGGGAAAAAGTTTCAAATATATTCTATACGTTTGAAATTTAAAATACATAATTATTACATAATTTTTTCGAGTTATTTCAAATTTTATGAAACTCGGACGAATAGATCAATTACAGGGACAATCAAAAGTATTCCATTACATTACAGTCAATGGGAAAAAATGTTTCAAATGCATTTTAATCGTTTGAAATTTAAAATACGCAATTATTACATAATTCTGTCGAGTTATTTCAAATTTTTTGATTATCGTGTGCATAGATCAATTACAGGGACAATCAAAAGTATTCAATTACATTATGGTCAATGGGGAAAAAGTTTCAAATATATTCTATACGTTTGAAATTTAAAATCCATAATTATTGCATAATATTTTCGAGTTATTACAAATTTTATGAAAATCGGATGCATAGATCAATTACAGGGACAATCAAAAGTATTCCATTACATTACGGTCAATGGGGAAAAATGTTTCAAATGCATTTTAATCGTGTTACACTCATGCGAACTTAATAAAATTTATATGCAACTATAAAGTACATATTATAATATACATCTTACATAATTTGTGGTGCAAAGAACATTTGTTATTGATTTACAAGGCCACACAAAAGTATTCCATTACATAATGGTATAGGGAGAACATTGTTTGATGAGCGTTTTAATTGTAGTTCACTATTTACAATGTTATGAGATTGATATATGAACGTAATATTTTTAAAACTTCGTTATCGTTCGAACGCACCTAATTTGCTACGCTTCACGTGCAATTTCCAACTTGTTTATTCTTTGCAAAGAGTAATCTCACCATATAATAATTAGTTTAATGTAATGGAAAGTGTTCAAATAAATTTTTGAATACAATATAAATGTATTATATTTATATTATTTATATTTATTATTCATATTTATTTATTTATATTTATATTTTTTAAATTATTATTTATAATTTTAATCATATGAAATAATCTATATATTATTTTTTCTATTATAAGGTATATATTAATATTTTATAATATTATAATTATATTTATACTCACATAATATATTTATGTAATGTAATATATATATTGTATAATACAGTAATTAATATATTAATATAATTTAAAATTAATTTAAAATAATAAAAATATATAATAATATATAATAAATAAATTATAATAAACCATAATAATTATGTATTTTTCTATTAAAAATTATCTTTTCTGAACCATATTATAAATCGATAAAAAGCATTTCTACATCATACTTAGTATAGGGTAAGTCTTTCAATCGTTTTTAAAATCGAAACATTTTGTTTGACGGATTTACATTTTTTAGACACAGGAGATTCCGAAAAACATATTTTTAGAAGAAAAAAAATGCCGTTTGTCTGTCTGTCTGAGTGTCTGTAAACGCTCTATCTCTCGAAGAAATTGAGATAGAGACTTGAAATTTTGTATGTATTTAGTAAGTAAGAATGGAAAGAAGCCTATTTAATATCAATAACCTCGATTATCCGGAACTATTTGTTTCGGACTCTCGGAAAAAACGTTCTGATAAAAAGTATATATATATATATATATATATATATATATATATATATATATATATATATATATATATATATATTTTTTTTTTTTAAGAAGTGGACGTGAAAGGTAATAAAAGGACACACATTTTGCATGAAGAACGAAGTTAATCGGGTTGCTAGTTGTCGAGATATTTGTAATCTTGGTTTACACATTCTTCGATTTTTCATTACCCTATATTTCATTCAAATTTCAGTTCAGAGATATATTTTGATCGGAAATGAGACGATTAGTCCAACGCAGTAAACTGTTAGTTAATATGGTTATTATTTTTGGAGTTATAAGGATGTTTCTTTTACGCATTTCGGTACTACTTGAGCAATTTTGCATTTTATATAATTTTATACCATTTGTCGAAATGGTTTTATCAGCAATTCATTAATAGAGCACTACTCTGTACATTAAAAATATTTAAATACGCGTTTAAATTTTGTTTTGGAATCGCGATGAGTTGTATAAATAGTTTTCACTTGTTTTATTTTCATATTTTATACTATGCATGTCCATGATGGGTAAGTATTACGAGAACCCCCATCGACAAGTTTGTGATTTAAGCCATTACTTTTTTAAGACATTGTCATGTAGCTTCTCCCGACCCGCAACGTTTCCCCATAGATACGCGTACCCCTGGTTGATAACCGCTGGCCTACGATTATTATATAAATTAGACATTTGTTACACTTTAGTTTTTATTATATATTTAACGACAATTTCAATATTTATCAATTCCTAGTCACTTTATTTCCATATCACTTTTTTCTACTCTTGTTTTTTCTCTCGCTTTTTTTCCGGTAACATTTTACCAAAGCATTTATAATTACTTTATTATAATGAATATTTTATTTTATCTTTATCACTTTAGAAATGCATTGTATTTTTAATTCTTATATTATCCTGTTCCTGTTCCTATCAGATTATTTGGTAATTGGTAAGTGTAGTTTGTAGGCAGAAGAGCCTCCTAAATATTTTAAATATTTGTAGCTTGATATTGTCGAAAAATTATTATTAATTGTAACATACTTATTTCCGGCATATAGACTTTTATATAAAAAGATAATCAGCGCCTCACAATTTATTATAAAACGCCCATCCATTTAAGTTTCATAATTTTGAAATAATTACTTAAAAATAAATTAATAATTATGAATTTAATTTTTAATGGATTTTTTAAAGTAATTATTAAAATCTATATGGTTATTTTAGTAAGGTTTTTTAACTTAACTCCCCTTAAGTATGAATGCAAGGGGACCCTGGTAAGTATCTATGCCCAGGGTCGTAATATTTTGTCTCGTTTAATTTTATTATTAACCGATTAGCTTCAAATATTAAAAAAAAAAAAAAAAGATAAGCTGCAGTTTATCTTTTATGTAAATTTTACACGGATTATCATTGAAAGTAACCTTCATATTTAAACATAGAATTGTCTGAAAAATTACTTTACTTTAACTGTAATAATGAAAAAAAATCATTCAATGATATAGAAACCCAATAATTATTCTGGAGAGAGTCGAATCGAAATAACAAAAGAAATTATTTCATTTTACCTTACTACATAATATAGTAGTACACTTTACCATGTGTACATAATGCCCCCTTTTTTTTCTTGAAAGGCACAATGGTTTTCTTGTATTGTTTTTTATTTGAAAGAAAATATAGTTATTCACGAGATTACTGCTTTATTATGAAGACTTCATATTTCATAAAAGTTGAATTTATGGTTTCCTTACATAGCCGATATATATGCATGCTGTATGTTGCATGTCTCCTGTGTGTATTTCGTCGTTTCTTACTGGTGATATGTACGCCCTGGGTTGCCAGTGTGTTTCACGTCCTGGCTTGCCGCTGTGTTTCGGGTCGTAGTTTGCCGTTGTTTTCCAAGTCCTCCCTTGTCGGTGTGTATCACGTCCTGTTTTGTCGGTACGTTTCACGTCCTGGTTTGTCGGTGTGTTTCACGTCCTGGCTTGGCGGTGAGTCTCACGTCCTGGTTTGTCGCTGTGTTTCAAGTCCTAGTTTGTCGGTGTGTTTCACGTCCTGACTTGGCGGTGAGTCTCACGTCCTGGTTTGTAGCTGTGTTTCAAGTCCTAGTTTGTCGGTGTGTTTCACGTCCTGGCTTGGCGGTGAGTCTCACGTCCTGGTTTGTCGCTGTGTTTCAAGTCCTAGTTTGTCGGTGTGTTTCACGTCCTAAATCTGCGGTGTGTATGACGTCCTATATTGCCGGCATGTTTTACGTCCTCGTTCTTCCGTATAATTTACGTCCTGGCTTGCCGGTACGTATTATGTCCTCACTCTACGGTGTGTATCATATCTTAGTTTGCATGAATGTATTGCGTCTTTACTCTGCGGTGTCCATTACTTCCTGGCTTCTTGTATAATGCCCTAGCTTGCTGATGTGTATTGCGTCTTAAATTGTCGATGTGAAGACTAGGTGAAAAGAGGGGGGGACTTCATCTTAATTTTGCTGAAATTAATTTATCA
This sequence comes from Maratus speculifer, assembly GCA_964019185.1. Taxonomy (NCBI): domain Eukaryota; kingdom Metazoa; phylum Arthropoda; class Arachnida; order Araneae; family Salticidae; genus Maratus; species Maratus speculifer. Next base: position 167,969,512 of record OZ025290.1, read on the forward strand.
AAATTATTAACGAATTAGCTTTTAATTTTGCGGGCACATACGGTAAACAAAAAAGTATTTGCACACCAAGTAAATTTGTTTAGCATATGTATAAATAAAAGAAAAGCAACTACGAATTAAAGATACCAACACTTAACATATTTAATATTTGAGTTAATAAGTATACGTAAAATATGAAAACATAAAAAAGTAGCCTTTGTACTGCCAAAAAAATATTTACACACTACTAATAAAAATAGAACTAGAGGAATTATTTTTAAATTAAAAACAGTGCTAATATTTAGAATGCATACTCTTTGCTTTAATTACAGCTTGTAATCGTCTGGACATTGATTCTATAAATTTATGACATGTTTCACTGCTGATTTGTAGCTATTCTTCCCCAAGAGCTTGCTTAAGTTGTGATTTGTTAGAAACTTTCCTTTTCCTTATTTTCACATCTCAAATATGCCATAAATTTTCCATTGAATTGAGGTCTGGTGATTGTGATGGCGTTTTCAACTGATTTTTATGTAGATTTCGTATGAAATACTATCTATTGCGATCGCTCCCATGTTGGAATTTCTGAAAATTTTTTGCAGATCTACACCGATCACGACCCCTAGACACCAAAACTACCATTAGTAAAAAAGTTTATATCTATATATCTATCTATCGGTGTATATCACTTTCCTCTGGACACGATAACTTCCATAATTAAGATCAGATCTTCTTCAAACTTTTACATAAAATCAAGGGGCATAAAATCTCGCTTAAGTTCGTTAATGGGAAAAATCGGACCAAGGGGGGGGGGGGGTGTTAGGAGGGTTTTTGTGAAAAAAGAAAAAACGCGATAACTTCTAAATTAAAATAGATATCGAATCATTTTAAAGTTTATATTACTTGCTGAAAAATGGACCAAAAGTTTATGCATGACAGATTTTTGATAAAGTTAAAAATGGGCTCAAGGGGCGGAAAAAACAGGGTTTTGGGGAGAAAAAAATCATAACTTCGTCAATTTATTAGATATCAAATGCAACTAATTTTTTTTATAAATGTTCTCAAAATTATCTAAAACTTTTGTATCTACAAGTTTTTGATAGGAACAACATTTACCGATGAAAAATTTTAAAACGAAAAAACAGGGGGGCGGAAAAAGAAAAAAATCCATAACTTAGTCAATTCTTAAGTAATGAAATCTAATTAAATTTATTTTACATCTTCTCAATAATATCTACGACTTTTACATTAACAAGTTTTTCATAGGACCAATTCTTATAGCAAAAATAAATTAAACAAAAATAGGAGTTGGAGAAAAAAAACTCAAATCCAAACTGCTTATATTCTGAATCATTTTTAAATTCATTTTTGATTTTAAACCCATTCAAATGGCAGATCCTCCTATATAATGTGTAACTGTATAATGTGTCGCATTAGCCAGTTTTTTTATAAAGGCAGAATGCTTTTCAAAAAAAGACTGCCAAAAACGGTATTTTGAACTGAATTTCCCAAAGTGATGGTGATTGAAAAATTGATAAAAGTATAACAAATTGCGTTTTTCTGACTCATTTTTAAATCCATTTTTTTTTCTCAAATGCATCCAATTTACAGATCCTCTTATATAGGAACTATATAATGTGACGGATTGGCCAGTTTTTTGATAAAGGCAGAATATATGTCAAAAAAGGCTGCCAAAATGGGCATTTCGTACAAAATTTCCCAAAGCGATCATGATTAAAGAATTGAGGATGTATTCAAATAGTAAATCGGTTATTTTATGACTCATTTTTAAATCCAATTTTACTCTCAAACGCATTCAATTGACAGTTTTTTGTTATTTAGAAACTATAAATTGTGTGCGTATTCATCAATTTTTTGATAAAGGCTAAATATATATTTTTAAAAAGCTGTCAAAGTGGGCACTTCGCAAATAAAAATTTCCTAAAGCGATTATGTTTAAAGAATTGAGGATGTATTCAAATAACAAATTGGTTATTTTATGACTCATTTTAAAATTCAATTTTACTCTCAAATGCATTCAATTGACAGTTATTTGTTATTTAGAAACTGTGTAATGGGCCGTATGGTTCAGCTATCAGTTTTTCGATAAAAGCTAAATATATATTTTAAAAAAAGCTGTCAAATTGGGCACTTCGCACGAAATTTCCAAAAGCGATCTTGATTAAAGAATTGTGGATGTATTCAAATAACAAATTGGTTATTTTATGACTCAATTTTAAATTCAATTTTGCTCTCAAACGCATTCAATTGACATTTTTTTATTATTTAGGAACTATATAATGTGAGAATTCGTCGATTTTTTGATAAAGGCTAAATATATTTTTTTAAAAGCTGTCAAAGTAGGCATTTCGCACAAAATTTCCCAAAGCGATCATGATTTAAGAATTGAGGATGTATTCAAATAACAAATTGGTTACTTTATCACTCATTTTTAAATTCGATTTTGCTCTCAAAAGCATTCAATTGACAGTATTTTGTTATTTAGGAACTATATAATTAGGGTATTGGTCGATTTTTTAATAATAAACTCAGAATATATTTCAAAATATGTTGTCAAAATGGGCATTTGAGCCGAATTTCGCTTAAGATGATTTTGATAAAAAACAGTTCTTGCATAAAAATAAATTAAAAATTTTTCAAAAGCGGCCAAAGAAAATTGTTAAACTGGATTTATCTCTAATCATATTTTATTTTTTGTTGTTGAAATGAGCACTCTTCGATATCTACCTCCGCCTGTAGGCCAAGCCGACAGGGATTTTTTACATTATAAAGCAACCATAACCTCGTAATATATGATGTGTGTTTCGGATCGTTATCCTGTTGGAAATAATATGAATTACGAATTCCTAATTTCGGAGCACTATTAGATAAATGATCTCGCAATACATTAATATATTATTTAGCATTCATATTGCCTTTGATGGAGGTCATTTTGCCAACTCCGTTAAAAGACATGAATCCCTAAATCATTACATAACCACCGCCATGTTTTACAGTTGGTTTCAAGTTTTTAATTTTAAGAGAAATATTTGGCTTTCGCCATACAGTTTTCTTACCACCTGAGCCAAAAAATATTGAACTTGCTTTCATCGGAAAAAATAACAGTTTTCCAGAACTCTAAGTGGTTTGCTGACATAAGCTTTTGCAAATTCAAGTCTTTTCACCCCATTCTCTTAGCTATTTAAAAGTGTTTATTTTATGATGGAATTTTGTATTTTTTCCCTAATACTAACGTCTTTTTCTTCTGTATTGACTTCCGTGACTCACAGATTATTATTTTCATATCCAAAATAAATGAAAATAAATGAAAATTGAAAGTAAAACCTTTTTTTTTTTTTAATGCAGTTTTGGAAGATCTGCAAAGAATATCAAATTGGAATCTTTTAAATTAAATTTAGTACAAAATTACGCAATAGCATTCTACACCTGATTTAATAATAAGTCATATAATTTTATTTATTTTTTTTTATTTAATTATTATTATAATTATTTTGAAAGGTTGATAAAGTAAAACAAAGGACAGTGAGCGCTGAGTATACTAACTTCGAGTATCCAAGCCTTTATCACATCACTTTCTGTTCTTATAACAAAAATGTAATATTACTGAAAAATTTTAAGGGGAAAAAGGCTTTAATATAGAAGAAAAGTCTTTGCTGGTTTAAAACTTTTTTTAATGCCTAAAAATGAAACTTAAAAAGAAATGCTAGTGACTAAAGAAGCTAAGAAAATTTTCTTAATTGGGTGCATCGAAAGTGATTCGAAAGCTTTGGAGTACCAGATTTAAAATTTTGTTTTGATTAAAATTATAAGAATGATAAAATTAATGTTTTAAATACCAATCTGAAAATGAGATTAAAGCTATTTTCATATAAAAAAGAGCAACTTTGTGACATAGGTTTAAGTTTAATTTTTGTTCCGAAATGCATAAAATTAACAGGTGTTTGTTGTTAAGAAACTATCGAATCGAACTCATTTTACCACTTTTTTGAAAACGCAATATATTTTTCAGAAAATAGTGTCAAATTAGGCTTTTTGAACCAACTTCCCGAGTGAAAGAAGAATAACCACTCACACGGGGATGAAAAACGTATTTTTTGTGTGATCAAAACCTTTTATAACTCAATAGGTAACTTATCGATCAAAAAATGGAAAATTCAGTTAGATTCCAAATCTCTGGTCAGGCTTTGGTATTTTATATCTTTATACTCGTTAAAAAATGAACTTGTAAAGGTGTCAAAACTTTTTGCACTTGTTGAGCAGAGAGTTGAGCTTGAGAAGACAGCGTTAAGGCTTTCCCTGCGAGTGAAGACACTCGCGGGCTAATGCTGTAAGAAGTCTGAACAAGCCAAAATTTCCAGACCGATACATAGTAAGGAAAAATTCAACCCGGTCCAAACGAAAAAATATTGGCCCAATAATAGCTAAAAACACGCTCGGGTCCCGTCCAGACCGGAAAAAAAAAAATAAAATTTCGATCCGAGTGAATTTCTATAGTACATGATTTTTACTCTTACAGAAAAATTCTGACCAAAAAAAAAAAAAAAAAAAAAAAAAAACTTATCTTAAATCCTTTTTTTTTTCTTTTTTCTTTTTTTTTTTTTTTTTAACATTTTGAAACATTTATGCAGCAGTGCCGTAGGCTGCGATATTTATGTTTGACAAGAATCTCTGTTTGTTATATGTAAATGTTTCAGTTATCAGAATATTATCAATCCATATTCCACGTAATGGATACAGCAACATCTAATAATGGTGTATTATAAAGCTAAAATCTTCTAAGATGGAATTGCATTGAAAAGAAAACTAGTTGGATGTGTCAATCCCGAAACTTTCTTCTATCTCATAAATACATTTTAATATTAAAAAAAGAAAAAAAAAAAAAAACATGGTGACCCCAAAGTTACCCACTATCGAATTTCCTCGAACATTTGACCTAGCCTAATGAGATTCTGGTATCCAAAAAATCTAAAACGCAAAATTTAATTAATATTCTGAGAAAATGAGCTTAGTAGTGCCTCATGTTGGGTAATTTATGCTAAAACCTAATAAGCATCTATTGATGTCAACACCTAACAGAATCTGAAATTTGATGGAATTTCGTCCATTAGTTCTTGAGATATAGTTATAACAAGAAATTTGCAAAACGTAGCACAGTAACACCATATCTTGGCCAATTTATGCCAAAACATAAAAAAACGTCTAATTATGTTATGGTGTAAAAGAATCTGAAGTTTGATAAAATTCTGTACATTAGTTCTTGAGATATAGCTAGTTTAAAAAAAAATCGTGTAAAATATAGCACAGCAGCACCATCAGTTGAAGGATTTATAACAAAACGTAATCATCGTGTAATTATGTTATATGTCATTTTGTAACAAAATCTGAAGTTTGATGAAATTCTATGCATTGGTTGTTGAGATATAGCTATTGGAAAAATCGTGCAAAATGCAGCATAGCTGCACCACCTGTTGCAAGGTTAATACCAAAATGTAATCAGCGTCTAATTATGTTATATATTCTAGTGTAAAAGAAACTAAAATTTGATGAAGTTCTCTGCATTAGTTCTTGAGCTATAGCTATCGCAAAAATCCTGCAAAATGTAGCATAGTAGCGCCACCTATTGGGCAGTTCACATCAAAACCTTACCAGTGGCTATGTATCTCAAGGTATCGCGGAATCTGAAGTTTGGTGAAATTCTGTGCATTAGTTCTTGAGATATAGCTATCATGAAAATCATGAAAAATGTGCCATAGCAGCGCCACCTGCAGGCCAATTTACACCAAAACTTAATCAGCGTCTATGCATATCAAGGGGTCACAGAATCTGAAGTTTGGTGAAATTATGTGTATTAGTTCTTGAGATACAGCAATCTTGAAAATCATGAAAAACGTAGTATAGCAGCGCCACCTGCATACCAATTTTCACCAAAAACCAATAGGCACTAATTCATATCAAGGTCTAACTGAGTATAAAATTTTATTAAATTTCGAGCATTAGTTCTTGAGATAGAGCGCACACAAATTTTTTGTGACATACAGGCAGACAGACGGACAGACTCACAGACAGACATTTTCTAAAAATAGTCAAAACGTGTTCAGGACCTTCTAAACCGTATAAATCCGTCGAAAACGGAAGTCGAAAATTTTCATGAATCCAATACTTTCTTCTTGTAAAGACAGAAGAAAGTAAAAATACGTCATACATAAGTTCCCTTCTTCGCAGGTGTAAATGTATAATATATTTTTTTCTCGGGTTTTATCTTATTCATTTTGGGTAAACAAAAAACAGTGACCGGAAAAAATGCTATTGGATAAATGTGACATAAACTATAAAAACGGAAAAAAAGGTTACCGGGGAAAAGGGACAAGGAAAAAGTTACCGGAAAGAAGTGACAAGGAATGGATTTTGAGGATTCTTTATTGATTTAGGCGATTCATTGGTTAGGGGCTGAGCAAATATAACGTTATCAACTTTTCTGTAATTTTCGACCCCCACCCCTTCCGATATCATACGTTATCATTCCTCGAACCCCTCCCCCCCCCCGGTAATGATATCGTTATCAAAGTATATATTTTTTTTTCTAGAATTTATTTATTTTGTCTGAAGCGACATACAAAACTGGTTATATTTATGATTCAAATGAAGATAAGTCGATAAAATATCATTTTCCTTATGAAAAAATTTTATATTAAAAAACACTAAAAGAAATAGTTACTCTTTAAATGTATTTTAAAATAGATTTTTGTTACATAATGCATTCAACAATCATAAAGTTCTGTTGCATATGCCCCGAACGGAAGAGGAGTTGAAGGGCAGATAGAAATTCTTATCAATAAAGCAAGTTGGCAGAATTCCTTCTCTTTTAATTATATGTATTTAATTATTAGTATTTAATTATTAGTGCCTTTCAAATATACTTCACCTATGGTATCTCGAATCGTCTTTACATATGCATGCACAGTTAAAAAAAAGTGAGAACAAAAAAAAAAAAAAAAAAAAAAAAAAGGTAACATGCTATTTTGTACCAAAGAACTTGTTACAAATAAAGAGAGGAAATTTTGATAGGATCAAAAATGATATCGACATCAAAAAACAACCCCCCTCCCCCTAGCGATGTCTTATGGCATTATATGAAAGACCCTCCCCCCTCCCCTCTAATTTGATAACGTTATATTTGTACAGCTCATCAAGTATAAAAAGGGGTTCGGAAGGTGGGGAGGCTCTTAATTTAGGTAAATGGGTTTTTCATGCTGAATTAACAGTTTTGGTTCAATTTTTGGATATATGTTCATACTGAAATGACGCTTCCATGATAAGTTTTAGGAAATGACTTGTATCCCCCCCCCCTCCATCCACCCTAAATTAGATAAATGGGTTTTTATGCAGAATTATCCAACGTGTGTCAAATTTTGGGTATAAGTTCTTTCTAAAAAGGCTTATATATAGTATATAATGCCTGAAGAGTTTTGAAAGTTTAATGGTAAGTATAGAGGGGGAACGGGGGATGACCTCTCTTAAATTAAATTAATAGCTTTATACACAGAATTATCCGATTTGTTTGGAATTCATATATTCATTATGATAAGACGTATATCTGATTAGTTATGGGGTTCTTGTGCTTATTATAAAGGGGGCCGGGCAAGTATATCCCCCCTCGAATTAGAAAAATCGGTTTTTATGCAGAATTATCCGATGTGTTTCAAATTTCAAATGCAGGTTGTATCTGATAAGGTGAATAGTTTTAGGGGTTTAATGGCTAAGTATAGAGGGGAAACAAAAGAATACGCTCCCCTTAAATTATATAAACGTCTTTTTACGCAGAATTATCCGATTTGCTTCATATTTTAGATATAGGTTCATTGTGATAAGACGTATCTCCTATTAGCTATGGGGCTCTTTTGCTAATTAAATAGGAGGGGGGAGGACGATTACCCCCCCCCTAAATTAGATAAATTGGTTTTTATGAAGAATTATCCAATGTATTTCAAATTTTCGATATAGGTTATTTCTGATAAAGTGGATCCATGAATAGTTTTAAGGGTTTAATGGTTAACTAAATAGGGGGGAATGGCGGATAACCCCCTTAAATTAAATAAATGTTTTTTTTTACGGAGAAATTTCAGATTTGCCAAATTTTGATGTAGGTTCATTATCATAAGGCGTATAAGCTAATGAATGTTGTTAAAATAGCGCGAGATGCAGCAGTCCATTTAGGAAACACTTACGGGGGAAGAAGCTTTTTTTCGACATTTAACGGAGGGGGATGTCCGGTAGATATTGTGGACGTCTAGTCTCTTAGGAAATTTGTCGATCAGGGGATTTCTTGGTAAAGGTTTGCCGCAAAAAGACCCAAGAAAGATAAAATAGCGAGTTGAACGCAAATAAATGTCAATAACAGATAAAAAAAAATTTTATTTAATGATTGAAAACAATTATGTCAGAAAACACTATAACACATTTTACCCTTTTCTTATAATTATTAATTACTTTTTTCATTCAAAATGAATATCTATCATATAAAACTGAATTTTTATTAATAAATATTCCATATTACACATCACAAAATATAGCACAAAACTTTTAAAAACACATGTTAGAAAATTATAATGTACAAACTATGTTGTATATCACGAACGAATAAACTAGTGAAATTTGTAGTAATAATAATAATTTTTTATTGTTAGATTATGTTAGTAATTAGAATGTTAATTGTTTAAAAACCTGCAGTTCTTGATAGGTCTTCAATGTTTGAACGCATAACAAATAAAATAAAACAAAATAAAATAAAAGCAGATTTTTTTTTAAAAAAATACTTTATTAAAAACAGGATATTTTTTTCTTTATAAGGATATTTATAGAATAATGAAAAATGCCATGCAAAAACATAAACCACGGTTTTAAATGCGAACACCTATTAAGGATATATATATAAACCCTTAAAACTTTTCAGGGATTCACTTTATGAGAAAGAACCAGTATCCAAAATCTGAAATACGTCAGATAATTGTGTATAAAAAACAATTTATCTAATTTAAGGGGGGAGGGGGTAATCGCCTACAGTCCCTCATTTTTAATTAGCAAAAGAGCCCCATAACTAATCAGGAAAACGCCTTATCATAATGAACCTACATCAAAATTTTAAGCAAATCGAATAATTCTGCGTAAAAGCCATTTATTTAATTTAAGGGGGTTATCCTCCGTTCTCTCCTCCATTAAACCCTTAAAACTTTTCAGGAATTCACCTTATCAGAAAGAAACTATATTTAAAATTTCAAATACATAGGATAATTCTGCTTTGAAACCGATTTATCTAATTTTAGTGAGAGATTTGAGCCCGTCCCTCCTTTATAATAAGCAAAAAAAAAAAACATAATTAATCAGAAATAAGTCTTATCATAATGAACCTATGTCCAAAATTTCAAGCAAATCAGAAAATTCTACTAAAACGCTATTAATTTAATTTAAGAGAAGTTATCCCTTGTTCTCCCTCTATATAAGCTTTATCAGAAAAACCTATATCCAAAATTTTACACACGTTGGATAATTCTGCATAAAAACCTATTTATTTAATTTCCCAAAACCGATCCCAAAACTAATCAGGCAAGCGTCTTTTCTGTATAAAAATATATCCAAAAATTGAACCAAAACATAGTTAATTTAGCATGAAAAACCCATTTAACCAAATTAAGATCCTCTCGCCGATCCCTATTTCATACTTAACCAATAAATTTTCAAAAATCAAGAACGAAACCCCAAAATCGATTCCTTGTCACTTTTTCTCATGTAACTTTTTTTCCAGTAACTTATTTTCCGGTCATTTTTCCCTAGATTCTTCATTTTGCATAGATGATCAGTTTAAAAGAAATTTAAAAGAAATTTCCAGTTTTAAGTTTAAAAGTAGATGCCGTCATAGACAATGTTCTTTTTTACATGCCTTTAACTCTATTTTAATAAGCCTAGAAATTTCCGATTTTTTAAAAAGAATAAAGTTTAGTGTTTAATTGTCGAATAATGGCGATTTATAATTATATGCCTTTTTTGCAAAAATTTTTGGACAAAGCCAAACTTAATTATTTCTGAACAGACTTGGCGCCGATGAAAATATAATTATCATTCAAGTTCATTCAACAGTTATTTTGGCACATGAAGACTAATAATAATGAAATCAGTCCCGGCTACGAACGGAAAAAATAAGTTAGGCTCGATCCTTCAGAAAAAAGTTGAGGCTCGAGCCCCGGCCGGAAAGATAAGTGACTAGATCCCGCCCGAGTCTTCAGAATAAAGTAGCCTGGGCCCGGCCCATGCAGATCTCTAATTCCTATTGGAAGATTATTTTCAATTAACTTGCTTGCATTTTGAAATTTGTGTATATATATATATATATATATCTCCCCCTTTTTATCTTTTTTGATTTTGGTAGCAGATATTTTCCAAAATGATACTTTCATTTTCAAAAGCGGTTTTAAAGTGGAACTAACTTCTGAATATCTTCTGAATATCTGCAACCAAAATGGAAAAATGAGATAAAAAAAGAGCGATGTGGAAAAGGACCTCACCTATAATATGAAAATAATAATAATAATAATAATAATAATGTCAAAATGCAAATGAGTTATTAGAAAATAACCTCCCCATAGGAATAGCATTAGTTCGCAAGTGTCTTCGCTAGCGGAAACAAGAACCACAGTAACAGTGACATGATAATGAATGATAATGAATTATGGAAAAAACTAACTGATTCCTTAAAGAAGAACACTTAAAATATAATATATGATAAAATTAAAAATTTTGAAAATTACCAAAAATTTAGCATTCTGTGTGAGGGAATGACTGCTAATAAAAATACTTCCTGATTTTCTGATTGAAAAAAATTCTAGAAAATTAACAAAAACTTGCATCACCAATTTATGTTGTTGGACTGACAAGTAATCAAATTAGCTTCCTCACTGTGAAGGATGATAGACTGCTGCTCTTCTTTAGTGATAGGATATTTGAGATAATAGCAATGTGTGAAGGAATGATGGTCTAACATGGGGAAACTACATATAATTGAGTAGACTATCTAATAATAGTAAATATATATATATATATATATATATATATATTATATATATATATTCATTACTTTTTGTGAAGTACCAATTGGGAATTTTATTTTGCTTAGTGTGTCTTTAATTATTTTTATTTCTGCATGGAAAAAATCAGACATTAAAGTATGGTAGTATGGGTTGGGGAAATGTGAGGGAATGATATTTGCATGATATAACTTATATTTTTAAACATTAAATTTGTATATTTTTAAATTTTAATTCATGACCTTAATAAACAAGCTTTATATTTTCTAATGAAAGTAAAAATAAATAAAAATAAAATGAAATTTAGAGCATTTATATGGCTGGGAATCACTTTTTGCTGCATTGTAGAGAATAACACTTATGTTGATCTTTAATAATAATAATTACTGTATTTATCACAGACTTTATCAACTTTTTAACTCGTGATTTAAATCATCCTATTTATAACAAATAATGATCTAATCTATTTCGAAGGCCTTTTTTTCTGTTCAAATGATAAATTGTTATTGTGCGTTTGGACAAATATTTCGAAAGAAAAATTTTAAAACTGTACAAAAGTCAAAGAAAATTATATCAAAATCGCCTCTCATAAAAAATACTGCTATTTAAGATTGAAAAAGAAAGAAATTGAAAAAAAAAAAAAGTACAAAATTAAAATAATTATTCAGTAACAGTCTCTTTCCTGCATTCTCACTATTTCTTTTTTATATAGAAAAAAATAATAAACGTTTTTAATGTCTATATGCTTTCCATTGCATCAACTATTGTCAATAGCTGCTTGCAATGGAAAGCATAAACTTGATAATTATTGTTATAATAAATAACAATAGTTTGCTTGTAGTAGTAACAATCATTTTGCTTGGAAAGAAAAGTGTGTGCTCGAGAGCGATTTTTTTTTATGTGTAACAAAGTATTTTTACAGCAAAACCAATTTTTTTTCTATATTGCAGTCAAGATTAGCTTTATATATTTCAATTAACATTTTTTAAAAACCAATGTATTATTTACATATCATTATATATTCATCATTACATATATATAATGATCTTTTAAATAATATTATAAAAGTGGGATACATTGGAACATACTTTGATGGAAGGGTGGAACTCGATATATTGGTAATAGTGGTGAATATTGTACGGAAAACAGTGATTAAGGGGGGGGGGGAAATGTTACCGTTACGTTTTTTGAAAAGGATTTTTTTTTTCTAGCTTTGACTTATATATATATATATATATATCAGAAAAATCTATCGAATTTTATATTTTTGAGCTTTAATTACGTATTATTAATGTTTTCCGTATTTTCACAAAATAGAAACAGACTAACAGATTTAAAATGTATTTGAATTTTTAATAATATAAAATTCAAAACAAATTTGCATGCTCTTTTCAAAGAGATAGTTATGCTAGATATTTATTTTTAGAATTCTAAAAATAGACTAAGTATTTTTTTTTTTTTTTTTAGACTTTTAATGTATTAATCATCTAGTCACGTGTTTATTATTGAAGGTTGTACAAGGATTTAGTATTTGATTACTATAATTTAACAGCTTAATACACGGCTTATAACATAACTGAGAGATAATACTTGATGGAAATAATAGTCTATTCTAAGCAAAACGGCTAAATTTGTGTACTAAGAACATTTTTTGGAAAAATATTGTTCACATTTTCCAGTTTATATATATGCATATATATTTTCGTATAATTCCCTCTTAATAGTTTTTCAATAATAATAATAATAATAATAATAATAATAATAATAATAATAATAATAATAAACGAAAGTATTAGAAAACAAAGTGTAAAAATACAATCAATATAGATATATATTAGTCTTAAAAAATTGTATAAATACAATATCGAAAAAAGCAAAACTTTTGAAGATTGTGCTATTTTATAAAAGAATTCAAAACTTCAAAGACCTGGTTACTAAATAGTCAGACTTAGTCGCAGATGAGCAGATTGAAATTAATAAAATGATTTGTAACAAAAAAATTTGAGATTGGAAAAAAAAAAAAAATATGCTGCAATATCTAAATAACAAGAACTAAAGTTATTGCTATCTAAAGTAAACTGTATGGCTGCGAATCTAGACTTATCATTTCGGAAGGGGCTAAAATACTGTAAAAAATTCTGAAAAGAAATATCAAAAACGTTAATATTTTTGCTTTAAACAGAGTTTTATGATTTCGGTAATGCACACATTATACAATCAAATCTGCTAATTTGGAATTTGCATGGGATTGGATTTTCGCTTTAAGCAGGCTCTCGTCTTAACTAGTAAAAATTTACGGCACGTAAAGAGAGCCTGCGTATATCTGACATTTAGATGATATTGTTATTTTGTGGTCTCAGCAAAAAAAAAAAAAAAAAAAAAAAAATCTTTTAATGAAAACCTGCTGAAAACGGAATATATTTACAGTTCCTTTAAAATTCATTTTTTTTTTTAGATTTCATTACTTTTTGATAAACTTTCATAATTAATTTTTCTTTTTGAAATTTAAGTTCCCACCCCCTGAATATGCCACTGCAGTCTAGTAAAAAAATGAATAAATCTCATCTTTATTTGGAAGCCAACTTTCCAAATTTCCGATTGTATAATAATAATAGCAAGTATAAGCAAGTATAGCAAGTATATACTTGCATAATAGCAAGTATTTTCGGGAAATGCATAGTGTTATCTGATTTTTGAATGCTTAAATAAAAAGGTAATTAAAATAAATGAATAAATAAGTAAATAAATAAATGAAAAATTCTGCAGAAAATTTTCCATGAATTATATAGATTAAAGAAGTTAATATAAAAAGTAAAGAAGAAAAATAAACTTTAACACAAATAACATTAGATTTGAATATTACTTAAAAATAAATATTTAAAAGGAAAAAAATAATAAATCTATTTTAACGCTAAATATATTGTTTTATGTAGTAATATGTGAATAAATTTAAATGGGAATAAAATATCCATTCAGAAATTATTTTTTTTAAAAGTATAAAGTTCTGTTTAATTCAGTCAATCCTAATTTGTTAAATCTAAAATATAACTATGGTTGATATTTTCAATGTAACTTCACTCAAATTTTAACATCTGTTGGCTCATAGTTAAAAGATGCATTTCCATGTGTGAAGGTCATTAACGAATGCTTTCAATAGGTAACGCCAATACATAAGTCCTGAGGCAATGCAGCCATTGAAATAAAAAAGGATATGTCACATTTGAAGATTGAGTGGTTTATGTTAAATGAATCGGCATGGGGAGAAACACCTGACTTGATACTAGTAGCTTTTTAGGTGCGTTCGTAATTATATAATACGTAGCACCTATAGTGGTCGTTCAGTCCGTCCGTCTGTCCGTCCGTCTGTCCGTCCGTCTGTCCGTCCGCATATAACAACGCAAAAACTACCCAACCGAATCGTTTGAAATTTAAAATACATAATTATTACATAATTTTGTCGAGTCATTTCAAATTTTATGAAACTCGGATGCATAGATCATTTATAGGGGCAATCAAAAGTATTCCATTACATTACGGTCAATGGGGAAAAAAGTTTCAAATGCCTTTTAATCGTTTGAAATTTAAAATACGCAATTATTACATAATTCTGTCGAGTTATTTCAAATATTTTGATAATCGTGTGTATAGATCAATTACAGGGGCAACCAAAATTATTCAATTACATTATGGTCAATTAGGAAAAAGTTTCAAATATATTCTATATGTTTGAAATTTAAAATACATAATTATTACATAATTTTGTCGAGTTATTTCAAATTTTATGAAACTCGGATGCATAGATCAATTACAGGGACAATCAAAAGTATTCCGTTACATTACGGTCAATGGGGAAAAAAGTTTCAAATGCATTTTAATCGTTTGAAATTTAAAATACGCAATTATTACATAATTCTGTCGAGTCATTTCAAATGTTTTGATAATCGTGTGCATAGATCAATTACAGGGGCAATCAAAAGTATTCAATTACATTATGGTCAATTAGGAAAAAGTTTCAAATATATTCTATATGTTTGAAATTTAAAATACATAATTATTACATAATTTTGTCGAGTTATTTCAAATTTTATGAAACTCGGATGCATAGATCAATTACAGGGACAATCAAAAGTATTCCGTTACATTACGGTCAATGGGGAAAAAAGTTTCAAATGCATTTTAATCGTTTGGAATTTAAAATACGCAATTATTACATAATTCTGTCGAGTCATTTCAAATATTTTGATAATCGTGTGCATAGATCAATTACAGGGGCAATCAAAAGTATTCAATTACATTATGGTCAATGGGGAAAAAGTTTCAAATAAATTCTATACGTTTGAAATTTAAAATACATAATTATTACATAATTTTGTCGAGTTATTTCAAATTTTATGAAAATCGGATGCATAGATCAATTACAGGGACAATCAAAAGTATTCCGTTACATTACGGTCAATGGGAAAAAAATGTTTCAAATACATTTTAATCGTGTTACACTCATGCGGACTTAATAAAATTTATATGCAATTATAAAGTACATATTATAATATACATCATACATAATTTGTGGTGCAAAGAACATTTGTTATTGATTTACAAGGCCACACAAAAGTATTCCATTACATAATGGTATAGGGAGAACATTGTTTGATGAGCGTTTTAATTGTAATTCACTATTTACAATTTTATGAGATTGATATATGAAAGTAATATTTTTAAAACTTCGCTATCGTAAGAACGTACCTAATTTGCTACGCTTCACGTGCAATTTCCAACTTGTTTCTTAGTGTTCTCAACTGGTCCGCTCAACAAGCGCAAAACGCTTTAGCACTTTTACAAATTCATTTTGTAACAGAAAGATATAAAATTGGAATGCCTGGCTTGACTATGGAAGCAATTTCGAATTAAACTTAGTTTTCCTTTTTATGATAATTAAATTACCTATCCAGTTCTAAGCTATCACGTGATCACCCTTTTTCTGCTTTTGTCGGGAAATGTGCTTAAAAATGTCAATTTTGAGGGCTTGTTATGAAAGATTTATTGTGTTTAAAAAAAAAAAAAATAAATAAAAACAGAAAATTGAGTGCAATTAGACAGTTTCGGTATACCAACACCTGTTATTTTCATGCATTTCCGGACAAAAATAAATTAAAGCATATGTCACAAAGTTGTCCTTTTAGATTTAAAAACACCCTTAATAGAAACATTTTTTTTTTTTTTTTTTTTTTAGTAAATCGCTCGTATAAAAATGAAAATAAAAAATTAATACACCAAAATCAATTTTATTTGAGGCCAAATTGCTATGCTAAAATTGAATCTAGCATAATGCATAATAATATAAATTATTATGCATTAATATTATGCATTAATATGCTTAAATAATATAAATATAATATAATTACTGCATCATAAAATACAATATATGATATAATATTATATTATATATACATAATTATTCTATATTCATTGCAGATGTTGAATTGCATTATTTTATAATGATTATTATAAAATAATGCAATATTAGTTTATATTAATTTGATATGCAATATTAGTTTTTATTAGTTTTATTAGGTTATATTAGTTTTTTTTTTCTTTTTTTTAGCACAACTTATAAAAGATCTATGATTTTTTACGAGTTTATCAACTTCTAAAAACATTCATAGATAATTAATTTCATTTTTTTTTTGGGGGGGGGGGGGGAGGTTCTCTTTTTTATTACCGATGTGGTTGTATCTTTGAAAAGTTGTACCTAAGGGTGTATTCGAAAAAACGCTTTTCCACCTTCAGCAGCCCAAAATCTCCCGATACAATTTCAGACATATTTTTAAAAGTAGAAACATGAAATTTGCTGAGGGGATTTTTGAAGGGACGTATAAGGTGCCGTGTAATGTCTTTTTACGCTCAATTCATTAGAATTTGATTTATAAAAAATTAACTTCTCAGGAAGACCCTTTCTTTCGTTCCCAAATCTCCCACGTCGGAAAAATCGGTTCAAATTGCCGTTTTTGATTGCTTTTTTTGCAACATTTTGTGCACTTATCAAAGAATTGACCTTCACGGCACCGTGTGCACTTTCTAAATAAGAGAATCTGCGAGTTTGATGTGTTTGAGAGCAAAAGAGAATTCAAAAATAAATCGGAAAAGAAGCAGTTTGAATCGAAATACACCCTTAATAACTTTGGTCTTCCTTCCAAAGGAAAAAAAAAAAAAAAAAAAAAAAAAAAAAAAAAAAACTGGTTCCATATTTCTGTCAGGGAAAGTTCGAACGTTTTTAACATAGATAATTCAAGCAATAGTTGTTAATCTTTTTCAAACGGTCAACAAAGATTTTCTTCTCCCCCCCCCCTCACTTTAAACAGAAGGTAGTTTCAAAGAAGAAACGATTCAAAATTGTCTATTATTAACGAATCTAGGAAAAAAAGTGACCGGAAAAAAAGTTATCGGAAAAAAATTAACATAAACTACAAAAGCGGAAAAAAAGTGACATGGAAAAAAAGTGACGCGGAAAAAAAATGACAAGGAAAAAAAGTTACCGGAAAAAAAGTGAAAAAGAATTGATTTTGGGGATTCATTGCTTAAGTATGAAAGGGGGAACGGGGTGGGGGGCTCATAATTTAGGTAAATGGGGTTTTTATGCTGAATTAACTGTTTTGGTCCAATTTTTGGATATACAGTAGAAGATCTTTATAACGCAATTCCATATAACGCAATTCTCCATATAACGCACAACCTTTCAGATGTAAACAATGAATTTTGCCATGAAGGAGCACCTGAATTTTAAGACTGTAAAAAACTGCTACTGTCTGAAAACTAAATTTAATGCATTAGTACAATTTTACCTCCTTAATTTAGAACTTTTAAAGGAAAAAAATTATTATTACAATAAATGTTTTTGCAAATGAGCAATATAATGAATAAATTGGGTCCAGGTGTATCTGGACTATTTTTAAAACGTATATTTAACAAAATGTTGAATGATCGCAATAATAGAAAAATTTATAATCTGGATAAGGAATGCAGTATAAAGGTAATTCTAATGTATTTTTATGTGTTTCAGACATATTTGTCTATATTTATAAGGTAAATTTGATAACGTGTGATATGTGATTCATATAACGCAAAATTCTATATAACGCACAACCTTGCGTTTTTAGGTTTGCGTTGTATAGATCTTCTACTGTACGTTCATCCTGAAAAGACGCTTGCCTGATTAGTTTTGGGAAGGTACGATTACACCCCCCCCCCCCATCCGTCCTCAATTAGATGAATGGGTTTTTATGCAGAATTGTCCAACGTGTGTCAAATTTGCCGATAGGTTCTTTTCGATAAGGCTTATATATAGTATATAATGCCTGAAGACATTTAGGAGTTCTAATGGTTAAGTATAGAGAGGAAACGGGGGATAACCTTTCTAAAATTAAATTAATAACTTTTTACGCATAATTACCCGATTTGCTTAGAATTTTGGACATAGGTTCTTTATGATAAGACGTATCTCTGCTTATTATAAAGGGGGGCGAGCAATTATATCCCCCTTAAACTAGAAAAATAGGTTTTTATGCAGAATATTCCCTTGTATTTCAAATTTTAAATATAGGTTCTTTCTGATAAGGTGGATCTCTGAATAGTTTTAAGGATTTAATATCTAAGTATAGAAGGGGAATAGAATATAACCCACCTTAAATTAAATTACTTTTTACGCAGAATTATCAGATTTGCTTCAAATTTTTGTATTATAGAACCATTATGATAAGGCGTATCACTGATTACATATGGGGTTATTTTGCCAACTTAAAAATTGGGGGGGATTATCCCCCCCCCTTAAATTAGAAAAATGTTTTTTATGCTCACTTATCTGATATATTTCATATTTCGGATATATGTTCTTTCTCATAAAGTGAATCCCGGAATAATTTTAAATGTTTAATGGCTAAGTAAACACTGGGGGAACGGATGATACCCCCCCCCCCCCTTAAATTAATAAATGGCTTTTTACGCAGAATTATCTGATTTGATTCAAACTTTGATTGGGCGTTCATTATGATAAGGCGAAGTCCTGATTAATTGTGGGTTATCCCCCGTTCATCGCTCTATACTTAGCCATTAAACCCTTAAATATATTCAGGGATTCACTTTATCAGGAAGAACTTATATCCAAAATTTGAAATACGTTGAATAGTTGTGAAAGAAAAAAAAAACAATTTATTTTATTTAAAGAGTGGAGGATTAATCACCCGCTTCCCCTATTTAATTATCAAAAGAACCCCATAATTAATCAGAGATTCGCCTTCTTATAATGAATATACATCCAAAATTTGAAGCAAATCGGTTGATTCTGCGTAAAAAGCCATTGATTTAATTTAAGGGGGTTCATCCCCCGTTCCCCCTCTATACATAGCCATTAAACTATTCAGGAATTCACTTTATGAGACAGATCCTATATCGAAAATTTGAAATACATCGGATAGGTGTGCATAATTTTTTGAAATCTAATTTAAGGTGGGTATAGTAATCATCCGCCCTCCTTTTTAATTACCAATGGAACCCCATAACTAATCAGAAATACGTCTTATCATAATGAACCCATGTCCGAAATTCGAAGCAAATCGGATAATTCTGCATAAAAAACCATTTATTTAATTTAAGAGGGGTTTCCTCCATCTCCGCTTTATAGTTAGCCATTAAATTCTTAAAACTATTCCGGAATTCACCTTACCAGAAATAACCTATATTTAATATTGAAATACATGGGATAATTCTGCATAAAAACATATTTATCTAGTTTGAGGGGGAGAATTGCTCATTCCCCCCCTTTATAATAAGCAGAAGAACCCATAACTAATCTAAGATACGTCTTATCATAACGAACTTATGTCCAAAATTTTAAGCAAATCTGATAATTATGCGTAAAAAGCCATTAATTTAATTTAAGAAAGGTTATCCCCCGTCCCCCCCTGTATACTTAACCCTTAAACTCCTAGAATCTCTCCAGGCATTTTATACTATACATAAGCCTTACGAAATTGAAATGCGATGTATCAAACGCGAACAATATATTTACCACTAAAATTGTTGTATATAGTGCTTTTTCCACGCCAAAACATAAAAGAATTCTTAAATATGACAATCCGTGAACGGTAACTGCTGTTTTAAATAATGTATATTAAAATTTTATTTTACACCAATAATGGAAACAACAAACTACAGTCGTCCCCGTTTAAACGAATATTGATGGTTTCAGAAGAAATATTCGTTTAAGCGGGGTATTTGATTAAACGGGGAACACAGAAATGTGATATTTAATGCGCAATAAAAAGATAAAACGACCATCTGCAGCATAATTAATTAATAGCATAATAAAATCGTTAATATAATAACGTAAATTAGTAAAATAAATGCAATTTCTAATATAAAGTAAGTACGTAATAATATAATATCAGTTATGTAACTGTATGATTTACATTAAAATTAATGTAGTTCAATGGAATTTGGTTAAAACTTTGCTAGCACAAAAAACGTGGATGCGTTTTTAAGCGTTAGCACACGCCTTCTGCTAAATCATAGCGCCATTTATTAACGAAAATTTCGTTTTTTTCGCTAAACCTATTCCAGTGCATATTGTTATGAAAACTGGAATTATGCTCCCTCTTTCAATCCCAATTTCCATTTTACCTCTCTTATTTTTGGACATATTTGTCATTGTGTTTTATATTGGAACCTTACTTCTGCTACCTGGACTTCTGTTTTCTTATTTAACGCTTCAAAAACTGCAGTTTTTCATAAAGGTTTCTTTCCATTTAAAATTCATAGGTAGCTTTCCATTTAAAATTCATAGCAACGCCTTTTTCCGAACAAAACCGCGACTAAACTTAAAAATAATCCATTGACCAACTTATTTTACTCATTCGCAGAAAAAGGAAGGGAGATCATTTAACCTGTCCATTATACACCTGCCAGCCGAAATCGTTGCAGGAAGAACTGATAATTTGTCTTCAATGGAAATGAGCCGAAAATGACCAAAGGTGAAGAAAAATTCAATATGAAACGTGTTTTTCGCGCCTGTTTTCAAACATAGGTCACCCAGATGGTATTCGAATAAGCGGGGAGATTCGCGAAATTTATTCGGTTTAAGCGGGGAAAATTAACACAGATCCAATGACGATAAATTCGGTTCCGGAGAGTTCTATTCGAATAAGCGGGGTATTCGATTATCCGTTACCCGATTAAGTGGAGAGGACTGTATCTAAGAGTGATTTGGCTTTTGACAGAATTTTCTAAAGATGAAATTCTCTGACAATACATATAATGCGTTTCCGTCCCAAAAAATAATTTTTAAACATGTAAAGGAAAAAATACACAAAATCAGTTTACCACTTTAAATTTACACAAAACCTGTTTCTACATAATATTATTTTTATAAAATAGATAAAGTACACAAACTTCCAAAATTATAATATCTTATTTAAAATATTTGGAGAATGCTTTTCTTTGAAATAAATTACAACCGAAAAAAGTATTATTCTCAAGCGAAATTTTTAACAAGCAATTTTTTTAAAAGATGGAATGAATTCAGTTAACCATGTAATATATTATAACATAGAAAACATACGTATTATAAAGTATGCCGAATTGAGAATTGTCCAGAAACAGTACATCACAGTGCATTCAAAGTTTTGACGTATTCTTGTAAAATTTATGTATAATATAATGACTATCTTTAGTGTAAAAAGTAATACTTCCAACATTTAAAAAATAATTCAAATTTAGTGCCGATTCAGAACATTTTTAGGAATTCGTAAATCCTAGTGCATTCAAGCTTTGTATATAACCCTGTAAAAATCTATGTATGATACAATGACAGAGTTCTTAAATTAAAAAGGGTAACTTTATAACATAAGTTTTATTTTATTTTTGTTCGGATATCCACGAAAGTAGTAGGTATTGTTGTTTAGAAAATACCTAGTTTTATTCACTTTCCTGTTCTTTTTCTTTTCTTTTTTTTTTCTTTTTCTTTTTTTTTTTTTTTTTGGTCAAACATAATAGAGTTTTCAGAAAACAGTGCCAATGTGGGTTTTTTGAACCGACATCCTGCGCGAAGAGAGAAAAACAGGTCAGCAAGAAGGAGAAAAACATCTTTGTCATGTGATTGCAAACGCTTATAACTCAGTAGGTAATTTATTCATCAAAAAATAGAAAACACAGTTCGACTCCGAATTGCTTCCATAGTCTGGCTTTCTAATTTTATATCTTTCCATTAAAAAATAAATTTGTAAATGTGTCAAAACTTTTCACACTTGTTGAACAAAGCAGCAGAGTACATCCTTTAATGTGTTAAGTAATTTTGCGCATATTACTAAGATGTTAAATATGATGCTGATGCAAAATATTTTACTGAAAAAAGGAATGCTAATATATTCAAACTTTTGTTGTATGGCTGCAAAATTTGTCTGAATAACAATTTTAGCATATGAAGTAATATTCCCTATTCGAAAACCATATCTAAATTTCTTGGCGTCGTTTTGGAATGTTTTAAGGAAACAATAAATGATATCATGTTCGAACTTTAGACGTA
Source organism: Maratus speculifer (assembly GCA_964019185.1). Lineage (NCBI taxonomy): Eukaryota > Metazoa > Arthropoda > Arachnida > Araneae > Salticidae > Maratus > Maratus speculifer. Next base: position 167,992,159 of record OZ025290.1, read on the forward strand.
TAGTGTCCCTGTAAAAAAAAAAAAAAAAAAAAAAAAAAAAAAAAATATATATATATATATATATATGTAATAAAACGACGACGATGTTCTATAATAGTGTATAATCACTAATAGAATACCATGTTGGTTGTAGAATACTACTATTCACTAAGATTCAATAGTGGGATGAGCAGTCGTTCTGGTAAGTGGATAAGCCATGGATTTGTTCTCCTAGGAGTTTCTCCAATAACAATGCAAGAAAATCAGTGTTTTAGTTCTTTATTATTTAGAGCACGAACTTAAGTTACTCCACAGATCACCGTTCCACACATCTATCACTACGGCCTTCGCTCACTAAGCTGCAACATTCCGGCGTTCTACAATCTCGGAAAAAATGACATTTCTAATTCAGCGGAGAAATAAAACGCGCAAATTGATAGTTTAAAGAAAAGGTGCATTCTACTCTCCTGAAAAACCAAATGAAAAAATCATTTTCACGACAAAACTAGCGCCCTCCTACTCCGCGTCAATCATTTTAAAAATCCAATCAGGATGGACTCGAGCCTCTAACGGACAAAATGATCAATTCTAATTGGCCGTAATAGGCGGTCTACTGGCAAGAACTATATTTTTTCCTCGGAACACTAAGCCCTTTAGCAACGCGTAGTAACACTTGTCACGCGATGTTAAAAAATAAAAAATAAAATTAAAATCGCAGGAATATGCCAGAAAGTAAAAAGCTTACGAAATACTTCCCGCCTTTTTGAGAAGCAAGAAATAATTTATTAATAACTAAAGTAAGAAAAAGAATTTTAGCTGTTACAAGACGAAACTAAGATTGAAATATGTTCCACAAATTTAGAATTGAAGCTAAGAGAGAATAAAAAAAAATGGCGCAAATTTTTTTTTTTTTTTATTACAAATCCCCCCTCCCAGAAAGACGGGTGAAAAAGTAGGTCTGAGACCTGCAATTTCACAGAAAGGGAGATGATGCAGACTTAGCTCACGAAGTTGTTGATATAAGTAATAATAATTAGATACTGAATAAAAAAAAAATTTAAATTAATTTCTCTTTTTTATATAGAATTCAAATTTAAAAACACCAAGGTGATGCGTGGAATAACTTCAAATTCAAATACAATAAAATAGGCTTCAATACAAATACAAGATATAATCTTGTTTAAAGTACACATCAAAAAGTAATTTGAAAATATAAGCAATTACCCATAGTAATAACATAAAAATGAAACATAAAAATGAAAAACAATAACGTTAAATTCTTTTTTAACAATGTCAAATCTAGAAATCAATTTTTAAAAGTTTATTTCAAAAATCTTCTTAAAGTCATATTTGGAATGGCATAGTTCATTACCTCATTTTAAGGATGTCTAATTCATTTAACTGTCCAAATTCATCAGCTAACATTATAATATTAGTTCAGTTTTTGTGTGAGTAAGTCCTTGAACATTCATAACAGTTCCATTTTGGAATCTTTGTGAAAATACTTTTATAATTGTATTTTTAATTAATAACACATTTTATAATATAGTAATAATAAAATTTAACAATGTAAATAATAAACAATATAATTAAGAAACATAATAAGGAAAAATATCAATAATAATAAATATCATAAGTGTAAGTAAATCTCATAATGGGTATAAGTAAATCTCTTAATAAGTAATAATAAATATCACAAAAGACATTCTTTAAATACTTAATCTCGTTTATCTCATCTCATATTTTTGGGATGAAATATAGAGAGAAGTGGAATAAAATAAAAAATGCAATCAACTATGAAATCATTTACTTAATCTGGTAATCCGAGTACAGGATTAAGTAGGAATATGTACAAAAAAAAAATTAAAATATAATATGATAAATTAAAATAAAATAAAGATAAATAAAAATTTTGTTCATGTTTGAGAATGCACGTGACCTTTAAACTACTAAGATTCTTAAAAAGAAATATTAATAAATGATAAAAATAAAAAACAAGATCTATTCATGTCAAATAATTACGCAATAAATATTCTCTCGGTGTGATAAAACATTGCAAGATGCAAGTAGGAAAGAGAAAAAGAAACAAAATTATATTATAATTGACATGTACTTGGACTGGAATGCAGAAGCAAAGAAAGAGAGAAAGAAAAAAAAAAATATTAAAATAAAGTGATAAAAATTTTGTTACTTGGCAAATAATTAATTTAATAATTGATAGATTAAACTTAATATTACAAATAGGTTCAGTTGAAAGAAAAAAAAATATTCTAAGTAGAGTAATTCAGTACAGAATAAGAAATTTCCACTTTGTTCGTCTACGCCGGCATAAATAAACAAATATAAAAATTTCCAGACAAGTGACACTCTCGCTGCAGTCAAGAGATATCATTGCCACTCTGTGAGAATTACAGGATATTATCTGAATTAAAATATGAAAAGAAATTTACTGTTTAAGAGAAAAAATTAAAATAATAAACTAGAGATATAGTTTAAGCTACAGTTTTTACCTGAGTTTGTTGTTGTTGATTAGGGGGTTGTTGCTCATGACTTAATTTAAATTTATCAGGGGAATAATAAGGCCTTAATTTAGATACATGTACTATTTCTGAACTTTTGAACTGGTTTTGCCTATCAATTTCAAAATTTACTTCGGATAATTTGTTAAGAATTTTATAAGGGCCACTAAATACTTGTGACAACTTTCTAGTATTAGGGTACTGAAATTCTTCATAGATAACTAGATCTCCTATTTTAAATTTTGGTTCGATATAATCTTTATCATAATATCTTTTATTTTTTAAATGAAATTCATCAGTTCTTGTTTTAGCAATTTTAAGTGCTTCATGAACAGGGGGATAATAATTTTGTTGTAAGGGGGAGTCATAGGGTAATTGGCCAAAAAGTAAGTACGCAGGTGGAAATTTGGTAATAGAATGGGGTGTATTATTATATTCATTAATTACCTCAGTTAAAAGCTTAGTCCAGGGAATTTTAGAGGTAGTGGAGTTTACTTTAAATTTTAATCTAGTTACTATTGTCTGATTTACTCTTTCACATTTCCCATTCGTTTGTGGATGATGGGCAGTGGTCAAACGTTGTTTAATATTATGATTTCGCAGGAATTTTTTTAATCTTGAAGAAGTAAAAGCAGCATTCCTGTCACTAAGTATTTTTTGAGGGGACTGTACACTTGAAATCTTACTAAAACAGAATAATTGTTGAGGGATTTTGATATTGAAAATTTGTTTCAGACAATTTGTATAAGTTTCTGTAGTGACACTTTTGGAAGGAAATGCCCAAACATATCTTGTGGCATGGTCTATTATAATATGGAGATATTTTTTTGTAGAATTATAATAATTGAACCCTCCTACAGTATCAACAGACAGACAGTCAAAAGGTTGATCTGTAGTGGGCATAGCTTGTAATAAGCCAAATTTTTTCTGTCTAGGTTTTTTATTTTTCTGGCAAATATCACAGTATTTAACAAAGTTAGTAATGTCTTGGGTCATATCTGGCCAATAATAGTTAGGAGAAATTAAATTTTGCATTTTTTGAACACCAGGGTGACCAAACTGTTCATGAGCAACATTAAGCAATTTTTTTCTTAGGGACATGGGAACTACCACTTTACGAAAACCTTTTCTTTTAACTATAATCAGTCCATTGTCATTAATATAATTTGATCCACACACATTTTCTTTTTCTTGCATCTCAATAATCTCTTTAACGTCAAGAAGAAAAGTAAGGGGCTTACAAAAATGAGAAATAGGGTTTCGGGACAACATGTCGGCTTCGACATTTGTAGATCCCTTTAAGTACTCTATTTTGTAATCGAACATACTTAACTTCAATGACCACCTAAATAATCGACCTCTTAAATGTTTGACATTTTTTAACCAAACAAGAGATGCATGATCAGTATGGATGGTAAATTGCACACCGTGAAAGTAATGATAAAATTTATCTAAAGTATCAATGATAGCAAGACACTCTAGTTCGGTAATGAAATATTTTTTCTCATAACTTCTCAATCCTCTAGAAAAATAAGCAATTGGATGTAAAAAGTTATTATGGTCGGGTTGTTTAAGAACTGCACCTACCGCTACCTGAGAAGCGTCAACAAACATGTGTAGGGGTAATTTTGGGTCATAAATCTTTAAAATTGGTTTAGCAATGAGGGCATCTTTTAATTTTTGAAAAGAGTTTTGACATTCAGTATTCCATTCCCAAATAGTATCTTTCTTAAGTAATTTATTTAGGGGGTGTCTAATTTCAGCATATTTGTCAATAAATTTATGATACACATTTATAGAACCAAGAAATCTTTGTAATTCTTTAGTGTTAGTAGGAGGTTTTAATTTTTTAATCGTTTCTATATTAGTATTAGCTGGAGTTAAAGTTCCATTTTGGATTTCATACCCTAGAAAATTGATTTGTTTTTGAGCAAAAGTACATTTAGATAATTTTAATTTAATATTTTCTATTCGGCATAAATCAAAAATTTGGATGAGATGCTGTATATGTTCATCTATTGATTTAGAAAAAATAATTATATCATCAAAATAATAACAAGCAAAGTCTATTTTATATTTTGTAAGAATTCTTCTAATTGTCCTGTTGAAAATTGGGGGGCCTACCTTTACACCAAAGGGGAGAACATTCCATTCCCAGAGCCCACAATTAGTAGTAAAGGCTAACTTTTCGGAATCGGCTGGGTGAATAGGTATGTGCCAATAGCCTGAGGCTAAATCTAGTGTAGAGAAATATTGGGCACCACTTAATTTGTCTAAAATTTCATCTATTCGGGGTAAAGGTTCAGCGTCATTTTTCATGATAGAATTTAATTTTCGGTAGTCAACACACATTCGGGTTTTTTTACCTTCATCTCGTTTATTTACTAACGTAACTGGAGAAGAGTATGGGCTATAACTTTCTTTAATTAACCCAGCAGCTAATAATGATTGGATTTGCTGAGATATTTCTTTTTCATCAGCAGTGGATGTACGATAAGGCCTCAAAGATATTGGTAGGTCAGATTTAAGATAAATACGCTGAGGTTCAATATTAATTCTCCCTACATCATATTTATTTTTTGCAAAAATATCTAAATAATCCCTTAAAAGTTCCCTTACATTTTTATTTTGAATAGCATTCAGATCCCCCAATAGATTATAATCATCATAATTAGTTCGCGACAAGGATTGAGGAGTTATGGTATTTCCATAATCGGGTTGCACAGTAGTATCATTTTTTATAATATCAAAATGAAGCAATTCTAAGTTATCACTGGATATGTTGACATATGGGTTTAACGAAATATTGTCTTGTAACACCTGGCTTTTTGCACAATCAATTTTTAATTTAAATTTGGCACAATCAGGTAAACCTAAAATAGCATAGTCCAAATCAAGTTGACTTACTAAAAAATTAACATATCTCTTTATATTACCAAATTTAATACATAATCGACAAGATTTATTAATTGTAAGAGTTCCTTGTGCCTGTCTGATAGTAATAGGGGTAACATTATGTAAATTACCATTTAAATATCGAACAAATTTGAGGGGTAAAATTGAGACAGTTGATCCACTATCCACCACACAATACACTTTGTTATTGCCCACATATCCAGGGATAAATAATTGTCAAATATTATTAGTAGGGGGTGGTTGAATATGAGCAGGAGTTTCAGTTTGAAAGGAATTTGTGTTAAATATACAACTCCTTTCCCAATGATATGCATTTTCTATGCCTCTGTTTAAACATATTCTGCACGGACGACTTGGGTAGTTATTCTGGTAATGAGTCGTAGGCATTCTAGGAGTGAAAAACCTAGGATTAAAATTTTGGAATGGATTGTTTAGAGTAGGTCGAGTCCAATGTCTGGGCTGAGGATTGGGATTGTGCATAGGTCTAGTTTGTTGAAAATTTCTATTGCTGTTATTAGAGGTATGATTTGGAATCGCTGCTAATTGTTTAGCAATGCGAAACCATTCACGAGTATTGGAAGGAGGGTTAACCATCAAACAATTTTGATACTCCGGCTGAAGGCCATCAGTTAATCCCTGTATAATTAAATTTTCCCCAAGCTGAAGTTGCCTTCCAATCTCAACTTTCTTTCTAAAATAAGAATCCAAATCACTTAGATCATTTAACTTTAAGGAAGTAAATTCAGAAAATTTTGGAACTCTAACTTGAATGAATTTTTCACTTAAAATCTCGACAATTTCTTCATAAGTAGCACAATCCAAACAATCATTGATATAAGTTTTTAGCGCTTCCCCCTTTAAATATTTTGAAATATTTTGATGTTTCCACTCATTATCTTTCTTTTCTACCGAACATTCTCGATCAAAATGTTTAAACCATTTAAATATATCCATGCCCAACCCAAATTCAAAAGGGACAATATCAAGTTTATTTTCTGACATTTTTTCTTCTTTTACTAATCCTGACCTTAGTAACATGAAAGAAGGATAATTCATATGGAAAATATTTAAATGCTATACTTCAATTATTAAAATTCAATTACTATACTTCAAATACCTCAATAAATAATAATAAAAATAAATAAATAATAAATAAATAAGTAATAAAATAATAAATATCGGGTTTCCATACATGGGAAATAACAAATAATTTTAAAAACAAAAATACTTTTCTTTACGTATGGAAAATAAATTTTGCAACAGAGTATTTTTTTTAACAACAAATTAATCCATCTTTCGATTAAAAAAAAAAAAAATAAATAAATAACACCTTTAAAACTAAATAAAATTTCTATGAGCATAAAATTTCAATTGTAAATTAAGAACACATTTATTTTTTAATATCTGTAAAAAAAATCAAGAATTTAAACAAAGGAATTATCATTAATTTTCTTAATCAATAAAACAATAAAATAATAACTTACAGACATGTTCGATGTGGCCTTGTTCAAATACCTAATTTTTTATTAAACTAAACAAAAATAAAGAACTTCGTAGATACGACTCACAGGTGTAAATTTCAATTATCTTGTATTACTGATGGAATCTACCGTAGTTTCGCAACCATACAGCAGGTGTTCATTTATTATGAAATGAAAATTTATCAAAATATTTATGCACTTTTACCTAGAAAATACAGTAAATAAATAAATAAAAGAAAATGATGTTGAATTGATTTCATGCAGGTGATCTTTTGTAATTTTTATTTTGCATATCTCACAGTTTGGTTGCATATCTCTCAGTTGAAAAGTTTCTCACTAGAATGCGAGGTATATTTCACATTTAAAATATTTGTAGATGTAGATACCACACATAATTACAAACAAAACTTTATAAGACGATCTTTTTTCAGCTGAAAGGTTTATCATTTATGCACATGAAGATGTTTTTCCATGCAGGCCATCTCGTCGTAACATGGGTGGAAGTAGACGCAGATGAGGTTAAAGATGCGTGCAGCTAACATCTCAAAAACTCTGACTGTTAGTAACACACATTGAGTCTTATTGCAGGAAACAAAATTACAATATTAGTATTAACACACAGCAGCTGATCCCATCCATCTTTAGTCTTGGACATACCATTTAGATGGAAGATATAGTTATTTTTTTTTTCTGTATTAAATGTTAAGATGAAAACAATACCAGGAAAAATGTAGGAAAAACTGTAAGTGTATGAAGAGCATGCAGCTTATTCTCAAAAGTTTTACGCCGGTTCATTTTTCATCCTGCCGGCTAAAATGTAATAAAACGACGACGATGTTCTATAATAGTGTATAATCACTAATAGAATACCATGTTGGTTGTAGAATACTACTATTCACTAAGATTCAATAGTGGGATGAGCAGTCGTTCTGGTAAGTGGATAAGCCATGGATTTGTTCTCGTAGGAGTTTCTCCAATAACAATGCAAGAAAATCAGTGTTTTAGTTCTTTATTATTTAGAGCACGAACTTAAGTTACTCCACAGATCACCGTTCCACACATCTATCACTACGGCCTTCGCTCACTAAGCTGCAACATTCCGGCGTTCTACAATCTCGGAAAAAATGACATTTCTAATTCAGCGGAGAAATAAAACGCGCATCTTGATAGTTTAAAGAAAAGGTGCATTCTACTCTCCTGAAAAACCAAATGAAAAAATCATTTTCACGACAAAACTAGCGCCCTCCTACTCCGCGTCAATCATTTTAAAAATCCAATCAGGATGGACTCGAGCCTCTAACGGACAAAATGATCAATTCTAATTGGCCGTAATAGGCGGTCTACTGGCAAGAACTATATTTTTTCCTCGGAACACTAAGCCCTTTAGCAACGCGTAGTAACACTTGTCACGCGATGTTAAAAAATAAAAAATAAAATTAAAATCGCAGGAATATGCCAGAAAGTAAAAAGCTTACGAAATACTTTCCGCCTTTTTGAGAAGCAAGAAATAATTTATTAATAACTAAAGTAAGAAAAAGAATTTTAGCTGTTACAAGACGAAACTAAGATTGAAATATGTTCCACAAATTTAGAATTGAAGCTAAGAGAGAATAAAAAAAAAATGGCGCAAAATTTTTTTTTTATTTTATTACATATATATATATATATATATATATATATATATATATATATATATATATATATATATATCGACCTATTTTTACAAGCGCCTTCAAAAGCAAACAATTAAAAAAACTTTACACTATTAGATTAAATATATATATATATATATATATATATATATATATATATAGCGGGGCCCCATAAGCCCAAGCCCTTAATAGATGATAATTCGTAATAATTTATGATTATACTTGTATATGTAAAATTATTTTGTTCATCTGTTCTTAGTTAGGAATAAATTACTAATGAAATTGCATAAAGTTTTCTGAAGTTTTACTTAACCTGTAGAAGCTGACTCGTTGATTTATCGATTAAAGATGTTACACTTTAGTGGTGGATTGGATTAGTGTTGTGAATAAGTCACTTTGATGTATAATTGAAATAAATATGGTGACTATTATATAAAAGGAAAGAATACTTCAAACTAAATTTTATTAAAGGTGTAAAACAGATATTGAAATTTTTTCTGTCTGTGTTTTGACCCAGTTTGCAAAAGCCGCCATCGTATAAAGGCTAAGGATATTCGGTATCCTAAGTGATGGTATTAGGATATGGGCGGAAGCCTATGGGGTACCCCCAGTTTAGGCATAACATATACGAAGCATCTTTTTACAACACTGTATATTTTAATCCATATGTGAGCAGTTGTTTTAAAGAATTATAAAATATTTACTCTCACTGCAACATATTTGAATTGCAATAGCATTTAACTGAGAAGTTTACTGTAGCCTGCCCACTGACGTAAAAATTATCTCCGCTTTACTTCGGAGAAGTGGGGGGAGGGGAGACGCAAGAGCTTAGAAAGCCTATTTGTATAGAAAAATATCAGCATTAGAACTCAATAAATTGTCATTTTCTGTTATTTATTTATTTATTTTTTTTTTAATTTACTGGTAAACTCTGTAAAGTTTTCTAACGCCCTAACCCTTCAAACCTTTCAAATTGGAATAACGTTCTATTTGCCATTTACCGAATAAAAACAAAATGAGCTCCTTTCGTACTGAAATGGCGACTCTATTTCCTAAGGGCAAAATAATGTCTCAGTTGCTTTAGCTTTTACATTTTTATTTTATTATTAGTAGTAGTCAGGAGCTTAGCTACAGGAGAAGGCGAAGGTGCGACCCCCCCCCCCCTCCTCATTCGAAATAATCATTTACATTCGGTAATTTCACTTTTGTCCAAAAATTGCATCATTTGACGCTGTTAAGAACGCCCTCTTAAGAATTTTTAGACATATTCTAAAAAAATTATTGCAGAACAGATAACAATGTAAAAACAAATATTTAAAATATTAATAATTATTTTTTTCATTAGTAATATTCTACTCTTTGCACTATATTATTTTTCTTTCGCTCTGAATCGATTACTATTTCACTTTTCCGCTATTTTCTCGTAAAAATGCGACAAGTTTGAAAAAAAAAAAAATATTTGTCGTCTTGCTTAAAGAGATGTTGGGACTGCTCCTCTTGTGCCTCAAATTTAAATGGGGACAGGGGGTAACGAAGCCAAGGGCTCCCATAATCGGCTTTATACCGCTTTTTAACTTAAATCGGTTAATCTTTTAAATAACTAACTAATTGTTAAACTGCACAAGGCAATCGTCTTTTACTTATTTATTTTCATATTTTCATCGATCTTTGAACGCAGCTGAGACAAATAACACTTGAAAAATCACGGTAACACCTTATAATTTTAAGAGTAACTCGGTTCCTTCATAATGAAGGCAATACTTGCCTAAGTATTTAGCATTCCGAAAATGCATACGTGTGTGGAAATCTATCCAAACGAACCTACAGTCAAGAGCCACAACTGCCTTTGACTCCCTACATACTCAAATTTATAAGATTTTATATATTTAAACTAGGGATACATGGGATATTAAGCATCCATTCGGTATTCTGTCTATTAGGCCATGTTACCGAATATTCGGTAATACCGAATATCATATTATTAGGTTAAGTCGAATGCTTGATTTAATGCATTTTGAATGCAGGTGAGACAAATAAAGTAACATCTTAGAAATAATCTAATAATTTTAAGACTAACACTGTTCTTTGTTGTTAAATTTAAAGTACTTGCCTGTCCAAGTATTAACGTTTTGAAAATGCATAAAATGGAATTCCAAAATGGAAATCTATACAAACGAGCCAACAGTCAGAGCCCCATTTGTCACCGGCAACGTACACACTCGGATTTATAAGATTGTATATATTTAAATTAGGAATACATCGAATATTAAACATCCATTCGGTATTCTGCATGTTCGGCCAGGCCGAATATTCGGCTTGGATAAATATCAAAGATACATATTCTGCTTGCCGAATATTCGGTTTGGCCGAATATCAAACTACTTGGCCAAATCCTAAAGTTAAACCTTTTAAAACACATTTCTAAAAACTATTCACAATTTCTACTTTTAACTATGTACTTATAAATATTTAAAATAATTGGTTGGTTGATTTTTTTATGTCCGCCATTTATCAACAAGAGGGGTATAGGCCCTGGGGGGTATCCGCCTTGGGGGGTCTTTCTAAGGGAATTTAACCCTTATTCGAAGAATATCGCGGAAAACTCCGAACGATAAGGCCGACGGGTGCGAATGGGTTTAAACCCAGCACTTTAGATCTATCAGTTTTAGACTCGAATCTTTCGACCACTGGTAAGGCTTTTAAAAAGTAATTGGAAACAAACTTGTATTTAAATAAAATACAAGTTGAATGTAGATTCTGCTATCGCAGAATTGAGTTTCGCCTACGATTAGAAGAAAAAAAATCGATACAGGTTTTTTAGAAGGGCGACCCCGTTTAGATTGCATTGAACTAACTTCATTTTTCTTGTGTTTATCAATATAATAGCAAACATAACGGCGTGAAATACCCAATTGAATAGCAATTTCTCTCTGAGACATTAGAATTGCGGAATAATAAAGAGATACAATTTGACGTGCTACTTCTTCATTGACTAGATTCATCAAAAACGGATTTTTTCTTTAGTTTAAATACTTTTTTATAGAATCTGAGTAAAAGGAAATGCAATTTAACAATAAAACGAGTGGAATCCCGTCGAATTCAACGAGTGAAATCTTTAAAAGACCCGATCTATTTGGTTTACAAAAAAGCAAAAGTAATTACATTATTGAATCAGTATATAATAAATATTTTTACAAACTAAATGTCAAATTTGCCAGTTACAATTTTGCATGCAAATATTCGCACATCTTCAGTTAAAATTGTAATCTGAATGCCGGCGAAATCAAGAAATTTTATTTTATATGCAATGCACTCACAAAAAACTAATTTTATTAAAAAAAAAAAAAAAAAAAAAACTAATTTTATTTTTACTGTGACATTATTTTCACTAACTGAAGTCATCTGAAAGTAAAATCTCAATCTCAGTGTCCATAATGAAAAGAAATATTGAAATGTGTTATCGTTATGAGTAAAAATGCGATGGTTTAAATAGTGACGTCATTTTCTCTTCAAATGTTTTTTAAAAGTTACTATTATTAGTAATATGAAAAAGACATCCGTAATAACATTGTAATTCCCATTTATCGGGTTGCTGAATGAAATAATTTTCCTCATTTGAAATTTTTCTTATTTTGCTTTAGATATTAATTTTTATCATAAATTATTTTCTGTTATTTTATTTACATTATTAATATTATTTCTCAGTAAATATATTTTTTCTTACCTCATTTAGTGCATAATTACACGCAATCATTTTGGAAAATAAATTTTTATTATCGAGAGAAAAGCTAAAATGAGTTGCCACCATTTTGAACAAATATCGTAAAAAGCATTTAAAATTAAAAATAAAATATAAAAATGGAAATAAATTAAAAAATAACTAAAATGGGCACCACAACTACAAATAAATAGCTTTCATTTAAAAAAATAATTATCAAAATCGGTTGAGTAATAAATTCAGGGCTGATGACACGACATTTTTTGGCTTGTCTGAAAGAAATAGCATCGGAGGCTAATAATGTTTTTAGATTATTAATTTACTATTTGTAAAGTATAAGTTAAGAAAATTAAACATAAAGAGTGTTAAAATGATGATTAATTAGGATTTTCGTAGAATAGAATTATTTGATGTAGTTCTTACATTTTGTTTAGTGCATTATCTATTGCTGCTTTTCCACAAAAAAAGTTTTCTTAACAAAATAGAAAAGCTTTTTTAGCTGATAATAAGTATCAAAACAGACAAATTTCATTCAAGAAACCATAATCGTAATCTACTTTGAATGATATCATCGTATTTATTATAAACAAAATTAATTTGAAATAAATGTCTTTGAAATGTCATAATTACAGATAAAGTTGCGAATAAAAATTCAGTTTGTTTTACACCCAATATGTATAACCTAATGCATTGTACGTTTGATGAAATAAATGGATTAAAATATTGTTTCTTGTTAAAAAAAAAAAAAAAAAAAAAAAAAAAAAATATTCAAATATTTAGTATTTGATATTTGGCAAAAACCACTACGATGTGTTACCACAATCGTAGTGCGAAGAAATCGCACTAATGAAACTTGGTCTATCGGCACTTTTATCATACAACAATTGTTTTCACAGTGCTCGCTCTAAAATATAAAAAGGCATGAATATACAAGAATGAAAAATTACAATCATTCGGTAATTTTACTATGAACATTCGGTAAATCCGATGTGTACCCCACCCCCCTTTACAAACAAAATGCATTAGCTAAACTGCTGTTAATAGTATTATTGTATCTGGCTGTCTTTTCAGTGATAACATAACTGACCAGGCCTCTTTATTCTGAGGTGAAAAGCTTTATTTTTAGACGGCACATCTGCATATATGTTTCAAAGAATTTTGTCAGTAATCGCCTTAAGCTAACGAATGGTGGTTTAGAAAGCATTTGAAGATTTTTACACCGTGGGTGGAAAAAAGGGTACAACCAACTCGTTTTTCTTTCAAAAGGGTGTTTGAAAATTGACCACAGGCATTTGTAATAACCTGTTTCTGTCGCTTTTTGAGATAAAATAATTTGGGAATGGGCAATTTTTGAGGAAAGAGGGGTTCTCCTTCCTCTTTTCGCTTTCAGTACCTCATTTATCTGTGCTAATAAACAAATTACATTAGAAAATTAACAATTAAAGTTTCGTTATAACAACCTAATATTCCCTTTAAAACAGCTTCGACCGCTATTCTTTAATATTTAATTTTTTAAATTGTACTTATTAAATTATGGGTTTTTCATACATTAATAATGAGATTTAATCATCTAACGGACTTAATTAGTAGTGTGTTGCTGAATAAATGCATATAAAAAATAAAAATGAGTTTTGATTATAATTAACAAAGTTAACTAAATGATTTTTTAAAACTCATTTATCTTCGTTTGCAATTGTTAAGATTTTTGATGCATTCAGTATGTTAAACCTTTATCAAATGTGCATGCAATTGATTGAAATTCCTTCAATATAAGCATATCATTTGTGAGAAATTTATGGATAAGTTATTTTCAATAGTAATACTTTAATGTTTAGAAAAAGTAAAATATGTAATCATTCGTGTACATTATTTAACTAAAAAAATACGTAAGATTTTGGTGAAATTATTTTTCTCTAAAATTATTTATAGGAAAGAGAATAGGATGTTTAGGTTTTTTGAATATGTTCTTGTAGAAGTCTGTAGTATATAATAAAGAAAGAAATATGAGTAGTATTTAAATATGTACAATGAAATTCTACTTTTTTTTATTTAAAAAACTTAAATTTCCGTTTCCGTTCTTTAAAGTTATTTTTATGCGAATTAGTTTCATAATAATGAAAAAAAAAAAAATGTTTACGAGTAAAAAAAGGAAAAGTAAAACATCTTTTGAAATGCCTTGTCCACACATTTATATTACCAATATTATTATTATTTTATAATGACTTTTTTTACTTCCCTTATTAGTTATATAATATTTGCTGTAATCAATATGTATTATTTTTGTTAAAGTTTAATTTGTTTAGCTAGTTGCTTAAATGTCTTAATGGTTGTGGAACAATACTTCGGCACATATTCTGAAACTTCAAATGCATACATTAATGTATAAACATAAAATAAATTTTTAAATGTGGATTTTATGGGGAAAATGTCTGAACAAACATATTATATTTACAAGATATCCACTATCTTATCATATTTGCTCGTCATAATCAGAAATAATAACATTGTATTTTTCCTTAATCCACACCCTGATGAATTTTTAATTCCAGGACAAAATTCACCGCGGACAAGTTCCCTAAGGACAACAACTTTCACCAGACAAAATCCCCAAGGACAAAATTCCCACGTATTTTTAGAATTGTAATACTATCTCTACAAAACATAATTTTTCGGATAAAGATTTTAATAAAAGTAAAATAAATCCAACTGAAAAATTTTGCATATCTTACAGATTTTATTTTATTTTATTTTATTTTATTTTATTTTATTTTATTTTAAAATGTGAAAAGAAACATAATTGCACTCTTAAATAACATATGAGATAACTCAGAGAATAATTCCCTTTTGTTTTATGGTCCAAAAACTGAGCAACTGGAATCTCAGGATTTAATCAATTTTGCCAATATAATTTTGCTTTGCAAGTTATATAATAATAATAATAACTTTAAGATATATAATGCATTTATATGCCTATTATGAATCTTTAGGATAGAATTTTTGCTTTAATTTTATTTTTAAATGTACAGATAGATATTTTCTTTATTGATTGTTTTTGTCGATATATTTATTGTTTTAATTGTAACTCACCGTGTTGGAATTTTTAATAACTCGATAATTCTGTGTTCACATTGTCATAAGCAGTAAAAAGCCACAGATTTAGAGTTATTACAGCGAATATACTAATTATATATTGCATGTGCTCATAAGAAGCTATCTCATTCATCGAAATCATCCACTCGCTAATGCTAATTCTATGAAGATTTTTTTAAAGCTATCTCATTTGCATTTCAGTATTTCTCCTTTTATATTTATTTATTTGTTTATTACATGGTATAGCTGAGTTCGATCTCTACAAAGAACGCTTTATGTTTTTTTTTTTTTTTTTTTTTTTTTTCTTTTGATTGCAAGGTTTTTTATGAAGATGCTTTCTTCTATGAAACTGATTTCAAAAATGAAAAAATCCTCATTAGAAAAGAAAGAAAAAAAATCTGGTACAAAAAATTCGAAAAGATAAAAAACTGCATTGGTAGAGATTGACTCAACTATTCAATGAAAAAAAAACGCATCTAAAAATATTGAAATACAAACGAGATTTTTTTCGAATTTTTTCAAGTAGGATTAATATTTGCGAGAGGATATTTTCGCGTAATTAGCCCCTTCAGAGGCTGCTTCAGTCAAGCAAAAATAAGTGTTTGCTAATGCAATTCCTATAAAAATATATACAAAAAGATATCTCGTTTCCATTTCAGTATTTTTTGCATTGGATAACTGAGAACTAAGGCCACTTTTCCCTTTTTTAGGTGCGTTCGTAGTTATATAAATACGTAGCTATAATAGTCGTTAAGTCCGTCCGTCCGCATATAACAGCGCAAAAACTACCCAACCGAAATGTTTGATATTTAAATTATGTAATTGTTGCATAATTTTATCGATTCATTTCAAATTTTGTGAAAATTTCAGGTACAATAAAAATTATTCCTTTTCATTACGGCCAATGGGAAAAAAAATAGTTTTTAATTGCATTTTAATGATGCAATTAAATTAAAATTTTGTTATGTGCTTTCGAACATAACAAAATTTATGTGCATCTATGAAAAATATATAAAAATATACGTACTGTTAGATGAAAAAAAAAGTTTTGATATTAATTTACAGGGCTACACAAAAGTATTCCATTACATAGTGGTATAGGAGGAAGCATTGTTTGGGGTGCGTTTTAATTTTCTTAAACTATTATACATATTATGAAATTGATATACTTTGTTGAGGTTTACTGAAAGTTATCTCCTGTACAGGGTTCGTTGATTTAAATCGGCTTGATTTTAATCATGATTTAAATCACGATTTAAATCAACTGATTTTTTTAAAAAAATCATTGATTTAAATCAGTTTTTCTTTTAAATTATTTTTTAATAAATTTCAGATGAAACAAACATAATAATGTGCTTTAATATAATTTAGTTTTATATATCATATATAATCAAACAACTTTCAGAAATATAAAGCTTAAGCTTAGTAAAAACGTAAAATAAATGTAAAGTTTAGGAAAAAAATGCTTTCAAATTTCATTTGAATCAAATTATAAAACAATCTTGCAACGGTAAAGAAATCTAAACAGAAATATACTAAATATTTGAATATTTACTCATTAGTATTTAGAAAAACTTTTGCAAGTTGAGGTAAAATAAAATTGTATGACTTTATGTGCTGTACTTTGGTGAAGTCTGCTATATAAAGATTTGAGCAAAATCTGAATCAGCAATTGATTTATTTATTTAATTTAATATAATTGATCTCAGCCCTTTAGAATGGTGGAAGGTATTTTTGTTACAGTTATCGAAAAAGCTCATACTAAAAAGAGAATTAATGATCAACTAGCTTTTTACTGCAATAGATTTATCTGCTTCAATCGAACAAATGTTTTTTGCCTTTGGTTTGATGCTTTCAGAAATTAGAAATCAACAGATAAAACATTTAAACCGCTGCCATCGAAATGCTCAAGGCCAGAGGACACAAATTGTGAGGTATTCACTAATTGACTTACTTCTCAATTACGTTGGAATTCACAATAGAAAATTTTGAATAACAATTTACTTTTATTTTATTTGTGGAATATCAATCATCATATAAAACACTGAACACACTGATTAACTTATGATTAATTACTTCTTAAACATACTCATGAGAATTTGGAATCCCCTAATAAAAAAAATATCCAGATGCGGTAACACTGTAGCATTCCTTCTCTGGCTGAATTTTTATTTAGGGATTCCAAGTTCTTATTATTGAGTTTAAATAGTTATTGTTTTATAAGATGATAAATATTCCACAAGTAAAATAAAATTGCTATTCAAAATTTTCTTGTGTAAATTCCAAACTACTGAGAAGTCAGTCGATTAGTGATGACATCTCAATTTGTGTCCTCTGGCCTTAAGTATTTTGATTTTTGATGGCAGCAAGTGAACTCATTTTTCTCAGTCAACACTTAAAAAAAAACAAAAGTTAAAAACTTAGTTAAAAACTTCCAATTTTGTTTAAATTTTTTATGTGTTGCAGATGTTTTTTATTTTAATTAAAATATTGAAGGTTGAATTAATTTTTGACATCTGATTTGTAGTTTTTCATGCATTTTGTGTAATCAAGATTTTTTTCATAGCCTAAAATTTTACCTTGAAATAATATTAATCATTTATGTAAATTGTGTAATATTAGTAATAGATAATACTTATAATATGCATGTCTATGTATGTAAACTTTATATTATTTAAACAAAAAGTCACAAAATAATAATAATGTGTGGCAATTTAAAAAAAAATCAAAAAAATCCGATTTAAATCAAAAAAATCCAATTTAAATAAAAAAAATCCGATTGTTTTGATTTTTATTAAAAAAATCAAAAAAATCACGAACCCTGCTCCTGTATAATAGAAAGTAGATAGTATTTGCAGGGACACACAAAAGGAGTGTGTCATACAAAAGATTTCTGATACTATAGTATATAATACTATCACACCAATGTCTGAATATTTTTAAAAATTCTTTTTAGCACGAATGCACCTCATTTGCTACGTTTGACGTGCAACTTCTGAATTGTTTGATTTTTTTTATAGGTATTTTAAAGGAGGACATTTTTACTTCCGGAACCAGTTTCAAAAGGGAAAGTGTCCTCTTAAAAAAAATCTGCTAACGAAATCAGAAAAGTGAAAAAACGGCCTTTGTACAGATCAACCTCAGCCATCCAATGAAAAAATATTTAAAATACTGAAATGCAAACGAGATATCTTTATGAATTTCTTCCATAGGATTAGCATTAGGAAGAGGATATTTTCACGTGAGGGAAATAGTCACTTAATATATCGAACATCCAACATAAGGACTCATAAACTATAACGACCAGTTTAAAAGTCTCAAATCTTTTAAAAATCTTACAATGCTGTTTTTCATCCTGAAGAAGCAGAGACGTACCCACAGAAATAAGGAGATCGGCTAATTGCACCTAAGCCATCAATTCACTAAATTGGGAACTTTATGGATTATTTCAGCTGTCAATAATGGAATTTTTTTCAACTCACAAAAATTTTAAACACATTTTATGTACATATATAATATAATTTTTTGCTAATAATAGCTTTTAAATCACATAAAAATGGACAGCATGAAAAGGTATGTTGCACAAATTGAAAAATTGAAAAAAATAAAAAATAAATAAATAAAAGATGATAATAAAAAATTCGTATATATATTTTTTCACAAGTAATTCAAGCATTGGAAAATTGTTTAACTATTTGCGAAGAGAAAATTTTATGAAGAAATAACACTTGTTATTCAACAGTGCCATTAAAATAATAATAATAATAATAATAATAAATAAAAAAAACATTATTTTCCGTTTAAAAATATATATATTTTTTAATTTGACATAGTAGGAAAACATTTAGAAAATTATGTATGGGAGCGAATATTTTCATCAAGTTTAAACTAATTTCTCATTGACTGTACTTTCAAATGTTTCATCCTAAGATCATGCACTTGTTAGTTACTAATAAAAAATAAAATAAAATAAATACATAAAAAACATTGATTTTTTTTATAGAACTTATTTATATCTATAAAGAAATATGTCCTGGTTGATTCGCTCTCTCGTCATCAACGAGCAGCCAAAACTAATCTTGATATGTAAATGAGGTGGTCATAACCCTAGCATAAGAATTCCATTTCAAGAAAATAAAGAAAATAAAAGAAAGAGATTGTGCAGTAGAAGGTGCACACAATATCTATTTTATCTATTTCAACAATGAACACAATCTGATTTCATATGATTTCTCATATATGAAATCTGTTTACAAGCTTGGTTCGGTGTTAATCATGCTCTCACACACAGAAAAAAAAAATAATTTAAATTTAAACTTGATTTTTCAAAAATGAGTTAAGTTCAAGCTTAAATTCAAAAAGATTTCAAACGAACTCGCTCAGCTCAAACTCATTTATGAAAGTAAGCAAAATTCACTATAAATTTATATACATATATGTATTAGACTATTATGGACCAAATTTACAAAATTTTGTGAACTATTCTTTTGGGTATTCGACATAAGGTCTTCAAGAGCCCATTCCCATTTCAATTTTCCTTATCGTCACTCGGTCCGAGTTTCGTTTGAAGATTACTTTTTTCTATAGGTTGGACCAAGATGGGTCAGGACAGGATTTATTTTCCAGGGTAAGTTAAAAGTGTGCTACATTACAGTTGAAATCTGAATAGGCAAAAATTTTCCGTTCCAGTTAATATATTTTTCCAATTTTTCAAATTTCCAATAATAATTATTTAAACTTTCTGGGAAAATTTTGAAATTCCTTAAGACGGTATTAAAAAAAAAAAGTATCCATGCTCAAATACACAAAATTTTTGGGCGCATTTTCAGACTTTTTTTTAAAAATAAAAATAGAGAACTTGCTTACGAAATTTTATTATATATTATATATATATTATACTATTTATTATATAATATAGACCATGTATTTTCGTTTTTCACTAAATTTATTGCAACTTGATTTAAAAAAAGTTATCTTCCCAGTATGACCCTTTTTTCCGTTTCCAACACTATCGCTTCAGGAAATTCGGTTTAAAATACCAACTTTGACTGCAGTTTCGGCCTTATATTCGCCTTTATCAATAAATTGACAAATACGGCACGTTTCTGAATAAGTAAACCTGTGGATTTGATGTTTTCAAAACAGAAATAGATTTACAAATTAATCAAAAAGTAAGAAACTTGGATTTGAATGCACCTTAATGATATACTTATTATAAATGACGGATAAAAGGCATTAGCAGCCTGTATAGTGTTGATTGCTCTGTGCGGATATTTTTATTTTTACGTCGAGATATTTAAAGTTTTGTTTTATACGAGGAGTTCGGATAACAAAAAACAAGTATGAAAAATCATGCGTTAAGCATAGATTATGAAATACTTTCCAACACTTCCTGAAATTTTTAATAAAACTTCACAAGTGCTACTATTTATAGGCAAATATGTATTTTAATACTTTTGAACAGCCTTGTGTTAGATCTGTCAATTGATATACATACTATATAAAGGGAAAATTTAACTTAACCAGAAAACGCGGAACAGTCTCAAATTTATCTTTCAGCAAATTATTTTAATAGATAGAAGTATACTTATGTACTTTTCTTCAGCCCTGTAGATAATCTATTACTTTTATTATACGCCAATATTTAGCTACAGTTTAGTTCAAACTAAAACACCCTTAAGACTACTGAAATCAAATTTCCAGAAATTATTATCCTTAGGCGATCCATGTATCCAATTCTTTGGGTGGCCCTGTATATCACTTTAACTATATCCTACAAACATTTCTTAGTAAACAAAATGCAGTTCATCATGAAAATACGTAATTTTTTTTTTTAAATCTTTAAGTAAATTATGCTCATATTCAGTAACCTTGAGCTCTTTTCTTTAGCCCAGTGTATATCAACCATATCATTCATACATACCATATAATTATGTATAAATTTAGTGAAACTTAAAAGCGCATATCATACTTAAAAATACATTTTATCCTTACATTAGCTATCATCGATAATATAGAGTACTTCTGATAGAATATACTGTTTGAAATCTTTTGTGTGTCCCTGTAAATCTGTGCACTTTGTAATATGCATGAAATATCTTATATTAAGCTTCAGTGACGTATATCAGTTTTATTATACTTGAAACAGTTCAATATAATTAAAATATGTCGCAAACAATTGTTTGTACCTTTATGTAATGGAATTATTTTGTGTGGCCCTGTAAATGAATAATATCTATACTTTTCACCTCATATTTAAAAAAATGCATATTTAGTGCAGTTTGTAGATGCATACAAGTTTTAATATGTTTGACAGGGTGTAACATCTTTAAAATTCATTTGAAACGATTTTTTTCCATAGAACGTAATATGACGAACAAATTTTAATTGTCCATGTAAATAAACTAATTATGCTAAGAATTTCATTTGGAATAGGGTTCGTGCTAGGGTAACCATCAATAACATCCAAAAATTTCAGGACATTCCGACTAAATTTACAAGAGTTGGAGCGCGGTCAAACGGCCAGACAGACTGAAATCCTAAATACTTCTGAACTTTGTTGGAAAGTTAAAAATATTAGTTTTTCTCTCTTTTTTTAGAAAGATCTTAGAAAGCCCCCCCCCCCACCCCCAAGCGTAAACCATTGACTTAAAGCGAGAGAGCTAAAAAATATATTTTTTAAATAGCTCTTTCATTACTTTGAAATAAATTTATTAAAGAAAAGAAGTTTTCTCCATTTCCGGAGAGGGAAAATATAACAATGATATGAAACTTTTTAAACAGTCCGTCTTTTAATGAAATATATTTCTACATTCATATAAATCAATTTCATACTTTTCTTCTCTTGCAAAAAATGATTAACACAACTTATAAAAAAACTGTAATTTATTACAATTTTATTAATAGTTTAAAACATTGGGTAATAATTGATTTTGAGAGGGCCACTTCCTTTATTATCAAAGCGATTTTAATTTTAAAAAATACTGCATTCTTCTAAAAAAGATTTGTATCCACAATACTGCCACATAATGGATTCGAACGTTCTCTAAATAGATCAATGAACAGAACAAATGTTGTCAATCGTTCGCTAACAGTGAAAAAGCTACTGTGTCTTCCCTCCCCTCTTTGAATAAAAGACTGTTTCAAAAAGAAACGATTCTAAATCGTTTCACAATCGACACAATACAAGGATAAGACATTTAAATATTTACTACTGCAATGTAACTGTTTAAGTGAAACTAAGATGCTTAGTCTCCCGTCTTCAGTTAACTTCATATAATGAATGATACTAACAACATTCATAATGCTCCTTTGAAGTCAGAAGAATTGTCTTCGCTTTAAACGCAGTTTTAAGAAAAATAGCTACAGATGTTAAAAAACTAATAGTTAAAATTTTAACAGATGTTAAAAACTACTGATGTTGTAAAATAAAAAAGGCGTAACATACAAGTGTGGTGCGGTGCGGAATGTTAAAAAAAATTCCATTCTTTCAAACCCATTGCAGCTTATTTAGTTCTTTGTAGTTTCGAACACAGGTAATATTCATAGGAAGAGATTTTTCAAAATGATTGCACTATAACCGGTACTTCCCAGGGCTGGAGAAGATAAGTAAGGATAGAAACTGCGGACGGAAGTGAGCCGTAATGACATAGGCAGGAGCATAAATGGGAAAGAAAATTAAACAGAATATTGAAAAAAAAAAATTCCAAATTGTGTTTCTTTCAAATTTTTTCCAGCAACAAATTTAAAGAACATTTGCCCGCTATTTGTTGTTTTAAGGTAGCTTTAAATATTTTCATAAAAACAGCTTAAAAATTTAACGAATTATTTTTAATTTTTTTCAAAAGAAATAAATAATTTTTGTTACATGGCTTGAATTATACTTTAAGATATTAACATTAATAAGAAAAATGATATATTCATTAATAATATATTTTTTAATTTGTACAGCAAATTACATTAATTTAAAAAAGAGAAAAAGAAAGAAACATTTTATACTTATTGATTGAACTTATAGGAATATTATAGATAATGTTAGCATGAAGTGTAGTAACGGGAAATTTTGCCCCTCCAAAGCATAAACCTGGGTGTGTCAATAAAAAAAAATTAAAAACTTAATGTTATTCATACAGATTGCTATAATTGCTAATTATATTTTTCTTTTTAAATCACAAAAATAAGTATTCTTTAAATACAAAAGAAAAATAAGGAACTATTTTACATGCTTCATTGAAGCCATAACAATGCTATAAATACTAAAAAAATAATTACATTTTAAGTTAGAAAATATAATTAAAGGGCTAGTTGTCAAAAGAAAATATTTTGTAACTGTAACTTGAATTACATTTTTAGGTTCATGTTTGAATAAAGCATAGTCATAATGGAACATGAAAAGTGTTATTAATTAAAAAATTGATGAAAAACTTTGAAGTTGTTAAGTAAAACGTAGATTTATGAATATATTTCTCTCCGATTTATTAAATCTTTCCACAAATTCAAAATAGCTACTTTCTGACACATTTCTGAATTCTTTTCTTTTCGGAAACGTATAAAATTGACAGGTTTTCTCATTCAAAAACTATGAATTGAATGGCGTTATCCATTTATTATAATTATTATTATTATTATTATTATTATTATTATTATTATTATTATTATTATTAAAGAGATCATTTATTTGTGGAAATACGGCTACAGATAGCGTTTTGAATCGAATTTCGGAAGCGACATAACGAGAAAGGAGAAAAACTTAAATCCCTGATAAGAATCTCTTATACGTCGTTACGTAATTCGTTTAGAAAAAAATGAAAAACACTATTTCATTCCCAAAACTTCAAATAATCATGCTTGTCAATTTTAGGGCTTTACAGTTAAAAGTTAGTCAAACATTTTTTCAAAGATTTGGGTTGTTGAGCAATGAATTTGAGAACTACCTTAAGGTGCATTTCCAAAGATTCCGTTAACAGATGTTCATTATCACTATTGATATTTTTACAAAACATATTGCTTATCTTACACATTTTGAGATTCCCCATGAAAGTAATCAGGATTTTCCTTAAGAAATGAAGGAAGTGTACCCCACCTTCACATCTCTGCTTTCAGCGCCCACAACCCCCTCTATTCTTTCCAAAAACAAACTATCATTAGAAAACTAATGATTAAAATTTTATTATGACAATTTAATATTATATTATTTTCAAAAGAAATTCTTTACTAACATTTTCCTCGTAATATATCAAGTAAAAAGCATTAATTATGACCAATTTGGGACATTTTCTTTTAGACATCATGTAATGTATTTGATTCGCAAAGGTAAAACTTGCAAAGAAATACTCATGTCAACCAATCTACAACTTTTCCTATTATTATCATAGTAGTCTTTTTAGGAGCGTTCGTAATTATGTAAATACGTAGCACCTGTTGTTGTCGCTCAGTCCGTCCGTCTGTCCGTCTGTCCCTTACATTACATCAATGGGGAAAAAAGTTTCAATGACAATTTAATATTATATTATTTTCAAAAGAAATTCTTTACTAACATTTTCCTCGTAATATATCAAGTAAAAAGCATTAATTATGACCAATTTGGGACATTTTCTTTTAGACATCATGTAATGTATTTGATTCGCAAAGGTAAAACTTGCAAAGAAATACTCATGTCAACCAATCTACTACTTTTCCTATTATTATCATAGTAGTCTTTTTAGGAGCGTTCGTAATTATGTAAATACGTAGCACCTATTGTTGTCGCTCAGTCCGTCCGTCTGTCCGTCTGTCCCTTACATTACATCAATGGGGAAAAAAGTTTCAAATGCATTTTAATCGTTTGAAATTTAAAACTTATATTTATTACATAATTTTGTCGAGTCATTTCAAATGTTATGAAAATCGGATGCATAGATCAGTTACAGGGACAATCAAAAATATTCCGTTACATTACGATCAATGGGAAAAAATGTTTCAAATGCATTTTAAAGGTGTTACACTCATTTGAACATAATATAATTGACATGAATCTATGATGTATGTACTAAAATATACATTCTGTACAATCTGGGATGCAGAGAATATTTATTATTAAATTACAGGACCACACAAATGTATTCCACTAAATAATGTTATACGGGGAAACATTGTTTGGAGCGTGTTTTAATTATATTAACCTACCTTCACATTTTATGAATAAGATATACGTTAATGAAGTATAATAAAAATTACTCCCTGCATATTTACAGGAACACAAAGATTTCGACCACTATACTGTATCCAAAGTACGCTGTGCTATACCAGCAAGATCTGAATATTCTAAAACTTATAGTAAGAACGCACCTCATTTGCTACGCTTCACGTGCAATTTCCAACTTGTTTTTTTTTTTTTTTTTTTTTTTTTTTTTTTTTTTTCATAAAGTTGTGTGAGTTATACCCTATGTACAGACGTGAGCAAGCAGTGCTGGGTACAAAATTTATGCATACATATAATATGTACAAAGCTCAGCATTAGGCACTTTTATAGTATTTAAAAAAAAAAAAAAAAAAAAAAAATCAACAAATAGATAGAAGGGTGGAAAAGTGGGACTCCCTATTCCGAATAATTCTTTGCCCTCCGCCCTCATAGCTTTATTTGAACCCTTCTTATTTTATATTTAACAAGATTTCATTGCTGAGACCTTGACAAACGCAGAAGTGCATTTTTCCGACCCGCCCTCTCCTCCGTAACGTACCAAAAATGCCTAAATAAATTATTTCGAATAAAATGAAAAAAGTGAGAAAAATAAGTTTAAAATTTGATTTATACACAATTGTATGTGTCTGTCTTTGTTTATATTATTCAGTCTTTTAACATCTCACCTCATTATTATTATTATCATTATTATTTAGATTGCTATATAGTTGAAACATTCCTTTAAAAAATGCTATGAAACTCATATTTTTTTATTTTTTAAAATAAGATCACATCAAAAACTTAATTTAAAAAATCATAAATATTTTGTGCTTCTGACCGTCATTTTCAATTATATTTTTATAATTCTGATGATGTTAATTAACGATTTTCTCAAAATTTTATCATTTGTCGTGGGACACGAGGTTTTCAGCTGTAAGTACACAAAATTTGAAGTCTCTGACTTATACTGGTTTTGTGTTCGGGCTCTGTGACAGACGAACAGACAATGGAAGAGATGAATAAAGTTTCATGAGATGAACGAAACCCTAAAATCAAATTCATAAGATTCTTGCTATAATGTATTACAGATACAAAAAAAAAAAAAAAAAAAAAAAAATGTAAGTTTTAAAATTTTTTTCCCACACATACAAAATGCACGAGTTTACATTTACAGTCATTTTCTTTTACAGAAATATATTCATAAATTTCGTGGTTGTAAATACTGCACCGAATGAATATATGAAAACACATTGTTAGAACTTTGTAACATTTTCCTTCTCTGCAAGAGAATCATTTGACAAAAACATGATTTACACATATTTTCACATTGTAAAGAAAAACAGAGAATCATAATAATCTATTCTTGAAGAATTAAAAACACAGATAGCTAATAATCAGTTACTGTACTCTGCAAATTTCGCTGGTAAACGCTGGTAGAAACTACTTGACGGGAGGTTCTGGGTTCGAACCCAATCGCACCCTTCGGGTCCCCATTCGGAATATACCATAGTTTTCTTCAAAACATACGAAATTGCGGTTTAAGCTACATTAAAAAGACCTCGCTGGAGGGCACTCTCTATAGTCCTATATTCCACGTCCAGGTAATTGGCAATCATAAATAACAAGAATGAGAACATGAGACTTTTTTGTGTTCAACTCAAGGTGTGGAGTTGAAAATAACAACAACAACAACAAAAAACATGTAGGTTTGATAATTTAAAGTTGTTATTTATTATTGCCTATTTCTGGACGTGGGACATAGGCCTAGAGAAAGTGCCCTCCGTCGCGCCGGTTTTTTTTTTAAGGTAGCCTAACCCGTATTTACGCAAATTTTGAAGAAAACTCCGAACAGTAAGCGCGCTATTGGATTCGAACCTAGCAACTCCCGTCTACCGTCTTCAAGAGCAGAACCTCTCAGACACAGGTTGGACTGAAATTTTAAAGAAATAATAGATATTCAAAAGATTCTTGCTTTTTTTCTGCGATTTTTAGGTAGATTTCGTATGAAATACTACCTATTGCATTCGCACCAGTTTATCTATCTATCTATCTATCTATCTATCTATCTATATATCTCACTTTTTTATGGACACGATAACTTCTATAATTCTTCACCAATCTCCACCAAACTGGTACATAAAATCAAAGGGGATAAAATCTCGGATAAGTTCGTTAATGGACAAAATCGGATCAAGGGGGTCGAAATAGTGGGCGTTTTTGTGAAAACAGAAAAAACCTAGTAACTTCTTAATGAAAATAGATATCGAATCAGTTTAAAGTTTATATTACTTCTAAATAATGGGCCAAAAGTTTATGCATGACAGATTTTTGATAAAGTTAAAAATGGGCTCAAGAGGCGAAAAAAATAGGGTTTTTGGGAGAAAAAAAAATCATAACTTTGTCAAATCCATCTAAATTTTTTATAAATAATCTCAAAATTATCTAAAACTTTTGTATTTGCAAGTTTTTGATAGGACTAACATTTACCGGTAAAAAAAATTTAAAAACGAAAATAAAAAAGGGTTTGGAAAAAGAAAAAAATCCATAACTTTGTCAATTCTTAAATTATCAAATCCAATTAAATTTATTTTACATCTCCTCAATAATACCTATAATTTTTATATCGACAAGTTTTTCATAAGACCAATTCGTATAGCAAAAATAAATTAAACAAAAATTGGAGTTGGAGGAAAAACCTCTAATCCAAACTGCTTACTTTCTGAATAGGTTTTTAAATCCTTTTTTTTATTTTAAACGCATCCAAATGGCAGATCCTCTTATTTAAAAACTATATAATGTGAAACATTGGCCAGTTTTTTGATAAAGGCAGAATATATTTCAAAAAAGGCTGCCAAAAAGGGTATTTTGAACAGAATTTCCCAAAGTGACCGTGATAGGAAATTTGAGAAAATATTCAAATAACAAATTTCGTTTTTTTCTGACTCATTTTTAAATCCATTTTTACTGTCAAACGTATCCAATGTACAAGTCCTTTTATTTAGGAACTGTATAATGTGACGCATTGGTCAATTTTTTGATAAAGACAGAATATATTTTAAAAAAGGCTGCCAAAAAGGATATTTTGAACAGAATTTCGAGAAGTTATCGTGATTGAAAATTTGAGAAAGCATTGAAATAAAAAATTGCGTTTTTTCTGACTCATTTTTAAATTTAGATTTGTTCTCAAACGCATCCAATTGACAGGTTCTCTTATATAGGAGCTGTATAATGTCCCGTATTGGTCAGTTTTTTGATAAAGGCTGAATATATTTTTTAAAAATGCTGTCAAAGTGAGCACTTCGCGCAAAATTTCCCGAAGCTACCATGATTAGGAATTGAGGTTGTATTCAAAATTGGTTATTTTATAACTCATTTTTAAATTCCAGTTTGTTCTCAAACGCATGCAATTGACAATCTTTTGTTATTTAGGAACTATATAATGTACTGTATTAGTTGATTTTTTAATAAAGTCAGAATTATTTCAAAATATGTTGTTAAAATGGGTATTTGATCTGAATTTAGCTTAAGATGATTCTGATAAAACCAGTTCTTACAGAAAAATGAAATTAAAAATGTTTCAAAAGAGTACAAATATAGTTGTTAAACTGGGTTTATCTGTAATCAAATTTATTTTTTGTTGTTGAAATGAGCACTCTTCGAAATCTACCTCCGCCTATAGGCCAAGCCGACAGGGTTTTTTTTTTTAAATAACCCTCTTCCACTCACGCAAAGAGGAAGAGAAATACATGGGGCGAAGAGTGCAATAAGACTATTGTCCTCTTTTTTCTTCATACTTTAATTTAGAAAAAATACATTCGTGAAATTATTGGTTTACAATATAACAAGAAGGAATACATAAAAAACAATTCTTAGTAACTTCGAAATTCCTGTCCAAACGAAAATGGGTGGGACGTGATTTTAAAATTACTATTAATATGTAAATTTAAATCGAAATTTCAGTCATTTTCGTTATAAAGTATTATAAACACAAACATCTAAAAACCAAGTTGTGTAACTTATCTACATAATTATATTATCATTATTATTATTAATATATAATGACATTTTTTTTTACTTCCGTTAAAAGTTATATCATATTTTCTGTAATCAATATGCATTATTTTTGTTAAACTTTAATTTTTTTTAGCTAATTGCTTAAATTTCTGAATGGCGGTGGAACAATACTTCGGCACATATTCTGAAACTTCAAATGCATACATTAATGCATAAACATAAAATAAATTTTTAAATGTGAATTGTATGGGGAAGATGTCTGAACAAATGTATCATATTTACAAGGTATCCATCATCTAATCATATTTGCTCATCATCTTCAGAAATAATAATATTGCACCTTTCCTTAGTCCACTTCCTGATGAATTTTTCTAGAACCACGATTACCACTCGCGTAGATTTTGGAAAAAAAATTTAAACAATATGCTGCCACAACTGATATAACTAAGTGATATCCGGTACATTCTAACAAATAATTATAAAAAAAAAAAAAAAAAAAAAAAAAAAAAAATTGCTAACTTATTTAGTTTAATTTAGCGGACAATTTATTTACAACTTTTATTTTCATATAAACAAAATATTATTTACAATTAAAAAATAACATATATATCATCTACCGAGGCCCGTAGCTGGAAGTGAACGATAGGGAGGGGCTCAAGAAAATGTAGAGGGTAGGCTCATAACTTTTTTTCCCGCTCTCTGACTGAGAAAGATAAATTAGTGTACATTCACATTGTAGATACTATGTTTCTCATTAAACTGATGTAATAACTTCATTTTATGCTAAGAAAAGTATAGGATGTTGAAAATTTTGAGTGTATAACTGGCGCAAAATGAAACATTATGTTAGCTTCATATGTATAAATAGGATGAGGGAGTGTTGCAACACTTATTTTAGATACAATTTAGTAACCCTGAAAAACAGTGGAAAGTTCTCAAAATTAAGTTAGATTTTTGAACAGATCTTCATTTGAATTTTTGGAACATTTAATGACCATGGAATTTTTTACAGGGGGGGGGGGGAGGGACGGCTGAGCCGCTTATAGCTACGGCCCTACATCTACCATGATAGTCCTCTTACATTAGGGTATCTAAAGGTATTTATCGGAAGATCACCCTTGATTTCCACGCAATATATACCAAGAACCTCAAAGTCTTTCCCTCAAAACTCTACCAAGGAAAACAAAGCTGACCCCGAGAGAACAAACGAAAAAAAAAAAAAAAAAAACTACATTTTTGACCATAGGAAATATTATTTATACTTTCTCTTACGTCCAGATAGTTTGGGAATTCATTATTTCTTTATCTATGAAAAAAGTTCTTAATTAGAAAGAGGAACTGAAGGATTGATACTCTAGGATTTGTTCACATTATCAAACTAAAATATCTCAAGTAACTTAAGATATGAAAAAAATGCTATCTTAAAATCTCAAGTACACAATGAGCAATATGAATTCAGTATATAAGTTAAACAATAATACAACAGTACCCTAAATAATTATCTGCTCACTAGTATCTCACTAGTATCCGTAAACGTGACAAATATGTTGGGAATTTTTATTAAAAAAAAAATATATATTGGTTAATATCTAGCTAATTTTATTATTTTTAATTCCTTCCATTTTTAATATTTTATTTATCTATTTATTTTGAAAAAAGATAATTGTCTGCATGATTTAATTTTGTCTTTGTATTTCTCCAAATAACAAATAACAATATTTTCTGCTATACATCGGTGACACTCGTTAAGGTGAATCTCCGTCTGGTTTAACTATGAATGTCGACCTCTACCTGCACCCCAAGTTTCCTTAAATTCGATTATATTACTGCTGGATGTTGTCTTTGTTAAAAACATACCATGGGCTTTAAGTATAACTGGTGGAAAGGGCTATTAGAGGAATAATTGAAAGAAAAAAATATTATTTCTCTATTACTCTTTTTAATTTAAATTTAACTGTTTGGTTGAATATAACTAAATGTCATGCACTTGTTATTTACTAATAAAAATGAAAATAAATAAATAAATATTATTGATTTTTTAATAGTGTATAATTATATACACAAAGAAACATCTCACGGCTAATTCGTGCTCTCAAGTCATCAATGAGCAGTCAAAACTAATCTTGTTACATAAATGAGGAGCTCATAACCATAGTATATCAATACCATTTCGGAAAAAAAGAAAGAGATTGTGCAATTAAAAGGTGCTTATAATATCTATTTTATCTATTCCAACAGTGAACCCAACTTGTTTTCATATGCTTTCCCATATATGACATCTGTTTAACAGCTTAGTCCAGTGTTAGTCATGCTCACACGCACAGAAAAAAATAAAAAGAATGATGTCCAGTTAAACTGCTGGCATAGAGCTCACAGACTGTGCAGACTAATTGTATATTACAGTCTTATATAGAAATGCCTTTCGAACAAAAATATGGAAGAAAGTACCCCCTATTTTCTTTCTTTATACTTAATCATTGAAGCCCCAAAACTAATAAGGGATACGCCTTATCATATAAAAAACCTGTATCCAAAATTCGAAGCAAGTCAAATATTTCTGCATAAAAACTCATTTATGTAATTTAAGAAACGTTGTCCCCCGTTTCCTCCTTTATAATTAACCATTAAAACTCCAAAACTGTTCAGAAATTCACCTTATCAGAAAGAACCTACATCCAAAATTTAAAGCAAATCTGATAACTCTGCATAAAACTCTATTTAGCTAACTTCGTTGTTAGATGATCGCCCGTATCCCTTTTATAATTAACAAAAGAACAACACAATAAATGAGCGAAGCTTCTTATTCTTATGAGCCTGTATACATAAATCAGGCGCCGATCAACGGGAAGGGGGGCGATCGGGGCGATCACCCCCCCAAACCAGTGTTGAATTCAGACTTTTTTCCGGAAGGGATTTTTGCGACTCCGTCAGAGACATTCTATTGTTCCGGAAAAAAGGCGAATTTCATTAAAATGTCGCTAAAAAGCCCTAATTTTGTCAGAGTGTCGCGGAAAAAGAGCGAATTTCGACAAAAGATCGCGGAAAAAGCACGAATTTTGTCAAAGGTTGCGCATAAAAAAAAAAAAAGGAATTTTGACAAAGGATCGCTAAAAAAAGTGAATCTTGACACAAGATCGCTGAAAGCGCGAGTTTTGTCAAAGTGTCGCGGAAAAAAAATGTTTGCAAAAAAAAACATTAATTCAAAGTATCGTGGAAAAATAGCAAATTTTGTCAAAAGGTCGTGGAAAAAGCGCTAATTTTGTCAAAGGGTTGGAAAAAAGGAAGGCAAAGTATTGCAGAAAAAGTACTAATTTCGACAAAGAATCGCTGAAAAAGCGCGAACTTTGACATAGGATGGCTGAAAAAGCGCTAATTTTGTCAAAGTATCGCGAATTTCGTGAAATTATTACGAAAAAAGCACGAATTTCATCATAGAGTCACAGAAAAAGGCGAATTTCGACAGAAGTTCGCGTAAAAAACGCAAATTTTGACATAGGATCGCTGAAAATGCGCTAATTTCGTCAAATTATCACTGAAGAAGCGCGAATTCAATCACAGGGTCGCGGAAAAAACGCGAATTTTGACAGTGGATCGTGTAAAAAACGCGAACTTCGACATAGGATCGCTGAAAAGGCGCGATTTTTGTCAAAGTGTTGCGCAAAAAGTTTGAATTTCGTCAAAAGTCCGAAGAAAGATCGCTATTTTTTTCAAAGGCTTGCAAAAAACTGCTAATTTTGTCAAAGTACTGCGGAAAAGTGCGAACTTCGTCAAAGGGTCGCGGAAAAAATGCGAATTTTGAGAGAGAATCGCGTAAAAAACGAGAACTTCGACATACGATCCCTGAAAAGGCGCGATTTTTGTCAAAATGTTGTGTAAAAAGCTCAAATTTCGTCAAAAGTTCTCGGAAAGAGCGCTATTTTTTTTAAAAGGTTGCGAAAAGGGAAGGCAAAGGAACTCGGAAAAAGTGCGAATTTCGACATAGGATCGTTGAAAAACCTTGAACTTCGACATAGGATTGCTGAAAAAGCGCTAATTTTTTAAAGTATCACAAATTTCGTCAAATTATCACAGAAAAAGGGCGAATTTCGTCAAAGGGTCGGGAAAAAAACGCAAATTTTGACAGTGGATCATGAAAAAAACGCGAACTTTGACGTAGGATCGTTAAAAAAGCGCGATTTTTGTCAAAAGGCAGCAAAAGAAGAGCTAATTTTCTCAAAGTATCCCGAAAAAAGAGCGAATTTCATCAAACGGTAGCAAAAAAAAAGCATAAGTCTCAGAATCTCCCCTCCCAAAAGATTCTCTGGATCCGCCCCTGACATAAATTGAAACAAATCGGTTAATTCTGCATGAAAGACCATTTACATGAATTATGAGGGGTAGTTTCCTCTATCCCCCCTTTGTACTTATGCATTGAATTTCAAAAACAAACTATAGAAGCGCCATTTAGAATAAATCTGTATACAAAATTTGAAGCAAATCGGTAAATTTTGCGTGAAAAACCTAAATTAACACGGGGATCATCCCCTCCCCATTCCCCCTCTTTAAACTTATCCAATGAACAACAAATACTAGTAACGGAGACACCTCATTAGAATGATCCAACATCTAAGATTTGAACGAAATCTACTAATTCTACATGAAAAACCCATTTACGTAAATTAAGGGGAGGGGCAATAGCTGCCATTCCCCTTCTTATACTTAACGAAAGAACTCTCAAAAGTAATCAGGGAAGCGTCTTATCATAAACCTATATCCAAAATTTCATGTAAAATTGTAAAAAATTTATCACGAGTTATCTAGTTGGGTACGTATGTACGCACGTACATACATATATACAGAACGGACGAGCACATAAACTCTCTGGCTTTGATAGCCTGTGAGCTAAAAAATAATTTAAATTTGAACTCAATTTTTCAAAAATGAGTTAAGTTCAAACTTAACATCAAAAGGATTTCAAAGGAACAATATATATATATATATATTTCAATTAGACTTTTATCGACTAAATTTTCAAAATTTTGTGAACAATTCTTTTGGGTATTCGACATAAGGTCTCCATTTCCATTTTCCTTGTCGACTCTGTGTGCGAGTTTGGTTCAGGAAATTATTTTTTTCTATAGTTCAGACCAAGATGGGCGACTGGATTTATTTTCCGGGGCAAGTTACAAGTAGTTACTAGTAGGAATGTGCTATATTATTGTTGAAATCTGAATAGGCAAAAATTTTCAGTCCCAGTTCCAATCCCCCACCAGTGGCCAAGAGGTTCTGACCTCTAAACTGGTAGATGGCAGGTGCTGAGTTCGAACCCAATCGCGGCCGTCGGCTTAATCGTTCGAAGTTTTCCGTGGTTTTCTTCGAACCTTGGATTTACTTGCGTGATTAGGTGAACGGATTAAGTTCCGTTAGAAAGACCCCCACGGAGGGCATCCCACTCCATTAAGGTCCTATATCCCTTGCGTAGATAATCGGACGTCATAAAATAAACCTAAACCAAACCCAGTTCCAATCCAGCACATTTGAATAAAAAAATAATAGAAAATAATTATTCAAACTTTCGGGGAAATTTCCGAAATTTCTTGAAATGGTATATATACAAAGAAAAATATCCATGCTCAAATACTCAAAATTTTAGGACACATTTTCAGACGTTTTTTAAGGATAAAAACAGAAAACTTGCTGACGTGATTTTTGAAAATATCTATAAACGGCCGTGTATTTTCATTTTTCACTCAATTTATTGCAACTTGATTTAAAAATAGTTATCTTCCCAGTATGACCCTTTTTCCGTTTTCAACACTATCGCTTCAGGAAATTCGGTTTAAAACGCCAACTATGACTGCAGTTTTGGCAAAAGACTCTCCTTTATCAATAAATCGACAAACCACCTCACAATATATAGTTTCTCAATAAGAAAACCTCCGGATTTGATGTTTTCAAAACAAAAATGAATTTAAAAATAAATCAAAAAATAAACAACTTGAATTTGAATACACCTTAATTATACTTATTATAAATGACGCATAAAATGCACCGTATAGTGTTGATGTGTGTGGTTATTTCTATTTTTACATCGAGATATTTAAAGTTTTGTTTTATGCGAGGAGTTCTGATAAGAAAAAAAAACAAGTAAGAAAAATCATGCGTTGAGCATAGATTATGAAATACTTTCCAACACTTTCTGAAATTTTTAACAAAACTTCACTAATGCTACTGTCTATAGGCAAATATGTATTCTAATACTTTTGAAAAGCCTTGTTTGATCTATGAATTGATGTAGATACTATAAAAAGGGAAAATTTGTTTAACAAGAAAACGCGGAACAGTTTGAAATTTTCTTTGAGCAATTAATTCTAATAGATGGAGGCATACTTATATACTTTTGTTCAGCCCTGTAGTTAACCTAGGACCATTATTATATGCCAGTATTTAACTTTAATTTAGTTTGAACTGAAACACCCTTTAAACTACTGAAATCACATTTCCAGAAATTATATATCCTTTCGCGACTCATATATGTAATTCTTTGAGTAGCCCTGTATATCATTTTAACTATATTCTACAAACATTTCTTAGTAAACAGGATGCAGTTCAGCTTATTTAAAAAAAACAACCTTTAAGTAAATTATGCTTATTTTCAGTAGCCTCGAGCTCCTTTGTATAACCCTGTATATCAACTATATCATTTATACATACCATATAATATGTATAAATTTAGTGAAACTTAAAAGCGCATATCATAATCAAAACATTTTATCCTTACATTAGCCATCATCAATAATATACAGTACTTCTGATAGAACATACTATTTTAAATCTTCGGTGAGTCCCTGTAAATATGTGCACTTCGTAATATGCATGAAATATCTTATATTAGGCCTCAGCAACGTATATCAGTTTTACTATACTTGAAACAGTTCAATATAATTAAAATATGTCGCAAATAATTTCTTCTTTACTATTCTATAATGAAATTCTTTTGTGTGGCGCTGCAAATAATTTCTATACTTTTCACTTTATATTTTAGTGCAATTTGTAGATGAATATAGGCTTTAAAATGTTTGACAGTGCGTAACATCATTAAAATTCATTTAAAACGATTTTTTCCCGTAGAACGTAATGTAACGAACAAATTTTGATTGTCCATATATATAAACTAATCATGCTGAGAATTTCATTTGGAATAGTGTTCGTGCTAGGATATACATCAATAAAACCCAAAAATTTCGACAATCCGACTAAATTTTCGACTAATTTTAACTGTTTGTCGTTAAATTTACTCTAGAAATATCTGAATTATTACTAAACTCATTAATAGATTTATACGATTTGGAGACTTAAAATTTTGAAAAATTCTGTATCGAAAAACCTTTTAAGACGGAATCATTTACGAGTAAAAAAAATTCAATCTAGATTCCAGGTGACAATCCAGCTTTTTACATTTTTCATTATATTTCAATTAAGGAAAGTTATTCATAAAATTAATGTTTTAAAATATAGTCAGAGGATTACCTAAATTTAATATCTTAGAATTTTAAATATTCTTAGTCAAAGGGACAGAAAAGGGAACAAGATTTTAACATGACATTTATTCATTTATTTTATTTTATTTATTTATTTTTTTTTTTCAAATAGAGATTTAAAAAACTTGCATTAATCACTATAAACATAGATAGCTAAAAAACAATTTCAGGATTTTTCAAAAATTTTGCTCTTTTTCTAAAGTGGGACCAAAAATGAGATTTTCATATTTTGTTTTTAATTTGAAAAAAATATAATTGTTTATAAGATTCTTGCTTTATTTGGAGACAATTCTTCATAAAAGTTAAACGTGTGGTACACTGTAAAAAAAAAATCTGCAAAGGTACTAAACTTTTTCTAGGAAACTGGGATTCCTAGAACTTTTCCTGTAAAGGTAACAGTAAAAATTCAAGTTTCAGAGTCGGTTACATGAATTTTTCTTGTTATCGTTACATGAAAAGTTCTTGGAATCCCAGTTTCCTAGAAAAAGTTTAGCACCTTTGCAGATTTTTTTGACAGTGTAGAGAGCCTCTATTAAGTCCTCGCCTGTCGACATGTATTACGTACTGATTCTCCGGTGGGTATTTCGTCCTCACTTGCTGGTGTGTTTTATGTCTTAGCTTTCCGGTGTGTTTATGTCCTGACTTTACGGTGTGTATACGTCCTGACTCTACGGTGTGTATACGTCCTGACTCTACGGTGTGTATATGTCCTGATTCTCGGGTGTGTATACGTCCTGATTCTCCGGTGTGTATATGTCTTGATTCTCTGGTGTGTATATGTCTTGATTCTCCGGTGTGCATATGTCCTGATTCTCCGGTGTGTATACGTCCTGATTTTCTGGTGTGTATACGTCCTGATTCTCCGGTGTGTATACGTCCTGATTTTCTGGTGTGTATACGTCCTGATTCTCCGGTGTGTATATGTCCTGATTCTCCGGTGTGTATACGTCCTGATTCTCCGGTGTGTATACGTCCTGATTCTCCGGTGTGTATATGTCCTTGGTTGCCGTTGTATTTCACGTCCTGACTTCCTGGTATGTATTTTGTCTTCTTTTGCTGGTGTGTTTTAGGTCCTGGCTTACCGGTGTGTATACTTCGTGGGTTGTTGATGTGTATTACGTTTTAAATTGTCGGTGCGTATTGCGTCTCTGTTTGTCGGTGTGGGAAAAAAAAATATTATTTTTATTCTTTTTGAATCATCAGTTTATTTTTTTGTTGTTTTTTCTCTTCTAATTGTTGCAACGCAAGTTTAAATAGATATAAAAATAATTTTTTTACCCTTTACTTCTAAAAGTGATGGAGTACCCCTGTTGCCAAAATTATAAAATTGGTATTACAAACTACGATAAAAATAATATCTCAAAAATAAATTGAGATACAGCTTTTCAACAAAATGCATTTAAAAATACATTTTTTCCCTTTGTTATGGTGTAAAAATTGAAAATGTGCGGTATTTAGAAGCTTAAAAATTTGCAGTAGCGTAAATTTCAAAATTGAAAATTCATTTCTTTTAATTGTTGCACGCAAGTTTAAATAAAATTATTATGTATATAACTAAAATTAATGGATTAAATAGATCACGTAAAAAATGTGCCTATTTGTTTTTATTTCATCATACTAAATCATATTTATCATTTATTTTGACACGCGAAATGAAATATTTTTTTACATTTATTAAATTATTATTCATTTAAATTAAGAGCTGCCTCTATTGACCATTTTGGTCTCTTTAAATTTATGCTAAGCTTTGCTGTATTTTACTTTTATTCATAATTTTATTTACTTGCGTACCTTCACTAAATCTGCAGATTCAGATACAGGAATACAATAAATAAATAAATAAATAAATTAATTAATAATAATAATAATAATAATAATAATCAAAGTTAATTGAGATTTACAGAAAATAGACACTTTTTTTATTGAAAATTTTCGCGATTAAAATACGTTCTTCTTGTGTACATAAAAGATAAAAAAAACACTAAAATGAATTTTAAGATTAAAAACTGAAGATTATTATTTATACTTATAAAGAAACAACATGTAAATTGTATCGTAGCACGAATTTTTTTCACAATGTCCGGGGTTGTTTGTGTGTATCAACATAGTAAATGTCCTCAGTTGATTGTAAAATAATGAAGTCCCCAATTGATTGTGTGTATCAAGTTCACTGTGTATGTAAGTGTGTATCAATGTCCCCATTTATATAGCAAAAATACATATTGTGAAATTTTGTGAAATTCTGCAAATTTGACAAAAATCAAAGTTAATTCATATTTAATAGAGTATAAGTAACAATTATTCACCGGAAATAAACTTCTAAGTGTTATTTTCGAAGTCCCCAATTGGCGGTGTATACACCAAGTCCTGAGTTTGCACGTCTTGCCAACCTGTGTGTGTGTGTGTGTGTGTGTGTGTGTGTGAATTGTTTATATTAAAAAAAATTTCCTGATTAATTCTGCTGATGCTCTCAATTTGCGACTGAGAATCTCACATTTGATTGAATATTTTTTTAAATTCAAATTTTGTCTGAAACGTTGTGCAAAAGTTCAGTAGCCCATGGAATATATAGACATCAAAATGATTAGTTTGAAAATGTTTGATACATTTAACTTCTTTGAGTGCTGTTTACTAAACTTTCTGCAGTATGAAAGTACATTAACGAATATTTTATTCAATTTTATCGAAATCCTGCTCAAATAAATGGCTTTTTTAAAATATAAAAAAAAAAAACTCGATTCTGTGCGTAATAGTGATGTATAATAAATCTTAATATTTGAAATAAACTATATTTGTGACATTTTAAGTGGATTACATATAAAAAGAAATATACTATCAAAAGTATTCGCGAGTTGTGATTGATAGAGTTTTCTAACTATGAAGGAAAATTGCATATGGTACATATTTATTTACTTGTAAAATAGATACTATGTTCATAAGAAGAAAAGACGGGACTTCATGCTTTTGAGGAATTTTGAAATCGATTAATGATTTTTTTATCGATGTGTGCATATATACGATAAATATTGTAAGTATAGTAATTCAATAAATCATTCGAAATACATATAATTGAATTTGAGATAACTTGCTGCCATTTATATTTGACGTATATCGCACAACGACTTTGATTTTTTTATAAACTGTGTGATAGCAGGGTCTCATTATATGTTGGACAAAAATTAATTGTTTTCTTTATATATTGTTCTTATAAAAAAGTATGCTTAATCTATGTAAATTTTTCCGAAATTACACGATACTTTCATGCCAGCACCTATTAGTTGGAACTGCTTATTACAACTGTCAGTTGTAGTTGTTGATATTAATATTTAAGAATAAATTTTCTTATTATAAAATACTATGCTCATTCGATTTTCACTTCTTCAACAAAAGACATCAATTCAATTTCCAAAATCCACACGTTGATGCAAAATCTACATGATCTACATTTAAAATCTACATTTTAAAAAAAATTATCCGGAAATAAATATTTTTAACTTGTGTAACTTGCTTTTTATGTTAATTCTTTTTTTCCTTAGTTGTCAAACTATTAAAAAAAAGTATACACAATTTTATATGAGGTGGTTAGATCTTGCTATCAGTTCCTATGATTTTAATACATGTTAAATTACTTTTATTTTTCAAATATTTCGCGAACAAAGAAAAAAAATTGCAAATTGTACGCCAAGCTAGCAAATAACGTGCTTTCCTACTATAAAGAAGCTTAAATATTTTTCAGATCTTGGTGTGGCAGTGTACAGTCCTTCCGACACAAGATAGCTTCCCAAAACTTTTGTGTGTCCCTGTAAACATCATTTGCTTTCTATTATATAGAAAGTTACTTGTAGTAATTCTCAGCATCGTTTATCAATTTCATAAAATGTGAAATAATGTAATATAATTAAAACACGCCCCAAACGATGTTTCCCCTTATACTATTTTCTAATGGAATATTTTTGAGTGACCCTGTATATTAAAAACATAACCTGTACATATACATATTGTATAAAATATGTATTTTAGTACACTTCATAGATGAATATCAATTTCCATTGTGGTCAAAAGCATGTAACATCATTAAAATGCACTGGAAATATTTCTCCCTATTGCCATAATGTAACGAAAAAAAAATGTTTGTCCATGTAATTAAACTATACATCCGAATTTCTTGAAATTTGAAATGATTCGAATAACTTATGCAGCAGTTATATATTTTAAATTCAAAACAATTCGGCTAGGTAGCTTTTGCGCTTTTGTATGCGGACAGACGGACGCACCAGACGACAACTATTGGTATTACGGTTTTGTATAATTACAAACGCATGTAGGAAACGTCTTTTTTAAATTATACCAAAAAAATAGAGTGAAAATTATAATTTCATATGAAGATAATTTAAATATACAAATGCATTCTATGCCCACTAACTAATCATTAGAAAGGAGAAATTCTGAAGTTCAGTGACGTAAAATTCGCAGCTTATCAGCTGCGAACATAATCGTTTTGAAGTGACCATTATGGCTGAATCTTTTAATCTACTTAGTAAACGTGCCTAAAATTTTAATTTGAAATTATGCATTAAAATATGTACGTTTTCTTAGAATTTTCGTTCTTTATACTCAATAGCGTTGTTGAGCTTAAAATTTTAATAGTTTCCAACTTATTGAAAAGTTCTTGTGAATTTGTTTTCTCTGTACTTCTTTGGTTTCTATGTCCATTCTCTAACTTACGCAAATATACTTAGATTATTATGTATTTGTATATATTATTCGGATTCCCGTTAGGAATTTTTAATAACTAAAAAGAGGTGTGTAGCATTTATGTTTGTTTATAAGGAAATTCAAAATAATGTTGTTACACTACAGGGGAAAATGTATGAGAAAACATCATTTGCAAAGTGTATTTTAATTTTGCTAGTACATTATATTGAACAAATTGAAATTGATATCTATTAGTGAGTTACACAATAAGATATTTAATATATAAAAATATGTTCTTAGTATTTATCGTTTATTTGCAGGAACACACAAGAAAAATCGATTGCAGTATTTTCTATGAGTGATAATTACTGGAAGTACCCCTTATATTGTTTTTTTAATTTAACTAATCTTTTTATTACTACTTACTAGTTAGTGTATTTGTTAATCATACCATATACATATTTATTAACATTTATACCTTAAATACTTCATCTTATATATGAAAGGGATAGAAAAGTAATTTATTAATCAATCGCATAAAAAAAGTTTAAAATTGTGCTTCACATGACTGATAATATACTTTTAATATCACCCTGGAATTACACAGGACATCTTTGACTGAGTATTGAGAGTGAGAACAAATGAAGTATGTTTACAAATTTGGTTGTATTTAACTGCATATGCTGTCACTTTACACAAATTTCATAATTTAAATTTTCTGTGCACGTTTTTGAAAAAGCGTTCTTACTTTGGTCAGCTTATGTAACTTATAACAAAGTTCCCCTTACAGCACAGATTGCAAAGAATGCATAACTTAGTATGTAATTTATAGATGCATATGAATTTTATTATGTTCGAAAGACAGTAACATCATTAAAATGCACTTGAAACTACTTTCTCCTTTCGATTCTAATGTAACGGAATACTTTGATTTTCCGTTTTCATTGTAATTAAACTATGCATCCGATTTTCATTGAATTTTAAATGACTCGACAAAGTTATATAATGATTATGTATTTTAAATTCCAAATGTTGGGTAGTTTTTGTGTTGCTATATGCGGACCGACGGACTGACTGAACGTCGACTTAGATTTTTTGCATTTACCAACACACTTAAAAATAGATGGAATTGCAAATTGATTAGCTTATGAGTACTATTTGGAAACACAAGCTATTGAATAAATGATTTAAAATTAATATTGAATAGTTCTTATACGAAATTTAATTTATAACTACTTAATAGTATTTTGCCTTAATATTGCCTTTTAATGTTATGCAATTAAAAGCCTCAACATTTCGTATCGACAAATGTGCTACAGACACATATATTTGCATATAAATGTTAAATCAATTCAGATATCTTATTACTTTTACGTGGTCAATATGCTGCATAATTAAACGCCGTAATAACATTTAATAATAATTTAAGAATGTTAATCAACAAAAAAAATATTAATACCATTAAATGAAAAGAAATTTGACGTTGTATTAGTTCAGTAAAATTCAAACCTATGAGATAAAACAGTTAATTAAATTATATTCTCAGTAAACTATTGTTAATGTTAATCTAATACATTAAAAGTATACGTTGAAAATTAGCTTTATTAAATATAGATTAACAGACTAAATTAAAAATAAAATAGTTTTATTTTATTTGCAAATAAATTTACACAAAAATTACGTTAAAATAATTAAACATTTTAGATTGATTTTCTAAGTTCTGATTAGTCTGATTAGTTATTTTTTTAGAATTAAACAATTCATTATTAGTTTTACATACTAATTGATTTATCTTTTTAATAATTAATAGAACCTTAACAATCCTTTAAACTTATTACAAATAACTTATTTTTATTAAATATTTTATTAAAACCACAGACAATTTTAGTAATTAACATTAGATCAACAAACGAGTCCAGCGACTCTTTTCGTTACCAGTGACAAATTTGAGCTAATTTGTGACAAAATATTGTTGTAATGCGTTTTGATATTTCCAAGACAGCTTTATTCAAGACAGCTTTAAACAGCTTTATTCACACATCACAAAACAGAATCTTTTCTTTGAATGAATCCATTGCGCAACCGCAGACGAGAGTATAAACAAAATCGTTGTCAAGGTGGCTGGCGTTGTCATAGAAATCATACTTCGGTTCTTCTTTCGTCCATTGGTAATAAAGTATTTTTTTCTCCAAAATAGGGGTATATCTTCTAGAAACCCGACCAAAATTAAATACCTTTTTTTAAGAAATATGCATCAAA
This sequence comes from Maratus speculifer, assembly GCA_964019185.1. Classification (NCBI taxonomy): domain Eukaryota; kingdom Metazoa; phylum Arthropoda; class Arachnida; order Araneae; family Salticidae; genus Maratus; species Maratus speculifer. Next base: position 168,036,161 of record OZ025290.1, read on the forward strand.
AATGATATTTTATGGAAATTTATAAATTTCGATTCTTAATTTTGATGCAGCACATCCATTTAAATAGATGTTCAGGTCATAGTCGTTTTAAAATAATTAAAAAAATACTAAAAGTAAAAATATAATTTATTATAAAGAACATGAGCCAAATATTAATATTATTTTGCTAGTAAAAATTATTTTTTGTCTTTTTCTAATTATATAAATAAAATCAATTTCACTTTAACTTCTTTAAAAAACGAAACTTACCAGAACTGACTCAAATTCCAACTTGAAAGCAAAGTAGTTACATTATCAAAATCCAAAAGCTAAATGCTTGTTTTTGATACATACATTAAAATGGTAATTTGGTTTTAACTAAAGAGAAATGAGCTCGCTTCAATGCAGTTTAACGGAATAGAAGGCGAAGCAAAATATCCATTTTAATGGATGCCAAGTCTCATGAAGAAATATATAGGATATTTGGACACTTAGCAAAATTATGGGTGTAAATCAATGGTCACATCGACAGAGACTTTGCAATCAATTTCAAATTTGTAGAAAAAACAGTTGTTAAATCCATCTTCATTCTGCGTGGTTAGAAACAGAATAATTAACATTTATAACTCATAATTTGTTTTCAAATATTTGTGTAGCACTGTTTTCGTTGTTTTTTCTGATCAGATTGTACTATTTGTGTCGATATTCCTGAATTGATTTTGAAATTTCTTGTCTTAGTAAAATGTCAGTTTTGCTAGTAACATCCTTATAATTTAGGAAAGTGTACATAATCTAAGTAATTGGCACAACTTTCATGTATGTTTATAAAAGATTTTAATGCCAAATTTATTGAATGTAATCCACAAAAATGGCTTGGTTTGGAATAATTTGGAAAGTTTTTTATTCATAAAAATTCTATAGCCGCAAAAATCCATCATGAAAAGTATTAATTTAATTCAAGATTCATTAACAAACACAACAATTATAATGTTTTTTTTTCTATTTTTTTTATATATATATTCAGGGAGTCCGAAAAGTCTGGAAACGGCCGAATAATTCGAGAAATACATATGAGATTGAAAAACGTAAATATACGTGTTAAATATTTTTAAATAAGCTACTCTGTGATACCAAATTTGACCTTCGAAACCGACCCCCTGGGGGTCAGAGGGGGTTCAACTTTGAAATCTTAAATTATAACCCCCATTTTTTATTGCAGATTCGGATTCTACGGAAAAAAATACGTAACTTTTGTATTTGATGTTTATTTCAAATCTTCGTTTATCACGGTGTAATCGAGCATATTAAATCGATACATATTCCCGCTTTTCCAACGGGATTTTCCCTAATCGAAACTGATTGGGCAGAATTTTTGACGTCAAATTCCTCGTCTTTTGTAGGAATAGCGTGGCGATTATTTCAATAGTGCTACACTGTTAAAAATTTGACCCAATTGCTGCAGCGTCACTCCACAGCTATTATAGAATATCTCTTTTATGACCAATGAGAATGCTCCATAACACAGTAAAGTAATCGTTTTCTATAAAAGCGGTGGAGTGACGATGCAGCAAAAGGGTCAATTTTTTTACAGTGTACTTTACTGTGTTATGGAACATTCTCATTGGTCATGAAAGAGATATTCTATAAAAGCTGTGGAGTGACGCTACAGCAAATGGATCAAATTTTTAACTGTGTAGCACTACCGAAATAATCGGCACGAGTGATTTTCAGGAAACGCTATTATTGCAAAAGACGAGGAATTTGATGTCATAAATTCTCTCCAATTAGTTTCGATTAGGGAAAATCCCATTGGAAAAGCCGAAATGTGTATCGATTTAATATGCTCAATTACACCGTGATAAACGAGGATTCGAAATAAACATCAAATACAAAAGTTACGTATTTTTGTCCGTAGAATCCGAATCTGCAATAAAAAATGGGGGTTATAATTTAAGATTTCAAAGTTGGACCCCCTCTGACCCCCAGGGGGTCGGTTACGAAGGTCAAATTTGGTATCACTGAGTAGCTTATTTAAAAATATTTAACACGCATATTTACGTTTTTCAATCTCATATGCATTTTTCGAGTTATTCGACCGTTTCCAGACTTTTCGGATACCCTGTATATATATATATATGTATGTATAAAATACTTGAAGCATTGCTAGATAATTGACTACTAAATCTTGTTTATAACGCGGGACAAAACTCGCTAAATTAGTCAGAATTATGATTATATGTAGCAGAGGCTGCATTTTAAATTTCACGTAAATGTAAATTAGCTTTAGCATCTGCTGCAAAATTCGTAATTGTGTTAAAAGAATGCATAAATCTAGTGTCTCTTAGGCATCATGTTTTACGTACATATTTAGCGCATTACTTGTCAATTCAATGTTACGTTCAGGTATTACTGTCTAGGAAATAATGTTTTAATTATTAGATGCCATCAATTATAATCGTTAAGCACAACCAACAGCCCTTTAATTTGTCAACAATTGATGTTAATTAAATGATAAATGAGAGTGTGAAAGTTAAATTTCCTAAAAAAAAACTTTTGCACACATATTGGAGTAAAAATATTCTTTTTTACAAATAAATTGATTTAAATGTAGTTTTGTAACCAGTTAATTATTTAAATTAATAAATTTGCAGATAAAATCTATATCATTTACTATATTATTTAATAAATGTAAGTTGATGATTTTTCTTCTATTTATTATCTTATATATTTAAATTTAAAATTCAATTTTGCTCTCAAACGAATTCAATTGACAGATTCTTTTATTTAGGGACTATATAATGTGCCATATTGGTATATTTAATAATAAAGTCAAAGTATATTTTAAAAAATGCTGTCAAAGAGGGTATTTTAACTGAATTTCGCTTCAGATGATTCTGATAAAACCAGCACTTACGGAAAAATGAAATTAAAAATTCTTCAAGAACTCTAAATAAAATTGTTAAATTGGATTTATCTCTAAACATATTTTATTTTTTGTTGTAGAATTCCTACCCCGCTTATCTTCGAAATCTACCTTTACCTATAGGCCAAGCCGACAGGGATTTTTTTTAATGCAATCGTCAAATGTCTGTCTTAAATAGAGTAAAGAATAGTATAGGAATTATCTGGCAGAAAAAAAATTTGAAACAAAAAAGGGCCACAAATTAAGTTTATGATGTTTGTACTTCAAGCGTCACTTGCGCCTGTACAATCCTATGGTATCTATGACAATATAAATGCAAACATTATGACAACATTAAATACAAAGACATTAAAAAATTCTGTTGTCCCCTTTAAATTATTAGTATTAAGAGTGTAAATATAAATTTGAACATTCGTCATTAAAATACACAGAAGAAAGATGTATATTGTGCAAGTATGAAGTTAGTTTTACATTCAATTCATTGTACTTTTCAGGGAAGTGTATATCAGAATGCAAAATTAGTACACAAACACTTTTGTTGTATCTCCAGTCTATGCTGAATATAAATCTTATTGAGGATAGTTCAATTAAAAAACATAAATAAAAGCATAATGAATAATCAAAATTTTGAAATTTGTTTCTTCATAAAAATGAGTTAAATAATACAATGAAAATATTAAAAATATTATTATATTGTCATTCTATTCTGATTATCTGGTTGTAGGTAACCCGACGATCTAGTATAAAATATAAACAAACTGTCAAAAAATAATAAACATTCTTGAGAGAAAGGAATGCCTGAATATAACTGTCCAACTGTTTCGTTGTATTTTCATTATGTTTTGTATTGCTATTATAGTTCTTGATGTTTTTGTTAGTAGTCACGCCATAAAACATAAACTCTGACAAATAATCAAAAATTAAAATTATTTTCCGGAAAATTCATTAATGTGAAGTATGAGATATACAATGCAATACATTTATAGAATAAATAAAAGAACACAGTTTTAAAAATATGCAATGGACAGTAAACTTAAAATCAATAAAGAAATCACTTCTAAAACTCGCAAATAAATCTGCTATAAATTTTTCTCACAAAGTCTATCAGTACTTTTGAAAACAATATTGTTATTTGATGCAGTATTCTTTTAAATTAAAAAATAAACCCACACAATTATAGTAAAATTTTTCCATTAAATATCGATATTAAACTTGAACATACAGACATGGAAAAAATTATAAGGATCAGCGAAAATTGCCAAATATAGAAGCCTATTACAGGGGTCGGAGCATATAGGACAAATTTTATTGTTCTCACCAGTATCTTTTATCAAAAATTTTCAAGAGACTTTTTTAAAGATATGAAATAGAAATATATCATGATGATCATTGATAAAAGATACTGGTCGGAATAATAAAAATTGTTCTATATGCTCCGACCCCTGCTATTAGCTAAAAAATATATGCAAATATTTGTATGAGAAAAATGCTTGAAATGGAGCATTTCCAAACAACATTTAAGTTGAAAATATAAAAAAAATCATTCAAAGGCATAAATTAAAAAAAGCTTTAATAGATAGCTACACAGGAAAAACTATCAGGACACGCATTTTTTTTTATCACAAATAAATTCTTGCCTACTTATAATATCATAGGACGGTTGTCCTAAAACTGTTGCGCAGTAAGGATATTCAGTTTTCCTTCTTCTTCATCATGCCAAAATGCACACAACAATCTAAATTTTAAAAAATAAAAAGTTTTTGCTTTTTAAAAATGTGGACGTGAAATTGCAAGGTATGTTAGCCGATATAAAGCATTAATTTAAAATTTGTTGAAAAATTCAAAAGAAAAATCCAAAGAAGTGTACAGGTAAGCCAATTTCTCTGACTATGCGTCAAAAACATGGAAGCGTCAAGATTCCTTTAAAAAAACGAGTTCTATTTAATTTGCGACAGAAATGAATCAACCATGCACTAGCTGATCAATACGCAATTTTCTACAAAAAAAAAAAAAAAAAAAAAAACAATGTTGGATATGTTAAACCAGGATAACGTCCACTATTTACAAAACTACTTAAGAAGCCTAGATTAGATTTTGCTTAGAAACACGTTTCTTTTGGATTTCCCTGGAAGGCTTACTTTGGATACACCACAGGGTATTATGTATTATTGGTAGATTTGCAAAAATGTAAACCTCTTTTTCCGAAACGCCAATTTTGGTGATGTCTGTAATTGTAATTGCAAGCTTTTGCAGCCATTTTAACCTCTTGAAGGGTACCGGTATGTTATATATACCACTTAATCTTAATTCCCTTATGCCACACTGACACCGGAATTTTAGTATTAAGATTTGCTTTTTACAATGCACGCTAAAAACAGCTTTTACTTTCTATCATATAAATTTGTTTGTGAATCCCGGTGTCAATCAATCATTTGAACATTTTAGGAACATAAGTGCTTTGCCCCTCAAGGGGTTAAAAATACTAATCTTCCCCATTCAAGGTCGCATAAATTTAAAATCATATGTGGATATGTTACCTGAAAAATTACTGTCTTTTATCAGAAGTGGTCGTATTTGTTTCGAAAAGAGAATGAAATTTTAAATATGTCTCGTTTCCAAGTCGCGATACATTGTGACCAGCTTTTCGACTGGACACCAAAAAACCCTGATATAAACTTCGGAAAGAATGTGCGAGACATTTTAGATAGAGAAATATGTACTTATGGCACACAATAGGCAAAGGCAATTTGACATTATTTATCAAATTAGCATTGAAAAACACTTCTAATCGCATTTCATTTGGAATTTCTCAGTCAATGACTGAACGATAATTAAGGGTCATTTAAAAAAATGAAAAAGTATTAATTTATTTCTAGAAATATTTCATTATGTGTTTATAATTTTTTTCCAAGTTTCACGTCATGTATTTTTATTCATCTGTGTTTAATAAATTTTATTGTAATGTAATTTCGTATTAAGAAGTCCTTAATGTATCCTAATTAGGAGAAGTAAATAATGTTTGATTGTGTTTTCAGTTGATGATTACTTTAACACATATTACTCACTAGGGTGGGCCGAAAAAAACTTTTTTTCGATTTTCGATTATGGCGGGTGCGGAAAAGTGGCCACTGGTGGCACTCAGTTCATACAAAAAATTTGAGATTTTTTGGACATTTCCTTACCCTGCCGCAAACGGCTTGAAGTTTTGCAAAAATGTTCATTTTTGAACTTTTTTCAAAAAAAATTAAAAAATGTTAAATTAAAATTATTTTGGTTGTATTTACTTAAAAAGGCATATTTAATGTACCAAATGTTTAAATAAGATCTGATCATGCATTATTTAATATCTATGTGTATTATAACTTAGGCTATTTTTATAGCTTTTTCGCGTATAATAGGCAAAAGTTGTATTTGTTTGAATCGATCGTTAGTTTCTGTATTATTTATGTCCCTTGGTCTTCTTTATATATTTTCTATGTGTCAAACGTCATATATTTGAGGAAAAGACAGCAGTATACTTCAAAAACAAATCTGGAAGGCGAGAAAGTGGTGTAGCAGGACCCTAAGCGCGCGCAATGATTCGTCGTAATACTCAGGGAGTGAAGGACGAAATAGTTGAGAGCCGAAATGCGATAAAGGATTCTTATTATTTATCCTTGCTAAATTACCTGCGACATTTGTTCAGTGTTTACGTGAAACCCTTTTGTGGTGATATACAGTGCTTTTTAGGTCGTTTAATATGCCATTATAGTGTTTTGTGCGTTTTATTACAACGAGCTTAGAAATGGCTAGTATAAAAGGCCATGACAATGCAAAGACACGCGATAGCGTGAAAAGTAACTCTTTGGGGTCATCATGCATATTGAAAGAATTGCAATTGCCAACTTATGCTGAAAATCATGCGCCATTAATACTGGTTGCTTCACCAAGTAGAAGTTGTGACAGCAGAGAATACGAATCTGGTCATCGATAAAAACAAAGTCAGAAGAGAGAAATAGAAACTTGAAAAGAAGATACAGGCAGAAGAAGTTATTGAAAGAAGAAAATATAAAAGCATATTTTTTGATGGTAGAAAGGATAAAAGTATATTCAGAGGAAAAAAAGAACAAGCGGCACTGTCGAAGGAAAGAAGAGGAACACATCACCGTGTTGTTTGAACCTGGTTAGGAATACTTAGGTCACTTGATACCTTGTTCCGGTCACGGGAAAGAAATAGCAAAATCATTATACAATCTTCCAAGTCACTACAAGTTAGACTTTTCTGAACTCGAAGTATCAAGGTAACGGAACGAGGTATCAAGTGACACAAGTATTCCTAACCAGGTTCAAACAACACGGTGATGTGTTCCACGCCTTTCTCTCGACGGTGCTGCTTGTTATTTTTCTTCCTCTGAATATACTTTTATCCTTTCTACCATCAAAAAATATGCTTTTAATTTTCCTTCTTTCAATAATTTCTTCTGCCTGTATCTTCTTTCCAAGTTTATATTTCTCTCTTCTGACTTTGTTTCTATCGATGACGAGATTCGTATCCTCTGCTGTCACAACTTCTACATGGTGAAGCAACCAGTAGTAGTGGCGCATGATTATCAGCATAGGTTGGCAATTGCAATCCTTTCAATATGCATGATGCTCCTAAAGAATTACTTTTCACGCTATCACGTGTCTTTGCATTGTCATGGCCCTTTATACTAACCATTTCTAAGCTCGTTGTAATAAAACGCACAAAACACTATAATGGCACATTAAACGACCCAAAAAGCACTGCATATCAATACAAAAGGGTTTCACGTTAATACTGAACAAATGTCGCAGGTAACTGAGCAAGGATAAATAATAAGAATCCTTTACTGAATTTTGGCTCTCAACTATTTCGTCCTTCACTCCCTGAGTATCTCGAAGAATCATTGCGCGCGCTTAGAGTCCTGCTTCACCACTTTCTCACCTTCCAGATTTGTTTTTGAAGTATACTGCTGTCTTTTCCCCAAATATATGACGTTTGACACATGGAAATATATAAAGAAGACCAAGGGACATAAATAATACAGAAACTAACGATCGATTCAAACAAATACAACTTTTGCCTATTATACGCGAAAAAGCTATAAAAATAGCCTAAGTTATAATACACATAGATATTAAATAATGCATGATCAGATCTTATTTAAACATTTGGTACATTAAATATGCCTTTTTAAGTAAATACAACCAAAATAATTTTAATTTAACATTTTTTAATTTTTTTTGAAAAAAGTTCAAAAATGAACATTTTTGCAAAACTTCAAGCCGTTTGCGGCAGGGTAAGGAAATGTCCAAAAAATCTCAAATTTTTTGTATGAACTGAGTGCCACCAGTGGTGTAACGAATCTGTCTCCAGTCTGGTTCACTTGTGAAAGGGTAGCACAATAATTCCTCATTATAATGTCCAACAGCACTTTATTACAATACTCTACATCAACATTGACTTTCTAAAAATACAAATAAACCTCACACACATCAAAAAAACTGAAAATTTTAAACATTAAAATCACCAGTCTCTCTTCAAGTCAACGTCCCATTCCTCCCACACACTCCCTCGTCTCCCTTCGCCTCCATCACTCAATTCAACATTAGCGCCGTCTGGTAAAACCAAAAGAAGCATTCCGCATTCAGGATAACAGTTGCGATAGCCTCTTGTGAAATTTTAGGCGGGAGTTAAAGTGGAAACTTAATCACATGGATTCGTCACAGTGGCCACTTTTCCGCACCCGCCATAATCAAAAATCGAAAAAAAGTTTTTTTCGGCCCACCCTATTACTCACTTTTCAACTGTTCCTTATAATTTTTTCAATGGCTGTATTTATTTTAATACTTAAACACAATAATATTATCATATAAATAATTACTTGATAAATAACGAACAGCTTTATCACAACATCACATTTTTATAAAATTATATTATGAGAAGGTTTCTTGTCCAATCTTATGTAACGTGTGGCATATTTTTAAGAATTACGTAAGTTTTTAGCTCACAGGCTATCATAGCCTGAGAGCTTATGTGCCCGTCCGTTCTGTATGTATGTGCGTAACGCGATAACTCATGATAAAAATATCGGATCCACTTGAAATTTTGTATATAGGTATATCCTGATAAGGCGCTTCCCTGATTAGTTTTTGGAGTTCATTCGATATGTATAAGAGGGGGAACGGGGGGCTCATGCCCCCCGTTAGTTGATATAAATGGGATTTTCATGCAGAATTAAGTTTTCAAAATTTAGATTAGGATCATTCTGATGAGGCGATTCCGTGACTGTTATTAGGTGTTCATTGAATAAGTATAAATAGGGGGAACAGGGGTTCTAATCCCCCCCCCCGTTAGTTGATATAAATGGGATTTTCATGCAGAATTAAGTTTTCGTTCAAAATTTAGATTAGGATCATTCTGATGAGGCGATTCCGTGGCTGTTATTAGGCGTTCATTGAATAAGTATAAATAGGGGGAACAGGGGTTCTAATGCCCCCCCCCCGTTAGTTGATATAAATGGGATTTTCATGCAGAATTAAGTTTTCGTTCAAAATTTAGATTAGGATCATTCTGATGAGGCGATTCAGTGACTGTTATTAGTTGTTCATTGAATAAGTATAAATAGGGGGAACAGGGGTTCTAATGCCCCCCCCCGTTAGTTGATATAAATGGGATTTTAATTGAGAATTAAGTTTTCGTTCAAAATTTAGATTAGGATCATTCTGATGAGGCGATTCCGTGACTGTTATTAGGTGTTCATTGAATAAGTATAAATAGGGGGAACAGGGGTTCTAATGCCCCCCCCCCCCGTTAGTTGATATAAATGGGATTTTCATGCAGAATTAATTTTCGTTCAAAATTTAGATTAGGATCATTCTGATGAGGCGATTCCGTGACTGTTATTAGGTGTTCATTGAATAAGTATAAATAAGGGGAACAGGGGTTCTAATGCCCCCCCCCTTAACTTATATAAATGGGTTTTTCAAGCAGAATTGTCAGATTTCGTTCAAATCTCTGAATAGTTTTGGAAGTTTAATGGTTAAGTATAAAAGAGGGGGATAACTCCTTTTAAATTATATAAATGCTAAATGGGTTTTTATTAAGAATTATCTAATTTGCTCTGAATTTTGGATATAGATTTTTTATATGATAAAGCATGTCTTTGATAGTATAGGAGGTTCAATGATTAAGTATAAAAAAAAGAGGAAAGGGGAGAGCTGTTTCCCCTTCTTAATTTTTTTTTCGAACGGAATTAACCCTTGAAAATATAAGGCTTTAATGTGCAATTAGTATTTGTAGCCTGTGAGCTCAATGCCATCAGTTTAACTGGGCAGTATTCTTTTTATTAAATTGAAAAAAATTCAAAAGTCCTATCTCTTTTTAGTGAATACCTTTAAGATTTGCTAGCAGCTTAGAATGAATATTTAATAACGAAATATATAAAACCTTAAGCTTTCTTTTCCAGATAATAATGCACTTTTTAGTGGAATGCATTTTGAATATCAGTTAAAAAAATCATAAAAACATTTCCTTTTTATCGAAATATTAAAAGAAAATCTTTTTAATATAGTTTTTGTAAAATTTAATTAAACTGAACGCATATAATGAAAAATGTTGTTTTTGAAAATATTTGTAAATAAACAGAATATTGCCCAGTTAAACTGATGGCATTGAGCTCACAGGCTACGCATATTAATTGTACATTACAATCTTATATTTTCAAGGGTTAATTCCGCTCGAAAAAAAATATTAAGGAGGGGGATCAGCTCCCCCCTTTCCCCTTTTTATACCCTTTTAGTCCTCTTTAATTCCCCTTTAATCATTGAACCCTCTAAACTGATCATCAGGGACATGCTTTATCATATAAAAAATCCATATCCAAAATTTAGAGCAAATCGGAAAATTCTTAATAAAAACCTATTTATATAATATAAGAAGAGTTATCCTTCTCTTTTATATACTTAACCATTAAACTTCCAAAACTATTCACAGATTTGAACGAAATCTGACAACCCTGCATGAAAAACCTATTTATATATATACTAAGGGGAGGGACATTAGAACCCCCATTCCCCCTGTTTATATTTATCCAATGAATACCTAATACCAATCACGGAAGCGCTCCATCAGAATGATCCTATGTGTAAATTTTGAACAAAAACTAATATTTCTGCATGAAAAACCCATTCATATTAATTATGGGGAGGGGCATGAGCCCCCCGTTCCCCCTCTTATACATATCGAATGAACTCCAAAAACTAATCAGGGAAGCGCCTTATCAGGATATACCTACATACAAAATTTCAAGTGGATGGGATATTTTTATCATGAGTTATGGCGTTACGTACGAACATACATACAGAACGGGCGGGCACATAAGCTCTCAGGCTATGATAGCCTGTGAGCTAAAAAAATATTCAACAAAGATTTAAATACATTTTAAGCTTTTAACATTGCATTTTCCCTTTTGCACATTGCATTATATAAAAACCTCAATTCATCGTAGCTAATTATGTTGATTTTGTTACGCCCGTAAGGAATTAAATTAAATCAAATTATTTTTCGGTGTTTTTTATGATAAAATGTCAAAATTCATAATAGGTTTTCCTATAAAAATGTGTTATAATAACCCTGAATAATTCTTGCACGCTTGCTTTAATTTTCTGTTAGGTATGTTTTTCATATTGTAAATTATGATAATATGGCCAATGCACGTAAAATGACCAACCCACAGTAACGGTATCAAATTCAGTGAAATTCAAAAGAAAGAGCTTGAATATAGTCTCTGTACGTCAGCAGAATGAAGATTACTACTGCAATCCTTGATCACGTGCGCAGGAGGTCGTCCATTGTCTTTCTTGATTTGTTATTAGTTGCGTTGCATACTATACTTTTTTATTTGTTACTATTCTAATTTAAACAACTTATTTGTATTTAAAGTTACATTTGATGTTTTAACTGGCTAATAGTCTTTATAGGTGCATAATTGAATTACAATATCTGTTTGTTCAGACAGAATTACGAATGATTTTTAAAACTTATTATTGTTGGCAATATGCCTGAGCAGATATGCATACTATTTGAACGTGTGGCCTTATTACATGTACACATGTCCAAATTACACCCATATCAAAATACACTTCTCTATATTTTTTATCTATTTATTTACATAACCAGTTTAAAATATTAATTACACTAATGCTATTAAATAACAAAGCAATAATATATATATATATATATATATATATAATACCATTAAAAGTAGACAAAATTCACCAATAGATTTTATCAATAAAACAATAAACCAAAACGAAGGATTTGAATAGAATTGAATTAAAAAAAAAATAGTGAAACGAGAATATCTGAATAAATAAATAAATAAAATAAAATGAATGCAAAGGAAATTTGTAGTCCACAGAACAGAATCGTCAGGCCCCAAATGCTCTGGAACTACAAATGAAGTGTGCGGTTTCATCCACCTATTAGCCATGAAATAGCAAAATAATACGTAATTGGGGCTACCAGCACACAAAAACCATATTATTAAACAAGGAACATAGAAATAAATAGTTGAAAAAATGAAAATATACATATATTGAAACAATAGTGTGCAGCAAATATTGTCAGTAACAAGAGTACAAATTAACCCTATTTATGCACGTGGAAATGATAAACATTACTTGCATATATAATTTCGATAAAAAGTATGAAAACAAGATATTGAGAGGAAAAAAAAAAAAGAAACTTATCTGGTTATCACCATGAATGTAGAGGACAGCGCAATAGAATTATTAATAAATTATAAAAGCAAGAAGCAATACTTTACTATACGAGTTAAAACAGTATCGCGTAGAAAAACCAGTTTGTTAGAAATTCAAGCATCGGATCGTAGCAGGAAAAGCAGGGTTGCTCTTTTTTTAATAGAATGTCATGCGCGCCAAATGGCGAAAAAATAATTTGAAAAAGAAGAAAAAAAATTTGCTATGATTTATCCATAACGAACAAAAAAGATAAAGCTGAATGGAAATATAATTGAACCGGAGAAAATAATTAATGAACGATATTTACATAAAACTAAATTAATAAAATAATTAAATTAGAATTAGGTTATAACATTCATATTAACTTATAACTTAAAATACCATTTTGTTACTTTAATCAGTAACATTTATTGTGACTTTACATAGTATAAACTCATTATCTTAATATAGGATAATAAAAATTAAAAAAATAATAAAATAAAATAAAAATAAAAAATAAATTAATTAATTAATTAATAAAAATTAAAAAAATTAAAAAAATTAAAAAAATATATATATAAAAATAAAATATAAAAAATAAATAATTATTAATGAAATAAAAATAAATAAATAAATAAATAAATAAAAATAATAGTAATAATATTAATAATAATAATACCAAAAATTATATCAATAACATTAAAATTAATTTGATAATTAAAATATAACTATTTAACTATAATTAAAATAGACAAATGTCCATATATTGGTGTCATTGAAACTATTTAAAATTATGTTAAAATAATGTAAAAATAATGTAAAAATAAATAATGTAAAAATAAATAACCCACTCTCTCTCTTTTTTTTTTTAAATTAACCTTTGCGTTTTTATCCAGACAACACCACCCTCCTCCTTACTCTAACATCTACCCGCCCAACCGATCTATTTATATATTTTTTATTACTTTTATAACATTTTTAATTTTTTATATTATTTTTATGTTTTATAATTTTTTATACACTTTTTACGCAAAGAATTAATTATAAGATCTTGTAATAGCTAATTATAAGATCATGTAATCAGTAATTATAAATTAAAGAATATATGAATTTTTTAGGATAACCATTATTTATAGCATCATAAACAAGCTTTTTAATATTAGTATTAAATAAATGGGAAGAACATAGACATTTTATTCTATATAAATGGTTAAGTATTATATTACGATATACAGAATTATGAAGACAAGATTTAAAATTAGTAAAGGTATTGACTTTAAAATTAAATTCTTTCCTTTTGTCATAAATATCAGTGATAAATTTGTGCTCTTTTAATATAATTTTAATATCTAAGAAATTGATTGTATTATTAAAAACTAGGTTTTTTGAAAGTTCTAGATTAGAAGGCTAATCAACGGGGAATTGAGAAATACAGGTGTTATCAGTATCAATTAATATTACATCATCTATATATCTATATAAATGTATTTTATTATTTAAATAGTGACGTTCATAGTAATATAAGTATAAGTCAGATAATACACTAGATGTACTACCACCTTGTGGTATACCAACATTTTGAATATATATATTGTTATCATGCATAATAAAATTATTATAGATAATGAAATTGGTTAAAGTATGAAAATAATCAGAATCGATATTATGTGATATATCCAACGCGTGTTGATATTTTTTAAAAAGCTCATTAATGATATTATGTAAATCCGATAAATCGATATTATTAAATAAATCTTTAAAATCATAAGTAGAGATATTTTTTATACATTTAAGATGTTTCATAATATGGACCAGTTCATAACTATTTTTTATGCAATGTGTATTATCACTTTTTTTGTAATGTTATATATTTGATTAAGAATTACTAATAGAAGTTAGTTAGCAGCATTATTATATGTATTGCAACCAATTGTAACAGTTCTGAATTTAACAGGATGCTTATGAAATTTGGGTATAAGGACTAGATAAGGATATTTAAAGTTTGTAGGGTTAATGTCTAATAATTTATAGAATCCTTTAATTTTACGATTATTGGCAAGTAAGTTATCGTTAATTTTTTGGAATGTGTTATTATTAGATATACTGGATGCAAGCAGTTGATGATAATAAGATTTACAAATAATTGCATAATTATTAGGAGATTTATCAACATAAGTTATTACAAAGTGTTGTTGTAATTTATTGATTTGCTTAAACAGATGCTGTGTATTTACATATTCTAGGTGTGAAATATTATATTTTAAGGACCAGGTTAATTTATCGATAACTAATATTTTCCATTGATTGAAATATTCAATGGGTTTATTATAATAAATTGCAATTTTATAAATAAATATATCTATATCATAGGTAAATTGTTTTATGATAGATTTAATGTTTAATTTGGAAGGAATTCTGTACTTGGTCCCATAACCCATAATTCTTCTAAGTAGTAAATCATCTACTAGATTAAGATTACCAGTAATAATATGTCCATGATCCTTATTAATATATTGTTGTAGAGAGGGGTCATTGCATTTACAGGGTAATGTACTAGCATCAAAAGAAGATTTAGAGAAAGAATTATAGTTAAAAATCGTTCAACCGATAGATATGGGATACTTAAAGGTTTTAGAAATATGAATATTATTAATAGGAAATTGACAGTTTTTATCATTTAATATGGAATTAATATTGATTTTATTAAATATTGGATTAGAAAAAGTAATTACCATTTGAGAATTAGTTTGTAGATTTTTAGGTTTTTTTAGTAAATTTATATTGTAAAGGTTGACACGAGTCATAAGGAGATCATAAAAAACATCTGAAAAATGTTTAGAGTAAGATTTACTGAGAAAAATATTTAAATATTGTACTATATGTTTCTTTTTTATTCCAAAAATACATTTACGTATTAGAAACCAATTGTAATTTTTTAAATAATTACGATGCAGATTATTAATTTGTTGAATTATAATGTTTTTAGGAGTAATACTAGAAGATGAACCTTTTCCTCTTTTGTTACGTGTAGTTTTAGGATTTATAAGATGATTTAAACTATGATAAATGGGAGAACAATCTGTAGTATCATTTATAGATGAAAAAACTTTAACAGATCTTTTAAAAACTTCACTGTTAAGACCATAAGGATAAATTGTATTATAATATTTCATATATGAAGACTCTAAATATAGACGCTCAGATTTATTTTTCTGAATTTGTATTATTTCAATAGTAGTATTTTTAAATTTGTGTTTATGAAAATGCTGTATTTCAGCGGTAGACTGAATATTTTTTGCTAAATTTTTATCAGAATCGGACCGATGTTGATTCATGCGTATATGAAGAGGACCAGAAGTTTCACCAATATATTTCAAATTGCAAATGTTACACTTTATACTATAAATAACATTAAAAGCCTTACAAAAAATAGAAATATGAGGATCTGATACGATTTGTGACTGAGAAGCAGATGGACAAGTTTTACATCGGATATCAGAACATTTCTGAAAATATAATTGAGGAGGAGGAGAATGTATATGGAAACTGGATGACGATCCAGGAGCAACCCTATTATTGCTCCTGTACCGGGCACTACACTGCAAAGAAGCATTGTGTATCTTGCCAGGATCGAGATTTTTACTAAGTACTGCCATAATATAAGAGATATTAGAGATATAATAAAAAGATAAAAATAGGAAAATTACAATTAACTAATCTAGTATCTTGGCTAATATAATTTAATAAAGAAAAGGATCTAGAATAATACAACTATAAAATGAAAATAGATACAATATGTACAAAGCTTTAAAGCAGTACTCAAACCTCCAAAAAAAAACAATACACGACCAAAATAATACCATAATAATACCATCCCACACCACATATAATAAGAATCATAGTACTCACAGTGCAATAAATGCAATATCACAAAATCGACACATTCAAAAGTGAAATAATCACCATACAACATAAACCACTAACTTATCCAATTGACATCTCAGCACTATCCTCTCATTGTTACTACATTTTACGTAGGCTTAAATATTCATAATTTATTTATTAAATATTAAAAAATAATAAATAATGTAATTGCAATGTATTACTTTAATATTAAAAAATAATAAATATTGAATATTGAAGTTGACTTTTAATATACCATATATCAAGACAATGAATTAAACATAATAGCCATATAGAAAGAAATATTATAAATATAATATATATAATATTCATGATGAAACGATTTGCAACTCTTAATGGAAATCCTATAAAGTGGTAACAGAAAACTACATTGTAGAAATCTCACAGACAATACACAAAGGTTATGCGGATAACAGCAATTACCTATGCGCACCATATTTATAAAATTGCTGATTAGCAACGGATGTTATATATAAATTATATATAAGATACCACAATAGGAAAAAATTCATTATGACTATTCAAAATGAAAAGATATCAATTAAATATCAAATTGTATACATTCATAATTACACGCGCAGAGCAGCATGATAATTTGAATGCTAATATAATACCATTAAAAGTAGACAAAATTCACCAATAGATTTTATCAATAAAACAATAAACCAAAACGAAGGATATTGATAGAATTGAATTAAAAAAAAAAATAGTGAAACGAGAATATCTGAATAAATAAATAAATAAAATAAAATGAATGCAAAGGAAATTTGTATATATATATATATATATATATATATATATATATATATTATTGCTATATATTCATGTATATATATATATATATATAATGCATAACAAAAAAAGTAGTTTAATAATGTTAAAATAAATTAGGTTATATAAACTTGAATGAATCTAAATTGAAATTAGTTTTTAAAATTTATTCACATTTTTGTTTTAGACTATGAATTCCGAAAAGAAAAGAGAACATTGGAGCCAGGAATACTCTAATTTTTTTAATTTCTAAACATCGCACATTTTTAAATTTTACACCGTCGTATAGAGAAAAAAATATAATTTTAAATTTATTTAAGAAATATGGAATTTATCAATTTATTTGGAAGCTGTATCTCATTTATTATTATTATTATTATTCTAGTTTTTAATACTTTTTGTCACTGTGGCAACAGAAGTATGTCAGATAAGTCTCAGATATATCTATTCTTGCCCGAGAACAACAACCATTTTCCAAATGATTAAAATGGGCAAAAATTTCGTTAAAAAATTATTTAAAAAAAAACCTATTTAAAATTTTTGAATTATTGGCCCTAATAGATTAACGGCCCCCAACCCATCTGCCAAATTTTGTTTCGCTACGCTCAAAATTTTTTCGTTTCGCTACGCTGTGGTTTTGGAGTTTTTGAGCATATATAGATATTCGCACAGATTTCAATAGTATAGATTCTATTCAGTAATACGGAAATAATGTGACTCCATCTTAAATATGACATTATCCTATGGCAAGTTGGAGTCATTAACTATTATGGGATAACCGGATTAATTACGAGCCAACGAAAAACAAAAACATTAATCAAAAAGAAAAAGTATCAGAAACAAAGAGCTAAAATTTGGGGTTTAGCATAAGTAACATTTTTATACGTTGCATCGTATAAAATAAATTTTTGGCGCTAAACGACTGGAAATAAAGGTGTGGATGAACATAAAGTAAACTAAGCTCTTGACAAAAATTATTGTAATATTTTGCGACAGAAATATTCGCAGATGTTTTTCTTTTTGTTGCTGAATTTGAACATCAAATAATTTTTGAATTATTGTGTTGTTCATAACAAAAACACATATAAATATTATTCAGTTGGAAATACTGATTTAGTTTTACCTTTTTACGAAGATGATCTCCATTTTCTGGGAAATTTTAATATAACGTGTTAAATAGGCACTTTTTTTAAAGTGTTAGGTATATCATATTTTCACGATGTTAATGTTAGATACGAGTACATTGTTGATGTTAGTTATAAATTACTAAAAATATTGATTTACTTTATCCTAACTGTGAATCAGTATATCGTTATGAAAAATAAAAATCAAAAAATCTACTCAAGTATTTTCTTAACAAGTAATTTTTGTTCAAGAATAATATTTACATAATTGAAATTAGTTACAAAGTAAAAAAAAAGATTACAAATGGCTAAGACTTACAGATTAATGTTTACATAGACAATACCGTGACTGTTTTACAAGTATGCAAATAGAAAATTTTATTCTTGTCAATTACTTTCAAAGATATACACTGTTAAAAATTTCGTGCTAATTTGCACCAAGATTTGGTGCTCCAGTTATGACCAGCTGCCGTGATAGGATGGTTCAATCGAAGCTCCAAATCTTGGAACGAGTTTACACTATGTTATTTGAAAAAAATGGTACTATGATTCAACCAAGTTCTATGATTCAACCAAGTTCCAAATCTTGGAAAAAAATTTCACCATCTTATGGTGACAGCTACTAAGCACCAAATTTCGGTTCAAAGTAGCACAACATTTTTAACAGTGTAGAGACATTATATTTTTCAGATAATTATCAGAGAATTTATGGTCAAATCTATCAGTGCCAAGATAAAATTTTTACAAAAGATGAAAAAATGAAGTGAACGAACTAAGAGACTGATATTATAAATTGTAAGATTACGTTATTTATTAATTACTAAACAAGAAAATTATTTCATTCGAAATTAGTTCTACATATGACAATCCTAGAAATAAATACAGATTTTCTTACTCGAAATCTCTAACGTAATCAATGTCTTTGTATAAAGCACAAAAGCTTAAATATTTTAAATGATTAAAGTACCCTGTCAAAAAGGTTTATACTCTTATTCGAATGTATAAACGAAGATGTTTTACAAAGTATTTTATTATGTAACACATCTATAAATTTTGAAAAGCTAAATTATCATTTAGTGTATAGATTTTAGAGTTATCCTTAATTAAAGTAGGTTTTTCGTGCAAAAATTTTCGAAGTATTTTTTATTGCGTGATAGAATTTTTTCATATTTTTTTTATATATAAGTTTTGCACACTTCTCGAGGGAGGAATAATTAAAAAATCCCTGTCGGCTGGGCCTATAGGCGGAGGTAGATTTCGAAGAGTGCTCATTAAAATAAAAAAAAATAAAAAATAAAAAAAAAAAAAAAAATATATGATTAGAGATAAACTTAGTTTAATAACTTCATTTGGCCGTTTATGAAAAATTTTTAATTTCATTTTTCTGCAAAAACTGGTTTTATCAGAATCATCTTAAGAAAAATTCAGCTCAAATGCCCATTTTGACAACATATTTTGAAATAGATTCTGAGTTTATTAAAAAAATCGACCAAAACAGTACATTATACAGCTCCTAAATAACAAAAAACTGTCAGTTTAATGCATTTGAGAAAAAAATTGAATTTAAAAATGAGTCATAAAATAACCGATTTGTTGTTTGAATACATCCTTAATTCTTTAATCATGATTGCTTCGGAAAATTTTGTGCGAAATACTCACTTTGACAGCATTTAAAAAAATATATACTATCTTTATCAAAAAACTGACCAATGCGTCACAGTATATAGTTCGTAAATAAGAGGATCTGTAAATTGGATGCGTTTGAGAGCGAAAATGGATTTTAAAACGAGTCATAAAAAACGCAATTTGCTATGTGAAAACTTCCTTAAATTTTCAAATCACAAAGACTTCGGAAAATTCTGTTCAAAATACCCTTTTTGGTAGCCTTTTTTGAAATATATTCCGTCTTTATCAAAAAACTGACCAATGCATCACATTATATAGTTCCTAAATAAGAGGATCTGTAAATTGGATGCGTTTGAGAGCGAAAATGGATTTTAAAACGAGTCATAAAAAACGCATTTCGCTATGTGAAAACTTCCTTAAATTTTCAAATCACAGACTTCGGAAAATTCTTTTCAAAATCCCTTTTTTGGTAGCCTTTTTTGAAATATATTCCGTCTTTATCTAAAAACTGACCAATGCATCACATTATATAGTTCCTAAATAAGAGGATCTGTAAATTATATGCGTTTGAGAACAAAAATGGATTTAAAAACGAGTCAGAAAAAAACGCAATTTCTTATTTGAATACTTCCTTCAATTTTCAGTCCCGATGACTTTCGGAAATTCTGTTCAAAATACCCTTTTTGGTAGCCTTTTTTGAAATATATTCTGTCTTTATCAGAAAATTGACCAATGCGTCACTTTATACAGTTTCTAAATAAGAGGATCTACCATTTGGATGCGTTTAAAATCAAAAATGAATTTAAAAATGAGTCAGAATATAAGCAGTTTGGATTTGAGGTTTTTTCTTTAACTCCTATTTTTGTTTAATTTTTTTTTGCTATAGGAATTGGTCCTATGAAAAACTTGTCAATATAAAAATTGTAGGTATTGATGAAGAGATGTAAAATAAATTTAATTGGATTTGATATCTTAAAAATTGACGGAGTTATGGATTTTTCTCTTTTTTCAGCGCCCTTTTTCTTTTCGTTTTTAATTTTTTTCATCGGTAAAAGTTGGTCCTATCAAAAACTTGTAAATACAAAAGTTTTATATAATTTTAAGAACATTTACAAAAAATTTAGTTGGACTTGATATCTTGAAAATTGACGAAATTATGAATTTTTTTCTCTCAAAATCCCTGTTTTTTTCGCCCCTTGAGCCCACTTCTAAATTTATCAAAAATCTGTCATGCATATACTTTTGGCCCATTTTTAAGAAGTAATATAAACTTTAAACCGATTCGATATCTACTTTAATTAAGAAGTTATGGCGTTTTTTCGGTTTTCACAAAAACGTCCCCTATTCCGACCCCCTTGGTCCGATTTTGCCCATTAACGAACTTAGCCAAGATTTTATCCCCTTTGATTTTATGTGCAAGTTTGGTGGAGATTGGTGAAGAATTATAGAAGTTATCGTGTCCATAAAAAAGTGAGATATATATATATAAACTGGTGCGATTGCAATAGGTAGTATTTCTTACGAAATCTACCTAAAAAACAGAAATCAATGTGCCTGAATTAAGATATGTTACGTCTCCTAAGAGTAAGTTTACAACATTTTTGTGTAAAACGATAATAAAAGAGACAATGTAATATTTATTTGATTCTAACTTTAATTTAGGTTTTGTTAATGACTTCTTAAGTTTTATATCAATATTTCTTTCATTAATCTCCACAAATGCAAACATAATCTATACTAATAAAAGAACAAAACGCTCTGTCTGTCTGTGTGTCTGCGATGGCTAGCAAAATCTACAGCATGTACGAAGCTCAAAATTTTTTTGAGAGTAGCCTCAAATCTCTTCTGATGCACCTGAGCTTCAGAATTTCGAAATTACAATTATTAACTGAGTAATTAATTAAAATCGAGAGGTCACTCTCACAAAAAATCATCTTTTCCCAATTTTTTTTCTCTTTCGTTTTTTTACGGTTGGTTGGTTGTGTAAAAATTTTCGCAGAAGTAATAAGAAAGCTGAGACAGAAATAAAGAAACCCATGGAGGAATGAGATAAGTGGAGGTGAAGTAAGCCTCAAAAAAGGTTTGCAATATGAAACCATTTATCGCTCAAATTTTAATGTGCCAAACAAAAGGACGTGGAAGGGATTTTGAATTATAAGACGAAATGAAAGAAATGAATTACAATTGAAGCATATTTTAAGAGGATATAGCAAATTTTTAAAATGATCTTTGTTCTATTATTATTTATAAAAATAAATTGGAAATTGGAAAGTTAGCAATAATTAAATATCAAATTAAAATTAAATAAGATATTGAAAACATTTGATACGAACTAAAAATTGTGTAACTAAAAGTTTCCTTCATTAATGTAATTTTAAATACTTTATAACGTATATGAAAAATGTTTATGACTTAATAATTGCATGTAAATAATTATTTAAAATATAATGATGAAAACATTCTTTTAAAATTATGTCTGAAAACTTAAGTAATAAATATTAATCTAAAATATAGATTTCCGACTGCAGACGATTTTAATGTATTAACAAAAGAATGTTATATTTTCAAGCAAAACGTTAAAATAATTTTTTATATTGATATTTAAAACACATCTGATAAAATAATTAATAAATTTTTACCGGTGAAGCGATAGATTAGTTCTTTTTAAGAAACAAAAGCAAAAAATACGGGTTTAAACCTGTTTCAATTGATAGGCGTGTCAAAGCACGTGCTTTTGTTGGTACTTAATTGGACTTAATGTAGGGTTACATTTTTAGCATCACCTCCAGAGATAATACTTCCACTCTATTAATTTCTTTTTACTCTATGAAAGAAACCAATTTCAGATTTTGACATTTCAAAAGTGACAGTTTTTTTTCCAAAGACCTTTAGAATTCATAGACTGGCAAAATGTCTGTTTAACTTAGGATTTTTGAACACAGGTGTTACGTCAGATCGTTGATACTTCATACATTAGAATGTATGCGCGGTTAGCTATGTTGCTGTAAATGTATGTATGTGTATATATGAAGCTTTTTAGCAGTTTTTTAAAATCATTGATTAAATTTGAATGCATTTTATTTAAGTTAAAATTTTATTAAGACTTTAATTTGTTTTTAAAACAAACATGAAATGACTGTTTGGCGTAGAATTATTCGAATCGGCAGACGATTCATACACAGTAATAAATTATCAAATAGCAAAATAAATTATCTATCAAAAATAGTCACTAAAAGAATAGTAGCAAAACATAATATTTAGGCGTATTAACGCATAACCCGATCCCAACAAGGAAAAAACAGACCACACCCCGATCCAAGCAAGACAAAAGTTCCACGAGTATAAAACCGACCCAAACCTAAACATTCCATAAAAAAAATAAAAAAAACCTATAGACTTGATATCTGACCCGAATCAAATCTGAATCCCACAAAAATATTCAAATGAAGCATACCCCAATCCGATCAAGGAAACATAATGTTCGTGTATATGCAACCAGACCCGAACCTAAAAATTTTCTTTGAAAAAACCCCAAAAATGACCAGAACGAAACCTGAAATCGATAAAAATATTCCAAAAATCTATAACCCGATAAGTGCAAGACAAAATAATTTGCGTGAACATAAACCTGTCTCGAACCTAAAAAATTCCATTTGAAAAAAAAACCTGAAATTTTATGCAAACTACATCTGAATCCGATCAAAATATTCGAAAGAACCATAACCGGATTCAAATAAGAGAAAATAATTTCCGTGGACATGAACCCGATCCGAACCTAAAATTCCATTTGAAAAAATACCTGAAATTTGAATCGAACCAAATATGAACATGACAAAAATATTCCACAGAACTATACCCGGATCCGAACAAGACAAAAAAATTCCATGAACATGAACCCAATCCGAACCTAAAAAACTGAACTAAATCTGAATCTGACAAAAATATTCCAGAGAAGCATATCCTTATTCGAACAATGCAGAATAATTTCCGTTGATGCGCAACCCAACCTGAACCTAAAAATTCCATTAAAAAACCGAAATCTGAATTGAACGACATAGGAACCCGAAAAGAATATTCCAAAGACCCAAAACCGGATCCGAGCAAGACAAAATAATTTCCCTGGACATGAATCCGACAAGAACCTTAAAAATCAATTTGAAAAAATACCTGAAATCTGAATCGAACCAAATCTGAATCCGACGAAAATATTCCAAATAACTATAACCAGATGCGAACAAGACAATATAATTTCCATGGACATAAACCCAATCCAAAACAAAAAATTTGTTAAAAAAAAAAAACGAAATTTGAACCACACTTAATCTGAACCTAACAAAAATATTTCAGTGAAGTATAACCTCATTGGAACTTGGTAAAATAATTTCCATGGAAGTACAACCCGACTCGAACCTAAAAATTCCATTTGAAGGAAATAAAAAAACCCCCCACGAAATCTGAATTGAACCGAATCTAAACTCAACAAAAATATTCCAAACAACCATAACCGTATCCGAAGAAGACAAAATAATTTCCATGGACATGAATCCAACCCGAACCTAAAATTTGGATGTTCTACAAAACATAATGCGGCTCCGTAGCGGTGGAAAGTGAAACTAAATAAGCGCGAGATGGTTAAGATATTTCGTTTATAGTTAGTGTTAAACTAGAACTTGGTTACGGTTAGGTAACAGTTAGGTTGCAATTACGTTCCGGTGAGCCTTATGTTATATTTAAATTCTGGTCAGGTTACAGTTAGGCCATGGTTAAGTTACAGTTAGGTTAAGGTTAAGTTGCGGTTAGGTTGTGGTTATGATAAGGTGACGGCCAGGTTGCATTTATGGTATATTTAAGTTACAGTTAGGTACTGTTGAGATACAGCTTGGTTGGTTGGTTGGCAAATACTGAGACGTATGCTACTACCCGTTAGGGAGGCTTTTGCCTCGAAACTCCAGGACAAAGATACAGCTAGGTTAGAGACAAGTTATGATTACAATACAATTAGATTACGGTTAGGATTTTGTTCACAGAATGAACATTACGCATGTTTCATAAAAAATATACACCTATTTTTGTAAAATGGTTCTGAAATTATAATACTATATACTAATCTTTTAGCTAATCATCTAGAATCGATTTCATTCACGGTATAGTCGGATTTAAGAGTGATATAATTAGTTTGAAATTCAAAACATTTCACTTGGGATATCTATGTGAAAAAAGTATTTAGTTAAGTCACTTAACAGTAATTTTAAGGATAAATATCAACACCTTAACACGAAATCACGCAATCGTTGGACACATATTCCCTCCTGCGTTTCCCATTGTAGTCATTTTAGATATTTTTGCAGCGAAATATTAGTTTTTTTAAACCGATTTTTGACACAGTCAGGGGACACGTATTTAATATAATGTACACTGTAAAAAAATTCACCTTTTTGCTGCATCATCACTCCCCCGCTTTTATAGATTATCTCTCTTTTGAACTATGAGAATGCTCGATAATAGGCTGAAGTAATCATTTTCTATAAAAGCGGTGGAGTGACGATGCAGCAAAAGGGTAAAATTTTTAACAGTGTATTTACACATATTTCGAGTTAAAGATAAAATCATAAAAATTTCAAGTTCGTTTAACATTATTATTACGGACCCGGGCAACGCCGGGCGGGTCAGCTAGTTATTCAATAAGACATAAAATAAGTATAGTTTCGGTCAGTGAAATAACACAAATGCATTTAAAATAAAACGATAGTATTTATGTCTTGCAAAATTTATCCATTTAAATTGATAACCAAATGATTACGTAAAAAATACAATTATTTTTTCCCTTTTCATACGGCTTCGAAAAAAAGGAGCAGCTTCTCAATTCTAAACCTACGCATTTTTTTTATGTATGTTCAGCTATTACTCTGAAAATACACGATCGATTCATTAGACTTTTTTTAACTGATAGAAGATTCTTTTCAAATTTCTCACTTAAATTTCATTAAAATTAATTGAATGCGTTTTTAAAAATTCAACAAAACCGTCGAGACTTCAAAAAATAAATAAATAAACAACTAAATAAAATAAAACTGAAAAAATTTAAAATATTTCTTTTCCACGATTTTCAGAAGTGACATCATTTACTTTGTCGTAAAAATTGAAGTCGAATTTTTTGTTGGTTGAAACGTTTATATTTCTGTAAAATTAATTAAAATCCAGAAAAATTCTTATTCTCACTTTTTTTACCTCATTATGTCTTTAGAGGAGCATTTTAAATTAAATTCAAATTTACTCAACAATTTCGGATTTCTTAAAATGCTTATTCTTTAAATTTAATTAAATCGATTACTGCAACAATTTTTTTAATTAGCAAAAAATAATTTTGTTTTCCTTTCCTTTTGAATAAAATTAGTGAAATTTGCCTTCTATTTCAAAAACTATTTAATTATAAGCGGTGAATATATTTATCAGACTAAAAAAACTAACTTCGCTTTATTTAAATTTTATAATTTTGTTTTATTTTAGTCAAATGTTTAATTTTATTTATTCGAATGTTTATTATCTGAAAAAAAGCTTGTGCTCGGTTTACCAATTAAACTCAGAAAACTTTTAGCAGCGAATTCTATCACTTGATGTTCTTTGTTTTCGAATATATAAACTTCATATATTTAATAATCCTGAAAATTATACATGTAAAAAAATATTCATAGTATTCATCGTATCCATATACTCAAATATACACTATATTGCCATTGATTATTGGACACTTGCGATTTTAGACATTTTACTAAATATCTAGAAAAACACATGAGGAATCATCTCGAAACTCTTAGTGTATAAATTTAATTGTATACGCCATACATCGCCGTGAAGATTTTTTACCGAAACTCCATAGGGGACCGTCAACAAATTAAAAAAAATGAATATCTTTTGAATAACCCTGTCAAAACTAATGTAGCAAAAGTGCCCAAACTCTAGATTATGATTGAATGCCTTATTGTAATACACTGTGTTCATTTTTATGCAAATTGCATGCATACTCGCAGAGTAATTAAGGTTTTTATAAAATTGGTCTCAAATTTTTCCAAGTTTTTTCCTTATAATTTTCAGAGTTCTTAATATAAAATAATATTTTTTTCAGAAAATAGGACAAACAACATTCCAGACAGTACCCTGTAATCAGAATTAAAAAATAATAAAAATTGTATGAAAAATGAGTAGGTTTACTAAATAATTTTTTGCTGCGCATGCGTCAAAGATATCAAAATTTCATTTGCATATTATGTTAGCTAAATGTATATAGCAACTTTTGTAAAAGTCTCAAAATCATAGCTTGAAAACTCTGAAAGTAATCGTCTATAGAAAAAGGACAAAATCCGTTGTTTCCAAAATGAAGCAAAAAAATGAGGGATTTTATCCAAATGTAGTAGCACATCCCGTATTGTGTATTCTATATTGACACTAATCAATGAATATATGGATACAACCCCTCTTATTTTTGCTTCATTTTGAGAATAACGGATTTTCAACTCATTCAATCGACGATTTTTTTCAGAATTTTCAAGTTATGATTTTGTGACTTTCACAAAAGTTGCTCTATACATTTAACTAACATAATATGCAAATGAAATTTTGATATCGTTGACGCATGCGCAGTAAAAAATTATTTAGTAAACCTACTCATTTCGTACAAAATTTTCATTATTTTTTAATTCTGACAACAAGGTACTGTGTGCAATGTTGTTTGTCATATTTTCTGAAAAAAATATTATTTTATATTAAGAACTCTGAAAATTATAAGGAAAAAACTTGCAAAAATTTGGGACCATTTTCATAAAAACCTTAATTACTCTGCGAGTATGCATGCTATTTGCATAAAAATGAATAAGGCATATTACAATAAGGCATTGAATCATAATCTAGAGTTTGAGCGCTTTTGCTACATTAGTTTTGACAGGGTTATTCAAAAGATATTCATTTTTTTTAATTTGTTGACGGTCCCCTATGGAGTTTCGGTAAAAAATATTCACGGCAATGTATGGCGTATACTATTATATTTATACACTAAGAGTTTCGAGATGATTCCTCATGTATTTTTCTAGATATTTAGTAAAATGTCTAAAATCGCAAGTGTCCAATAATCAATGGCAATATAGTGTATATAGGTATGTATACATATACAGGGTGCTTCGCTACCAGACCGACAAACTTTGAGGGGTGATAGTAGACATAAAGACAAATATTATTAAATAGGACTCCATGGGGCGCAAACATCTTCTGTAGGAGGTAGGGGCCATTAAAGTTTAAGGTCCAAAAATTAAAACGCTGATAAAAATTAGAAAAAAAGGTCGATTTGTTTGCGGTTTTCTCTAAAATCATTCTTTATATCACGATTTTTAATTTTTTTTTTAATTTTAAAGGTTAAGTTCAAAAATTGTCGATAGAGGGCGCTTTAGACTTTAGAGCAACGAAAAATACCTTTTGCCGTTTTTTTGTGCGTGAGGTTGAAATTATTCTAAAGTTTAGACTTTAACTTAAATTTTAAGCCCAAAATCGGAAACATGGGGATTGGTTAACTAGCAAAAAATTAACTGTGAACCAAGGGGGAGATTTTAAATGCTCATAAACATAAGAAAAACTAATCGATTCTGTTGCGGTTTGCGTGTAGGTCATTATTTTATTCAAAATGACGTACAGCTTTCATCTCCTCATTTTTTGATAGAGGGCGCTTCCGACACATGTCCTACATTTCAATGGTATTACTCCTGGGTGTTTCACTACCAGACCACCATACTTCCAGGAAGTGTAAGGGATGCAAAGATGACCGAAATCACACAGGAATGTAACGTTGAATATTGCTTTTTTGCATATTACGTTTAAAAAACAGCAGAGAAAAAACAACAGAAACAAGCAGAGAAACAGTAGCATGTTGAAGTGACAGAACAAAGTTTATTTAAAGGTTTTATGCAAAAAGTGTTCGAAATTATGACCAGAAAAATTCCGGCAAGCTCGACAGCGACAGTAGATGGCGCTGCGATTTTCTTGCGGTAGATAGCGCTGAACGGTAATGCGCATGAAAGTTTCTCTCTCGTTGCGCAGCTCTATGTGGTTCCAGCACTTTCGGGTTCTTAAACATTTTACCAATGATGTTCACCGATACCTCAACGTAACATATGGATAGTGGTATATAGGTCGTGGTGGCCCGGTTTATTGGCCTGCCATATCACCGGACTTATCAAGTATGAGCTTCTTCTGCTGGAGTCACATGAAAAGTTGGGTGTATGAGAATCCCGTACCATCAATTAAAGACTTAACAGCTCGTATTTCTGTAGCTTCCGGAAATCTATCAAAGATTCCAGGAATCTTTCAAAGCGGGAGAAATTACATGCGAAAAATTACATGCTGTCAACCATGTCGATTTACTTCTGGTCGTAATTTCGAACATCTTTTCTAGTAAAACCTTTAAATAAACTGTTTTATGTCATATTAACGTGTTGCTTTTTCTCTGCTTCTTTCAGTTGTTTTTTCTCTGCTTCCTTTAACCATAACTCTAAAAAAAGGCATTTTCAACGTTATAATCCTATATGATTCCGAGTCGCTTTTGCATCCCTAACACTTCCTGGAAGTATGGTAGTCTGGTAGTAAAACACCCAGGAGTAATGCCATTGAAATGTCGGAGATATGTCGGAAGCGCCCTCTATGAAAAAATGAGGACACCACAGCTGTACGTCATTTTGAATAAAATAATTACCAAGGAAATGACCTACACGCAAAACGCATCGATTAGTTTGTCCAATGTTTATGAGCGTTTAAAATCTCCCCCTTGGTTCACAGTTAATTTTTCTCTAGTTAATAGATTCCCATGTTTCCGATTTTGGGCTTAAAATTTAAGCTAAAGTCTAAACTTTAGAATAATTTCAACCCCATGCACAAACAAACAGTAAAAAGTATTTGTTCGTTACTTTAAAGCCTAAAGCACCCTCTATCGACAATTTCCGAACGTAACCTTTAAAATAAAAAAAAATAAAAAATCGTGACATAAAGAGTGATTTTAGAGAAAACCGCAAACAAATCGACCCTTTTTTCTAATTTTATCAGCGTTTGAATTTTTGGACCTTAAACTTTAATGGCCCTTAGCTCCAACAGAAGACATTTGCGCCACATAATTTCCTATTTAATAATGTTTGCCTTTATGTCTACTATCACCCCTAGAAGTTAATCGGTCTGGTAGCGAAACATCCTGTATATCATGGAGATAGAATAGTAGAAGGAGAACAGAGAAGATTCCCCACAGAACTTAGCCCCAAAGTATTGCCTGATGCATGGCGTGGCGCTAGTGATGATCGACTGACTTTTGGCTTTCGATCATATGACCTGTTTGACTAGTCTCTCGACTAATCTGCTAGCGGGACGTAGGGGGCACCAGATATCATCTTCTCCCAAACCGCCGCAAATGCCAGCCAGACTCGGAAAGACTCTAGGGCCGAAAGTGGAAGCACTGTCTTTGTCTCCTTCTACATGATATATATATACGGTATTAGCGTATTACCCGGTATGCCGCAAAATTCGAGCGTTGCCAGATTTTTGAATATAAGGTATTTCCTGGCATGCGGGAAAAAGCTAGGGTCTTTGAAATCGGAAAGAAATGAGGTTTATTAGATCTATTCAGGGATTTCTGTTGGGCATAAGGATTGCAAAATATAATTTATTCACACTTTTCTAATTACTTAAATTATCTTTTTTTTACGTCGAATAAACAGAATAAAAACGTCTTTCATGCTCATACCATTTCACAGAAAATCTGTCTTCCCAGTACTCATCTGAAATTTACATTGTGGAAATAAATTATCACATAAATTATTACTTGAAAAGAAATATTCTTTCTATATATAAAATAAGAAACATATAATAATTATCTAAATAGATGCAGAAATATGTGCTTACCTTATATAAAAAAAAATATGACAAATTATTTATTTTAACGTCTTTATACTTAAGTAGAAACATGGTACATAAAATTTTACATCAAAATAAAATAAATAAAATCTAATAATTATTTAAATATAAATGAAAATATAAAGATAGACAGAGAAAAAAACAAATATTGATGCCTTTTCTTTATAATGAAAAATTTTGATTGAAAAACCAAAATAAATCACAACGTCCGTAGCCCAACTTCATGATTTCCGACATGCTGGTGCACTTCTATCTTTACCGGCATGCCGGGTAATGCGGGGGTATGCGGTATATATATACACATACCGGGTGTCCCAAAAATAACTGATGGATTTTAAAACTCAATAACTTGCAAACGGTGACAGCTATTTAAAAATTTTTTGCAGGAGGTTTATGTATAATGTCAGGAGTTTTTTTACCGTAACTTTTGATTTTAGTTCGAAATTAAAACAATAGATGGCGCTGACGGCACTTGAAGTCCAAGTAGACGCCGAAACTGACCTCACTCAGCACTGATCATCTGGCCTTCAATCGCCGTCAGCGCCATCTATTGTTCGAAAGTCGAACTAAAATAAACAATTACGATAACAAAACTCCTGACATTATACATAACACTCCTGCAAAAAAAATTTAAATAGCTGCCACCGTTTGCAAGTCATTGAATTTTGAAATCCATCAGTCATTTTTGGGACACCCGGTATATATTATATTATTAATTATTCCTTCGCGACTTTTTTTTTTTATTATGCTGAATCACCGGCACACATTCACTAATTTCCTATTCTTTAATATTGGCTATCACTAATCCTATTAAAATCTTCTTTATTTACTATCTTACTGAATTTATTTCGACATAAAATTTTAGTTTACTCCAAAATTGTATCACTATTTCTCACCATTTTCATTATTTAAAGGGAATTAAAATGCTGTTAAAAGAGCTATTTCCTTTATGCTGCATTAAGTTATGAAATATGTAAACAAATTTGCTAGATAGGCTTCTTTTACACAATGGATTCCCATTGCGTTGTCGCGAGAATATTGTCCATCAGAAAATCGTTTTAATTTGTTTTAAAATACAACGTGGTTTTTCGAAGTTAAATGCATTATCGTAGAATAATTTAATTTCAAAAATTAAAAAAAAATTAGATTCATGTGTAAATACATTATTCAATTCCAAAAACCTTCGCGATATTATTACTTGAGATTTCTGAACATTACCTCATTTACCATCAAAAATTTTTCATGCGTATTACTTTAATTATATTAGGCATTTTACATACTGAAATATTTAATAGTTGGACATTTTACATGCGCCGTAACTATTCCTGTAGAATGTGTTTCACTTATAATAATTTTATTATTTTTTCATTTTCTTATTTTTTGAAATTTCAATTGTAAATACAATATTTATGACGTAATTTTCGAAATTTCTGGGTTTTATCATTGGGGTTTTTTCTACAACTCCTATTATTGTTTAATTTATTTTTCCTATAAGAATTGGTCTTATGAAAAACTTGTCAGTACGAAAGTTGTAGATATTTTTTGAAGATGCAAAATAAATTTAATTGGATTTGATAGTTTAAGAATTGACGAAGTTATGAATTTTTTTTCTTTTTCATCCTTCCTTTTTGTTTTAGATTTTAACTTTTTTTTCACCGGTAAAAGTTAGTCCTATCAAAACTTGCAAATACAAAAATTTTAGGTAAGTTTAAGAACATTTATAAAAAAATTTAGTTGGATTTGATATATTGAGAATTGACATAGTTATGATTTTTTTTTCTCTCCAAAAAACCCTATTTTTTCGCCCTTTGAGCCAATTTTTAACTTTATCATAAATCTGTCAAGCAAATCTTTTGGCCCATTATCTAGAAGTAATATAATTTTTTAAACTGATTCGATATCTATTTTCATTAAGAAGTTATAGTGTTTTTCTGTTTTCACAAAAACGCCCCCTATTTTGATCCGCCTGGTCCGATTTTGCCCATTAACGAACTTAGCCGAGATTTTATCCCCATTGATATATATATTGATATTCCCCCCAATACCAGTTTGGTGGAAATTGGTGCAGAATTATGGAAGTTATCGTGTCCATAAAAAATGATATATATGTGACGAAAAATTGAAAAAAAAATGGCACTTAAGCACTAACAGCAGGTTAAGCAGCCGTAATGGTAAATTACCAAGCAGTGGACTGGGGTCTTTGGGTATTTTCCCGTAAAAAATTTAAGTCACTCAGTCCTTAAATTCATATATATTAGAACACATAAGATAAATGAACTTATTCCAGCAGTCAGCATTGCACACATCGAATACTACAATCTTCGTGAACCAAGTTTAAAAATCAGCTGCATTCTGACACTCTTCAAATCTGGGATGAATTTCCGAGACTCCACGAAAAAACTAGCCCCACCCCAGTCCGCGTCAACAAATTAAAGATCCAATTAAGATTAACTTCAAGGCTATGAGGACAGTCATCACCATCTCCTATTGGCAGACTGGTACGTGACCTCCTGTAAGATCTTAATACTGTTGCGGAATAGAATAACCTGTTCACATATGCGCAGGAACACACCGGCAGACGATCTTAATAAAAAATAAAATTAAAATCTCGATAATTATTCTAAAAAGAAAAAATAGACTCTACATTAAAAGAAGATTTCGAAATCGTTTCCCGCTCTTTTTGAGAAACAAGCAATAGATTATTACTAAGTTACATAAAATAAGAAAAAGAACTTTAGCTGTTAAAATATTAATACATTACGAAACTAAGATTAAAAGTATGTTCCATAAACTTAGAATTAAAAGTTCAGAGGCGCAAAATGGCGCAAAAAGTTTTTTATTTTATTATATATATATACACATATATATATAATTTTTACTGGTGGTAGTTTTGAGGTCTAGGTGTCTTGATCGGCATAGATCTGCAAAAATGTTTCAGAAAATACAACATTGGTGCGAATGCAATAGGTAGTATTTCATACAAAATCTACCTAATATGTATACTGACATTTCATATAAACGAATTGTTTCAAAGCAAAATATTTTTTGCAGATACAAATTTTTATTGCAAATGATGTCTTGCGCACTTTTATCTTATTAATCGAGAAACCTTTTTGTATGTATAAATCAAACCGTTCTTTATCTTATTAGTCTCCAAATAGAAATAAATATTGAATTGTTTTGTTCGAAATCTATAAAAAAAATTAAGAAAAAGTTCAAAAATTAAGTGAACACAATGTAAGCAATTTTTTGTCATTTTTTGCTTTACTATAAAAAAGATAAACATTTAAAGACAATATTGATGTTTACTTTTTTTATGTATTTTTGTGTTGGGAAATTAGAAACAAACATGAAGGAAATGAGAAAAATGTTTATTTAAAAAATTAATTGTTTACAGTATTTTAATGCTTTATTTATTGACATTTTAAATATTAAACAACCGTTTTACTAGTGGTAAAAATATTTTTTTTTTATTTTTAAAGAATAGTTAGAGATACTTTTATTATTTTTATGTTCAAAGGTTTTTAATATAAGAAATTCGAAATAATAGATTTGAAGAAATAAATATTAAGGGAATAGTTAAACGATGGTGTTTAAAAATCAATGTACTTAAAATTCATATTAAAGTCAAATTCAAGGTAACCTAAATATTTTTCCAATTGTCTACAAAAAGTTCGAAACAGAATTACTATTTTAATTATAAAAGATGGTAAAAAGATGGATTTAAATATGCAATTAAAAAACTTAATGACTGGAATTAAAAACTTTAGACATCATTTAAAAAGAATAAAAATAATTATTGTAAACCAAAAACTTAATCTTATTCCGTTGAATTAATAAAAAATATAGAGTGATTATAAATGTTAAAAGAAAATGAAGAATGTTTTAACAAGGGTCTATCAAAGACTCTTTTGTAAGTTAAATTTTCAATCAAGCATTGAACTATCATATGAAAGTTCAAGATTTAAAAATATATACTGCGTCAATGTTTTATTGAAAAATCCTGCTTGGTATGTTGCTGTGAATAGAACAAAATAACGATCAAAAGAAAATATTTAACTGTTATACCAAATGATTTATTATTCTAATAGAGATTATGATTTAATATCCGGAAAATAAATCCAGACAATTTGAGCAATGCGACCTATAGTCCAAGTATTTGGTAAAAAATAAATGCAAGTTTTGGTGTAGTTTTGATTTTTGGTTCCCTTTATGTTTTTTGGGTCTCTGAACACGAATCTGGCATTATCCAACAAAATTTCTCCCCAGAAACACGTTTTTTGGGGAAAAAACGTGTCTTTTTTTTCGTTTTTTCTAAATAACTTCAAAATTATGAATTTTACATAAAAGTCATTAATACGTAAATTAAAGAACACACAATTTTCTACATTTTATGTATTGAAAGTTTTTTTCTCTGATCAATAATTTAACCGTGAAAGAGCCGCAAAAATGGGTGTGAAAAGCAAAAAATTCTGAAAAACGTGAATCACAGAACCGTACGTCGATGAAACATGAAAAACAACCATTTTACGCAAATTTTTCCCACTTAATAATACTAAATATATTATTATTGACTATATTTTATTAATCTGATGTTCACTGTTTCTGTCATAACTAAAAAATAAATAAAAATGAGCATATCTGTGATCAAAATCTTCATTTGCTATTACAAAATAATAACAGTAATAATTTCATCATTTGACTTTTAAATAATGTAAATAAAATAACTAAAACAGGCTTTAACTGATCCCAACTGCACTTTCACCCTTGATTGAAGGGGTGCAAGTGTGAAATAACGTTGGTCAAGCGCCCACCCCTTCATCCCATGTCCACGTTCAGTGGAATACTATCCCCCCCCCCTACCTAGTCTCGCCTCTGTTAGAAATATTCGTCGCACAGATCACTAACATATCAGAAGGACACATTCCTCTCAGTTTCCATATGCAACTGCTTACTTATAATTTAGTAACTCACTGTTTGTGTCTTTTTGAATATAGTGAACATCTAAAAGGATTTTGCGCGATGTCGCTGTGTTTTATTTTTGACTTTCCTTTAGAAGAGGAGCCGTCAGTGGAAGTTAGTCTAGTCGAGGTATTGCAGCGTTAATCAAAGCAAGTACCGAAAGAAAGAATGGAAAGGCAGGTTTCCTAAAGGGGAAAACCTCAGTAGATGTGCGTGTTAAGTGTAGAAAAGTATACGTAAATGAACGGATGATTACTGCTTATGTAAAGAAGATTGAGGAACAAAGCGCTAGCACTTCTCAAATTTTAAGATCATCAACTCCTCAGTTTAATTTTCGAACTAATTGTTTTATATGCGGACTGTGCATTTCGGAAGAGTTTATTGAAACACAAGCGAAAAATACACCAACGAACGCAATACTGTATACAGTGTGCGACACATGGAATTCAAAAGTAATATTCTGAAAGCAAGAAGAGCTGGCAATGATGATTATGGGCAAGCTATAATTCAGCGCATCGGACCAGTGAATGATGAGATCGCAGCAGATGCTCAATACCACATCAAATTTTTAAATATATTCATGGGAGGCCGAAGGTCTAAGAACAGAAGAAACGTGGTCCATTTACCGAGGCAATCGACAGAGCAATGCAAAGTATATACGATTACCTTACTAGCAAAAGCCATGCTTTGTTTGGATTCGCGAAGCATTATTTCATTAGTTATTTATTGGAAAATAACCGTTTTCTTTATATTATTTGGTAGTACTTGATTATCCTGTCGACCAAATAGGTACCACCAAACTAAAAAATTAAATGCTAATTGTTAAACCTATTGTCCATGTTTTTTCATTTTATTTTTTATCCTTTCACCTTGAATGCTCGTGACATTTTTTTTGGCATGTGATGTAACGTGAAAAGAAATTGTATTTTCTAATGTTTTAAAAATTCTTATGGAAAAAGGTATAAGGTTTACCGGTAAATAAATTATTAGTGCTGAAGAAGTTTATTTACTTCTTTCTTTTATGTTTTTTTATATTTTAAAGTAGTAATAGGCGTCCGCATTGTATTTAGAAAGCTGGGGTGTTAAAATAACATCTTTTGAACGCTTTATCCATCATTCTGGCGTCCGCGACAGGATTGTTTATTAAATTTATTCAAAAGAAAATGTTTCAAGCCGTGAAAAATTTTAAAAAGGCTGATTTGAAGTTTGTAGCAGAAGAGATTGGGGAAATTATTCCTCAAGAGTACACCATCGCAACTCTAAAGCAAATCATTTTAAATAGCGAAGAATACAAAATAGATCCTGCTTTTGTACAAGAAATTTTATCTAACGCTGTTGCTGAGAGAAAGGAAAATGAAGAGTTAAAGAAGTTAGAAGAGTTAAAGAAGTTAGAATTAAAGGAAAAGTTAGAGCAAGAAATTGAGCTAAGAAAGCTAGAATCGGAAATTGAGTTAAGAAAGCTAGAATCGGAAACTGAGTTAAGAAAGCTGGAATTAGATCATCAATTGGAACTAGCTAAAATTCAATCTCAAGGACAAATACAAAATGAATATATTTCAAGTGATTATGATATGAATAATTCAAAACGAAAATTTACTTTACCGAAGTTAGAATTTCGCCAATTTGATGGTGATTTAAAGGAATGGTTGCCGTTCTGGAGTCAGTTTGAGCAGATTCATAATGATCCTGATATTGCACCAGAAAATAAATTTCAATATTTGATCCAAGCAACAGTCACTGGATCTAGAGCACGAGAAGTTGTTGATAGCTTCCCGCCAACAGCTGCCAACTATGCCAAAGCTATTGAGAGTCTTAAAGCTCGTTTCGGCAGGGAAGATCTTTTGGTAGAAGTGTATGTCAGAGAATTGTTAAAATTAATCATTTCTGTTCAATCAAAAGGAAAATTTTCTATTACAACGTTATATGATAAACTTGAATCGTATTTACGAGGTCTTGAGACGCTAGGAGTCACAATTGATAAATGCGCTTCAATTTTATATCCAATGGTAGAATCTTGTTTTACAACTGATTTTTTGAAAGCGTGGAATCGAACCTATACGACTCCCGTTAGTTCTGATGCAAAAGAACGTCTGGATAATTTAATGATGTTTCTCAAATCTGAAGTTGAAGGTGATGAAAGAATTAATTTAGCTGTATCAGGTTTTGGTTTAGCGAAAAAAGATGATGCAAACTTTAGAAAAAATAAAGGTTACAACGAGCCTACTAAGCATTTACCAACTGCTGCTACCCTCTTAACAACTACTTCAAAACCAGAGTTAAGAAAAAATTGCGTTTTTTGCAACGGAAGACATCTGAGTTCAGAATGCTTTTCGGCACGAAAGATGACTTATAATGAAAAGCAGAATATATTAAAGGATAAAAAATGTTGCTTTTTATGTTTGGCAACGGGTCACACAACGAAGCAATGTAAAGCTATCTTGAAGTGTTTCGTTTGTGATAAAAGACATGCGTCTGTGATGTGTCAAATGCTAGATAAAAACAAGCCAAATGAAAAGAAAGAGGAAGAAAAGTCGTCTGGAAAAGAAGTTAATATGGCTAATTTTAATAGAAATCCTAAAGTATTTCTTCAGACGCTCAAAGCAAAAATCCTTTCTGACAACAAGAAGAAAGATGTTCGACTAATTTTAGATTCAGGTTCTCAAAGGTCGTACATTTTATCACAACTAGCCGAAGAAATGGACTATCTACCGCTTCGAGAAGAAAAGGTTACGCATTCTCTTTTTGGCGGAGTCACAACAAAGGATTATAATCATCGTTACTACAAGGTAAGATTAAGTGATTTAAAGGAAAATTTTAAATGTAATTTTGAAGTATTGGATCAAGACATTATATGTGAAAATGTTTTGCCTGTAGAAAATGGATCCTGGTTTAAAGAATTATCGAGAAAAGGCATCACTTTGACGGATGTTGGTAAGACTCCTGAATCTATTCAAGTACTGATTGGAGCCGATGTAATGGGAAAATTACTGACAGGTCGTAGAGAAATACTCTCGTCAGGATTAGTTGCATTAGAAACATATTTGGGATGGACCTTAATGGGAAAAGTACCACAAGATAATACATCTAAAGATAACTTAGCTTTATCAGTTACGTCTATGTTCGTAAAGGAAGCAGAAATTGCCGATTTATGGAAATTGGATTTACTAGGAATACATGATCCGATTGAAAAACAATCTAAAATGGAAATTGATCGTCAGGTTAAAGAACATTTTTTACAGACAGTAAGAATGAATGAAGATAATCGTTATGAAGTTTCTTTGCCTTGGTCAGAAGACACACCACCTCTACCAGATAATCTGAGTTTAGCCAAGAAAAGATTAATTAATGTTACGAACAAGTTGCTTTCCGATAACCTTTATCAAAAGTATGAAGACGTGCTTCTAGGGTGGCTTGATGATAAAATAATTGAAGAAATTCCACAGTTTGAAATGAATCGTTTTGGAAACTACTTACCTCATAGACCAGTGATAAAAGAAAACAGTACAACCCCCATTCGTCCAGTGTTTGACGCATCAGCAAGAATGCAAAATCACCCGTCTTTGAATCAATGTTTACATTGTGGCCCAAATCTTATTGAATTAATTCCTGACATTCTCTTAAGATTTAGAAAAAAGAAATTTGGTGTTGTAGCTGATATCAAGAAAGCATTCTTACAAATAGCTGTTCGTAAGGAAGATCGAGACTATTTGCGTTTTTTGTGGTGGAGTGATGTAGAAGAAAGAAATATTAAAATGTTTCGACACACTAGAGTTGTATTTGGAGTCAAAAACTCTCCTTTTCTTCTTGCTTCCGTCATCGAATATCACATTAAAAACGATGAAGAATACGACACCAATTTTAAACAGCAGATGCTAAGAAGCTTTTATGTTGACAATGTCGTTGCTAGTGTCCAAACAAAGGAAGAATTGGAAAGGTTTATTACCGATTCTAAGTCTCTTATGGCTAAAGGTGGATTTGACTTGAGAGGTTGGGAACAGACAGAAGACAGAAATAATAGCGAAAATAGTGAAGATACTACTGTATTGGGATTACAATGGAACAGATTTCTAGATGTTTTAAAAGTTAACGTAAGCTGGATAAAAGATATAAATATAGAAAAAATAACAAAACGAGTCATGCTGTCAGTTGCACATAAAGTTTTTGATCCAGTTGGCTTCACTGCTCCTGTTATGATATGTCCCAAGATGATGTTACAGAAAACATGGAAAGAAGGAATCTCATGGGATGAAGAAATCACTGGTGATATAAAAAAACGAATTTATTGAATGGTTTCGTGAATTAAATGTTTTACAAGAAATTCAGATTCCTAGATATATTCAATTCATCCCAGAGAATTTAAAAGCTTGTACCCTTCATACATTTTGCGATGCAAGTCAGTATGCGTATGCTACTGTTATATTTTTAAGGGTAGAAAATAAAGATCGTATAGAATTATTCCTCCTTGCTGCAAAATCCCGCATCGGTCCATTGAGATGTGTAACTATACCTAGAATGGAACTTTTAGCTGCTTTGATTGGTGCTAGATTGACTAAATCAGTAACTGACGCAATGGGCTGGGAAGATATGGAAAAATATTTTTGGAGCGATTCCACTACAGTGCTTGCATGGATATCCAGAAAAGAAAATTGGTCTGTTTTTGTTAGAAATAGAGTTCAAGAAATTAAAAGATTGAGTGATCCGATTTTATGGAAACATATACCTGGTGAAATTAATCCAGCAGACCTGCCATCTAGAGGGTGTAAAGCAAAACAGCTGGTGTCTCTCAAATGGTGGGAGGGACCACATTGGCTTAAAGATTCTGAAGAATATAATAAATACATGAATTTCACCTGTCAAAACATAAACGAAGAAGAAATTGAAAAAGAAAAATTGAAATCTACAAAATTACTTGTAAATGTTGATGAAAGTACAGACAGAAACTGGTACTACCGATATTTTTCCAGTTATGAAAAAATTGTTCGCCTTGTTGCTTGGATACTTCGTTTTAGATATAATTGTTGTAATCCAAAGGAGCAGGTCAAAGGAGAATTGACAAGTCAAGAATTTAAGAGCGCAGAGACGAAGATAATTTGGATGCTACAAAAAGAATATTTTTCGCATGAAAATGAGAGGAGATTGAAAACTTTGGAGACGTTTAAGGATGACCTAGGCATAATACGTGTAAAAACTAAAATTATGTACAGAAAAGACAGTTTAGATTTCCTCACACCTATGGTTGTTCCTTCAGATCACGAAGTTGTCGGACGATTAATTTTATATTACCACCGCAAAA
This sequence comes from Maratus speculifer, assembly GCA_964019185.1. Classification (NCBI taxonomy): domain Eukaryota; kingdom Metazoa; phylum Arthropoda; class Arachnida; order Araneae; family Salticidae; genus Maratus; species Maratus speculifer. The sequence goes on from OZ025290.1 coordinate 168,077,445, forward strand.
ATTGTCATGCAGGTCCTCAGATTCTTTTAAATTTGCTTAGAGAAAAATACTGGATTTTGAATGGAAGAAGAACCGTAAGCTCTGTTTTATCAAAATGTACCATCTGTAAAAGATTTAATTCGAAGAATTTAGAATCATCACCAGTTTCTCTACCAGAAAATCGAGTCAAAGATGCAGCAGTTTTTCAGATTGTCGGCATTGATCTAGCTGGCCCTCTGTTTCTTAAAAATAAGCAGAAGAGTTGGGTTGTCTTATTTACCTGTGCCATTTACAGAGCTGTGCATTTGGAACTTGTGACTTCAGCTTCTACAGAGGCATTTTTGATGGCCCTGAGAAGATTTGTATCTCGTAGAGGAAGATGTTCTATTATATATTGCGACAACGGTTCCAATTTTGTTGGTGCCGCCAATTTTTTAAAAAGATTGAACTGGGATCGCATATTGAAGCATGGAGCAATAAATTCTATCACATGGAAATTTAACCCCCCAACGGCTGCTTGATGGGGCGGATGGTGGGAGAGGCTCATCAGATTGATGAAAGATCTATTAAAAAGAGTTTTAGGACAAGCTTGTTTGAACTATGAAGAGATGATAACTGTATTGGCTGACTGTGAAAGCATTATAAATTCACGACCATTAACTTACATGTCAGAGAAAGAGTCCATCAAACCCATATCTCCGGACATGTTTCTGAAAGATATTCATGAATGTGGTTTACCAGATGTTGATGTGGTTGAAGAAAGTTCTCTCACTCGTAGACTTAGATATAGACAAGAGTTGCAAAAGGATCTAAGAAATAGATTTAGATCAGAATATTTGGGTCTTCTTATTCAACGACCGAATGGTAGACGAGCCCAACGTTCAATTGAGGTAGGAGATATTGTCTTGGTGGGAGTAGATAACAAAAAAAGGATCAATTGGCCATTAGGACGAGTTACAGAACTCATTCGTGGTCAAGATGGAAAAGTTCGCCTTTTGAAATTACAAACGTCTCATTCACAAATGATTCGGCCCATTCAAAGAATCTACCCTCTCGAGGTGTCATCGATTGATTGTACTGAAAATATTTTTCCCAAACTAACTTTGCATGAAAACCATGTTGATCCTCCAAAAGACGGGGCACAAATCAAAAAGACGAGATCTGGCAGGACGATAAAGATTCCAGAAAGACTCGATTTGTGATATTTATGTAAATGTATTTATTTAGTATAAAGTTTTGATTATAGTGTATAATCAAAAGGTGGGAGGATGTTAAACCTATTGTCCATGTTTTTTCATTTTATTTTTTATCCTTTCACCTTGAATGCTCGTGACATTTTTTTTGGCATGTGATGTAACGTGAAAAGAAATTGTATTTTCTAATGTTTTAAAAATTCTTATGGAAAAAGGTATAAGGTTTACCGGTAAATAAATTATTAGTGCTGAAGAAGTTTATTTACTTCTTTCTTTTATGTTTTTTTATATTTTAAAGTAGTAATAGGCGTCCGCATTGTATTTAGAAAGCTGGGGTGTTAAAATAACATCTTTTGAACGCTTTATCCATCACTAATGATGATGGTAATAAATATCACATTCACATAACATTAAACTCGTATCACATGTTTGTTATGGCATCAAGTTATTTTTATTATGAAGTTTTATATGTATTCTTAGTAATGTTTCATTAATTTATTTATTCTTTCGTTATTTAAAATAAAAATTATGTCGATCTGTTTAATTTGGCCAATTTTTTGGCGATTTGTATAATTTTGCGAAATTGATTGACGGGATAATCAAGTAGTACCTTGATTCGACTTTTTATTTGGATTTTTATTAATGTTTTACTAATTTATTTGATTTTTCGTTATTTAAAAAAAAATGCGTCAATTTGTGCAATTGTGCTAATAATTTGGCTATTTGTATTATTTGACGAAATCGGTCAACGGGATAGCAAAATTGTACCCGAATTAAAAATCACTTGATGACATAATCACGTGTATTATGTTTAATGTCATGTAATGTGACATTTATGATAATCCATTATTGGCATTTAATCCTGAAATTTCGAATTACATTTTTGGTCGACGGGATAATCAAGTATTACCCAAAAAATGTACTGTGTTATAGTAACTATGGAATGAGGTAATAAAGTACAAAATCCTATAATATCTTGATGAAAATTAATAATTTGCCCACTGTATTCAAGCTGACCACTTTTAATGCGATAAAAAGTAATAACTGGACGAACTTGGGCAATTAATTTCTCCTCGATGAAAGTTAAGCCCTTTAATATTTAGGGATGTGGAGCAGAATCATTATTATTAGCTAAAGAAAAAATATTTAGTTCATTATTTACTATACATTTATGGCAAGTCTTTTGAGATCCGTCAGAGTGAATGCCAAGCCAACGATGATGAAAAATTTTACAAAAATACAATTTAAATTTTTTTGTGCATCTTTGAAATTTAAAGCATTTTTTCCGAGCACATGCATTCTCTATCAGAAGAGATTCGTCATTTCGTCCTTTTGGCACAGATGTCATATACGCACCACATTGGCGCTATTTTTTTCAGACGCCAATGTCATATATGCACCGGAGTACTTAATTGGCGACAAAGTGTAGTTATTTTGCTTGACAAGGTAACCCGGATGTTGCTTATTTATTAATAAATTATTTACTTTTATTTGCTTTTTTTTAAATTATATAAATTGTTTTGTTCCACAGGTATTAATTAAACTTTTTAAAATTTATTGTTATTCCCTTTTTAAAATATATGGTACTACTAGATTACCCCGTCAACCGAAAAATTATCGCCAAACTATAAGATTAAATGCCAATAATGGATGATCGTGAATGCCACATTCAATGACTTTAAATACGATTCACGTGTTTAAAATGTCATTAAATGATTTTTATTTCGACTTTTTATTAATATTTTTATTAATATTCTACTAATTATTTGTTTTTTCGTTATTTAAAACAAAAATTATGTCAACATGTATAATTTGGCTAATAGTTTGGCGATTTGTGTAATTTGGCGAAATTGGTCGACGGGACAACTAAGTACTACCAAATATATATATGGTAACTGGTATTCGAAAACCAGTTTTTTGCCAAATTGGCGTCGGAAAAATCGCACCGATATGGTGTGTATATGACATCTATGCCGTCGTTTTTTACACTGGTATCTAACAGCTATATCATATTCGCATTCTTTTTATGCCGTAAGTATATGTTTCCTTGGCATTTTTTATAATAGAACTAATACATTCTATAAGTTGTCTTTAAACGGCAAGCTATTTAATAATAATTCTACATATACCAAAATAATAATATGTATGTTTCATTTGGTTTAATTTTCAATCTTCGAATTCAAATAACTCTTTATATAATGAATTTAAGAATTAATTTTATTTGTTTAAAATTTTTTTGTTGCCACTGTAGGAAAAAAAAATAAAACACAATATAATTCTTTTAATATGCGTAAGTGACATCAGCGTAAATGATTTTGTCGGAATAAAGAAAATACATTTTATTTAATTAATCATGATTCTATCTACAATAGTTAACTCCATGAATTATTTATTCTTCTGAAAATATGCATGTTTTATTTCTTATTTCTAAAAATGCGTCCGTAATGGAAAAACATGTAAAATAAATTAATTAAAATACTAATTTTTTAAAAAGTTATTCTGTAAAAAAAATGTATTGTGCAAATCTACAGATCATAATTTATATTTGTGTTTAATTTCAAATCAAATTATTGAATAGTTTTTTTGTAAAGCGTACGACAAAATGTAATTTGAGTGAGCTAGTAGAGGATTCGCTTCGCTCATCCTAAAAATCATGATGACGAGTGTCAATTCTCCATGGAAGAGCTAATGAAAAAGATTACAGAGAGTAATCAACCTGATATGAGAACTATAAAGTTTAAATTCATTGAGAGATATGGAGACGAATACTGATCACAAAGAATCAGAAAAAAACTCCATTGTGTGTTTCAAGAATATAGGAGGGAAGATACTGACTAACGCATGGTATCAGCAAACATGTAAATCTGATCGAGATGAGAGGCTGCGAGTGGTTGAAGCAGCAGCAAAAATTATTTGCGAAGATATGAAATAGAAGATTTGCTTCGGGAAACTGCAATAACATCGCAGTTTTGTGTCAAGACGAAGAGGATGAGCTAGACTTTGAAGCCGATCTGGAAATGGATTGCCCACACAATGATCAGAGGACCTAATGGAAGGGGAAATAGTCATGCCGCAAGGTATCAAATATTTACTATTAAAAAATATATATTTATGATATTGATAGATATAAAAACACCTACTAATTTCACTTGTCTATTTTCTATTTTGTAGATGTCGGTAAAAAGTAAGGACCCTCAAAAAAAAAAAAAAAAAAAAAAAAAAAAGGAAATAGTACTTTGTTTTTTTAAGTAAATGTATTTATTAATATATATAATTATTTATAAATTAATAATAATTCATAATGAGTCCTCGTTTTTATTGTTAGCAACTTCATTGTAAAATATAGTCGATCATAATATCTTCAGAATAATTTAAAGTCAATCTTTGCGAAAAATTGTCAGTTTTCATGTTAAATCCATGTACAGTGCCATAATTCCTATTTTCCAGATTTTTATTTACTTGCATTTATTTGTCCTTTTTGAGCACCAAATGCCTGGACAACTATTAAAATTTAGGGTAGAGCATATTAATATATTTTTTAAACCGAAATTTTCCTCTCAAATACTACTATTTTCGATCTTCAAGCCATACATATAAAAATAAAAACTAACGAATGAGCACAGAGTGAAATAATAATATAAATGGATTGCAATTAATAATAACATATGTTTTTTCTCATTAAATATAATCCAAGAAAACACTTCGACTGTCAAATCTCATAATTATTAGCTCGCTCATTTTCAAAATGAAATCCTGTATTTCGATGGGTAAAAAAAAATTAGTTATAAAAATATTCTTTGATAAAGACCCTGGTTAAGGCTTGAAAGTACTAAGGTATTTTAAATAAAATTAACTATTATCATCTTTTTGATTATTTTTATCGCCTTTTATGTAAAACTGAACGTTTAAAACTACATATTATATATTATGGACAAAATCATTATTTGAACGTAGCTTTGGGAAATATAAGTTATCGTTGTCAATAAATAGAGCGACATTTTGATTACCAAACTTTTACAAAACTACTTTATACCGATTTCTGTATAATATAATATGCAATATTTGGCAAATCATTTTTTTGCCAATAATTTTCTCTATTTACTTGTACAGTTACGTGCCAAGTCTTATGTCAGTTTTTAAAAATATAGATTTTTGTTCAAATTTTAAAGTCGCCCTTTTTTTGTTTAATAGCTGATACTTTTTTTTTATTTTAAAATTTTAACCTAATATTTAGTATTTTTATTCAACAAAATTAAATGTCTGTAACACAATTAATGTTTAATTAAACAATTCCATCATATATTTCATTTTTTCACTAAGAAACTTTTATAAAGTCTCAGTAGGATAATTTTGATATATAAAAAGAATTAAGAATAAAATTCTATTTCGCAAGCTTGTCACGTCACTGCTTAAACGAAAGACTTATGTTTTTTATCGAAGCATTACTTTCAACTTAAGGACGGTCTTTCTGGATTGACATGAAATAAATGAACACTTACTCTTTTAATGAATCTGTCAGGGAGTAGTGTATTTATATTTTTACTGCACGTCTTGATTTCAGTCATTCTTTAATGTTTGAAGAGGGAGTTATTCAAAGGCGCTTCAAAGAGTAAGTTTAGAAGTGATAAGTAAATCTACAATGGAAAAAATAACTCAATAATTTTAAGTAGGGGAGAGGGGGTTAATGTGGACATTTTTTTTATTTTATGAGATAAAAGTCTAAAAGTATTTCAAGAATTTCAAAATAGTACTAAACTGAAGAATGGCATTTTTAATTTATTATGTAAAAAAAGAATGATGATAAATGCAGTTAAACGATTGTAAAAATGACAGTTTTTAACAGTCATCCATGTGTCCACACTAATCACATGTAGGGGTTAGTGTGGACAAAACCAAAACATGATGGGGGTTAGTGTGGACAGCTAATTTTTTTAATTTTTTTTATAAACATCCCGGACGCAATGCTGCTACGTACGTCGCAGACACTTGAGAACGTCTACAGACTATTACTTACCCATCATACGTAGTATAGGGTAAATCTTGCAATCGTTTTGAAAATCGAAATTTTTTTTTGACGAATTTACACGTTTTCGACACTGGAGATTTCGAAAAATATATTTTTAGGAAAAAAAAAATGCCGTCCGTCTGTCTCTGTCTGTCTGTCTGTGTGTCTGTAAACTCTCTATCTCACGAACAAATTCAGATAGAGACTTGAAATTTTATATATATTTAGTATGTAAGAATGGGACGAAGCTTATTGAATATCAGCAACCTCGATTATCCGGAACTATTTTTTCCGGATTCTCAAAGAATTCGTTCTGGTGAAAAGTATATAAAAATTTTCGATTTTTTTATTTAAAGGAATGCATATAAAAGGCAATAAAAAAACACAAATTTTGCATAAAAAACGAAGTCGATCGGATTATTAATTGTCGAGATATTTGTAATCCTGTTTTCCACATTCTTCGATTTTTTATGACCCTGTATTTCATTCAAATTTAAATTCAGAGGTATATTTTAATTGAAAATGAGAAACTTAATCCGACGCAGTAAACTGTTAGTTAATATGATTATAATTTTTGGAGTTATAAGGATGTTTCTTTTACGCAGTTTGGTAATTCTTGAGTAGTTTGGCGTTATATATAATTTGTTGAAATTGGTGCATCAGCAATTCATTAATAGAGTATTACTATGTGTATTAACAATATTTAAATTTAGTTTTGGAATTGAAATACATTGTATAAATAGTTTTCACATGTTTTATTTTCATATGCATATAAATGATGGGTAAGTATTACGGTGGCCTCCAACGACTAGTTTTTCATTTGTTAAGATTTAGAACAAAAAATCTTTGCTAAAAATTATTTGCCATGTGTCATCACTGCACCTTATTCGATTGAAGAAGCTCCGATTCAAGTTAAACCACAAATCAGGGACGATTCTGTTCCGAATTTTCCAAAAAAATAAGGTAATCACTTAAAAATCTTTAAAAAATCGGTCATAAATCCGAAATATCGGATATAAAATGGATGGCGAATTTTGACAAACAATCTCCAAGAAAAAAATTTCGTCAATCGTTTGTAGAAAAAACGCCAATTTTGCTATAGATTTCGGGAAAACGGGAATTTTGTGAAAGCATCTCGAAAAAAAAACGCAAATTTTGTCAAAAGATCGCAAAAAAAGTCAAATTTCATCTAAAGATCACGAAAAAAAAATCTATTTTTAAAAAAATATCCCCAAAAATGGACAGTTTCAACAAGAGATCCCAAAAAGGCAAATTTTGTAAAAAGATCGCGAGAAAACGACAAATTTCGTCAAAAAATATCGAGAAAAAGATAAATTTCTTCAAAAGATTGCGGTAAAACGAAAAATTTTGTCCAGGTATCACGAAAAAACGACAAGTTCGTTAAAAAATCGCGAATGCAAAGTTTGCCCAGGGATTTCGAAACAAGTATAATTTCTACTAAAAAATCCTCAAAAAATAGACAAATTTTGTAAACGGAACGCAAAAAAAGGCAAACTTCATCAAAAGATCATGACAAATTGAAAAATTTGTTAAAAGATCTCGAAAAGGTATCACCATGTATCACAAAATAAAAAGAACCCGCGAATTTCGTCAAAAAATCGCAAAAAGGCACATTTCGTCAAAAAAAGTGTCTTCAAAAAATCGCGAAAAAACGATAAATTTTTTTAAAAATTCGTGTAAGAACGGTAAATTTCCAAAAATCCCAAAAACGACAAAATTCGTATAAAGATCATGAAAAAAACGGCAAATTTCGCGAAAACATCGCAAAAAAACGATAAATTTCGTAAAGAGATTACGAATAAACGGCAAATTTCGTCAAAACATCGCGAAAAAATGGCAAATTTCGTCAATGGGGCGTGGAAAAAAAAGACAGAAAAATAGTGCCTCGAAAGAATTTTCTCCTCCTTTCAGACATTGTATCATAGTGTTAAAAATTTTGAGGATAAAAGAAACTTTTTTTTAAAGTACTTTCCTTTTATGTTAATCACAAGTACTTAAGAGATTTAAGTGCATGAAATGTAGTGCAAGGCCCTGGAAAGAGGGTATTTGTTCTTGAGTTCTGCAAACTGTTTTTGAAGTTTCTACTGGTGTTGCAGACTGCAGAAAAAGTTCTGCTGCTGGGATAAACACTAGCAATTATTATTCAATTTTGTATTAATTTAGGTCAATATTGATGTCTAAGAGGTTTCTGGAGCGAACTGTACCACGAACCATCACAGGTTGTGGTAGTTTAACCATTATCTCCTGATGTTCTACTTGACAAATATCTTTAATATCAGGAAAAATGAAATGAGATGTTTGATCTTCTTTCCATAAAAATTGAATTTCAAAGTCGCTAAATCCATATACATTTTCAAATCTGCTCACAATATACAGAATGTTTTTTCTTTTTCCAACAAAAAGTCATTGATATTCTTTCATCCTCCCCTAAAATATTTGAAACTTTTTTTTTTTGCCTGTGTGGGTTTTTTTCCATCTTCTTTAATACTGCTAAATTTATGATCCAAATTGTTACATTCTTCTTGAGTGCTTTCTATTTCAGAAGGAAATTTAAGTTTCTTTTTTGGAACTTCGTTATCATTTTTTTATAATTTAATTCACTTTTCTTTGCTTGTGTTTTTTTTTTCATTTTTTTATTTCTCTAATGCCAAATTTTGAATGCGTGAGTAATGCTAAATTGATCTAATGAAAATGCAAAAACGCTGAATTCAAACAGAAAAAGAAAATTAGCAGCAAAAATTTCAAATCTTTACTTGAAATGATTGTTGAAATTTTCATGTACAGATCCTTATTTACATTAAACTCAATCTTAATATGTGTTTAATATCATAATTATATTTGTAATTTTACATATTTTTTGCATAAATTTTTATACTACAATAAATTTAACAATTAAAGTACAAAATATGAAAAACAAGGAAATGTCTACACTAACCCCCAATTGTCTGTCTACACTAACCCCGTGCTAACATTCTATAGTGATTTTTAAGTTTTATCCACTTAAATAATTTTAATACTTGAAAGGTGGTTATAGAAGCAAAGAAGACAAATCACACTTATTTTTTAGCAACTTGTTTAACTGAATTAAAATTAAAACTCTTTATGCTGCTAAAATGAAAAACAATCATTATTTTTACTTTCCATGCATGAAATTCAACTTTTAGCAACAACTAAAAGAATTTTTAATTTATTGCTTCAGAATTTTTATCAATTATAAAGTACACAAATGCTTATTTAGGGAAATATTTAAAATAATTTTCCTTTTATTATTTAAACTACAATTGTAAGTGTCTACTCTAACCCCTTGTCCACACTAACCCCCCTCTCCCCTATATGTCTTATAATCAGTTACATACGCCGATTTTAAAATAAACAATAAACTTTGAAAGAAATTCTTTTTCCAAAGTAAATTTATTTGATAATCACTGATTTTAACCCTTTGCGGGGCAGGGAGAATTATTGCTTAAGTGATGAAATTAATGAAAATATTTAAAAACAAATTTATTTGTAAATAAGAAAACGCTAGATTTCACGCATTCAATAAACCGTATTTTTTTTAAAACAAAATTCCGGTGCAAATGTGACGAGAACATGTTCGAGAGATTTCGATTATAAAGATTATTTATCGCTCATGATGGGTCATGGTCAAGCTGTATCTAAAGAACGAGTGAATCGATTTTAACGAATATTGTTTATAACATATTTTTTGACACGGGAAATACATTGGTCATGGTCCCATATTCAAGAAATTTCGATTAATGGGTCACTTTTGGGTCATTCTAATTTTATCTAGACAATGTCTCGCGCAATTTTGACTAAATTTTTTATTCTATCGTTTTCGGACAGAAGAAAAATCATTGGGGTAGGTCAGATGTTTGAGAAAATTCGATTAATGGGTCATTTTGTGTCATAATGGGCCAGGGTCAAACTAATTTTATCTAAAAACCGGCTCAATCGATTTTATTTAAATTTTGTATCTAACGTTTTTCGGCACGCAAAAACTAATGAGCTAGGTCACATTTCGAAAGATTTCAATTATAAGGGTCATTTGTGGGCCATGATGCGTCATGCTGATTTTATGTAGAAAATTGCCCTCACCATTTTGGCTATACTTAGTATTATATCTTTTTGGGGCAAAAGAAAACCATTGGGTTAGGACACATGTTCGCGAAAATTCGATTAGTGGGTCATTTTGGATCATTGGGTTAGGTACAATCTAATTATATATAACAACGACTCAATCAATTTTACCTAAATTTTGTAATAAAACGTTTTTCGTCAAGAGAAATTTACTTGGCTGAGTCGCATGTTAAACAAAATTATATTCGTGTGTTATTTCGCTTCATTGCTGAATGTTGTCAAGCTAATTTTATCTAAGAAATGTCTTCAACGATTTTGATTCAATCTTATATTCTGCTGTTTTTAATTGCCTGAAGACCAATGAGCTAAGTCGCATGTTTGATCAAATTTGATTAGTAGGTCATTTTAGGTTTTACGGGTCAGAGTCACGAGAATATGGCAACAGCAAATAAGTTGGCGATATTTGACAAAATATTGATGACATTTAGCCAAAAAAATTAGCCTTACCATGTGCTGTATATTGGGACTCAGTTTTATAAAAATATACTTATAATCTTTTGAGTAACTGGTATTTTTGAATGTTTTTCCTTAATTTCTGGAAACAAGTGGATTTATTACGATTTTAAAAATTATAATCTTTTTGGAACAAACATTGGAATAATTATCAAATGCACCTATGCTATCAACGTCGACAAACAACGTATAGCGAGAACTGAGCTACATTACCCCCAGAAGCTAAAGATGTAATTTTTCAAAGCTTAAATGCTTCAGAATAAGCTTTTCATGAAATCTTATTAAAACATCATTAAACTTTTTTATAATCTTAAAATAGATTATTAGGCGTATGTATCTGTGAAATATGTAATTTTTAAGAAGGAAATTTGTTTTTCCCAAAGTATTTTATCTGAAATAGTCATTTTAGTTTTGTTTTACCTATCGAATTGATAATTGCTTCCGAAAGCATAGTTTTTAGCGAAACCTTAACGAATAATATTATTCATTTAACAAAAGTAATCTTTTTATCGGAAACCTTAAATTAAGAAAATTGATTTTTTATTGTTGTTGTTGTTTTATAAAGGCATTATTTTTCCATTTTTAACATTTTAACTGATGCCTTATATTTAAAAAATATTCAGAAAAGTTTTTTTTCTAAATATCCACCATTTTTGTTAGTTTTTAATAATTATATATGTTACAGGCCAAACCCTATTTTAGGCCAAACTAGAATGGCCTAGGCCAAACCGGTCTATCCTAACGCCCATCGGATAAACTAGTTTTTCCTAGGCCAAACCGGTTTATCCTAACGCCCATCGGACAAACTAGTTTTTTCTAAGCCAAACTAGTCTATCCTAAGGCCCATAGGATAAAATAGTTCTTCCTAGGCCAAACTAGTTTGGCCTAACTCTTATAGGATAAACTAGTTTAGCCTGCTGTTTATTGGTCTGAACTAGTTTATCCTAGGACGATCTAGATTATCCTAGGCCAAATCAATTTGGCGTGATTTTATTGAATTCAATGACCGCCTCAGCGCTAACATTCTAGTTTGTCCTAGGCTGATCTAGTCTGTCCTAGGCTGACCTAGTTTATCCTAGGCCAATGTAATTTTACGTGTTTTTAGCTCACAGGCGTCAAAGCCCGAGAAATGAGCTCGCAGGTTCTGTATTTATGTATGTACGCATGTATGTACGCATGATTGTACGTATGTACGTACATATGTACGTAATGCGATAATTCTTGGTAGAACTATTCGATTTGCTTAAAATTTTGGAAGTAGTTTAATTTTGATAAGGTACTTTTCTGATTAGTTTTGGGAATTCATTGGATAAGATTAAGAGGGGTGAACGGGCGGATAATACTCCATTGTTAATTCAGAGAAATGGATTTTTCATGCAGAATTATCAGTTTTCATTTTAAATTTTAGGTATAGGATCATTCTGACAAGATGCCCCCGTGATTAGTTGTGGATGTTTATCGTTTAAGTGGAAAACAAAGGTCAATGTAGGTAACCCCCCAATAATTTAGATAAATGGTTTTGATGCAAAATTTACGGATTTGCGTCAAATTTGGATGTATGTTCTTTCTCATAAGCGATTCTCTGAATAGTTTTGGGGAGTTTAATGGTTAAGTATGAAAGAAAAAGTGAAGGATTACCAACTTTCATAGGAAAAACTAGTTTATCCTCTGGAAATTTAGAGAAATAAGTTTGGCATAGGAAAACTAGTTTATCCAATTTGCGTTAGGATAAAATAGTTTGGTCTAGGCTAATATAATTTGGCTCAAAATTGGGTTTGGCCGGTAAAAACATATCTTTCACTAGAATAAGCATAAATGTGTGTCAAGAGTCATTGCTTGTAACATCAATACAGAAATTTAACATGTCCACCGTAGAGACATGATACATTGGACATGGTGTTTGCTTATTTTTATTTTTCTTTCTGCAGACTCAGGCCATGCTGTGATAAGCTTGCTTTTATTATTACTATTATTCGAGCCAGATCGCAGCTGAACATAATTTGGAATCGAACAGCGTTTTCCATTTTTGAGAAATTAATTACCTGTCGACATATAACTATTTTTATCGCGGCATCAAGTTTTTCTTTTCCGTAAAGTCGCAACTGGAAATTCGATTCAAAACGTAGCTTTAATAGTATTTTCTCAAAGATACATCGCTTTTATGAAAAAATGGTTAACGCCATTCGATTACATAGTTTCTGAGTGAGAATGCTTGTTAATCTTATGCATTTCTGAAAAGGAATTAATTAATAAATGTGTTTGGATGTATTCTTTTGGATTTGAGAAAACCCTTAAGGAATGATAGAAAAATATATTTACAAATCTACTTTTTACTAAACATATTCAAAAGTTATGATGTTTATAACACTCCTTTTTTTCTTTTGTTCTAACTATTTAATGAATTCCTATTTGAATATTGAAGGACTAAGAATCTAAATAATCAATAATACATTGTGTATTTTCCATTTAGCGAACACATCGTAATTTAAAAATACAATGTAAATTTATCCATAAATATGTATGCAATATTCTTTAAAGGAATCTTAAATGTATGTGAATTAAAATCTGAATTTTTTGCAGAAATTGAGTAGGGCCAGGTCGAGCCGGACTGAGTCCCTTTTCACTGATTTTTTTACAGGCAGGGCTCGGGCTGAACTTTTAATTTTTATACCGGGCTTCGAAATTCCGGCCCGTGCAAACCTGTAACAGTATTCTACTACCCTTCAAATAAAATACATTATATAGGGGTGATAGCAAAACCACTTTGCACAAGATTAGAGAGCAGTAGTCAGGATTAATATTAAAAAGAATATTGCCCTGTTAAAGTAATGGCTTTGCATTCACAGGCTGTTAACACTAATTGTGTATTACAGACATTTTTTTTAAATATCACCCTCGAAAAAACAAGTAAGGGAGATTACTTTTTCCCATTTCCCCTAATTATACTTAACCACTGAACCTCAAAACTAATCACAGATACGCTTTATAAAATTGAACAATTATCCAAAATTTGAAGCAAATCAGATAATTTTGCTCAAAAATCATTCATCTGGTTTAGTGAAGATCAATACATTGTAAAACGTTTTACTTTTTCAGATAAAGTAGTGGCCAAGAAAACTGTCACAATTTTAATTTACATTAAAACAAATTTAAATATTCCAAAATTATAATTTCCGGTGTTTGAAAACTTTTAAACCTTAAAATAAGAACTTGAATATGCTTGAAAATAATATCCTGGCAATAAATATTTTGTTATAAAACAGAGATAGCTTGAATTCAATATCTGTTCAAAAATATGCATGACATTCAAAATTGTCTGATTGAATTCTTTGAGGTAAGAAATTTATCCTTTGCAATTCTGCATTTATTTCAGATTTTCAAATATTTGCGTATTTCATATCGGTGGTTTGAAATCGAAATTTAGCATATCAGCATTACAGCCTTTTAAGCAATTAATTTATAAGACCTTTTAAACATTTTACATAAATTTTGAAATTCTCATTAACATTTATCCCAATATGGATTTAATTTTAAATATTTCAAACAACACAATAATTAATTGAATGAATTATTAAAAGGATGCTTTAAAATCGGGAATTTTTTCGAAAGTTTTCTTGCCATAAAGATTGTTAAGTATAACTTCAGCATTAATGGTAACTATAAATTAAAATTGTAATCCAATAGAAATTATTATTTAATAACTTCGCCGACATTAATGAAAAGTTTTTTTTTTTTCTCCAAATGGTGAACTTTACATCTTGAATCATGTTGATTTTAATGACGGGTAAATGGTTTACTTAGTGCAAACAAATGATGATAGGTACTACCACGCTTTCATTGTATTTAAAATTAAATTCCGCATACGATAATACAGGGCGACAGAAAGTTTTAACTTTGCTATATACCAGATTAGAAGGATTAAAGTTATGAAAAAATGATTGGTAAATAATAACACTAGCCAACAAAAAATATTTTTGTCAGTTTCCTGGTTCTAGATTGTCAATTCTTACTAATTTTGGGTTAAAAAAAACGAATATGTAAATGAAATTTTTATTAGCTCTTCTTTTCAAGATACAATATAGCTCACTGGAGAAAGACACACAACATTCCACACCTCGATTTAAAGCAAATTGAAGAAGAAAAAAAAAATCCTATGTTATAAATACAATACAATAGGCTTGTTTCATTAAATAATGTTCATTATTCAGAAAGTAGTGGTTGTTTTTAGCCAATTCTTGCAAACATTTCCTTTTGAATTGCCTCTTGTATGTCAACGCCGTAGCACCTCTTGTAACAGTCCAGCAGTAGTCGGCCAGCATTGACTCATCTCAGCGACCCTGATATCTGCGTTCCATTACAGAGATATCTTTCTGAAACCTTTCACCATGCTCATCGTTTACAGCTATAAAGTTTTTAGGGAAAAAATCAAGATGGGAGTGGAGGAATTGAAGTTTCAGAGACATGTTGCATCCAATGTCATGGTACTTTTGTAGGAGTTCTTTCACCCACTCTTGGTAATTCTCGGCTTTTCTGTTGCCTAAAAATCCCCATACTACACCTTTGAAGGTTTCCCAGGCTGTTTCTCTTTCCCCTCCAAAACTTTATCAAAAGCAGGGTCCTTCATTAATATGCGTATTTGAGGGCCCACAAAGATTCCCTCTTTAACCTTAGATTCACTGAGTCTTGGAAATTTTGCTCTAAGGTACTGGAAAGCCTATCCATCCTTGTTCATGGCTTTCACGAAGTTCTTCATCAATCCCAGCTTAATGTGCAGGGGTGGATACAAAATGTTTTTTTGGATCAACTAGAGGCTCTTTCTCACCGGAACTATTTCTTTTGGACTATTTCTCACCGGGATTTAGATTTATTGAAGGCCATTTGTCTTTTATGTAGTAGGAGTTTCTATTTCGACTGTCCCACAAACACAGAAAACAGCAATACTTGGTAATGCCTATTTTCATTCCCAGGAGTAAAGCAATTACTTTCAAGTAACCTCATATCTGCCATTTATGATCTTCGTATTTGATTGACTCGAGAAGTAATCTCACATTCCCGTAGGTTCGTGCATGTGAACGGAGTGTTTAATGGGAGTGGGGGGGGGGAATAATGTTGCCGTTGTGTAGTAAAACTGCTTTCAAACTAAGTTTGGAAGAGTCTATAAATAACCTCCACTTCCGTGGATTATGTGTTATGTTCATAGAATTCATCAAACCATTAACATCAGTACAAGCAACAACATGTTCTTTCTTCTCAAAAAATGAAGAAGATTCTTGTGATGAGTCCTGTATTCTGTGATCTTGACTTCTGGTTGGAGTAGATGCCATTGTTTCAGTCTTGATTCCAGAAGCTCAGTTCAGCTTTCTCCTTTGACAAGTCAAGATCTCTTACGAGATCATTCAACTCTGTCTGATTTAGTCTGTGCGGCTCATTCAAATCTTCTTCCTCAAAATCTGGGTCATGGAAAGTCCAGGTCTAATGACTTCTTCTTCTACCACATCATCCTCTTCAATCTCATAGTTTTGAGGTAGTTCAAGTATTGGCAAATTAGCTGAGTGAGGAACGGGCCGAATGGCTGATGGAATACAGGGATACTGTACCGATTCCTTCTTTTTTGTCCAACCTCGATTCGTGGGATGCTTACCTTTAATTGTAAGGCAAATAGCAGAGAATGTCACTTGAATCGTGCACTGTTATCTTTCTTTGTTCTACTACACAGAAAACGCAGTTGAGACGAATTATAGCTATTAGGAATACCAACTTCAGAACATTCGATTTCCCATAAAACGGCCATGGTGAGATTTTTCAAATTGGTTCATATCTTGAAAACAAGAGATAATCTCAACTTTTTATGCTGATTTTCGTGTTTAGCGAGACAAAATACTTCGGAAATAACTATTTTTGAGCCCGAAACATTTTTTATATTGGGTAGTGTAACCATTCAAGTGCATTTTAAGTTTTTAGCATTACCAGGCATTATAGACAGTATTTATACAATATTTTCTTTCATTGTTTGTGAGAACTTTATAAGTTATTAACTTTAATACCCTTTTTTTGAAGAAACCTATATTAATAGATCGTTTGATACTTATTTTAAAAGGATGGTTGGCAGTGGCTTAACTTTTAGTAAGAAGTAGTGAATCATTTTACTACCAGCAATATTGCATTAAAAATTTATCTTTATATAATTACTAAACATTATATGATTAAAAAATGTAAAATTTATTGTACAAGAATATTGGTAGTAAAATGGTTCTCCCCACCTCTCGAAGCTGCGCCACTGGTGTTTGGACTTATGAATTCCATGTTGTTTCTACGGATTTTATAAAATCACATCATAACGTAAAAATAGTTCTTCACATATGTAAACATATGGACATAGAATATATGTATGAAATAATAGTTTTTTCATCTGGATTTGAAGAAAAATAATAATTTACATGAAAGTAAATTTTTGTCAACGTTTAAAATTCAAATCATATGACGTTCAGAAAAATTGGATGGTCACGAAGGAATTTTTGAGGCAGAATCAAAATATTCACTAGCTATTTTTGCAAATTTCGTTTCGTTATTATAGTTCAGTAGAAAACAGTGCAGTATGTTCTTTGATTTAAATTTTAAATTCTTGGCATTTTTGAAATATCCAATATGTGTATTTATACATGAAAATGCAAAGTTAATATAACGCGGTAAAAGAAGTTGTGTATGCTGTATACAGCTCATATTCAAAATATTAGAATAATTGAGAAAAAGTAATAAGAAAAAATTATTTGTCATTTATTTATTTTTTATACTAAGTAAATGCAATTAAATTTCTTATAAATTAAATCTGGAATGTTTAGATAAGATTTTAACATTTATAAAATATAAAATACAGCACAATAAATTAGGTATACAGCTTCCTTAAACACACCAGAATATTAGAATAAAATTTAGATTGGTTCAAAATATTAGAATATTTTATTTTACGCAACAATATTAGGTTATGAATATGAAATAAATGGTAGTTAATATTTTGTAGCATCCCCCTTTAGCTTTCATAACAGCGTACAATCGATTTTGCATACTATACACAAGGTGTTTACAAACATTTCTATCAATATTAGCCCAAATAGACTTTATACGTGCCACTAACTCAGTTTTACTTGAAGGAGGATTTTCTTGAAGTTTTTTCTTCATTATACACCATAAGTTTTCGATGGGATTAAGATCTGGTGAATTTGGTGGCCAAGGAAGTACTTTAATGTTGCGTTGGCGGAACCAATTCTTAGTTGACACCGAGGTATGCGGGGACGCTAAATCTTGTTGAAAGATGAAATCATCTTCAAATAAATCTTCTGATGATGGAATCATGTAATATTCTAAAATTTCTTGATATATCAGAGAGTTAACCTTTTCGTAGACGATGCATAACTTTCCAGGTCCTTCTGCACTCATACAACCCCAAACCATGACACTAGCAGCAAATTTTATGGAACGTTTAAGGCATTCTTTATCAAATGCTTCTTGCTTCATTCTCCAAACTCCAATACCTTGATTACCATATGAAACACAAAATATACTTTCATCACTAAATAATATATTTTTCCAATCTTCATTGCTCCATAAACGTCTTGATTTACACCAATTCAATCTTATACGCTTTTGTCTTGCAGTCATGAGAGGTTTTGTTTTCGGTACACGAGATTCAAATTTAAATTTATGGAGACGTCTTAATGTTGTCGATGTAGAAACTTCAACTCCTTCTTCTTTCCATTTTTGGTGCAATAATCGCACACTTTTAAAACGGTTTTTCTTAACTATACGCTTCAGTTTCCTGTCATCTCTAGCAGATGTTTTTGGTTTTCGGCCACCATTTCGGCGATTATTTTGAAATTTTCCAATTTTTGAATATTGTGTTAGTATTTTACTAACGCTCGATTGCGAACAATGTAAATAATTCGCTATAAAACATTGATTTTTACCGTGCCGATACAAATCAACCATACGAAGTTTAGTAGATTCAGGAATATCACTCACACGGCCCATTTTAAGACGAAAAAGAAACAAACTGCAAAAAAGAATACTGATTTTAAATAAAATAGTCTGAATTTAATCAATGATGCCACCAGTTAAGAATTGGTAATAATTAAAGGAGAATTAATGTGAAATATTCTAATATTTTGAACCACATGAATAAATATTCTAATATTTTGACTTTTCAAAATAATTTTTTTTGCAATTAATCTTTTCAAAAATGATATTAAATTTAAGATAACAAGTAAGTTTAATCAACAATAAGTTCTTAATAAAAATATCGTTTGCATATTTTCATTAAAAGACATTAAATTACCAAACGATATTTTCAATTTCTAAAAAAAAGGTAATTATTCTAATATTTTGAATATGAGCTGTAGTAGTTGGAAATAGATGTCCATTTGCAAAACCCCAATTTTATACACTAAGTTATTCCCAACAAATTCTTGATATATGCTCGAAAGTATATTCATTTGATTGATACTTGCTCTTTTTTACGAAGGAAACATAATCTGAACTTTATTAAATTACTTTTTTCCCAGAAAGAACAAAATTTGATACAAATTAATAAAAGAGTTGCATTACCGAATTTTACGATTTGTAAGGATTCTTAAAATATAAGTAGTGAATTACAAACTTTAGACTAATTTAATAATTCATAAGAAAAATAATAATGCTGTTGTTCAATCCATGTGTTTTATTAATATTTCTAACTGAATTCGTATGCGTCCGTGTTCATGACGTAATTTTTTGTAACCAAAAATAGGGTTACATTCTAATCATAAAAATCCTATTATTTCATTTACTAGGTGCCTCTGAAATTATATGAATACGGCATTCCAACGTCATTTGACCAGTCCGTATGTCACCATATAACAACACATAAACTACAAAACAGAATATTTTTTAATTATGTATATATAATAGGGTGTATGATCGTTATATGGTGAAAAAAAAGTAGCATAATTTTAAACATACCTATGATGAAAATATGTTCTATTGCAAGATTTGTAGGTTTCCTGGAGTTTCAAGAACAGGAAATTCTTTGGTCTATTATTTTTTATAGAGGTTTTCTTTTTAGATAGGGCAAAATTTCGCCCGTTTGATATACATTTATTTTTTAGAAAAGAAATAGTGGTATTCGACTTCGAAAAGATGGAAAATTAACAGTACCCATACGAAACCTGCATTGTGCTGAGATTAAGAGAAAATAATAAAAAAATAATTTCATAATTTAATACTGCCGCAAATTTAATTAGAACTAAGAGAAAAATTGAAGAAAGACCTAATTTCTGGTAGATAAATTTTGACACAAAATAATTATTTTACTTATTATTAATAATCTACTAATTCTGAAAAAAATATTATGTTGTGTTGATGTAAAGAGAACGAATAATGAATAATAATAATTTCAAAATGATTTCACTAAAAAAGTTTACGAGTTTACTAAAAAAGTAAACTATATATTATTGTTTTTTATTATCTAACATGAAAAAGTTCTTATATTCCACAGTGTTCCTCAACAAAATTCAAAGCAATAATACCTTAACTATTACCTAAAAAATAATGAAAAAACAACCGACATAAATTGTCATTCTAAATTTCTTTCAGGTTTTTGATACCACAAGTGAAGTTGTCGCTTTTTGAGTCACTTAAAAACGTTGACAGTTATTTAACTGAAAACATCTTTGGACTTTTTCTATTATTTAGTTTTAAGATAGATTATTATGTACTATATTATAAATAAATATTATAATTATAAGCAGAAATGAGCTTGATAAGCAAGATTAGAAGCATCAACGTCAAAAGAAGAGGAAGTAATTGTCTAACATCGATTCCTATATAAATACAATTTCTTTTCTTTATAGGTAATAATTTTGTTTCATCTATTGTAGTTAGAAGAATTACCTTGTCAAGTACAATTTTTCCTATGTAATACTGCTGAGAATATTTTATGAATGCAAGCGGAAATAATTAAGAATCTGACTTCCGCTAATGTTAGCAATCTGAATTTGATTTGCAAGTGGGAATGTGATGGAACATCTGGACAAAGTAATTTCAAGCAGTAATTTAGAGATGATGATTGTAGCAATTCAATTTCAAATGTCTTTTTCACCTCTCTCGTGAATTACAACTCGTAACTGTTCTAGTGCCCGAATACAGAAACCATTATCTGTAAAAATTCGAAATCTTCATCTGCTCAATTTTTTAGATTGATCAAAATCCATTTTTTGTACAAAAATATAGAAACAAAAATATTTTCAATGAAACGAAATATAATACAGCACTATAAATGCACTAGAACTCTTAGATGTTATTGTGAGCAAACACAGAAACCATTATCTAGAAAAATTCGAGATCTTCATTTTCTCGATTTTTTAGGTCCATAAGAATCCACTTTTCTTTAAAAAATATGGAAGCGAAAATACTTTCAATGAAACGAATTACTTTACAAATTAGAAAAGTAAATTTATATTTTTTTATATAACCATGGATTGAAAATAATTAAGTGTTAATTGCAGACTAGAATTAAAGATATGTAAAGGATGGTAAAATTGTGGTAAAATTGTTAATTATCCATAATTTGTCAACTCAACATAGGAACGTATGTCGTATGATTTCAAAAAATGTTAGTAACATTAATGACATTTACAAACAAAAGAGAATGAAGATCATTTACATTTCAGGATGTCCACGTTACCTGCCTATATAAAAATGTTTGAATGTTGCTTGCATTTGGCATAGAAATTGGATATAAGGAAATGGCAAACTTGCACTCTTGATAAGAATAATGAAGATGAAATAGCAAAATAAATATGCAAAGAGATTTTGCTTACAATTAGGATTCATCCTTCAATACGTTGATAGCCATGCGTAGATATGCCGTCTTCTATGGGATTTGTTACTCCCCCTTATGCAACAGGTTATACAAAGGCCATTTATGGCGATATTAAGCATTAAGAAATGTTCTCATGAGAGTCACCGCAACCTGCGATTCTTGTAGAAAATATTATGAACACCATAGACAGTCTAAACATCACTGCGGATCATTTGCACCATTACATGGTATCTGTATCCCGAAAGGAAGATGAAGTCTTCGTGCAAGACAATACTCCATGTCACGTGACTCGAATTGCGCTCGATTAATTCCAGTAATATAAAGTATATTCCAGTTAACCTACTAGTCGCCTAACTCAACGAATCTTAATCCGACAGAGCACATTTCGGGAGTCATTCAACGGCAAACCAGAGCTCAAAAACACCATTTTGAAATATTCCGGATACGCATGACTGATGCCTTTACAAATGATAAAATATATTTCCGGTCATCTACCAAGAACTTCTGACATCCATATCAAGGTGGTTTGCAGCTGTTTTGTAGGTAAAAGGTGGGCAAACACGGTATTATATAGGTACTCATAATGATTTGGCTCTTGAGTGCATTTTTAATTAATACACAAAATATAGTGATATTCTGTAACACGGGACATTCGCATTGAAACAAACAAGTAATTTAATTTTATGAATCAAAATGATAACGGACGTTAATGGGTGACGTAAAAGTACGAAAAAAACATTAATTTCACTATTTAATTCGTCTATACGGTCATTATTTACCAATTACATTTTTAAATGAGAAATAATCACCATTTTACATAACGTGAAAAAGAGAAATTTACAGGAATATCTTTTTAATATTTTTCCGCTACATACTATATCAGCGTGTTGCAAACATTCTTATATAAGTATTTTGTAAATTTTTGAATAATTCGCGAATATTGAATTAGATGCTTTACATATAAGGTCTGTAAATGTCACACACAATTAGAGTTACGTAACAATATTAGGAAATGTAGAAATGGTGATAATCAGAAATGTACATATAATACAGGTGACAGTTACTAGACATCCTAGTATAAATGCTGCTAACAGTTTGATATACGTGTATTTGCATTTCGAATTTATATAGGTCATTAAAGGTAATGGCACGTTTGGAATTATTGAAGATAAGTAATACGGTGTTAGTATATTTCTATGAGCCGATATGTACAATTGTAATTATGCAATCTGTGCGGAAAATCATCTGTTACGTAAATCTGTATCGGTACTGTTAGAAACAAAATGTATGCCAGCGAATATGTAGTATATATGTAAATAAAATTATACATGAGACCAGAAAAATCCACAGTTTGCGTGTGAGGTAATAAAAATATGAAATGTTGTTTTTGTATACCTTAATATATTGACAAGAAGAGGGGGGAAATAAATAATCCATCGAATATTTTAAATATTGCTATTTAAGTTATATTTCCAGCTTACCAATGTACTTCGTTTAACAGGTATTGTATATTTAAGCCTTTACACTCCGACGATATTTTAATGTGCTATTAAAATAATTTGTTATGAAATGTATTGATTACATCGATTAACAGTAATACTACTTAGAATAAATTATAGATATTTGACTTTATGTTGTTCCAAATGCATTATTCATTGTACAAAACAAAACTGATTTAACAGGATGACTTCTTTTTAATTTGCATGATTTCAGCTTTCTTCTCATTGAAAAGTTGTGGGGGAAAAGTTTCATTTCAGAAATACTTCAAGATTTTAAATGTATGATCATTATATTTTTACATTTTCTAACTTTATAAAATACTAAAAAATGTATTTCAAATAAAAGGTTTGAGTGGAATAATAAATATTAAAATCTTTATTAAATTTATTAAATAATTGTATAAATCTTGGGCGCAGACGTCATATACGCACTATATTGGCACGTGCTTTTCCCCCAGCCAATATTGCACATCTATGCCGAAGAAGAAATCCGTTTAATCCGTTTATAACAATTATTAGGGAAAAAATGGGGAAAATGAAAGATTTCAATGAAATGTGCTGATTAAATGATGCATTTGCATGTATTCAATATGGCTGTAAGTATTAATATTCATGATTTATTGTGAAAATCATATTTATTATTTTGTTACTTATTAGTTTATTATTTAAAACTGTTTATTTATAGTTTCTTTTTTTTATAAAATTCATGTTTATTACAGTTATTTTTCATTTTAATTCTTTAAATTATTTT
This sequence comes from Maratus speculifer, assembly GCA_964019185.1. NCBI lineage: Eukaryota > Metazoa > Arthropoda > Arachnida > Araneae > Salticidae > Maratus > Maratus speculifer. The sequence continues at coordinate 168,101,338 of OZ025290.1, forward strand.
TGTTATACACTATATCAATAATTATTTGTATCAAACTATCATTTATTTATCCTTATATCCTTTTTTAAAATAGTAGAATCTCATTCAGTTTTTCACATTATTTTATTTTTATGTTGCAATAAAAAAATTACATGCTGCTATTGCATGCAATTTGCTACTTATATTTAAAAAAAATTGTCAAATTAACGGGAGGGAAAAGCACGTGCATATATAGTGCGTATATGACACCTGTGCCCAATCTTGTAATGCAGTTTTCAAAATTCACAACAAATGCTTTAGAAGATGCAATTTTCAGGAATTCATAAAATATGAACATAAAAGGTTGAAAATTTTTTTTAATCAGTTCATTACTTTCATATCTCATGCAATACAATAGGCAAATTTCACTATACAATTCATGAGACATATTAATTTAATAAAAAGAAATAAATATTCATTGTTGCAGTATTAGTATACATAATTCGCCATAAAAATCAAAATACATGTGTGATAAATTATTAAACATTCGTTCAGTGCATTTAAATATGAAGTTTGTTGTACGATGGGCTAAATATGAAATGTTTTCTTACTCAGTTGTAATAATATTTCCTTATAATAATACTTTATTACATTTTCTACCTTAAATATTTTTTCTTACATTTTTTAACATTAATAAACTTTGTTTCTCTAAATAAGAACTGTTCCCTAAAAATCCGCACACATTTTGCTGTAATAAAAATAGCAAATGAATAGGAATCAGACGAAATCTGCGCATAAAGTGTTTCGTTATTGTATGTAGGAGTTCACCCGTTAGCCGAGCAATCGTTAAACAATCTATGTTTTCCAAGAATGGAGTCAGTTACAATGGAGTCAGAACAAGTTAATCTAGAATTACTTCTTTGTCAAAAATATCACCCAAAAGGAAATATTGGGTTCGCAAGAAAGTAATTTCGGTTTTGTAGTATTGGAGAAAACTCATTTTTTGAGACAAAGAATAAACATTAACCAATTATATATTTTCCATTTTGTTCAAGGAACTTCTGCCATCTTTCTTCCAGCTGCATGATTCCGCGTTTATAGAACTTCTGGTCCTTATCAGACAAAAACTGAACCAAGAACAGTTTTACATCATCGTCATTTGTGAAATTTTTACCATTCAAAGAATTCTGCAAACTTCGAAATAAATGGTAATCAGATGGTGCCAGGTCAGGGCTATAAGAGGGATGCGACAGCACTTCCCAACCAAGCTCTAATAATTTCCCACGAGTCACTAAAGATGTGTGAAGCCGTGTATTATCATGGTGGAAGACGATTCCTTTACGATTTGCCCATGCCGGCCGCTTTTCATTGATTGCTTCATCCAGTTTTATTAGTTGCGCTGACAGTAAATATCTGAATTAATTGTCTATTTTCTTAGGAGAAGCTCGAAATACAGAACATCTTTGTCATCCCATCAACTAGACAGCATGATCTTTTTTTGATGCAATTCAGCTTTCGATGTGGGTTGTGCTGGTTCATCATGCTTGGACCATGATAGTTTTCAAATGATGTTACTGTAGGTGACCCATTTTTCATCACCGATGATGATTCTTTTCAAGAAAGGATCGTTTTCATTGCGTTTAAGATGAATATCACAAATACTGATTCGTTGTTTTAAATGAATACCGTTCAATTCATGCGGAACCTAAATATAGAGCTTCTTAACGAGTCCAAGACATTTTAAGTGATTTTCAATTGTTGTGTGAGATACTTTTAACCTCTCTGTTATCTCTCAAACAGTTACATGACGATCCTCTTGAATAATGTTACTGATTTGATCATCTGAAACTTTAGACGGTCGACCAGAACGTTGGTCATCTTTCAGTGAAAAATCGTCGGAACAAAACTTTTTAAAATAATTCTGATACGTGCGCTCTGTTATGCAATCAACACCATAAAATTCACATGTCTCTTTATGAGCCTCTGCAGCTTTTTCGGAAATGAAAAGGTAAATTATGCCGATAATGTTTGTTTTTGCACTCCGTGTTAAAATTGACCCTCAACAAATAGTTGCAAATTAAATCACACTTCAATGGCTTAAAAAGCAACCTCAAGCTTACTGCTATCATATGACAACATGCCAAAAACATAGCAGTATTCATTCAAAAAAATTTACATAAATCTCTAAATGTGTGAAAACCGAAATTACTTTCTTGTCAACCCAATATATATGACGTTCTATAAAGTTTTTAGAAGAGAATAGGGGCCAAACGACGACCCGGGTTAAATAGAAAGGCCCAAAAACTAGAATATTTAAAGTTACAATATTGAAATGACAATTTGACAAAAAAGACCGAGTATTAACCCATTCCTCGACTACAAGATTCAATTTTTCTCTCGGTCACGTACACAAGACAATCACTTAGATACACAAGAATCACAAGAACAATCACCAAGAAGTTAAATATCATATATTACAAGGAAAAAGAAATACCAAAACAAATAGAAAAGCAAATAGTTTTTGCGAAAATGAAGTGGGCCGCTTATTCAGAAAATTCTTTAATAGAGGAATCATCTTGGATGACGAATCACTTTTCATGCCTACTCATTTCACTTTTAATGATAATGGCAACTACTACACATCTGACGTCTCCAACACACAACTTATCATCAAATTTGTTTCTGAATTGAAATTCAAGACAAGATTATTTTTGGATTTCATTGGTCCGAACGGCTTGAGTTGTTTGTTCATTACGGTTCGCTTTCAAGAGGCAATACACAATAATATAATGATGAGGCGATTTTAATTGCACATAAGATTCTAAATTTCAAGTAAATTCTCAGTAATTTTACAGATTTTTTTAAAATGTGTATTATATATTTTTTAAAAAGTATGTCAGCTCGTACTTCACAGCTACTCTTTTTAGAATATGGAAAGGTTGGGAGACCAATTAACGTCAGATATACGCATATGGATCCGAGGATGTCAAATTGGGGTCTTCGAAATTAAAATTTGAATTAGTTTTCGAAATATATTCTTTTTCATAATTTTTAATGATGTTTCTGTAATAATGGCAACAAAATTGCTTCATTTTTGAGTATAAAAAGGAATAAAAAACCAATATAAATCATTAGACATTTTTGTTTGACATCCTTTAAAAATTGAAAAAAATATTTGAACAGATGATGAAAATAATTCTGTAATTGAATTGTATATTTCAAGAAAATTTCGATAAAAACAAACTTATTGTTACATATTCCAGTGCCAGGAATTAGTTTATTTTAGCCAGCACAAAATCATCTGCCGACAGGATGACTGAAGTACAATCCATTAATTTAAAAAGAAAAAAATTCATTATAACGTTTTTTATTTAATTTAAAGTTGAAAAACAAAATTTCATATTTTCTTCTAATGTCGACCAAATCCTTTTACAAGGACATTAAAAATAAAAAGTTTTGACTACATTGCAGAACATAAAATGAAGGCGTGATGGTTTGTTTGCGTTTACAATCACAATATTTTGTAGTTGTTGTGGTTTTTCTTTTTACCTCGTTATTTTGTTGTGACCTTTATAAGTTTTTAAACCTAATTAATGATAATGTGAGAACATTTTTTCATTGTTTTATTGATAAAGAATGAATAAAGGATAAAAACATGATATCCAGAAGCTCAACAAATAAGAAAAATAACACTTCAGATTAACTCTGAAATCGTTATGTAAAAGTATATTTAAGTTAAACAAGCTTCATTTTCATAATTCATAAATGAAAGTGAATAGTCAACATTTGAAAATTCATTCAGTTATACAGTCATTGGCTATAATGAAATTTATTTTAACGTTATAATTATTAAATTCAAAATCTATTTAAAATAAATCTCACATTCAAAGAATATTCCTTATACTGTTTACATATTTTTCTTATATTTTATTTAAAAAAAAAATAGGGAATTCTAGAAAATCTGTTCATTGGAAAGCATTGAGGTCTACAATAATGCTTTCCGATGGAGAGATTTTCAAATGATTTCCCAAACTGCTGTTTTCCTAGAGCCTCCAACTGAAAAGGAGTGTATAGAACATTCCGAAATATAAAATGTTTTTAAAATAAATTCTTCAAAATAAATTCCTTTTTGTACCATTTCCCCGATATGACGTCATTTCTACCAGATCCGATAATAGTAGCCAAATCTTGGAAGAACGATGTGCCTTCCGAAAACAGAATTATAGAATGAAGTTGCATTTTACTGAGAAAGCTTTTGACTTAAGTTATAATTATAATTTGTTATTTCAACTATTTGATTCAGTAAATTAATCCTATCACTGCGTTATAAATTTAAAATAAACTTAGTTTTAATTTCCTTCAAAAAGAATTGTATAATCTTAAGGAACTTGAAAGCAGTGCATCAGGTTGCCACGGAACTAGTAATTCAATCCTTAATGGGATCTTTACATTGATTTTTTATTCATATCTTTAGAAGATATCTGCAGTAATATGTTATTGAATTATTCATTAAGCATCTAAATCATAATCCTAAAGAATAAAAGTGTTTTAAAGATAACTTTCAGATTGATAAAAAACCTCTTTGTCGGTATAAGAATTTAAATAAATTACTTTTATAAGCTCTTCCTTTTACTTTTTATCAGTATTTCACTCTCTATAACATTGATAAAACGCTATTAGTCATTAAATTATTGTAACATTGAAAGAAATTCATTTCCTTTTCGTTCGCTGCAATATATATATTTTTTAACTTTCTAAGCATTTTTTTTTCAATTCAAAAGTTTTTTTTAATTGAGTATTCAAATCATCAATGAATGAATTCTATGAAAAAAGGATTTTTAACCAACTTTGTAAGAAAGAGACAAAACAGGCTGTCAGCATAATTTTTTTATGTATGAGGACATACATCTTTTTAACTGATTCTTTTATCTTTGTACGTTTTTTACTGTAAAGTCCTTTTTATAACCCGTTACTTTATAAAAAAAACTTAATGTTTGTCTATTTTCGTTTATTTCTCCAGTTTTTTTCGAAAATTGTGCAAACGTTTCAAGCATGGTGTTATGTACACAGTACTGCTTTATGTTTTTTAAATGATCCTCGGATCGGATATATACTCTTTAAAAGATATGTCACATTAGTTTTAATACACCATAATGTGTTTAAAAATACTAGCTATCAACAAAAACAATTTACCTCTTTCCTATGACCACCAAAAAGGGATTTGTTGTTTTATAATTTTTACTTTATGTACTAATATTCACACAATGTTTTTGATTCATGATAACAAAAACAATATTTCAAATAAATATGTGTTAGAGTACTGCATAGAGTACTATGGTAACTGTATATTTTCCGAATGGGATGCGTCTCGCGGATGAGATCATGTGAGCAATTTTTAAGTGCGTTTGCAATTATATATATATTAGGGTGGTGCGAAAAAACAAAAGTTTTTATTTCCGAATCGCTATAGTGCGGAAAAGTTGCGATTGGTAAATACAAGAAAAACTAAAAAAAAATTTTTTTAATCGGACATTATCTTCCGATCCCGCAAACCACCTAAAAATTCAAAAAAATTGAAAAATTCCGATTTTTTCAAAAAATTTTAAAAAATATTACATATACACATATTTTATTATTATAGTGATAAATATTTGAATATTGCACTGTTTAATAATAAAAAAAAAATAAATTGCGTTTAGAGAATATCATCCGATCGCGCAAGCTCATTAAAAATAGGAGAAAAATCAATTTTCAGTGATTTTTGATACATTAAGAAAATAATTAAATAAGCTCAGTTTGCAGTCTCATGTTAAAATTTAAATAAAAATTAATACTATTGAGCATGTTATGCCATTTTTGAACAAACGAGATTTTACCACAACGAGATCGCTGCAAGGTTTAGTAGTTCTTCAAGGTTTAGAGTTTCGCGCGCATCCTGTTAGCCACATTGCGAAAAATCGTTGAAGTCACCTTACGTGTCCACATGCTTCTGTCCCCAACCTCGTCCACTTGCACAGAGCGACATTTCGTATCAGAGAGCCCGTGAACGAATTTCGTTTGTTAATTGGATGTATTGTGTTATTAAAAATACATTAACATGTGACAAGGACACGGATCTGGATACGTCGTTGACAAAAAAAAATTACTAGACAATCTTTTCATTGTCCTATATTCGGTCATCCAAGAGATTTTCTGCCAGATATTCTTCCAACACACGAAGATGTCCTTCAATGCTACCTTGAGGAGAGGTCTCTATTAGCAAGTAAATTCAACATCATTAAAGTGAGTTTCTCATTTGTCAGCAGTACAGTGGCACAAAAAATAAAATTATTTATTAGAAGGCGTCAATCCCAAAAGTGTTTGATTGTAGAATCATTTAGCTAATTAATGCCTACTACGATAATATTCTAAACTAACGAAATCTTATATTCGAGACAAGGAATAGCCAAACATTATAAAAAAGTTTGATGAATTTAAAAAACAAGAAACTCAACTGTGTGATATTTCAGCCTGCAAACGTGTAATGAATTTATATTGCTCCTGTAAAAAATCACCAGATCTGAGGGAGTGAGATCTAACTGAGACTAATTGTACGTCTCAAAAACACAACAAAATTCCAGTCATTGAGCATAGATTTATCTACCTCCAGAGAAAGGACGGAACGAGAAAAATTGGTACTAAAGTAAAAAAAAAAAAGAAAAAAAAACTGAGTACAAGACTTGGAAGACGAAACTATATATTGAAAAGGCAACCTTCTAAATTTGTTGAAGCGAAAATAAAAGACCTTGAGCGTTTAGATGAAATATGTGAGAATTTTAATGCTAATGTAGGTATATGTAAAATATCATTACCATGACGGATACAGACTATCAGATTTAAGAAGAAGAAATTACCATGGCAAATGAAAGTGGAGTTACAATCTACATCTTTACATTGCGATCGCAATGGTGTATCTGACAGTGAAGGTGCTGCTAAAGCGTTGAGTGTACTAGAAGATATTCCTGTAATAATTAAAACAGATGCTTTTCAAGTTATTGACCTATACAAAATTAGAAGAAAATAAACAGAAAGAAAAAAATTACGGCAAAGTCAAGTGGAATCAGAAGAACCACATTACATACATTTTTATGAAAAAAGGACGATTATTTAGTTTTCCTCCTCAGTCCTGAGACAAATATCACGATGGACAACATACACTGTTTAAAATTACTATAAACCATCTTCAAACATGTATCATTCTACATATCAATACGTGTTATATGGACGTATTTATTGAAAAAGTCTAGAAGTATTTTTAACGATTTTAGAAGTATTTAAATTCTTTTAAAGGATTTTCTTTAGTTTCTCGTACAAGCGCTATATTCGTGAAGAATATTTGACGAAAAATCTCTTGGGGATGACAAAATATAGAACAATGAAAAGATTGTCTAGTAATTTTCTTTGTCAACGACGTATGCAGATCCGTGTACCTGTCACATGTTAATGTATTTTAAATAACACAATTCATTTAATTAACAAATGAAATTCGTTCACAGGCTCACTGATACGAAATGGCGCACTGTGCAAGTGGACGAGGTTGGGGAGAGAAAAGGATGTGGACACATAGGGGGCGCCTTCAACGCTGTTTCGCAACGTGGCTAACAGGAGTTGCGCGAACTACTAAACCTTTTCGGCCTGCAGCGATCTCGTCGTGGTAAGATATAGGTTGTTCAAAAATAGCATAACATGCACAGTAGTATTAATTTATATTTAAATTTTAACATGAGACCGCAAATTGAACTTATTTAATTATTTTCTTAATGCATCAAAAATCACTGAAAATTGAATTTTTCCCGATTTTTAATGAGCTTGCGCGATCGGAAGATATTCTCTAAACGCAATTTATTTTTTTTATTATCATTAAATAGTACAATATGTAAATATTTTTCACTATAGTGATAAAATATATGTATATCTAATATTTTTTTAAAAATTCTGAAAAAAATCGAAAATTTTCAATTTGTTTTTAATTTTTAGGTGGTTTGCGCAATCGGAAGGTAATGTCCGATTTCAAAAAAATTTTTTTTAGTTTTTCTCGTATTTACCAATCGCAACTTTTCCGCACTATAGCGATTCGGAAATAAAAACTTTTGTTTTTTCGTACCACCCTAATATATATAGAACCTCTAGTGGTGTCCTGATCCCTCCGACTGACCGCATAGCTGAAATCAAATTACCCATAATAGTTTGACATTTCATATACTTAATCGTCGCGTCATTTTGTCAAATTATTTCACATTTCATGAAAATCAACAAAAAACTCAAAACAATATTAATAAAAGATTTTTTTATCAAATCCTATCACATGTAAATAATTTAGTGGTATCCCATGATAGGTAATGATTCTAGGTTGACATAAGGGGTACGTCATATATAAGGTATGTAATATTATTTCTGTAATATTGAATTTAATATATATAATCGCAATAAATTTTGTATTCATACCTTTTTACGTAAGAGTTCAACAGCTACTGCACATTCAACAACAATTGCACATTCAACAGCTATTGCAGCTATTGCTAGATCTGATTATTTATAAAATTAGTTAGAGAATGAACGGAACTCATTTTCTCATTTTTACGTTTCATTTCAACTTGTATTGTTGTTGCTGCTGTTTGTGTTCATGCTAATGGTTTTATTTTGATGTTGGTCTATATTTAGGATTTGAAATTTACGGTTTGGTTTGGACGATTGTTTTTATTTTTTTCCAAAAAATTAAATAATTATAGTAATAAAATACATAAATTTGTTAATAATTACTTTTGATGTATGCCTCTTTGAACATGGTATACGTCCAGACACTACTTAGATTGTTTATGTTGTTATAAATATCCGGATAATTTAAACATTGAATGTAATGCTTCAAAGTATATTTTTTTGTATGTGCCATTTATTCATTCCCCGGCTAAAGATCTTTTTAAACATGAAATCGCATGTAATTTTAATAAGATTCTTTTCATTGATTTTTTATACAACTATTTATCCTCAATAATGCATTATTTAATTTTCCTATAAGCATCAGTAGCATTTGAAAAAAATCGTATAATTGTATTTTAGATAAAAATTTTTCTTTCTATTACGTATCAATTTACATAAATTACTTTTATTAAATCAGCTCCTTCACTTTTTAATGCTATTTACTTTTCTATATCAATGAATAAAATATATTAATCTCTAAAATTGAGTAATAAAGAATTAAATAAATTGAACAAATCGATTTCCTCATTGTGAACAGCAGCATATTTGCTTCAAGTTTTTTAAAGATAAATGGAAATATTTTCCAATTCAAAACTTTATTGCGTGTCTAAATAATTAGTGCATGTATGTAACGAAAAATTTTAAAATATTGTAAAATTTTGTAATCAATATTCATGGAAGGACAGAAAACAGGTCGTTAATATCCAGTTTTCTCTGTATTTATCCACTTTATCTTTTCAAAGGACAAACGCAGAGACAAGATATCTTAAAAACCGCCAGAAAATCAAAAATCAAAATACAAAATTTTTACGCCGGGTCTTATCGAAACGACAGTGCACTAGGTTACTTGTCATAAAACGGTGTTAATCTCCATTTCATTTCCCCACCCGCAGTTCAATTAACGTTTAGGTGCCACGAGATATTATCCAAGACCTAATGTTTGCTGGCAAAAATTGAGAGTTGTCATCGGTGTTGCACTAAATTTTGAATTTAGGTGACGTCTTCATGTTCAGATTTATGGACATATTATAGATTTTTTTTTATTGGGAAAATGTGAGTTAAAGAGCTAAAATCTTTTTTTACAGTGAAAAACTAAAATACAGGGCTATTACAAAAAGAATCATTGGGTTTTTTAAACATTTGTTTCGGAACTTAATTGGATTATTTAATTCGGTTGAGTTATACATGAAAATAAACCGAAAGTATATAAGATTGACGTCCATACTACAGATGTTACATATGTGTTCTTTGCGTGATACGGCTGATGTCAAGGTAAAAGTTCAGTTCACTACACACATTACTCACTATGGTAACGTCGATGGTCGCGAATGCAGTCGTGTTGCGGCTCCGCAATTCAGCCAAAGTGATATTTAAAACTTCCCATTTTGGTAACTCAGCCAATTTAAGTTTTGGCTGATGATTTTGGCTGAGAACTTAGTTCAGCGATTCACACTTTGAAAATTCTATTACACAAAATACTTTCTGCTTTCCAGCCACCATTTTGAATAGACGTTCTCGCAGCAACCATGATAACCACACGTTTAAAACACATATGCAGCTTGAAACTGTAATTAACGTCCTCTCGTTTCACTTATCATGGGAATATATACGATTCCTAGTTCGCACGTAGTAACGTATCAAAATCGAATGATTCATTTGTAATAACAGTATATTTATGTTAGGCTGAAAATTTTACATATTCACCACGGCCATCATAGCTTTATTTTTTTTACAGTTTTACAATGCTGTTCAATTACTCCTTGTGATTTTGTTGTCTATATTGGGTCATTTTTTTTTTATCAAAAAAGTTTTACAGGGCGGGATCAGAACACGTTTCTAATGAATATTTTATTTTTGTTTCAGAAACGAGTTCTGACACAATGTTTATTAACAGAAAAGAGATTACTAGCATAATGAGAAGTTGTTAAAGTACTGAACTGAAAAACGATTGTGTGCGCATAGTCATGATGTGTTAGTCAATGTACATAAAATATGAGTTCATAACTTTAGATTTTTTTACCATCATAACAGAATGTACTTTGATGAAAGATATTAGTGATGAAACATGCTACTAAAAATGTATACAAATACCTCATGCAAGATCCAGAAATATTATTAGCGACAGAAGTTCATGTTGAGTAATGAATTGAGGAAGCGAAAGATGTGTGTAGCATATATTTTAAAAGATAGGTGAATACAATTCCAGGAAGTACAGCATGGTCACGAAAAATGAAGATGTTTAAAATTTATTCTATAATTAATAAGAAATATCAAATAAGCGCAAAATGAAAAAGAAAATTCTAAAACAACTTCCCATTTATGTGGTATCTAAGTTGAAAGCTCCGCTTGTACAGGAATTTGATAATGGTGATACGAACGCTAAGAAAGAGATAAATATGAAAGAGTCACCACAGCATTCAGGTGATCTGATTTATCAGATTTTTCAATTAATATAGGGTACAATTAAAATAACTTTTAACTATTAAGATGTGATTATCCTAAAACTCTTTTCTATTTTATGCATGTTAATACTTCCTGAAAAATATAGCATAACAGCGGCACCGGTTAGTTGGTTTAAACCAAAATATAGTTATCAACAACTTATATCAACTTATTACTGAATCTGAAGTTTGATGCAACTCCATGCATTATCAGGTAACCAAGAAAGTTCGTGCGGTTTTCATCAAACATAAAAAATGGCCCACAAAAATCTCTAACACTTATTTTATTCTTTGAAATAATCATCATTGGCTTCAATTACGTGTTTCCAACGAGACACAAGCTTATAAAAACCCTTTTTGGTTTAGAGTCCAAAAACTGGATTATAGTTTTTGTGACATCATCTTGGGTTTAGAACTGCTGTTCCCGCAGGTGATTATCCATGGCTAAAAACAAGTAATAGTCCGATTGAGCGATGTCCGGGAAGTAAGGTGGGTGAGGCAAAACTTCTCAGCCCAATGTTTTTATCACGTCCCTGGTCGCTTTGTCCGTATGAGGTCTGGCGTTATCATGGAGGAGAAGATCTCATCTCCTGTTGACCAGTGCTGGCTGCTTTTCGAGCAAAGCAGCTGAAACTCTTTTCAAGTGCGACGAGTAGACTTCGGCTGTGATTGTTTTCCCGCTTTCTAAGAATTCATAATGAACTATACCAGCGCTAATCCACCAAATACACTGCATTATCTTTTTTTGTTGGATGTCCGGTTTAGCAACCAATGAGACGGAACCAGAAGTGGACCAATGATGTTTTCTGTTTCGGTTATCATACATTACCCATTTCTCCTCACATGTCAATATGTGATCCAGGAAAGAGGCTTTGTTGTAGCGCGATAGCAATGACCTCCCAAGGCTATGAAGATGCGATCGGATGGTTTCGTCATATACTTCAAACTCTTGTGCATGCTCCAGGTATGTTAGATAAGGATTCTGTTTGATATCCTCTTCCAGCTGGACTTCGTCTAAGATGGATGGACGACCAACACGGGACTTGTTTTCGAAGTTCTTGTCTCTGGACGAAAATCTGCTGAACCATTTTTGAGCGGTCCGTTTACTCACTGAAGTTTCTCCAAACACGGGGCATATTCTTCTAGCGTCCTCTGCAGCTTTGTTTCCTAATTTGAACTCGTAGAGCAAAATAGGCCTCAAAATCTCCTTTGTCAACGACATCCTTTGTCAACGATTGTACTTCCTACAAAACATATAGCTAAACGTGAGATACGTTAAACAACTCTCTACTGATTGCAATTTAAAGGCAATGTACAGAAATGATGTCATCAGAATCAGTATGACCACGACTATGCAACAAATGTAGCTGTTCTCAAAAACCGCACGAACTTTCTTGGTGACCTGATAGTTTTTGAGATAGAGCTATTGAAAAATATTTTTAAAAAATCTGCGTAACAGTGCCACAGTTGGATGATGTACACCAAAAACTAATCAGGATAATTTTTTTTTATCACATACTAACTGAATCTGAAGTTAGAGGAAAATCCATGCATCAATTCTTGGGATACATTTATTGTGAAATCGTGAAAAATGCAGCATAACAGCACCATTTGTAAGACGATTTACACCAAAAACTAGACACCACTAATCTATATCAGGGACTAATTGAATCTGAAGTTTTAGAAAATTTTCGTGCATTAGTTCTTGAGATAGAACTATTGCGCTAATCAGGAATAATGCACCATGGCAGCGCCACCTGTTACGCAATTTGCACCAAAACGTAATAAGCATTTTACTATATCATATACTAATAAAATTTAAAGTTTTATGAAAATCCATGCAATAGTTCTTGAGATATGGCTATTGTAGAAATTGTAAATGATGTAGAACAACACCGCCATCGGTCGAGAGATATGCACCAAAAACTAATCCAATTTAGTTTATATCATTGTCTCGCAGAATCTAAACTTTCGTGACGTTCTGTGCATTAGTGTATGAGATAGAACTACTGCAATAATCACAAATAATGCAACATGTCAGCGAAACCTGTCGAGAGATTTACACCAAAACGTAATCAGAACCATACTATATTAAGTAATAGCTAAATCTAAAGTTTTATGAAAATATATGCCCTAGTTCTTTAGGTATGGCTATCGTGGAAATTGTAAAAAATGAAGCATAGCAGCGCCACCTGTTGAGCGATATACACCAAAACCTACTCAGGTCTCGTTTATATCAAGGAGTAACATAATCTAATATTTTGTGAAATTCCGTACACTTGTTCTTGAGATAGAACGCCCACAAAATTTATGTCACATACATACAGACAGACTCACAGGCTCACATACAGGCATTTTGTAGAGACATGTTTTTCGAGTTCTTTAACCCCTAAAAGTTGTAAATCCGTCGAAAACCGGATTTCGAAAATTTTCACGAATCCATTACTTTCTAATTGCAAAGACTGAAGAAAGTAAAAATGTTAAAATTACAATATTTAACCGATTTTTCGTGTATATGTGTCTAAAAATATCTGAAATGTATTTTGTTTCCATGTAACAACGTATCACCTTACAAATATGAAACATAGGAATCTTAAGAGAAATTCAAGATTTAATGACAGCTATTTACAAACTTTGTCTCACTATGGAAGTCTCTGAATGTCATTCTTTTTTGTTGGAAAAATATTTCTGCATATGGCCCAATTACGTTTTCATGAACATTCAAATGTTATATCCCATATCGCACAAAAGCTCCTCAAGGAGCTCCTAGTCATCAAATATTCCTCCTAATACTAAATTGACAAGATCAGAACGTCCTGGGGAAGAGTATTTTACGATGTCCTCAGGAATGAGCTCCCAGCAACGTTTCACGGAGCAACTTCCCAGGGACGCTACTCCTGAGGAAGTACCTGGGAAATCATTCCTGGGGAAGTACCAGGTTAGTCATTCCCGGGGAAGTGCCGAGCAAGTCACAGTACTGGCGCCATCTCATGAGTGATTCTGGAGTACAATACTCAATTTCTATTTATTAAAATATTAAATTCAATTTGAACGGTATCAATTTTGAATGAGTTTATTTTATTTTATTAATTATTCGATTTGTTATTTTTTTTAACAAGTTAGATTAAATTGTAATTATTTTCAATTATTGCTATAACTTTTAATCTTTTTTAGTTAAATTAAAAATTTTAATTTATTATTTCAGTTAATTCTTATTTTTATATAATTACTATTGGGTTGTTCCGAAAGTCCTTTCCGTTTGGGAAGATCAATTCCTACCGGAAAATTTTGTCCATTAATATCTAAGTATTAGAAATCGAAAACAATATCTAATAATTAAATATCTGAATTTTCAGGTACGAATTGATTTTCCTAAATGGAAAGGACATTTCGAACAACCCAATATTATGTATCTTTTAAATCATGTTTTTTTTTACTTATCAATATTTTATTAATTATTAATAAATAACCTATTGCGTTTTGCTTTATTATTATTATTACTCTTTTATTATTTAAGAAATTAATTTAACTTGTTTAAATTAACTAAATAATAAGTTTCTAAATTAATACACTAAAATCTCTAAATAGAAGACAATTCTAGATCATTATTTTTTCTGATATTTAGAGGTAAAGGTATTTATGAAAAGAAAAATAAGAAATTTTTAACGTAAGTTGGTTCATAAGTACCCGTTTAAAACTTTGTTATGAAAATTATCTAAATCGAGTCCTGATGCATCTTAATAGCAGAGGTTAAATGTTTATATATATACAGGGTTGTTATAATTAAAGTTCGCCGATTCAGAAGGCTCTGGAGCCGGTTCTATTGCTCCAAACGAAACAAAATTTCACTAGTACATAGTTGAAGAGATGCGCTCTGCAAAAATCGAAAAAAAATAGTCAATTTTTTGTCACTAGATGGCGCTGCGCCAATATTTAAAGGGATGTTTGCAGATTGATTATATCAATATCAGTCAATCCAGACGAAACACACAAATTTAAAAGTTTCAACAAACTTCGGAGAACTGCGAATTGTTATAATTAAGTTCACCTAATCAAACAACTCTAGAGCCTGACCTGACTCCAAACAATACAGAAAAATGAATATCATTTCATGTGATGTAAACTGCATCGACAGAAAAAACATCTCTGCAGTATAAAATGCTCGGCAGTAAGGAAATAACGAAGAATAACATTATACATGCTCAATGAATCTTCTGCCTTTTTTAATAATGTATTCCATTCTCAGAATTGTGCTTTCTACAGCATTGCGTAAACTGTCCTGTAAGATTGAGCGAATGCGAAGTCTAATACTGTCTTTCAGATCAGAAATTGTCTGACATCTGTCTTTGGATACAGAATCTTTCAAAAATCCCCAGAAAATAAAGGAATCCGCAATATTGGCTTAAATATTGGCGCAGCGCCACCTACTGACAAAAATTCTAATTAATTTTTTTATCATTTTCGCAGAGCGCATGTCTTCAACTACGTACTAGTGAAATTCTGATTTGTTTGGAGCCATAGAACCGGCTCTAGAGCCTTCTGAAAAGGCGAACTTTAATTATAACAACCCTGTATATATAAATTATTAGCTAACATACTTACTAAACCCTATTTTTTTTTAAAGTGTCGCTGCGAAACTAGACATTTTTATCACACCACATAACACCAACACAAAGATAGTACAGTTTCCTTTAAAATGGTACATTTGGATTTAAAATATGTAAAATATATAAATATTGAGCCGCACCTCCCCCCCCCCTTCCGAAACGCATACCAATACGTGGTTAATTTGAAAAGATTTTCTGTTTAAAAAAATATACATTCTTATAAAATCAGCTAAAAGATATAAATTCACGCAGATTTAAAGTTTAATTCAGGTTATTATCAATTACCTATCCAGTGTAATTTATATATGTGTTGAGGATAAGAAAATGTTAGCTAAATAGAAGCATAAATTTAAATGTCATTTCTCATGGTTTAACCTATTTTGTTTTATTTATCATAAATTAATTTTTTTAAATGTAAGTTGGACTTACTAACAAATTATTTTTAATATCTTTTATAGATTATCAAACATATTATTATTATTATTATAAAAATTCTGAAAGATAAAGTGAAGTCTTTATTTTGAAAACCTTAGAAATATGAATACTTTTTTGGTTCTGAAATTACAGATAAATATTTATCAGGATTTCCTAAATAACAAATATTTTGTCACAATTTTCAACTGAAAAATACATTCTATCACTTAAAACCTTCATTTAACAAACCGATTTTATATTATATTTCTTTAGTTTCCGATATCTATAAAGGATGGAATTTCTTATACCTGTTTTATCATCCATTTATTCTTAATTAGGCGACAATGAGAATATTATAACGTAAGCAACTGCATACAATACTCTCAAAAGCAAGCAGTCACCGTAGCAACCTTCCATCAGTTAGACTTACCCACCCCCAACCAGTTTTGTCAGCTGAGAATGTGTGTGCAATTTTTGCGTAAATAACTCAATGAGAGAGATAAATAAAAGAGTGTAATTCCAAGAATTAGATGTCAGACTATTTATGATTTAGTAAGAAAAGGTGTTACAGACAAATTTGTTCATAGGTGTAAAAGAAAAAAAAATATATATATCAGTTTGGGATTTTTAAACAATAATTCGTTGGTAAAAACATTTTACATTTTAAATAAAGATATCAGTTTTTTAGGTTTTTTTAAATTGCCTAAAATAGTATTAAAAATACATTTCAAGAAATCAAGAAAAATATTTCCCGTCGTTGATTAAATGAAAAAAGGTGTTTATTGTATTTTTTATGCACATAAAGATTTCATACAATTTTTAAAGACTGTTTAATGGAGATTTAACTGTAAATTAATTTTATTTATAACAAAAAGAAAATAAAATGATTTTGTAACACATTAAAATTTTATTAATAGTTTCTATTTTATGTAACTCGAGCAGTGTTTCAGTGTAATGATGGAATTTTACAATTGATTTTTACACCAAATCCTTATACAACAAAATGATACAAATTTGTACAATGGTGTGTTTTCGATGACAATACAAAATTTTAATATTTTTACAATGTACATATCGTGGGAGGTGGGGTTGCCTTCCGTGAGGGTCTTTCTGAAGGAAACTAACATGCATTTACGAAAGGAAATCCAAGATTCGAAAAAACCGCGGAAAACTCCGAACGATTAGGCCGAAGGGCGCGATTCAGCACCTCCCATGTACCAGTTTCGAAAGCAGAATATCTTGACTGCTGGTGGGGAACACTATGAAACGATCTAGGAACAGCCCAATCAGAAAGAAAAGACTAACAAGGAAGGTCTCCATACGGGCATACTCAGAAAAATCTGAAAAAATTACAGAATGTTCTTCTCATATAGTTATATAAGTTTATAAAAAAAATTTCGGCGGAACCTCCTTATAACGTACGTAAAAAAAATAATAAAAATTTCGTTTATTTGGCGATTTATCTCCGGTTGGCGAAAAAACGAAATTTTGAAAAATACGCTTTTACGCTTCGAATACTTTTTAAAGAAAAAACTTTCTACGTTCAATTTATTTAAATAAGTTTAAGTAATTTTAGTTTTGCATTGTTACTTTACTTTAAGTGTAATTTTGTCATATACGTCTATATGTACTTATATCAAAATGAAATTAATATATTTTATCATTTAAAACACAATTTAAATTGATTAAAATTGTTCCAAATTGAAAAATACATTGTTAAAAATCTGCTGCATTTTGTTGCAACGCACTCCCTTGCTTGTATAGAAAACGGTTATTTGGCCGTGAAATGGAGCTTTCTCATTGGCTGGAATAGAGATATTATATACAAGCGGTGGAGTGCGTTGCAACAAAATGTAGCAGATTTTTAACAGTGTATGATACGGTCAATTCACCGTGTATGGAGCATTCTCATTGGTTGGAAGAGAGATATTCTATAAAAGTAGTGGAGTGACGTTGCAGTAAATGCTGCAGATTTTTAACAGTGAAGTCAATTAAAATCAATTTTCAGATTCGTTAAAATCGCCTGCTTTTGGCGAGGAAATGCACTGCTCGCCAAATTCCGCGTCGCTTTGAGCTTTTCACGCCAATTATTCCAAACTATTTTATTTTTTTACATATCTAATAATGTAATTCCGCAGCTAATTTTCACTGATCCTTTATTACCTACATGAGAAGTTTAATTCGTATTTTTTTCAAAAAATTCTGAGTATGCCCCCAATGGAGACCTTTCTTGTAAGTAAATTTATATATTTTTTCATAAATTCATATAATAAGAGCATCTTTTACCAAGCATAAAAAGGAAAAAAATCGATTACAATTTCTCTAAAAAAAGTAAGATGGAGAGAGAGCAAAAAAGTTTTATTTTTTAAAGGATTCACTTAGACTTTATTTGTCAATCACCATATATATATATATATATATATATATATATATAATTTTAAAAGAAACTATGTGTTTTAATCTCTTGCCTTTTTAATTTCTGGAAATAATATTATTATCTACTAAAATTAAATTTTATAGGGGATACCATCAGAAACGTTTTGCATCATTCATTGTGTGTCAAAATATAGTTCATAACCAATTTTCTAACAACAGAATGATTTTAATGGATTTTAAGTATTAAAAGCTAAAAGGATATTTTTATCATTTAAAAATACAATTTCATATAAAAATTATAAAATTCGAAGACATTTATGTTATAACAAATAATTATTGATAATTTATTTGGATTTATTAATTTAAATTTATATCGAATGCATGCAAAAGGCAAAAAAATGATAACGTTTCCTAGCTTTGAGTTTCAAAAGCGGAGAAAAAATGCAGGTATACCTTAGAAACCTTTTTCCTTTACTGACCTAACAGCATAACGGTTAGAGCGCGCTTCCAGAATTCCAAAATACTCGGTTTCAAATCCGACAGGAAAAATGAAAATAAGAAATTGGTTCCCCAATGCTCTCTGTTATATATGAATCCGTCTGCATAATAGAAAAAAAAACAACATCCGCGTTTTCTTTAGAAAAAATAACTAAATTGAATCATAGCTTTATTATTATTTTTTGAACATATTAGTGACCTTGAAGTTTCCCTAAATTCCTCCTATATCACTTCCTCAAATCTTCCCCAGAACCTCCCGAGGAGGACCCAGAAGGAGGGCCTGGGGAGCTCCCCAGGATGCTGTAAAGCGGACATTTTCGGTTCTTGAGGACCTCTTGGTGACAATTTTCTGCATCCTCAGGGATGCCTTGGGGATGACGGTCCTGGGATGTCAATCATCCCCAGGACATCCTGGGGAGGCAATTGTGCTATATGGGATGTTTGACAATGGACGTATTTTCGTGTCTTTTTTAATTTTATTGATTCCAGTTTTTTTTCTCCAATTGCCTTGCTTTTCAAGAATGTTGTTTAGGTTAACACTAACAGTACTGCATTACGTTTTAAAATAATAGTCATATTGAAGATAGGTTCTTATACAAACTCTCCTCAAAAATTTTAACATAGGTACCAGCGTTTAATGTACGTGATAATGACAGCTATTTACAGGAATGAGAACTGGCATAAATGTACTTTGCAGTCCTGCATCAGTTCCAGTAATTCGATTTTATTACTGTCTTACTATATATACGATTAATAATTAAGTTAGTGCTCTTTACCAATAAGGTGATTGAGAAAAAAATTTCTTTCGTTGCAGACTGAGATGAATTTAATAGCTTTATTTTTAAAGGAATTTATGTTTAGGATTTTAATTTTGCAGATTTGAAATGACAAATCTTTATCGTATTATTAATAATATGTATTCCACAACCAAAAAGTAAGAATTTGTATTATAAATAAATATTTTGCTTATAAGGCATAGTTGTATTACTAAAAACATTTAAAAAACATTTTTATTTGCATGTTTCTACTCTTTTTAATCGAGTCATCTTCAGAATGTAAATAGAAAATAAAATTAAAAGCACAATGAACGTGATAAGCTGGAATAAATAATTATTGAAATTAAATTAAATATATCACGCGCTTTTTAATTTGGATATTGTCCGTGGTCAAACTAAATAATTATCTTGTAAATTATCTAATCATCCAATCCATATATTTGGGATGCGAAAACATAGCGAATCGTTAATATGTGAACTTTTCGCATCCCAAATATATGGATTGAATTGTTAGACTATTTACAAGATAATCTTTTAGCTAGACCACGGAGAATATCAAAATTAAAAAGCAAGCGCGTGATATAATTAATTTAATTTCAATAATTATTTATTCCAGTTTTTCACGTTCATTGTGCTTTTAATTTTATTTTCTATTTACATTCTGAAAGTGACTCGATTAAAAAGAGTTGAAAAATGTAAATAAAAATTTTTCATGCATTTTTACTTTCTTCTATCTTTACAAGAAGAAAGTATTGGATTCATGAAAATTTTCGACTTCCGGTTTTCGACGGATTTATACGTTTTAGAAGGTTCTGAACACGTTTTGACTATTTTTAGAAAATGTCTGTCTGTCTGTCTGTCTGTCTGTCTGTCTGTATGTCTGTCTGTCTGTATGTGACAAGAAATTTGTGGGCGCTCTATCTCAAGAACTAATGCTCGAAATTTAATAAAATTTTATATTCAGTTAGACCTTGATATGAATTAGTGCCTATTGGTTTTTGGTGAAAATTGGCCAGCAGGTGGCGCTACTATACTACGTTTTTCATGATTTTCAAGATTGCTATATCTCAAGAACTAATGCACAGAATTTCACGAAACTTCAGATTCTGTGACCCCTTGATATACCTAGTCGCTGATTATGTTTTGGTGTAAATTGGCCACCAGGTGGCGCTGCTATGCCACGTTTTACATGATTTTCATGATAGCTATATCTCAAGAACTAATGCACAGAATGTCACCAAACTTCAGATTTCGCGATACCTTGAGATACATAGCCGCTGATAAGGTTTTGGTGTGAACTGCCGTATAGGGGGCGCTGCTATGCTACATTTTGCACGATTTTTGCGATAGCTATATCTCAAGAACTAATGCAGAGAACTTCATCAAATTTTAGATTCTGTTACACTAGAATATATAACATAATTAGACGCTGATTACATTTTGGTATTAACCTTGCAACAGGTAGTGCGGCTATGCTACATTTTGCACGATTTTTCCGATAGCTATATCTCAAAAACCAACGCACAGAATTTCATCAAACTTCAGATTTTGTTACAAAATGGCATATAATGGCACTACGTTTTGTTATAAATCCTTCAACTGATGGTGCTGCTGTGCTATATTTTACACGGGTTTTTTTAAACTAGTTATATCTCAAGAACTAATGCACAGAATTTCATCAAACTTCAGATTCTTTTACACCATAACATAATTAGACGCTTTTTTACGTTTTCGCATAAATTGTCCAAGATATGGTGTTGCTGTGCTACGTTTTGCAAATTTTTTGTTATAACTATATCTCAAGAACTAATAGACGAAATTCCATCGAATTTCATATTCTGTTAGGTCTTGACATAAATAGATGCTTATTAGGTTTTAGTATAAATTACCCAACATGAGGCACTACTAAGCTCATTTTCTCAGAATATTAATTAAATTTTGCGTTTTATGCTTTTCGGATACCAGAATCTCATTAGGCTAGGTCAAATGTTCGAGGAAATTCGATAGTGGGTAACTTTGGGGTCACCACGTTTTTTTTTTTTTTTTTTTTTTTTTTTAATATTAAAATGTACTTATGAGATAGAAGAAAGTTTTGGGATTGACACATCCAACTAGTTTTTATTTATTAATACAACAACGTCTCATAATCAAAATATTTCTTTTAAAATAAATTCTTACTTTTTCATTGTGGAATATACATTATTATTATTTTGATAGAGTTATTAATGGAAATACTTAAGACTTACTAATGTTATTTTTCCCACTTACAATTCTTTTTTTTTTCTTTTTAAAGAAAATGCATAATATTGTTTAAATGAACAACTGCACTATATTTCGATAAAAATGTTTTATACATATCTTCAATTTTCTATGCAAAAGATAAAATGTACATTAAATATACAATTAAACATGTTCTTTTCAAAGTTGCGTTAAAATATATAATAAAATTAGGTGTCATTTTCGAAAATCGAATTTTCCCCGCATAAGCTTGTTTATAGCAACTGTAGGCATTTTAAAGATCCACATATTTTAGTGATAAAAATCAGTTGTTAAGGGTAATGTTCCCTTCTCACTAAAAACAACACATTCTCCCATTTTTATGCTAAATACATTTGCAGAGAAATAGCTATTAATCGATAAAATTCAGTTATAATTAAAAAATTTGATATCCACTTTGTCAGCTGAAGAATATTCGTTTTAATTTCCTAAAGACAAATGGACATTTTTGTCGATGGGAAAAGTCTTCCGTTTAAATATTTAATTCATTAAAGCAGGAATAAAATGAAAGTCGTAAAAACGGTCTATTTAGAGTTCCCTTAACCGTTTTTGAACGAAGTTCTTCTGCATTTTTTTCTCTACTTTATTTTATCTTTTAAAGAAGAAAGTACTGGGTACATGAAAAATTTCGGCTTCCAATTTCCGACAGATTTATACATTTTAGAAAATCATATACATATTTTGACTGAATTTAGAAAATATATCCCTATTAGTCTGTGTCTGTGTATTGGACGCAAATTTTGTAATCGTTTTATCTTGTGAAATTATAAACGGGATTTATCCAGACTTCAGATTCAGTTTAACCTTGACATAAATTGATGTTGGTTAGGTTTTGGTGTAAATAGTCCAACATTTGGCAAAGCTACATTGCATCTTTCTTGTTTACCAGAATTGCTATATTTCAAAATTTAGTGCATATTTTATTTCACATTTTGTTAGGCGTTGACAATAATAAGACCTTTGTTAGTTTGGCTAATTTATGATGCTTGCTATCCTCAGAACTATGTTTGTGTATATGTGCACGCATGTTTATATGTGTTATTACATACTTATGTTGTACTTTCTGAAAACTATAATAGCTATGGTATCAGTATCTCAAATTTGTAAAAAAATAAGAAAACGTCTAAATTTCAAATTATTTAAATTATTTAAAATATCAGATCTACAACACAATCTAAAATGTATTTAAAAAATCTTAATCTCTAATTAAAAACTCGATTCAATGTTTCGAAATTTGAAAATTCTTGCAGTAACATCCGATAAAGACTGTAAATAAATTACCAATGAACTGAGAAAAAATAAAAATTATAAAAAATGCATTAGTATTAATTTTATGAATTTTCCTTAAATTTTAGGAATTTTCTTTAATTCGGCTGAAAATTGTTTGATATTTTGCTTTCTATGCTTTTTATAAAATTTAATTTAAGATTTATGAAAATAAATTTTTTTATTTAAAAAAAATTCCCTAATAGGAAAATTTTCATGCAATTTTATTGACTTCTTTTAAATAGTATTTTGATATTAAAGATTCAGAGCAATTATTTTTCTTTTTACATTCTTTTTAAAAATGAAATTGCTTAAGAACATTTATTAAATTATGTTCTTTTAAAAATTTTACTACTGACATAATTTGAGTAAAAAAGGCGCCTATAAAAAATACAGTTCGTTAAAAAATTTTTACTTTTTGAAATCGCAAAAAAAAAACTTTTATAATTGTTTAAGTTAGATTTCAAATTATAGCTTTAATGAAAGTGTTATTTTTTCACATTATTTTAAAGGATTTGCTTTACAAGAAATTTTTTTAATGTATTATTTTAACAACTCTCCTAAAAGCATAATTTTTCAGAAAAAGGACGACTATAAAAAGTTTAGTTCATAAGAAAATGCTTACTTTTTCTAAATCGTAAAAAATCCATTCTAGTTAGTTCTTAAAGAAAGGAAACTTTCAATAAATCTTCTTTGAATGCTAAAGGAAGATAAACAGATTTACCAACTGGGTCAAAGAAATAAACGTCAGTTTTCATTCTGCATCAACTTCCTTTTCTAGGATCAAATGAAAGCACTTGTAGAATACTTATCAAATCGAAAAAGTAGTTTTAGTATCTTTGCTAAAATGTTGAAATTTTAAGAGAATTATCTCATTTATATTGTGTCAGTTTTAAAGAATCCCTGGAGTTAAATATACTTAATGAAAAGAGAAACCCTTTAGATGAAGTATAAGAGTTCTACTTAAAAAAGTTTCTCAAAATGTGTTTAAATGTAGATTTTAATCAGAAAACCGCAACTTTTATATCAACATTAAAGAAAATAATATGTAATCCTTAAGTTTTACTTTTGAGTTATGGAAAAAAAATTATTAATTTGATAATACTACAATTAGTACAATAAAACATAAACCTAATAAATATATAGGAAAATATGTTTGTATAATCTGTATTATAAGCACTAGCCGCCCATGGTGACCAGTATGGGTTTCTTAAATGTAAAGTTAATTATATTACGTTATTAATTATATTACGTTACTTTTATTCATTATTTATTTACTTATTGAATCCTCCACCAAATCGGAAGGTTCTTACAGAGAAAGCAAAAATTTAGTATCTATATTATAAAGGCCAAGCGTATCTGTGATAACGCATACGTTATTTTGCGAATGGCAACGCTTTCCCTTGCAATTTCGGTTTTGCAATTTTCGCAACTGCAAATTTTACACTTGTAAACATCGCACATTTTCAATTTTTATATCATCGTATAGAAAAAAATGTACTTTAAATCCAATTTGTTTGGAAGCTGTATCTAAATTTTTTTTGGGGATATTAATTTTTTTTATAGTTTTCAGTACCAATTTCGTAATTGTGGCAACAGAATCAAGCCATTTTCTCCTAAAAGTGGGGGAAAAAAATAAAGAAATTAAAACGCGTATACTTTGTCAAAAATGTCGTTTATTATAAAATTCGATGATTTCTGTGTTATTTCGTTTTTATATCTCAATTAAATGACTTCAAGTTTTAAGTTAAAATTATTAAATTGAAATACCATTTTTTAAAACGTGGTGAATAGGATATTAGAAATACGTGTGTAAATTTTGAAACGATGCAAGTGATGACGGGTTTTGATTTCACGTGAAATTCTATAATTGTATCAATTTGGAATAAAATTTGGTTTTTTATTCGCATATATACCAAGCATAAAAGCCTCAATTTATAACTTCATCATAATCAATAATCTTTATTATATTTTACTATCACATATGCGATTAAAGTTTAATTTTAAAAATTTGGACAACTGAATTTTGTAGTACTTTGTAAATCTTAGCCTAAAATATTTGTTTGAGAATTAAACTAATCAATATACGTCATATTTTTTATAATATTTGTTTGAGAGTTAGACTGATCAATATAAGATGCATTTTTACTGTAAATAACTTTGTAGATTTATTATAAATCAATAAAACAGTTCTTTCTTTAACATTTTCTGTCGTCTAATTTCGACAGGTTCCACCTCCTATTTATAATAGCCAGAGCAGGGGATTAATCGCCAAATATTGTTTATGTCACATTCTTGTTACTTTATTGAATTCATTTAAACCTTAAGGTACTACTTAATTATAATTGCGGTACGACTTATTTCCGCAAATTATAAAAATCCCATCATTTTTATTTTAAATAGCAAAAAAAGCAAATAAAATGGCAAAACATTAATAAAAATACAAACGAAAAGTCGAATTAAAACTCACGATTATGTAATAAACACGTGTATCATGTTTAATATCAAGTGAATGTATGTGACATTTACGATTATAATTATTAACATTTAATTTTACAGTCTGGCGATAGTTTTGTGGTCGACGGGAAAATCAAGTAATATAAAATCTAATCCGTTCATTCATTCATTTATTCATTCATTTTATTTGATATACACATTTTTAATTCAATTTATAACTGAAACATTTTAAATTCAGGACTTTTACTTATTCCTTAAAAAGAGAAAGAAAAGAAAAGAAAAATACTACATAATACCATAAAGCATCATATTAATTTAAAATTCAAAGCACTGTTTTAATTTACCACGCGAAAAATAAACACGCTACCAGGTGAGTTAAAAAAATTGGCAAAATTTTCGTCCGGCTAACAAAACAGTGGAAAGAATTTTTTGCGATTATGCAACTTTTCTGTAGTTTTATTAAAAAAAATCGCCTGTTACGCTTGCATATAAAAAACGTAAATATTTATTAAAGTTACATGACCTTGCACATTTATAATACAGATGAAATTATGGCGATGGAACATTATTTGGCGATTTATAATCTGTGCCCAGCAACAAAATAGCCACTGGTCATATAAAAATTGGAGCGGTCAGCCCGGAACTGTCGAAGAAGGTAATATAACTTATGCTATTATTATAGAGACAATAATTTCAATCAATTTTATTTCGTTGTAAATTTTGACTCAGGGTTGTGTGCTCATGAAGAGAGTTTCATCTTATATTACTGCTGCAACATTGCCGACAATTAAAAGTGAAAGAGGCCAAGTTCGGTATCGTCCTCGTAGCTTAAGAGTAAAACATTGCAGTGTTATTTCAAGAATCCGGGTACGATTCTCGATTTTAATATTTTTCATGCTATTGGTTTACCCTTAGTTACACTGTAAAAAATATCAGATGTTTCTGAATTTATGAAAATGTACTGTAATCAAAAACGAAAATATAAAGCAGCCTCTTCTAACTTACCTAATGTTTCAAAAACCGTTCCTTTACCTTTGAAAATCCCAGAAAACTATTTGTTTTCGAAATTTAAAGAAGAATTTATAAAAATTAATTTTTATTAGCTGCCCGTCTTTTTCGGAAACGTTTCTAAGTAGCTTTTTCAGTACAGTAATCACTTTTCTCAAATCAAAATATCACTTTTTCGGATGCTACCAATTCTCAAGTAAACATTTTCAGCTGCATAACTGATTTTGTGCAAATGTATCAAAATAATGTTAATTTTCATATTAATATTAATACTGTTAAAATTGTATGTTTGTCTAATAAACATGTTCTCTGAATATCAAAATATTTTCGTATGAATCGGTAGCTTCCAAAAAAGTGATATTTCGATTTGAGAAAAGTGATTACTTTACTGAAAAAGCTACTTAGAAACGTTTCCGAAAAGGACGGGCAGCTAATACAAATTGTTTTTTTTTAATTCTTCTTTAAATTTTGAAAACAAATAGTTTTCTGGGATTTTTAAAGGTAAAGGAACGGTTTTCGAAATCTTGGGTGAGTTAGAAGAGTTTACTGTATATTTTCGTTTTTGATTACAGTACATTTTTATATATTCAGAAACATCTGACATTTTTTACAGTGTAGCAATGTGAAAATTTTCACGCATTTAATATTCAATAATTAATATTGTTTTTAAATTTTATTACACTGAATGTATATCATAAAATGTATCAATATAATAAGGTAATCAGTTTTCATAAAAATGTCATTTCTTTATTGATTTAGTCTAATCCATGAATATGGTTTGAAATGATATACAGTGTGTCCACTCTCAACGGTGTCCATTGGCTAATTTCTAAACCGTTAGTCATAGGCACATAGTTCCAATTGCAAAAATGCTTTTAAAAAGATAAAGAATTGTTTTCTAAGCGATTTAGGTCAAAAAAATTATTAAAAAGTTGCGAAAATTAATTTTTATACGGTCCCCTGGTCCTAT
Organism: Maratus speculifer; assembly: GCA_964019185.1. Taxonomy (NCBI): domain Eukaryota; kingdom Metazoa; phylum Arthropoda; class Arachnida; order Araneae; family Salticidae; genus Maratus; species Maratus speculifer. The sequence goes on from OZ025290.1 coordinate 168,129,122, forward strand.
AAGTGGTATTTAGTAAAATTTTGCATCACTCTAACAAGCAATATGAAAAAGGTCCCATTCATCTAACATTAAAATTGACCGACTTATGAAACTTTAAATTCCATGACTTAAACCACCTTTCTGTAACTGAAAACGGATGAGTTGGACTAACTTTTAAAGGAACGTACAATAAGTACTTAAAGTATTATAAATTCCATTTCCAAAGCTGTCTAATGGTTAATTCGTAAACCATTTGTCACAGAAATATAGTTCCAGTTCCAAAAATGTTTTGAATGAAGTAAGGAAATATTTTTAAAGCGATTTAACTAAACCTGCTACCATCGTATACGTTTTACGGCAATGTTAATTTTTATTAATTTCTAGATTGGTGAAAATAAGTGGAAACGTGAATTTCAAAATTCTCTTTATTGAGAAAATCAAATTTTGGGAAATCGCGAAAACTCATTAAATGTGTCTATTGGTTTTCATTATAAATTTGAAGATTGTAGTGTTACATTAGTGCAGATTGGTTTAGACTGATAGAGAAATCAAATGTGATACAGGAGTTTTTATTATTATTAAAATTTTCATTATTTCAATAGAGATTTATTTCATATTTAGAAAAGATAATTTATAAAAAATGACTATTTTGTTAAAAACAGAAATGTTAATAGCAGTTTATGCATTAATAGTTTTTGATTCTGTTGCAAAATGTGTAGTGGAAATCATTATACACAAGATGTCATTAATTTCGAGATGAAAGATCAATATAATTTTACTCATTCATTTTTTTCTTAGTACTATTTTTACGTTATTATTTGTTAATTATTCATCTAAGTAATGTCTACAATATTTTGCAATACTATTTTACTGGTCAACTATATCCCTTTTAATTAACTAGTTCTTTCTAGCTGTTATGTACCCTTTTTAATATATTTTGTGAACAGAACTTTTAAAACGATATTTTTATTGCTTCTTAATTGGGAACATAAAGGGTTTATTTTTTCATTTGAAATACATTTTATTAAATTTAATTTTATAAAATTTATTAATTGTCATAAAAATGTATTGTTAAATATAAATTTACATTTTTAGATACGATTATAATATTATTTAGTGTCTGAAGGCATTATTATGAACGGCTAAAGATGATAATGCACATAAATGTAAACAGCTATGTATTATAAATTAGGTTCTTAATTCATTCAGTTAGAAAAGATGTATGGTATATTTTTTCAAGCTAAATGTACATATCTTTTTATTGAATAAATAAAATATTTAAATGATTTTTTTAACAAATTAAATTGGTATTGTAATAAATATTGCAGCATCACGTGCAATTGTGTAAATGTGCTATAATTTGTTCAGTGTAGTCAAACGGGCAATAAATATCTTTTAACTTTTGAAGCACATATCTATCGTTTGAAGAACAAACAGTGACCAATCCTAGAAATTTGTAAGACAGCAGTACATTTTTACGAAAGATTTAAATTATTTGAAAAATATTTTATACTATTTGTCATATCGAAGAATCCTGTATTTGGTTTGGAGCAAATCTTGCAGTATTTTTCATTGAGTGTATGAATTATGACATTGATTTCATTTACTAAAATGAATCCCATCAGTTATGGCTCTTATAAACATCAGTTAGGGCTACTATAAACAGGCTGACTCACGAAGCAATTTGTTTTCCATTTAGACCAATCAGCAGTTGTTTTCAAAGCAGCTACATGTGTCAGGGCTAATCATTCCTCCTTCACCGGCAATTAAATTGCAGTGTCAGCCCGAATTGTAGGAACATATCATCAGTGCATGTAAACATCAGTGAAACAGCAGAGACAACTTAACAGTGCATTTTAATCGCAAACTAGATCAACAAAAACAATGGAACTATTAAGGAGAGCAGTAGACATATCAGTCTTCCACAGTGGAAAAAGTTGAATTTGAAAATATGAGTTCATCCCATTCTTCTGCATCCGCAATTTGTCACTTTGAGTTATGGCAGTGCGATAAGCAGTCTCAAATGGAAAACGCGTCCAAATATGACGGGCGCATGAAGGGAGTGGAGCATGAATAGATTCGAGAGACGTCATTTCTGTGATTAAGACTCCTTTTCAATGTTCCGTGACAAAAACTACATAGTTTACAGAAAGACAGAGAGGACATGTTCTGTTTTGAGTTAAGCTAAAGATGCAACATTGAAACCTGTTAAAACCTGCGACAATTGTTCACAAAAAATTGTGGCTAGCTTTGAATACCTCTTTTAGTCCAACGATTTTAGACATTGTTCCAAGCATTTAGTTTTGAGCGATAACTAGATTTATATGTCAGACCGTTATGGCTGAATAGTGTGTCCCTAACACAGTTTGAACTTTGTGGACTCGTATGATCTAAGTAGCGAATATTAAATAAACATAATTTACTAGTTGTCTGGCATCACACTTATGGCGTCCCTTAAATGTTTATACTTTTATTTACTATCTCTAAAAAATTTAATTATTATTTTTAAATATCCTGTATAAACATTTTCAAAATATATTTATAAAGATATATCAAAATAACTTTAAATAAAAAAATTATAAACAAAGATGCCAAGTCTTTGGCATTTTGGATACCACCATTTTAATACAGAAAATTCTCTTTAATTTAATTGGGACATTTTGACTATTTAAAAGATATTTTTTTTCTCTTAGATAATAGTGATGTGCAAAAAGCCGGAGACTTAGCAATTCTGAATAAATAAAAGTAAATAGTTGTTAGCGTAAACAGCAAATATTTCAAATGCTATATTACCACACATATACATTAAAGCTTGCTATCTATATTAAACGTTACAATAATTAATTCCCTTAAAATCGTTAATAAGTATACTTTAAATTTTACATCAAGCTTAAACTTCCATGTTTAAATTTAAATAAATTGTTCTAAATACATACGCGTGCTAGAAAACTTTCGAAGAGATTTAAGAAACTAAATATTTACTGAAACTAAAATACCTTTGTTAACCTCACAAATGCCTTTAAATTTTCAGTAGTAAAGCATTTAAATATTTAAACAATTGTTGTAATAAAGTTTGGAGAATTTCCTGATGCTCCTCAATCATCATGAATAAATTTAAGAGTATTTGTTGACACTTTCCTTTAAAGATTAAACAAACAATGCCGTCTTAAAGTAAATAATGTATTTTGAAAACTTTTTCTATAAGCATTATGAAAAACGTATCATCTTACCAAATTAAGTAATTTATATTGAGATGTTTTAATAAACTTTTATTTATATCAACCCAAACTCAATAGATTATATTTTATATTAAATTTATAGATACTTGACAGATCTGTTCTACTGATTTCTGATTGTAAACAAAAAATTTTGAGAACGCCTCAATCCCACAATTAAAATGTATCTTGATAACGGTTAAATGCTAAACACAAAGTCGATAAGAATTTAAAATTAAAACGCAAGATTAAAAAAATTTATATTCATGCGAAGAAACTTAACCTAAGAGAAACCGCGTTATTTTTCAGAAAGTTATTAGTTGGGCTCGGTCTTTTTACCACAGCCTCGCCCACACACACATACACAAAATGTAAAATAAGAAGTATTTTCATTTAATTATTTGAATATCACATTTCAATGAAATTATAAATATGCAGTATACTTAAATTGTATATTTTTTTAGATCTGGAATAAAGTGAAAAAAATTAACTGACATTGGTGATCCTTGCGCAAAATTTTCCACCAATTTCCAACTTTTCTTGTGAAAATGTACTTGAAAGGAAAACAGAAATATATTCTTCACTGTGCTTGTTGAGAACAATTTAATGTCAGCTACATCATAGTTCTTCATTCTATTATTAAGGATACATGAATTTGGAGAAAGTATTTTATATGGGCAGGAAAAAGACCGACACATGACTACTGCTGGGATAAGTAACCAAAAAATATTGATTTTGGTAAAGGATAAATTATAAAGAATATCTAGGTTATTTATTTGTTTCGAATCTGATGTACTGACAGCGCTGTCTATAGGCAGTAGATCAAATGAGGGCTCATTTACATAGTATTTTTAAAAGACAAAACACAAAAAATGTTAAAAGAAAAAACAATTATTTTAATTTTTTCATTTGCAAGGACAAAACATGTGACAATTTAAAATGCTGCTCATAAAATGAAGAAATAATCCAAAGCCAAGTCTCGCCCGCTACACGTTTATTAGGGAGGAGCGAAAAAAATTATTTTTTAAAAATCAAAAACGGGTAGGTGCCAAAAGTTGCCTTTATACTAGTACATCAACTGCGTAAAATTTTACCGCTGAAAAAAACGGCTTGAGTCTGCGCGTTCGCTCCAAAAAACGAAATTTTCGGTAAAATTTGTCATTTTTTGACATTTTTTCAAAAAAATTAAAAAATTCCTACAGAGCTGGTTATTATTTAAAAGTGTTACTTAAACCTTTATATTTATCTTCTTAACATATTTAAACTATAAAACAATATCTTTATTCCGGATAGCTGGAGCAAAACAGACAACTTTTGGTAAGAAAACGGCATTACCACGCTATTGGAGCATACAACGAAATGTTGTTTTGAATGCATTTCTTACCTATCTCTTTTCGAAAATATTCTGTATATAACTCGTAGATGTGACTGCATTTCATGTCCCCCCCGTCTCAGCCGCCCAACAATCTAGGCCTAGTGTTTTATTTATGTATTGAATTGTTATTTTTTTCCGGAAGAAGGGCATAAGTTTTCTATGTATCAAAGTAGTTTACCTCTTCTTTGTTTTCACTGACATTGGATGCTACTGGTGTGACCTGCTGTATGCATGTTTTCATAACTTGTATAACAGAAGAGGAAGCTGAGTAATGTATTAGGTATGTTTCTAATTATACCTATTCAGCAGTCTATTATCTTCATTATATTTTCATACAATTAATACATTATAATTGGAAGTTCTGTTACCACAACATTTACACAATCAATTGCATTATATATATATAATGATATGCCTAAAAATTGATTGTATGAATTAAATTTCTAGTATGTCATCATTTACTGTACCTATTACATTGAATATATTTTGAGAAGCTAGCATATTAATATTATGCATATTAATATTCTTCTGAAAAATAGCTTTCCTTATGAACTAGCTTTGAAATCTCCGACAGTGATTTCTAGTCTGTTCTAAGTATCTTTTACTTAATTTGAGAAAATAATTTTTCAAAATTATTATCTACTTTATAAAAAAATAATGCAATAGGAAGTGAATAGTACGTATACAAAGATTTTCTTATTGATCTAGTGAATTCATGTAGATTATAACGTTTTACATCGACTTCTCTAATAATTGACGCAGAGGAAATTCACTGGAGTTGAAGTAGAAAATGATCCATTATTATACACAATTCTAAGCTTACCCAATGCAAAATGATTCACAGCGACAAATATAATCCTCCTAAATTTAAATGAGTACTTATAGTCGATTAGAGTCTCTCAAAAAGTACTATGCATTATAAGTTTATGCCCAGGACAGTTCAGCATCAAATATTGTTCACTTATAAAATGGGGATCTAAAAGTTAATAGGAAATTACCTTGCTACGAAAACATTTAGAAAACGGCATAAAACTAATGCAAAAAAAGTTATTTCAACAACGGTTGCTCTGCACGTGCAGGACAAATTTCCATTGCAATTCTCTCTGATGATCACCAGAAATCACATTAAACAGCTCGCTTCTCAACATATACAAAATGCAAAAGCAGAATAAATGATGGCATACTTATAGTTGAGATACCTGAAATCAACTTTGAAGCAGAAAATTAAAGTTTTCGGTTAGAAATAAAGAAATCGGTTTAAAGTTTATATTACTTCATAAAAAATGGGCCAAAAGTGTATGCATGACAGATTTTTGATAAATTTAGAAGTGGGCTCAAGGGGCGAAAAAAAACAGGGGTTTTGAGAGAAAAAAATTCATAACTTCGTCAATTTTCAAGATATCATGGCCAACTAAATTTTTTCTAAATGTTCTTAAAATTATCTAAAACTTTTGTATTTACAATTTTTTGATAGGATCAACTTTTACCCATGAACAAAATTAAAAACGAAAAGAAAAAGGGCGGGGAAAAAGAGAAAAATCCATAACTCCGTCAATTTTTACGATATCAAATCTCATTAAATTTATTTTACATCTTCTCAAAAATATCTACAACTTTTATAGTGACATGTTTTTCATAGGACTAATTCGTATAGCAAAAAGAAATGAAACAAAAATAGGAGTTGGAGAAAAAACCTCAAATCCAAACTGCTTATATTCTGACTCATTTTTAAATTCATTTTTTTATTTTAAACGCATCCAAATGGTAGAACCTCTTATTTGTATCTGTATAAAGTAATATATTTGTATCTGTATATCCTCTAAACTGTATAAAGTGACGCACTGGTGAATTTTCTGATAAAGACAGAATATATTTCAAAAAAGGCTACCAAAAAGGGTATTTTGAACAGAATTTACCAAAGTCATCGGGACTGAAAATTTAAGTTCAAATAAGAAATTGCGTTTTTATCTGACTCGTTTTTAAATCCATTTTTGTTCTCAAACGCATCCAATTTACAGATCCTCTTATTTAGGAACTATATAACGTGATGCGTTGGTCAGTTTTTTGATAAAGACGGAATATATTTCAAAAAAGGCTACCAAAAAGGGTATTTTGAACAGAATTTTCCGAAATCATCGTGATTGAAATTTAAGGAAGTGTTCAAATAAGAAATTGCGTTTTTTTTTCTGACTCGTTTTAATATCCATTTTTGCTCTCAAACGCATCCAATTTACAGATCCTCTTACTTAGGAACTATATAATGTGATGCATTGATCGGTTTTTTGATAAAGACAGAATATATTTCGAAAAAGGCTACCAAAAAGGCTATTTTGAACAGAATTTCCCGAAGTCTTCGTGATTTGAAAATTTAATGAAGTTTTCACTTAGCAAATTGCGTTTTTTACGACTCGTTTTAAAATCCATTTTCGCTGTCAAACGCATCCAATTTACGGATCCTCTTATTTAAGAACTATATAATGTGACGCATTGGCCAGTTTTTTGATAAAGATAGAATATATTTTTAAAAATGCTGACAAAGTGAGTATTTCGCACAAAATTTTCCGAACCAATCATGATTAAAGAATTAAGGATGTATTCAAACAACAAATCGGTTATTTTATGACTCATTTTTAAATTCAATTTTTTTTCTCAAAAGCATTCAACTGACAGTTTCTTGTTATTTAAGAACTGTTTAATGTACTGCTTTGTTCGATTTTTTGAAATAAATTCACAATTTATTTCAAAATATGTTGTCAAAATGGGCATTTGAGCTGAATTTTTTTAAAATGATTCTGATAAAACCAGTTTTTGCAGAAAAATGAAATTAAAAATTTTTCACAAACGGTCAAATGAAGTTATTAGACTGGGTTTATCTCTAATCATATATATATATATATACATATATTTTGAAATGAGCACTCTTCGAAATCTACCTCCGCCTATAGGCCCAGCCGACAGGGATTTTTTTTTGTATAAGCTGTAAAAATATACATTAAGATAGTCACAGCACAGCGTGTGGATACAAAGAACAGATAAACTAGGTGGATGCTTCGAAAACATGCCAAATTTTTATAAAGAAAATCACAAATCAATATATAAATAAAACGCTGTGCTAAGTTGATCAATTAGTTGGGACGGGTGGTATATGAGATATAGCCACCTCCATGACGTATGTCCAAGGTAGTTTTGAAAAGAAAAGCTGTATTAAAAATAACAATTTATTGTATGTCCCAATAGAGTGGTAATGCCGTTTTTTTACCAAAAGTTTTCTGATTTGCTCCAGCTATACGGAATAAAGATATTGTTTTGCCAATTATTAGTATTGTTCTTGCCAATATTTTTCAATTTTTTCTGTATTAATTTTGAATCCGCTGCACAATGCATCTAGTATCACTTTTAGACGATATATTACATTTTTACCAACTCCCGTTATTGCCTCCGACATTTCGTATTCCTCAAAAAATCGTCTGTTGGTATTTCCATCGAAGGTATTTCCAAAATTTGCTTTGTCGATATCTACTAAAAGCTCGAGTTGTTGTTTGAAATTTTTCTGAATTTTTTTTTATTCTTCTACCACTTGTCTCTCCTCTGCAGAAAGGAGGACGTTCCATTTTTTACAGGTAATCTATATGCTACATGTAATATACTGTCGAAAAACCGTATACGAGCATGTTGCATTCTTAAGAAAGAAACTTACATTTTCTTTCTTACACTCCCTCTTTATCGATAAGTCATTAAAACTGAAATGAAGTAGCATCACATATGTAGCACCTCATCGTAGTTTGGTGTGTGTTGCGGCATTGCATACTTTTCCATCTACCATGGTGAATAGCATTTTATGTTTTATCTTCATATCGTCAATTTCTGTGCTAGTAAGTGCTGTGATTTGTGAGTTGATGTATTTTATTTCATCTGTTGTTACGTCATTTGTCTTCTTGATAAATCGAATCCTTATAGGTCGACAGTAACGAGGTAATGAGGGTGTTGGGTTTTGCCAAAGAATTTTCCTTTCGGGCCCGTAAACTAATTAAAGAGGAACCACAGAACTTTGAAAAATATTGCTGTCAGAATCTGCTTCATTTTAAAACTTCATTTTATATTTCATCTGCTGTGACCCGTCACAACCCCACTTGCTTATTAAAATTAAAGATCGTTTTTTGTCAGCATTTAAAGATTCTACAGCTTCTCTATCATGTAAAATCAGTCGTCTTGCCTATGATCCATCAACGTCTGCACTTTTACTTCGGCACATGTCTCTGTCACTCTGTGAATTTCTGGATAGCATTCTTATTTTACCTTCTGAAGAAACGAATAGCACGGTAAAAAAGCTTTTATTCGTTTCTCGTATTGTCTCAGATTGAGATTTAGTAAGTCCTGCTTCTGTATACATGGACAAAACACATAAAGCTAATTAATTGGTGAGGTTTCTCTTGTTCTTCGGGACATTTTTTCATAGCCTTTAAATATTTTTTTGCTCTTCGGGGACTTTTTGTAAGATCTTTTACGACATTAGAAGCATCTACTTTGCCTGACTTCCGCAATTTCATTTGGGTAGCGTATGTCAATACTTCAACGTCTTTTGATCGGAAGTCTTAGGTTTTGCAGCGTTTGCTTCTTTCACTTGAATCTACAAACGCTTTTTGAAGACGATCGGGACTGACCCCTGTAATAGTAACAAATACCTACTTAATACATATATCTATAATAATAAGTTTCATTTCAATGCACAGAAGACAAAATATAAGCAAAAATCAAAGCACGAAATAATAATAAAGTAAGAGGTTTGCATCTGTTGTGTTTCAAATACCTGAAATAGGCAGCAATATAGTGCCATTAAACCCTTCGACATTGTTTTCTTCGAATCTTGACTTCGTTTTATGAGAGGATAACCATTTTTGCTTAAACTGGTTCTTAATGACGGAGAGATTTTGCTTCATCTCAACTATCCTTGGATTACCTTCAGAATAACTTTTTATAATTCTTGCTCCATATATTTAAGCTTTTCATCAAATTTTGAATCATTTGCGTATTTCATGATGGAATACAACTTATTTCGAGTCATAGATCTCAATCCAGAAGGCCCTGTTAGCAAAATAAATGAAAAACTAAATAGCAGTAATTTAAGTCAAAAATTATTGAAACTAACAAAAAAATTCATTAAAAATAGGGGTGCGGTTTCGGGCAGCTAATTGTTTTATAACTATCTTGTATACTAAATACTGCATATCACACAATAGTTTTCCCAACTTAGATGTGTTTAAAAATATAACAAAATCCTTTCTAAACATTATTGATAGTTATATTTTTGCCACTGTTAATTACACCTACGTTATCAACCACCTAAACAAAAAGCGGGAAGATATTCATTATTTAAGTACAGTGTGTATAAAGTAAATACCTGGCTCAAAATAATGCATCACAACTATAACCGTTAAATTGTTTAGACACGAAACTGCAAGAGATTTTAAAACGTTTCGAATCTGAGCGCATCGGAAAATCATACAACCACTGTAGACAAGCGTGAACTTTCGACCAATCGTGTGGCGCGTTGTGTTGCGCAAGCGCTTTGAGATTTGCGCATTTAGATGCACCAACTAATTAACATTTTAAGGAATTATAAAACATAATGGAAAACCAATTTAAAAAAAATCATTTTTAGCCAGGTTTTGAGGCTAAATACCACACTATGAAGCAGTTCAACTCTTTTTTCGTATGCAAAGTCCAGATTTTTTTCCTGGTGGTATTTTTAAAGCTCATAAAGGGATATAGTTAATGTTTCAAATCCCTTACACTTATGTAGAAAAAAAAGTTACGTCTTATCTTTAATATTTTATTACATATTTTGTCTTTCACACACCCTTCTGCCCACAGTCGCCAAAGGAAACTTATTTTCGGACTCTCACTCGTATTTGTTTTAACTATACGCGCTATTTACTTAGAATTCACGTATCTATACATTCCTTTATGAATAGTTAAATTATTAATTTAAGCAAACTTTTATGATTACATTTAGTGAAGATTCAAAATAATAACAACAGTAACAATAATCGGAAAACTACGGTTAGCTAAACCTCATGATATTTTATACTTCATTTATCTTAGTCTATTAATTTCATTGCATGATTATTTTAATAATAAGAAATAACTTCAGTTATCATCAGTAGTTAGAACCAATAAATAAAAAAAATCTTTTAGAAAAAAAAATATATTAATTAACACGCATTGCACGTATCAAAGAAAGTAATCAATAAAAATAAAAATAAAATTGCTTTGTTGAAATTAATAATTTTACGAAATAATTAACAGTTCATTATCAAGCAACTCATTGTCAGAAAAAAATTCGTAAGAATATATTTAATTATATTGTGATATATCAAACAAGAACTATATACGGCAAACACATCATGAATGTAATTAAAATGTGAAGTGATTCCATATATCTTTAATTTTTATCACATGTAATAAAGATTCAAGATCCCTTTTTATATTTTTCATGGACAATATCGTATAATTAAAGGCTTTGTCTAAAAAGAAGACTTTCTCTCGTGTTTCTACAACCTTTTTTAATTACTCATTCCTTTTATTTTAAAAGAAATTTTGAATCATAAAAAGTTGACTTTTTTTTTCTATTTTAGAAATTGAATATGTAATGAACATAATATTTTTTTTCTGAATGAAAACTCAATTGAATGTCTGAAAGAACACTTTTCTTTATTTCAAAGACTGATTATTTTAATAGTAAAAAATAACTTCAGTTATCATCATTAGTTAGAAACAATAAATTAAAAAAATGTATGAAGGTTAATAGTGTGCCTGTTTCATAGATATGTGTCTCAACTTGTTACATTACGAAAACAAAAACAAAATTAATATAATTTATATACTATCTTTAAGCATTTAAATGTAAGGCAATGAACAGTACTAAAATAATCGAGGTGGGCGACTTTTTACACACAAACATATTTAATAAAACTGACGGCACTACAGACGACATATACACATATTGTAAACACAGAACAACTATCTGGAACGTAGATACATTATGTTCCTTACATAATTCCATGGAATAGACAAGGGGTGCCATCTACCGTTTAACCTGAAAAGTAAAAGTATAAAATACCACAGCTCTTCCCCACTTAGTAATGAAGTCGGTCAGGAGCTCTTCGATGTCTTCTGGACCTTCTAAGTACCTGTGGAGAAGAAGAAGAATTAGTTTTTACATGTTCAGGGGCATCAACTGTAGCACTAGTAGGAACCGACGGTTTTTGGTGAATATTATCAGAGTTAGCTGAATTAGAACTCGAAGAATCAGGATTTTGAAAGTCAGTTGGAGTAGGATCTGGAACAACTGGAACATGAGAGTCAACTGGTTGCGGATCTGTGAAACTTGACTGTAAGGGTGGAAAATCATCTTGCTTCACACTTGTATTTTCACTTCTAAAATTTTCTGTAACATTTTCTTCTGAATTTGGATCATTGGTTAAAGAAATATCTTCTCCTACATTAGTTATTTGATCCACATGCCTTTTCCAAATATTCGAACCAACTTGAACTCTGTAATGTAATTTTCCTTCTCTTGCTACAATTCGACCAATTTTCCATTTGGCTTCTGGAGTATAATTTCTTACAGCTACTTTCTGGTTGACTTCAAATTCTTTTACTTTAACTTTAGATTTCCTTGCAGTTTGCTTTTCATGAACAAAATTTGCAACATTTGGCACGATCAAATCTATGTTTGTTCTTATGTGACGCTTTAGAAATAAAGATGCAGGACTTTCCCCCGTTGTAACATGTGGCATCTTCCTGTACTGCATAAGAAAGTTATTCAGCTTCATTTGTAAAGTACCTGGTTCAGACGCTAAGGCTTTTAATCCACGTTTGACCGTTTGCACATATCTCTCAGCCTGTCCATTTGTAGATGGATGGTACGGTGCACTAAACTTATGTTTTACACCATGACTTTTTAAGAACATTTCAAATTCTTCAGATGTAAACTGCCTAGCCTTATCTGATACCAAAGAAATAGGAAAACCGTATCGTGCAAAGAGAGAAGAAAGACAAATAATTGTATTTTCTGAAGTTGTACTAGGAACTATAAATACTTCTGGCCATTTACTATAAGCATCAACCACTAACAAAAGCATTTTTCCGTTAACAGGACCAAAATAATCAATATGAATTCTCTGCCATGGAGCAGTAGGCCATTCCCAATGATGTGTATCAACTTTAGGAGGATTATTTTTCAAATTTACACAAATAGAGCAATTTCTTGCAATATCTTCTATATCATGGTCTATTCCTGGCCACCATACAAAACTACGGGCTAAAGATTTCATTTTCACTATACCAAAATGACCAAAATGTAATTCCTTTAATATTTGTTGTCGATGGATTTCTGGGATAACTACCCTACAACCTTTTAAAATACAACCATGCTGAAGAGTAAATTCTTCTTGTTTACCACCAAAAAGTAAATTCTTAGGAATTTCTGAACCAGAAATGAGGTGATGAAAAATTTGTCGCAAAAGAGGATCGGTTTTTGTAGCTGAAGCAATAGATTTAGCATTTAAAGGTAAAACAGAAAGTTGATTTATTTGAATGATTTCCGATTCATCAAGTCCTTCATTTGAATTATATTCGTGGGGCAAATCTTCACTACGTAATGGAAGACGTGAGAGTGCATCGACATTACCGTGTTCAGTAGTTTTCTTATAGCGGATGTCATACTGGAACGCTTGTAAATATATGGCATATCTTTGCATTCTAGCAGCTGATAAAACCGGAATACTTTTAGAAGGTGAAAAAATTGAAACTAATGGTTTACTATCAGTAAACAAAGTGAATCTGTTACCGTACAAATATTGAAAAAATTTCTTAACACCAAATATTATTGCTAATGCCTCCTTATCTACTTGACTATACCGTTTTTCGGCATTATTCAAGGTTCTGGATACAAATCCAATAGGCTTTTCAGTCTTGTCTGGCATCACATGCGAAAGAACTGCAGAGATACCATATGGAGAAGCATCCGTAGCTAAGATTAAAGGTAATTTAGGATTGAAATGCGTCAGCACTCTGTCCGAAGTAATTTCTCTTTTTATTTTTTTAAACGCTTGATCACATTTGTAAGACCAGTTGAACTTTACATTCTTTTTAAGCAAATTATTCAAAGGATGTGCAATTGTCGATAAATTCGGTACAAATTTTGCATAATAAGTTACAAGACCAAGAAATGCTTTTACCTGGGAAACATTTTCTGGCTTAGGGGCATTTACAATTGCTTCTATTTTATCTGGTGTTTTATGAATACCATGTTTATCCACTTTATACCCACAATAAGTAATTTCATCTGCCATGAAGAATGATTTTTCCTTATTTATCCGAATATTATAATTTCTCAACCTTTCTAATACTTGCTTTAACCTTTGCAAATGAATTTCGTTCGTTTCCCCAGTTATTCCTATATCATCAATAAAAATTGTAATTCCCTCAATTCCACTTAAAATTTGTTCGATTTTTCTTTGCCATATAGCAGGAGAACTATTAAGACCCATTGGTAATTTAAGAAACTGAAATAATCCTTTAGGTGTATTAATGGTTAATAATTCCTGGGATTCCTCATCAACGGGCAATTGGAGGTATGCTTGATTTAAATCAATTTTTGTAAAATGAACACCACCACTTAAAGTAGCTAACATATCCTCTATTTTAGGCAAGGGATATTTTTCTACTTTCAGATATTTATTTAATGTGACTTTAAAGTCTCCACATAAGCGTATTTTACCATTAGATTTTACCACTGGAACAATCGGGGTTGCCCACTTGCTATTTGTAACTGGTTTAATTATACCTGCTTCTTCTAATCTTTGTAATTCCTCATTGACTGCAGCACGTAGTGCATAAGTAACAGTCCTAGCTTTACAAAATATGGGTGTAGCATCCTTTTCAAGGTAAAGCTCTGCCTTTAACCCTTTAATTTCCCCTACTTTATCAGAAAATAAATCAGAAAAATCATTTAACAATTCTTGTAATTTATCAGAATAATTTACAGTCTCATTAACATAAACAGATATTAAATTATGTGGAAAAATATCGAATGCAGAGGCCCAATCGCGGCCAAAAAATAATGGAAAAGTATCTTCTTTTATCAAATATAATTTTAACTTTTCTGTTTTATTTTCATAAGTAACATTTACTTCAACATAACCTACAGGTTTAAAAATTTCACCAGTTGCAGTTTTTAACTGAACATCTGGAGGAAATATTTTATAATCAGGAAAAATTCTGCGAAATCTTTTTAAAGGAACAGCAGAAATTCCCGAACCGGTGTCCAATTCCATATCCGCTCTGGCTTTATTTTCAATTAACACAGATAATTTAATAGGATTTGCACCTGTATTTTTTATAGTTAATACATTTACTGTATCTACCGAATTTACGTGTTTTTGGAAAGTTTTACTTCTACAAACCTTTCCAATATGGCCTTTTTTCTTACATATTTTACAAGTAGCATTAATAAATCTACATGAATTGGCTAGATGGGAAGTATTTCCGCATCTATAACATTTTAATTTACTTTTATTTGCTTCAGGAATTGTATTATTTATATGATTGTTGACATTTGACTTCTGACAGTCGTTAGAAAATTTCTTTGGGTGTACATTTTTTGAACTGGAAATTTTATTAATACTGAAATTTTTATTTTTAATTTCAGAAATTTCAATATCTACATTGTGTAAGGATAAAGCTTTCTCCACTGCTTTCTCAAAAGTTAAATCCTCTACTTGCGTAATCAATTTATTTTGAATGCTTTCGCTTTTCAAACCGCGTAAAAATTGTTCAAGTAAATTTTCATTTAATGTATCACCCGTAAAACAACAAAAAGTTGTATTTTTCTTTAATCTAGCAGCGAAATCTTGAACTGATTCCGACTCATTTTGGTAACACTTACGAAATTTGATTCTTTCAATAAATTTGTTGGGGGCGGGGCTTAGATGCTTTATCAATATATCAACAATCTCCGAATATTTTAATGTTTCACAATCTTTAGGGAAACATAAATTACTCAGTAAATTATACAGCTTAGGGCCCATGCAAGATAAAAGGGCTGCAACTTTTTTTTCCTCTTTTAATTCATTCAGAATAAAATTCTGTTCCAGGCGTTTAATATAAGCCTGAAATGTTTCTACTTTATCATCATATTCCTTGAATGAAAACATCGTATTCTTTATGCAATAACACAGGAAAAAAAAAGTACTTTAAAATTCAATGTACTTACCACCCCCTTGTTTTAAAGCTGCTGATATATTCTGGAAAGGTGCTGTTACCTTGTATGTTTGTCGAACGCAAAAACGAAAGAAGAAGCCATTTCTCTTGGGCGCGCCGTTATTCCTTTAAAATTTTTACGGTAGAAACTTTTAACATCTCGTCGCCATTATACTATCTTTAAGCATTTAAATGTAAGGCAATGAACAGTACTAAAATAATCGAGGTGGGCGACTTTTTACACACAAACATATTTAATAAAACTGACGGCACTACAGACGACATATACACATATTGTAAACACAGAACAACTATCTGGAACGTAGATACATTATGTTCCTTACATAATTCCATGGAATAGACAAGGGGCGCCATCTACCGTTTAACCTGAAAAGTAAAAGTATAAAATACCACAATTTATACTTAAAAAACAGTTTGCCGAAAACGAATTACGCAATGAAAATCAAAAATTGATACTTGAAATTAAATATTATATACTCATTTTAAAGTAAGTCACATACTTAAAAAAACTTCTATACAAATGTACTCAAAATAGAGAAGCACATGTACGCATTTTTAATTTTGTGGATGTGTTTAAGTATGAACTGTTATATACCCCTCGTCACATTTTTAAAGCCATATCCTGTCAAATATTTCTTTAAACTATGCACGCTATTTACTTAGAATTCATGTATATATTCTTTAATGAGTTGCTAAATTATTGATTTAAGGAAACATTTGTCATTGCATTTGGTGAAGATACAAAATAAATAAAAAAATAAATCTGAAAACAACGGTTTACTAAATCTTGTGATGATTTTAACTTTATGTATAAAAGTCTATATATTTCATTTTTTACTTTTTTCATAATAAAAATAACTTCAGTTATCGTCAATAGTTTGAATTATTAATTAAAAAACAATAGCTTTGAAAAAAATAAATAAAATAAATAAAATAACAGGCATTGCGTTTATGATATGTTTTCAAAGAAAGTAATTAAGAAAGTTTTTTTTCAATATGCTTTGTTGAAACTAATCATTTTACTAGATAATTAACAGCTCATTGTAAAACAACTCATTGTCAGAATAAAAAATTGTAAGAATATTTATTTAATTATTTTGAGATATTTGAACCAAAAATTACACACGTCAGACACTTGAAAAATATAATTAAAATGTGAAATATTTACTATAGCTTTAATTATTATCACATCAAATAAAGATTCGAGATCCATTTTTGTGTGTTTCATGGACAATATCAAATAATTAAAGCTTTGTCTAAAAACAAGATTCTTTCTCGTGTTTCTAACATACATTTTTTTAATATTCACTGCTTATAGTTTTAAATAAATTACAAGTAACAAATTATTGATATTTTTTATTTTAGGAATTGAATATATAATTAACTTACTTTTTTTTTCTAATTAAAAACTCAATTGAATGTTTGAAAAAAAATTGACTTGAAAGTTATCGTGCATTAAAGTTAATAGTTTTTTTTTTCCTGTTTCAAATATGTATGAGAAAGCGAAAATAAAATTAATATAATTTATATAAAAATACTGTTTAATATCCAAAACGACTTACAACTCTGAGAAAAAAAATATACTCAAAATTGAGTAAATTCTACTCATTTTTAAATACGACACTCATATAAAGTAGCCACGATTCAAATGCACTCAAAATAGAGAAATAATTCTATTCACTTTATGTTCTGTAGATGTGTTCAAATATGAACTGTTATGTACCACTCCTCACTATTTTTAATCGACTTCAAAAAGAAAAGAAAGTTATCAGTGTGACGCGTATGTATTTTTTTAATGTATGTTTACCGACTATTCCGAAACTATGCAACCGATATCTGTAATTATTGTTTTAAATGAAAGAGGATGCTCTCGAATTAGTATCACTTCTGTTTAATCGAAATTGGTTTAGTACTTTTTTAGTAATTAGGCCAAAAACTAATAAAATTAGTGATTTCTCGCTAATTAAAAGTAACATGCACTTTGAAAAAGTTCGCCCGGGTGCAAGCAGGATGGCCGAGTGGTCTAAGGCGCTACATTTAAGATCCGTGTCTCGAAAGAGAGCGTGGTTTCGGACCCCGCTCCTGACATACGTGTATAGTTTACAATAGTCTTTTCCAGACTATAATTTTTACATATGTATTTTACAAATTAAATACTAATAATTATGCTATTAGGAATATTTTGTATTCAACCGTTAGAATAGAGTACGAGTGATCTTTTATCAACTTAAAGCTTAATCAGTGAGAGAGTACTAAAAGATTAGACTTGCGAAAAAGTAACATGTAGTATGAATAAGTTCTCCAAAGGAAGAGCAGTCTGGATGGCCGAGTGGTCTAAGGCGCCAGATTTAAGATCTGGTTTTCGAAAATGAACGTCGGTTCGAACCCCAATCCAGAGGAAAATAATGCTATCTATGTGTGTATAATTTACAATATTTTTTCTGTATTATAATTTTTAACCGACTTCAAAAAAGATGAGGAGGTTATCAATTCTACGTGGCATGTATTCTTTTTTTAATGTACGTTTTCCGATTACTCCGAAACTACCCAACCGATTAATTTAATTTTTATGTTAAATGAAAGATATTACTCTCGCATTGATACAACTTCCGTTTTATCGAAATTGGTTCAGTACGTTTTTAGTAATTAGGTAAAAACTAATAAAATTAGTGATTTCTTGCAAATTACATGGACGATGAATAAGTCCGCCGAAGAGTGCAGTCAGGATGGCCGAAATGTGTAGCCAAGTGAGAGAAAAATGCCCGTCAGTTTCGCCCAGTTACGGTAAAGCATTGGCCTTTTAAGCCTAGGATTTCGGTTCAATTCCCGGCCTGGGGACGATAAGGGCAATTTTTCGCTTAGTTGGAAATATTCAATTCGTATGGTAAATTTACCAATCAGTTTGATTGTGTTAAAGTAATAATATATTTACTATTTCAGATTTAAGACATAGAAAAAAATGTGTTACTCCAATCAGTATTACCGATATTGTCGGTGCTATGTATTTACTTGACAAGTATATTAATGGCAGTAGACATTAAGCATAGCTGTCAATATCGTGGTATCTCAATTATAAAGCCTTCTGCATTGTATCCAGAAATAGGAGCAAAGAGAAAAAAGCTCAGTATTTAGATGAAAATCTTGAACTTTAATGAGATTTTATACCACAGAACTTTAATGTACTATGCTTACTAAAATACGTCAGTTAGTAACATGTAGATCGATTATGAAGCATTAACGAAGGATATTTGATATGAATGAAGATGGATTTTCTAATCTTCCGTAACCAGTTCCACGGAAAAATTTAGCGTGAAACAAAAAGGTATTACCAACCACATGCTCTGACGTAAAATGTGGGTGTCATAAAAGTCTTATTTTATAAACACACTTGTATGCACAAAATCGCATTATTTAAAACATAAAACGAAAAAATAGTCCGTATTTTTCAAATCTCCACTTTACCTAATATTTTGAAAATGGTAATGCAATAAGAAACATAATATCTGCAAATGGAGTATATTAATGCCACTATGAAATAAAATGCTGTTTTTAAATTATTGAAGCCACAAATACAAATGTACTTAAGCTTATATTTTAGCACTATAGAAATTTCATTAATGACAAGATGTTTGGTGAAACGATTTTTGTGTCTTTTACGCTCTAATCTTTTCCCGGTCAACTTTTGATACGTTATTGGACCTCATTTCTCTATTTCGTACAACCCTTTTCGTAAGACGAAGCTCTTTTTATTATCAATTTCCAAAGACTAATGCTTTTTCACGCGAGAAAGTGAACAATTTCCATCAACAATATAATGTGAAAATCGTTAACTTTTAACTAAAAGGGGAAAAATAAACTTTTCTATCAAAAATCAAATCGACTTCAAAAACTACCGCAAAGTGAATTTTTTTTTTCATAATAGTAATAAAAATTAAATTAAGAGCATAGTATTTACCATGCGTATTATTATATTTATGTACATTAATTTGATTTTTTTGGTGTCGGTGCCAGCCAAGTCAAGTTCATATTTAAAATTGATTATCCAATGTACATCGTAAAATAAAAAAGTTAATTGTTAAACTAAATATTAAATCGCAAAAAACTCTCAGATACTTGAATGTGTGTCGATTGTAAAATTTCATGTAACTTGCCTTGGCTGGCACAGGCTCCAAAAAATCGAATTAATGTACATAAATATAATAATACACATGGTAAATACTATGCTCTAATTTCTTATTACTATTATGTAAAAAAATCACTTTGCGGTAGTTTTTGAAATCGGTATAATTTTTGGTAGAAAAGATTATTAAGCCATATAGTCAAATATTTGTTTCGACTATGCATATTATTTAATTAGAATTTAAAAATATATATTCTTTTATAAATAGCTAAATAATAGATTTCAACTTTACTTGTCAAAGTTTATGTATTTCATTTTTATGATAAAAAAAAAGTACAGTTGTTATCAATAGTTAGAACTATTAATTAAAAAACAACAGTTTTACAAATAATAATATTAATAACAACACGCATTGCATTTATGATTTGTTTTCAAAGAACGTAATTTAGAAAAATTAAATATATATGTATGCTTTCTTAAATTAATAATTTTAAGAAACATTTAACAACTCATTATTAGAATAAAAAGTCGTAGGAACATACTTAAATATTTTTTTTTATATTTAAAAAAGGAACTGCATAAGGCAGGCACTTGATTAATATAATTTAAATGCGAAGTAATTTCATATGTCTTTAATTATAAAATAAAGATTCGAGATTCTTTTTGAGTGATTCAGAGACAATATCGTTTAATTAAAGGCTTTGTCTAAAAAGAAGACACCTTATCGTGTTTCTAGCAAACTTTTTTTTAAAAATTATTCACTCTTTATATTTTTAAATAAATTATAAGGAATAAAGGATTGATTTTTTATAATATTTTAGAAATTGAATATGCGATTAACGTAATTATTTTTTAATTAAAAATTGAATTGAATGTATGAAACAACTTTTTTCTTGATTTGAAAGATTTAGAGTGTGAAATTTAATAATTTTCCTATTTCAAAGAAATGTGTCGCAGATTGTTACATTAAAATTGAAAATAAAATTAATTTATAATTAAAAAAACATTTGCATTTAAATAAAATAAATTTATATTAAAAACATATGTTTATGCCCAAAACGACTTACACACTGAAAAAAAAGGTACTCAAACTTGAGTAAAAAGTACTCATTTTTAAATACGTCAGACACTTAAAATAGCTCCGAACCAATTGTAATCAAAATTGAGAAACACATGTACTCATTTTTAGGTGCGTTCGTAATTATGTAAATACGTAGCACCTATTGTTGTCGCTCAGTCCGTCCGTCTGTCTGTCTGTCCGTCTATCTGTCTGTCTGTCTGTCTGTCCGTCCGCATATAACAACACAAAAACTACCCAACCGAATCGTTTGAAATCTAAAATACATAATTATTACATAATTTTGTCGAGTGATTTCAAATTTTATGAAAATCCGATGGATAGATCAATTAGAGGGACAATCAAAATCATTCCGTTACATTACGGTCAATGGGAAAAAAGTTTCAAATGCATTTTAATCGTTTGAAATTTAAAACGTATATTTATTACATAATTTTGTCGAGTCATTTCAAATGTTATGAAAATCGGATGAATTGATTAATTACAGGGACAATCAAAAGTATTCCGTTACATTACGGTCAATGGGGAAAAAAGTTTCAAATGCATTTTAATGGTGTTACACTCATTTGACTATAACAGAATTGACATGAATCTATGAAATATGTACTAAAAATACATTTTGTATAATCTGTGATGCAAAAAATATTTATTATTAAATTACAGGGCCACACAAATGTATTCCACTAAATAATGTTATACGGGGAAACATTGTTTGGGGCGGGCTTTAATTATATTAAACTACTTCACATTTTATGAATAAGATATACGTTAATGAAGTATAATAAAAATTACTCCCTGCATATTTACAGGAACACAAAGATTTCGACCACTATACTGTATCCAAAGTACGCTCTACTATATCAGCAAGATCTGAATATTTTAAAACTTCGTTATCAACGAACGCACCTTATTTGCTACGCTTTACGTGCACTTTCCAACTTGTTGATTTTGTGGCTGTGTTCAAATATGAACTGGTATGTTACTCGCCTCTGTACCTCCTGTTTTCTATAGATTAAAATAAAAATGCACTGACGTGTGCTTAATGCTCAAAATTAGTAATAAGAAACATTTAATTGATTAGTTGCAAAGAAAGGGTAGAAAAATTATTATCAAGATACCCAAATTTTAAAAAAATTCTCAAAAGAGTATTGTTTTCTGGTATTTTTAAATTATTTTAAAATACTGTGCATAATTTAATAGCTACATTAATGATATATTTTATACCGCTCTGAATTAAATAAAATATGACAAAGTACAGATTCTTGTTTTGTTTGTTTTTGATAACATGCGATACATTAAAACTGAAGAAGCATAGGTTCATTTTTGATCTAAACATACTGAGCAAGAAATAAGTACATCACTTTACTCATTTTTGAGAACAGCTGTTTCTTTTCCGTACATGTAAAGCATTTTGAAGAGAATTATGACAGTCTATATTATAAAACGCACTTTATACTACTTCTGAAAATAAAGTCGGTGAATGGATTCAGAACGGCCAATCTAACAACACTGGGGAAACCAAACGCTGCAGCTGCATAGAGGCAAGAGTTGATCATCTTCCCCCAACGTTGCTCATATGAGCGTCTTTTAAGTTCTGCATAAGACGTGTTTTACAAAGTGTTTGTTTAGTATGTTAGTTCTTGATTGAGAAGAGGAAAATGAAAAAAAAAAAGGTCAGTTAAAGCTTAGTTTCAAGGTTTGCAAGATACTGAAAGAAATTCATGAAGGGTGGTGCAAATTAAACATCCACCATACTCACTAGTTCTGAATCCTTCAGACTTCTTCCTATTTCTACGACTCAAACTCTGTTTGAAAGAGATTTGATCTTATTACTGACATCAAAAGAAACGTGAGGAAGATTTTGAACTCCATCCCAAAAGAACATATCTTGCGAATTTTCTAGAACATGTATAGCAGATCTCAGCGGTGAATAGTTATGGGAGGAAACTATTTCAAAGATTGTATGGTAATTTTCATTAATATTTCATCTACATTAATATTACAAGACTATTCACCGAATTTTATTGTCAGAGGTAGTATAACTAATGCAATATTTATTGTCATAATAGACAATTAAAACTCTTTGAAATTAACAAGATGTGTATAATATTAATCGCACTACCATTCTATATAAAGTTACAATGAAAGCCCCAATGACTCGTTGAATGCGATTACTGGATCATCTTCAGGCTAATAAATTTTATTTATTTATTTATTTATTTTGTGCGAGAATTGACTTAATGGTGTTCTCATTTGCTTTTCTCAACAAGCGCAAAACATTTTAACACATTTACTAATTTATTTTTTAACACAGCGATAGAAAATTGAAAGGCTTGACTATTGAAGCGATTTCGAATCGCACTTAGTTTTCCATTTTATGATAATTAAATTGCTTATCGAGTTATGAACGATTTCGATCACGTGGTCACGCCCTTTTCTTCCTTTGTAATACTGGTTTTTCTAAGCGCAAAACATTTTAACACATTTTCTAATTTATTTTTTAACACAGCGATACAAAATTGAAAGGCTTGACTATTGAAGCGATTTCGAATCGCACTTAGTTTTCCATTTTATGATAATTAAATTGCTTATCGAGTTATAAACGATTTCGATCACGTGGTCACGCCCTTTTCTTCCTTTGTAATAGTACTGGTTTTTAGGCTTTTTCGGGAAATGCTATTTAAAACGTAAATTTTGACAGATTGTTCTAAAATATCTATTGCGTGTGCAAAAAAAAAACGGATATATGAGTGCGTTTAGATATTTTCGAACAACAATACCTTCCAGTTTCATGCATTCCGATCAAAAATAAATTAAAACTTATGTCAAAAATTGCTCCTTTTTATTTAAGAACACCCTTAAGAAATGAACACAAACGTTATTTTTTCTCATTCCCAACACTTCCTCGTTCGTGGGAAGTGGTGATTCTTCTCTTCTGTAATACTTTTAGTGGACAAACAATCTTTAACAGAAATTTCCCATCTATTACAAAGAAAACATCATTCTTTTCCATCTAGCTAGGTAGAATGTTATGTGATTAGAACGTTGGAGAGGGGAAGTTTTAAATGAAATAATAACACATAGTGTCATTTTTAAGCATATGAGTATGTAAGAATATATACAATGCTTTAAAGTGCTGAAGTTCTTGGATGTTCCCAGTATCCGATTTTTTCGATCAGAATTATAAATGATCAATCCATCTCATTTATTTTAAGGAATAACTTGGAAGTGATTATATGTAATTCTTTTGAAGTACAGAATGATCAAGAAATAATTTCCCACTTCAGAGAGCTATAGAATGCGTTCCATTCGTTTTATTTATTTATTTTGTGCGAGAATCGACTTAAAAAATGACCACAAACGTCATTTTTTCTCTCCTCCAGCACTTCCTCGTTCATGGGATGCAGTGATCCTTCTCTTCTCTAATAATTTTAGTGTAAAAACAATTTTTAACATATATTTCCCATCTAGTGCAAATAAAATATCATATTTTTTCATCTGCCAGATAGAATACTACGTGTTTAGAATGTTGGAAATAGGACGTTTTAAATGAAATAATAACAAATTGTGTCATTTTTAAGCATCTGAGCATGTAAGAATAGATACAATACTATAAAGTGTTGAAGTACTTGGATGTTCTTAATATCTGATTTTTTCGTTCAGAATTATAACACATCATGCAATTTCATTTATTTTAATGAATAACATGGGATTGAATATAAATAATTCTTTTGAAGTACAGAACGATCAAGAAATAATAATTAAAATCCCTCTAGAATGTGTTCTATTTGTTCAAATGAGATCAAATGTGAACTACAGCTAAGTCAAATGATGCGCTTGATATTTATGAAAACAAAATAACAAAATTTCGTCGCTAATATATAAATGTATTTAAATGTACCACAACATCCCTGATGGCAAAATTTTCTACTTTTTTTTTTTTTTTTTTTTTTTTTTTTTAAAGTAGATATGAAACTGATATAATCTGATGATATCATATCTGATAATAAGCAGATATGATATCATTTGAACTATATGTAGTTCAAATTTGATCTCATTTGAACTAATGGGATTCATTCTACAGTGTGTGAGTGGGCAACTTGTTTCTTGCAGTTTCTGCATAATTGTGTGAATATGCCAGTTGTTCACCGAGTACTGGATGTGCCTTTTTCAACTTTACTGATACTTTTACGGTGGATTTTGCATATTTATTGACCAGTTTCATTTTTTTTTATGTTATTTACCAAGGGCGTGCCTAGAGAAAACTACACCCGGGGCAAAGTTATAATTTGGCATCCCGCCCCCTCCCAATTTTTTCTTGTGACAGGCCAAAAAAGACGTTGGTAGTAAAAATTTAGCGACCCTAAATTTCCGCACACGGGGCGGCTACACCCTTTGCCTCCCTTTGGCTCGGCACTGTTATTTACTGTTTATAAAGTGAAATATATGTTTTAGGGATATTACAGCACCCTTCCACCCTAGTGGCGAAATTTGCATTTTCAAATTTTGTAACTTTTTTTATTCCAAACTCATTACTCGAATTGTCTGTAGCTCAAATTTTATCTCATTTGGACCAATATAACGAATAATAGAGTCCTGTGAAGTGGGCAGTTTATTTCTTGATCACTCTGTAAATCAATAAACCGGAATTAGTGCAATTAATTTTAATAAAATTAAGAAAAACTACATATTATTCAGATATTTCTTTCTCGCTTAAAATACTTGGCGTCTGTGTGCATTTCTCATATTGCATAATAGGCTGGTGCAATCCTGATTTAGAAAAAAAAACAAGTTGGAAATTGCGCGAGAAGCGTAGCAAATGAGGTGCGTTCGTACGATAATGCAGTTTTTAAGATATCACTCTCATATATCAATCTCATAAAATTGTAAATAATTAATTACAATTAAAATGCCCGCCAAACAATATTCTCCCTATACTCATTATGTAATGGAATACTTTTGTGTGGCCTTGTAAATCAATAACAAATGTTCTTTACATCACAGATTATGCAAATTATATATTATAATATGTACTTTATGATGCATATGAATATTATTATGTTAGAATGAGTGTAATACACTTAAAATGCATTTGAAACTTTTTTTCCATTCACTGTAATGTAACGGAGTAATTTTGATTGTTACTGTATTTGATCTATGCATCATATTTTTAAAAAAATTGAAATGACTTGACAAATTATGTAATAAATATATATTTTACATTTCAAACGATTAAAATGCATTTGAAACATTTTTCCTCATTGACCGTAATGTAATGGAATATTTTTGATCGTCCCTGTAATTGATCTATCCATCCGATTCTCATAAAATTTGAAATCACTCGACAAAATTATGTAATAATTATATATTTTAAATTTCAAAAGATTCGGTTGGGTAGTTTTTGCTTTGTTATATGCGGACAGACAGACAGACGGGCGGACTGAACGACAACTATAGGTGCTACGTATTTACATAATTACAAACGAATCTAAAAACTGTCTGGACCTGGTTTGTTTGCAAATGCTTTTCGTGAAAGATTTTGGAATTCAGTTTTCAGTAAATTTTGTTTGGAGGAATGAATGAGAGAACATTTAAATTGCGTGACAACCTTATTTAGAGAAGAATATTTTTTAATTATATGGATTTCGATTACTATCCCTAGTAAATGTAAATAAGAAAAAATGCATTACATTTTTGAATGATAAAGTTAATTAATTGTTTATTTATTTTATCCTCATATATTTATTTCAATATTTTGGATCAAAATAACCCTTTTTTTCTTAATGACATTTAAAGCATAGGTGACAATAAAACATAGCTGAAAGATAACAATTAAAACATAATTGACAAATGACTCTAGAATGAGATTTGTATAGCGTTAGCATGACAAATATTGTTATAGAACCTTCATTTTTCCTATTTCCTCTTTGGAATCAACTGTATTAATTCAAATATTAAATAAACAACTTTCTCCGAAGCTTTAAAAATCTGAAAAATACTGAAATAATCTTAAAATCATAAAATATGAGACTTCTTTTTTTTTTTTTTTTTTTTTTTTTTTACTGGTATAAAGTTGACTATATTTGTACAATGTATATCAGAAAATTTCTGTCATTATTTCTTGAAAAGTTTTGTTTCAGCTAATTTATAATTCCTTTGATAGCACTTGCTGAATATTAAATAAAATTTGGAATTAAAATACGTCTTAACAGTTCGTTTGGTCTCGATTGAAATTCCATTGCACTTGGGGGACAAAAAGAAACTATACGCATTTCATTTACATTGTCACTATAAGACTTAGAATCTTTTAGAATATGTAAAAATACTGAATGTAGCATTTGATACACTTTGCATTAATTTAAATTTTTGGAGCTTTTAGATTGGTATTTGTGGTGTTTACAGAAAGGTAATACATAGTCATTAGCTTTCAACTTATCATTTTTCAGAGATTTTTCAGATACCACCATCTCATTTTTTTTAACGATGCAGATAATAAAATTAATTTGTAACAACATTACTGAAATATGCAAACATTAAAAAAAAATCATTTAGGGTGACTAGAAACCATAGAGAAGACTTAATCCGCACCCAGTTTTTAAATTTAAATAAGTAGGTTTTAAATTATGCAAGAATATCGAAATTTCATTACAGGTATAAAGATTGTATAATAAATTAAGTTAAATCTAACTATGTGCTAAACTTTAAAATATGTCTACATGGGAAGGCTGGACAAAAACAATGTAAGAAATGGTTGGTTAGATAATCAAAGCGCCCTTAATTAAAAGTTTTCAGAAATATTTTTATTATACACTATACATAATGAAGGGTTAATAGTTACACTTCTAAAGTAATGTAAATTTATTCTAAAAGGCTATAGTTAAATGGAGTGATAAAAAGAGAAATAATTAAAATTTATTAAAGGGAGATGTGAAAAATTGCTATAGAAGCAAGAAAAAAAATAATGAAGTCTAAATTCGAAAGTTCAGAGAAAATTTTATTTTACTTATATAATACACATAGTAGCTAAACAGAAGTAATTGAAAAGACTAGAAAGAATGATACAAAAGAATTAAGAAATGCTAAGTGTTTATATTTCTGCAGCAAAAAAAAAAAAAAAAAAAAAAAAAAAAAAAAAAAAAAAAAAACATGAAAGCACTTTAGGACAGCATGACAATTACTGGGTATTAATGTAAGCATATTGTATTGTTTTAAAGTGTTCACATTTCAGATTAATATGCTGATTTCTTACTCTCAAAAACCTGAAATATGGCATCTTCATCTACAGTAAATTAATTTAAAGCGATTAAACCCAATGCAAAATGTAAAGTTTTTTTTTTTTAATATAAACATATGCCAATTACTGGATCACAAGGTGTCATACATTGGTGCTCTAGGTGCCAATTACTGGTGATTTCAGCAACTTTTTATAAATATATTTTTATAAAAATACTTTTTCAATTTTTTTTGCTTTTAGTGGGCAAAATAGATGCACAGATATGCATTCTTTGATTTAAAAATATTTCCAAGTAAATAGCTTATTTCTTTGTAAGGAAAATTTAAGTAAGTTTAACGACAAATTCTTAATGTGCCAATTACTGGGGATATTACCCTATTTTTTTATTATTATTTGGAAGTTAATCAGGGCTAGTTCGAGTTAGAACCAAGGAGGTAACCCCTGTTTTTTGGGAGGATGCTATCGTGGAAATCACCAAGAGAGGGTCAGTTGACGTGTGGAGACCTGAGCAGAGCTCTATAGAGCGTGTTTTAAGTTGGGTGAGGCTCTTGCAGGAGAGAGTCAATGTATTGGGAGATTAAGAGTAATCTCTGTTAATTCTAATTTAACTAGCTTATTGTGAGAAAGATGACATTATCTTTTACTTGTGTGTTGTATCTGTGTTACTATCCGTGTAAATTAGTACGTCCATGTAAACTGGGAATTTTTAAAGTGATATTTTTTTTTATTATTATTTGGAAGTTAATCAGGGCTAGTTCGAGTTAGAACCAAGGAGGTAACCCCTGTTTTTTGGGAGGATGCTGTCGTGGAAATAACCAAGAGAGGGTCAGTTCTCGTGTGGAGTCCTGAGCAGAGCTCTATAGAGTGTGTTTTAAGTTGGGTGAGGCTCTTGCAGGAGAGAGTCAATGTATTGGGAGATTAAGAGTAATCTCCGTTAATTCTAATTTAACTAGCTTATTGTGAGAAAGATGACATTATCTTTTACTTGTGTGTTGTATCTGTGTTACTATCCGTGTAAATTAGTACGTCCATGTAAACTGGGAATTTTTAAAGTGATATTTTTTTTTATTATTATTTGGAAGTTAATCAGGGCTAGTTCGAGTTAGAACCAAGGAGGTAACCCCTGTTTTTTGGGAGGATGCTGTCGTGGAAATCATCAAGAGAGGGTCAGTTCTCGTGTGGAGTCCTGAGCAGAGCTCTATAGAGCGTGTTTTAAGTTGGGTGAGGCTCTTGCAGGAGAGAGTCAATGTACTGGGAGATTAAGAGTAGTCTCCGTTAATTCTAATTTAATTAGCTTATTGTGAGAAAGATATCGAGTAGTTTAACAGTACACCAGCAGTATTAGCTGTGTTTAACTTAATGTCGGATCGAATCAGCCATATCCGAGGTCTTAAATGTAAATATTGTTTTGTTATTTGTAAATAATGTGTAAATATATTATTAGTTAAGTTTAACAGAATAAATTTGTTTTCTTTCAATAAGTCTTTCATAACAAACCCAATATCACATAATTATATCGGTGGTGGCAGCATTTAAAAATAAAGGAACATACTTCGAAATCGTGTGGACTACAACGGAAAGTGACAGAAACTTTATTGTGCCTTCAATAATTAAAAAAATAAAAATAATTTTGTAGAAAATGGTTCAAATCTTTCCAGTCATCCCTGTTTAACTTTACTTAACTTAAAGCCAAATAGAAATTTTTCTGACAGTAAAATATGTATTTTGTAAAATTCTCATAGAAAAGAAAGAGTTACGTTTCATTTAAAGTATAAATGATATCATACAGAGATTTACTGTAGAAACACACACAGATCTTGCAATTTAAAAAACTATACCCAGCGAATTTATAGCATAACCCAATATCTATTATATTAAATTAAAGTAATAAATGATATTTGGCTTAGAAAACTATAGCAAAGAATGAATTCGATTTCTAAGCAATATGTGGTTCTAAGAGCAAAAGCAATTATCTGTTATCAATATGAAAGAAGAATGAGAAGATCCAAAGTTTCTAACGATTAATAACATAGTTAAATAAATATATTCTTTGGCATTATCGCGTTTAAGCAGTTAAATATAATTTATGAAAATTTTATTCAAATTAAAGATTATGTAATAAATTCTTGTATCTGTTTAAAAATACTTTTCTTAAATATATTTTTTATCAGCAAACTATCATTATTTTTCCCAAATTCATATTTAAAGAGAAATTAGAATTACAGAATTTGAGAAAATATATTTTATGAAAATCTCAAACATCTTTTTATTCTTCTTTTCAAAGAAAAAAAATCTATTTATCAAAAATTTTATTTACATAAACAAACTTTGTAATAGATGTAAAAAGGAATTTTTTTTTTCAGAATATCGTATCACCCAGACGAATATATACATTATACGGCCAAAGTAGTCGGTCACTTGCAATTTCAGACATTTTGTTAAATATCTAGAAAAATACTTGAGAAATTATACTGTAACTCCAGGTGTGTAAACTGAATAGTGCATGTCCTATAGTAATTTTTTTCCGAAATCCTATAAAGGATCGTCAACATATTGAAAAAAAAGGATATTTTCAGGATAACACTGTCAAAATTAAGAATAAGCGTTCAAACTCTAGGTTATGATTATGTAGCTTATGGAATAAACAGCGTTCATTTTTATGAGGATGTATACTCATAGAGAAATAGAGATTTTCATAAAAACAGTCCCAGATTTCACCAAGTTATTTTGCTTATAATTTATAGAGTTTTTAATATAAAAAAGTTCTTTTCAGAAAATATGACAAACAACATTGCAAACAATACTTTGTAGTTAACATTAGAAAATAATAATAAAAATTATGAAAAATGAGCTGATTTACTAAAAAGTTTTCCACTGAGCATGCGCGAATTCAATCAATTTATAATCTGTATAATTAGTTAATTAAATATATTGAAAAACTTTTGTGTAAGTCTCGATAACACAGCTTGAAAATTACATAAATTATCATCAACAGAAAAATCCCAAACTCCGTTGTTCCCAAAATGTATCAAAAGTATGAGGCGCTGTATCCATATATCCATTGATTAGTTCCGAAATAGCATATATAATATTAAATGGAATGAGATATTTTAACACAAAACCTCATAAGTTTGCATAATTTTTGAAAGAACGGATTTTGAACTTATTCTATCGACGATACTTTTCCGAATTTTCAAGCTATGTTTTTGAGATTTTCACGAAAGTTGCAATGTATATTTAGCTATCACATTAGGTACATTGTATTTTGATTGCATTCGCGCATGCGTATTGAAAAATACCAAATTACCAACCTCCTTTTTTCAATTATTCAGTAAACTTGCTTATTTTTCATTAATTTTTTGTTATTTTTAGTTCTGTTTACAGGACATTGTGTACAATAATTTTTATCATATTTTCTGAAAGAATATGTTATTTATATTAGGGATTCTGCAAATTATAACAAAAAATCGGCAAAATTCTGACCGTTTTCATGAAAACCTTAGCTTTTGTACGCGTTTATATGTTATTTTCATAAAAATAAATCCAGTACAATAAGCCAGTTACTCGTAAAGGCTTAATCCTAAACTGCAACACTTATTAAAATGCATAATTTACAGCTTGAATGCTCTTGCTTCATTAGTTTCGACAGGATTATAAAAAAGATATTCGTTCTTTTTTCAATTTATTGACGGTCCCCTTTGTAGTTTCGGATAAAAAATCTTCGAGGATTTATATGACATGTACACAAATGTTAACACACCTGGAGTTTCAAGATAAATCTTCATGTATGTTTTTAGATGTTTAAGAAAACGTCGAAAATCGCAAGTGGCCGACCACCTTTGGCCATACAGCGTATATAGACAGATAGATAGTGCAACACATATTTCAGATTTAAGACTTAAATATTTCTTTTATAAAACTAGCTGACCTGCCCGGCATTGGCCAAGCTCATGATTATATTAGCTGTGTTTAACTTAATGTCGGATCAGATCAGCTATATCCAAGTTCTTAAATGTAAGTACTGTTTTGTTGTTTGTAAATAATGTGTAAATATATTATTAGTTAACACTAAATATATTAATAAACTATATTATTAGTTATAGATAACAAATAAAACTTAAAACACGCTCTATAGAGCTCTGCTCAAGGTTCCACACGAGAATTGACCCTCTCTCGGTGATTTCCGCGATAGCATCCCCCGAAAAAGACCGGGGTTACCTCCTTGAACGACAGGGCTACACCGCCTTCATCACTTCCAACTGCCACCGTGACGTCAATTACCTCGCTAGGTAGCTGGTTAGATTATTTTGGTGATCCTTAAATTATTTCAAATTTGAATAAAATTTGTATATTAAAAATACTTTTGTCCATAACCGTCTTAAGTTGTTTTAAGGAAATAGATGAATTCTACCGAATCTATTAGATTGTTTTAAATGAGCATTATATATATAGATATTGCAATTAAAATGATAGAATACAGAATGTTAATCATTACGAAAGAATAAGCAATCTGTGAGAGTTAATATCAGAAACTTTTTTTTTTAAATACTTGAATTTTGAAATGCTTGAAATCGATAGCGCTTTGACAAAAGTATTAAATACATGCTGATTAAGCGGATACTTTTTAGTTATCCGTAATTTAATCGGATGTGCGATTGTGGATTTTTGATCTTTAAGAAAAACAAAAATTCTGAAACAGCTTTCTGAAAACATTTTTTTAAAGTATTAAGGTTAATGTTGAGATGTTTTATACATAAAAGTATATATTATGTATTATACATATAAGATATTTTTGTCCGTGTTTTAATTATTTTCAATCTTCAAATTACAAAAATAAAAGTATCGCAAATAATTAAAGTTTTTACCATTTAAATGGGATTACATCATTAGAAATCTTATTGTACATAAATGTTTTTTGATGCTTCCTACTTGATGTTTTTTTTTCCCTTTTTTGGTGGAGGTTTTGAAATACATAAAAATAAAGCAGCCATTTTTTGAATTACATATTTTTTTTACTGGCCAGTTCCGAAAAAACCGTTGAGCTAATTTTTGAAAAAAAAAATTTTTTTTAATATAAAATGGACTTTTTAATTAATATTTTGGTTAATTACAAAAAAAAATCGCATTCCTTCGTGCATTAGTATTTGGCTTGATATATCCTCATCCAAGTTTTCATATTTCGGTATGCTTTCCTATTTATAGCATTTAGTCCTACATACGTCTGAAGAGACAAACTGTTATTTTACTAATATAATTTATTCACACCAGAAAATGACAAAATTTAAAAAGCAATTAATGTAATTATTTTTTTAATGATTAATTAAGTCAATTTCTATGTGATTCGTTTACATTCTTAATAACGTTAAAAAGAAAATAAAAGACGTCTTATATCATTATTACTGAATGTTGCAAGTTTTAGTAGTTATATTGAATTCCGTTTTCGTTGCTAATACATTGACTTCAGTATCTGACAGAGTAATCCTTTTCCACTCCTTATTAAGTTCTCTGTAGGCAATCTAATTTCGAAATAGTTTTCTGGAATGTTAAACTTTTATTCCAATTAATTCCCGTTTATGCGTTTGCGATTCTGTGGCGAACGGTCTATGTTATTTTTATTGAATTCTCATTAATCTCATTAACATTTCATTTATTTATAAAATTATCTCAAAGAGAGGGTCTCTGAAAATTGGATAAATAATTTAAAAAAAAACCTTAATGTTAAAGGTTGTGAAACATTTTTTATTATGAAAAAATCAGTAATATACATAATAGTCAACGGTGTTTCTTTTTTTCAAAAGATAAAAATTACTGATACAGATTTAATTCTTTTGCATGCAATAATAGGTGTACTCAATCTCTTGAAGAGAAAAAAAATATTTTTTCTATATATTGAAATCGAAACTTAAGGTTGTAAAATGTTTTTTAATTTTGTGAACATTTTATTTCAAAATATACTATTTTAACAATAATTCAGTATTATTGATGAATAATAGATATTCCATAAATAAATGTGGTTTGAAATTAACAGTAAATAAATAATCACTCATGCATATATATATATATATATATATATATATATATATATATATATATACATACATATATATATATATATATATATACATGTATATAAATTAACACTAGGAATAGTCTGAAAAAAAGTTTCATTTCTGGACTGTGGTCAGAGCTGTGCATGCAGCGTTCTCGCTATCGCTCGCAATTGCGCCAAATTCTTCATTTCGCGAGTAAACAAGCAAATAGTTTCGCCAAATTGCTAGTGCTCAATTTTCGCTTTTTGTTCCTTTTTTTCATTTTCATACGCATGCATGCATACATATTTTTCATATATTTGTAGCGAATAGTTGAAATCAGATTAATAACAATCGTTGTCGCAGTAATAAAAACTTAAAATTTTTTCAGAACATATTGAAAAAAAGGGAGTACATTAAAGGATTAAAGATAATTATTTTAGAGTTACACGGTGAATCTATTTTACTAATACTCTTTTCATTTGGCAAATGTTTTTTATTTTTAATTAGCCAAATTACTAACGTTCAAACGTACTAACTAGTCAAATGTCAGCTAGAACACTGTGTGTATGAAAGTCAAAAATAGAATACAAAGCCCTGGTATTTTTCTGGGGGGGGGGGCTTTTTGTAGCTTATCAAGTGGTATGACAAATGTCTCAATGTACTTGGTACTTATATTGACAAATAAAGCTGTGTCGTTGGCTCATGGCTCATTATATTGTTTGAGTTTCATACGCACCTCTGTCCACAGACGCCAGGGGAATCTTATTTTCGGACTCCCCTCATATATATATACTATATGGCCAAAGGTGACTGTCCACTTGCGATTTTAGACATTTTTTTAAATATCTAGAAAAATGCATGAGGAAATATCTTGAAACACTAAATGAGTAAATATAATAGTTAAAGTCATAAATTTTCCGTGAAGATTTTTTTTTCCTGAAACTCCAGAGGGGACCGTCAAACTATTGAAAAAGAGCGAATATCTTTTGGATAACACTGTCAAAACTAATGCAGAAAAAGATTAAGTAGCTTATTGTAATTAACTGTTCTAATTTTTATGCGAATAGCATGAATAATCGTAGAGAAATTAAGATTTTTATAAAAACAGTCCGAAGTTTTTCCAAGTTTTTTGCGTATAATTTTTACAGTTCTTAATATAAATTATTGTTCTTTTCCGAAAATATGAGAAACCACGTTGTATGCAATACCATGTTATCAGAATGAAAAAATAGTAAAAACTGTATGAAAAAATGAGCAGGTTTACTAAATAAGTTTTCATTGCGCATGCATGGACCCTATCGAAATTTCATTCGCATGTTATGATTGCAAAATTTACAGAGCAACTTTTTTAAAAATCTCAACAACTTAACTTGAAAATTCTCAAAGTAATTGTCGATACGATAAGCGCAAAATCCGTTATTCCCAAAATGAAGCAAAAAGAAGCGGAGCTGCATCCATGTATCTATTAAATAGTGTCAATATAGAATACACAATATCGCACGTACTACTATATTTGGATTAATAAGCATTAAATTTTTTTAGTTTAATAATATTAATGCTTTTAGTAATTTATTAAGATAATGTTTTTGTATACTTCCTTTACATTAAAATCCTTAATAATGCTAGTTATATTTTACCACAATTTTTAATAGCTTTTTCTTTTTTATTATTATTATTATTTTTTAATTTTTTAATTTTTATTTTTTTATTTATTTATTTGCAACAAATACTACAAACTCTGTAGTCGTATAAAACAAGTATAAACTAAATAAATATATATATATATGCATATATATGTATTAAATAGAAATTTATAATCAGAAATAGTGGTGCGTCACTTCTCTGAAATTCTTTATAGTAATCAAATTTTGCAATCTATAACTCATATAATGATCAAATATTTTTTATAAACAGATAATGCTTTTCCGATACTGGATTTTAGATTATTTCGTTACACGAGAAGCGTTTTCTCCGCTACTTCTTGAATTGAGATTTTTTGTGAATACAATCTTTAAATTATTTCCTGATGTTTGGATAGCATTAGAAAAGTCTGTTAATCTCCTTAAATCAAGTACATTTAAACAGTTCAATGTTTCTCAACATAGTTTTAAAGTCAATTCAAAGGAAATGAATTTTATCCATGGCTGATTATTTTTTTTTTTACTCTTTATTAAATGACATTTTCCTTCTTTATAGATTTAGATCTATATTTTTCAATTAATACTGATAGAATTTAACTTTTTCTATTGTGATGCATTTTATAGAATGACTTATGTAAAGTGTTGTTAATTATTTAGACAATTTTTCAGGGATGGACTATGTTAAATAAAATGAAATTTCATGCATGAAGAAAACAAATACAGTATTACAATTCATTTATTAATACGAGGGTACAAGGTGGGTGACTACCTACAAATTGTAGCCGAATTTTCAATCACATTAGCTTTAAAAATCATACTTTACCAAGACCTTTATTTTACAAATGTTCTGTACCATATATAATATCACAGAAAAGGGTAGTTTTTCCAGTGACATCATGGGCACCATCGATTGCATTTCGAAAAATATAGAAAAAGTTTATCTCTTTGTTATTTTGGCTCTAATAGTGATCCTTTTTGGCACTTCTCAAAGTGTTACCATATTTTACAGGAAAAATTCAAGCCAATTAAAAATATCATAGCATCCTCTTTATTTTTTTTTTTTTTTTTTTTTTTTTTTTATAAATCAAAAACCAAATTTCATCTATCATGTAACAGACTGTATTTTTAATTGTGTACGAGGATTGCAACCCCGGTTCTCATTACAATAATAATTTATTCATACTTGAATCAGTCATGTAAGTTTGATAACTCATGGATGAAATACCTTTAAGAACACCATGCATTTACATTTAAAATTGAAGAGCCTGAAATACATAAAATCATAAAATTTTGCAAAAATAAAATGCTGAATAATTGCACACGGAATTTTGAATTATTTTCTGTTAATGTTTTTAAAAAATCATTTTAAAAATAACGTGTGTGTTTCAAAAATTAATAACGTGTCTTGAAATAAAATACAGCTGTCTGAATAATAAATAAATATTAATACACAGTGCAGAGTCATGAATTACATTCGTATCAATAAAGTAATAAAAAATAAATAATCAATTACAAAAAAGCGTTCGGAATTTTCAGAAATTTTAAGTTTATAGAACATGGAGGACTGACCAGAAATGCACAATTGTTAACCTAAGATTCAACTGCTAAAATCGGGTTTAATTAGTTTTCCACCAAAATATAACTTTGCAGGCTGATTGTGTTTCAATATGCGAATCGAGTTTTAACAAATTCTGGAATTTCAGTTATGAACTCAATGAGATAATAGACTTTGCTGACACCTCCCAGTCTATGCATATTAATCCCAAAATCCATGTCTATATAATAAAAAAATTACGCTTACACAAGATTTTTGTTTCTTCTCGAAGAAATTTATCACTGTGTATTCAAAGTTTATTTTGGTATAGGTTTTATATTGATATTGATTTTTATCTTGATAAAGATTTTTTTACATTATTACTTCTTGTTTTCTTCCCGTATAGAAAAAATTCCGATTTCTCAATGTATGAACAAAAATCAATGTGCTTACATTGGTAATATGATGTTTGAGTAAATGGGGATTATAGAGTAACTGTGCAACTACGATGTTTAAAAAAATAACTAAAAGAATTTACTTTCTCTCCAATCACAACTTTCTTTAACTTATTTTATTAACCCCCTCCTAACAGGTAAATAATTAACCATTCTGTTTGTGTCTACAATTCCTTGCAGAATTAAACAATGAATTATGAAACAGATATTTAATATTTTAGACGTACAGTGTCACAAATCCATTTGATGTGAAATACACTGCTCAAAACAATTAAAGGATATTGCAGTTTTAGGTGGATTTTGTATTTGGGAAACTTTTTAGGTGATTGATACATGGTCGACAGACATAGTGAGTTATATGAGAATAAATTACACATGACTGGCAGAAAAAAATGCATTTTTTTGCAAATTTGTGTACAAAAGGAAAAAAACACAATTTGTGCATATGACAAAAAAAGAATAAGAAAATGTGTTTTCTTCGAAGAAAATCATTTTCAGTAGGGGGTATGGTTTCCACGGGCGGCCAGCAACGTTGAACACCTTTGAGGCATGGACTCAATGAGGCTATTAATAACGAGTTGGGGTATTCTGCCCCACTCTTCCAGAAGAGATCTTTCCAGTTCTTGAAAAGTTTGTGGGGGTTGTTGGCGGCCAGAAACTCGTCTTCCTAGAGCGTTCCAAACGTGCTCGATTGGATTCATGTCTGGAGAACACGCTGGCCATTCCATTCGAACGATTCCTTCCTCGAAAAGGAAATCCTCCACCAGGTTTGCACGATGTGGCCTGCAGTTATCGTCCATTAAAATGAAGTTATCTCCGATTGCTGCAGCGTAAGGGATTATGAAGTTATCTCCGATAATAGGTCTGAGGATCTCATCCCTATATAGGCGACCAGTCAGAGCTCCATCTCGAATGATGTAGAGATCAGTGCGCCCGTTAATGGAGATGCCACCATACACCAACACTCCTCCACAGCCAAATCTGACACTTTCGTGCACGAACGCAGGATTATTCTTACTGCCACGGTCCCTCCAGATGAAAATACGCCTATTATCCGGATGCACAGAAAAACGGGACTCATCAGAAAACAGAATATTGCTCCATTCATTTCTCCTCCAGTTGACATGCTCGGTTGCCCACTCCCTGCGGTAGCGACGATGCCTTGATGTTAATCTAACACATACCATCGGTCGGCGAGCATACAGACCTACAGCATGAAGCCGGTTTCAGACAGTCTGAGTTGAAATCGTGGTGCCTGTAGCCGAGCGAAGGTGTTGATGGAGAAGAGTAGCGTTCATGTTCGGTGTCTCCGATCTGTTAACGCTAAATACCTATCTTCATTGGGCGTTGTTGCCCGTCTACCACCTTGCCCTGGTCTTCGGCCTGCACATCCACTCTCCAAAAAATGGTTCCAGATCCTGGAAATGACACTTTGTGACACTCAAATTGCTTGCTCTACTTCGGCTTGAGTTTGGCCCCCTTCTAATCTACCAACAATTCTCCAAGCTTATGAATCTGTCAAATGACTTCGCTGAGACATCGTACTCATCGAAACAAAGCAATCACTGAATGCCGATCATCCTTGTCTTCATTCTCTTTTATCCAGAAAGTCAAATTTCATTCGCTGCCGCTGAAGCGACGTTTTTGACGTCGAACTCAAAATTTGCATACTCCACAGTTTGAAAACCAGAAAAATTTGCATTTGTGATTCTCTTCTTCTATTTTCGACAAAAAAAATTTCGTTTATATCTTTATTTTATATAAAACTTCAAATAGACTTTAATTGTTTTGAGCAGTGTATTACTGTTTTACTCTTAGAATATTCAAAATCGACTTCGAAATATATTTGAAAAATGTCACCAATGAAATAAATTAAATTGATACATTTTTTTATCTTACAAAATTAATTATTAGAAAAATTATAAAATTTTTAACTTTTTCTTACCACTTTCTTTTTATATTTTAGTTAAATGTAGTCTATCTCAAGAATTTTTTTTTAATGCTTATTAGCCTCCCATTTAATGATGCTCAATGAAAGGATTTATTTGTAGCAATTAATTAAATTACAAAATAGATTTGCTTTGTACTATAAACCAAAGTTGTCTTATTATTTCGGGAGGAATTTTATTGCATAATAATAATGATGATATATTATTAGTCAATGAATTTGAAATTACTTAGAAATAATCATTTGGTAGACATTACATACAATTCGATAAAATTTTAAATACGAACCTTCAAAACAAATCTCTCACATTTATTCATTTTCCAGTTTACTTACTTTTAATTAAAATATTTTCTATTTTTATTGAGATTTTATTATCTCAAATAATTACTTTATATGCACATTGATCACTACAACTGAGAAAATCGTTTACTTACTGATTTTCTCATTGAAAGATACCAGCGAATAAATTGCGTTAAACATTCCTTAACTTCTTCAGAACCCAGAGTTTATAGCTAAGAAAGATTGAAAAATTAAAACAAGAAAAACTTATATTTCGTACATAAAATTTGCTGTTACATGGGGGACTCAATAGGTCATTTTTTTACAGTTTGTTAGTATTTTTATTCATTTAATTTTATTTTTGTTGAAAAAATATACAAAAATATAAAATAAATATATATTTATTTTGTTATTTGTAATTTATTCTACAGGTGGTATCTTAACGCACAAAAAATTATTTATGTTTTCAGTTTTGTGCATTTCATACATAAGCCATTTTTATGTAACACATATCTCGCTAAAAAAAAAAAAAAAAAAAAAAAAAAAAAAAAAAAAAAAAAACACTGTAAGAAACAAATTTCTACTTTGAATAGTTGATGTATTCACATTTTTTTTAACATTAGTTATATACGTGATAAAGAATTGTAAAGATGTGTATTTTATATGTTACATTGAATCTGAAGACGATCTTAATCAAAGAAATACAATACCTAAATTATTTCACCGAAAAATCTATTTTTCCAGTGTTATGTATAAACATTGATATTAGTATTTAAATTTTCATAAAAACTATTTCTATTATAATTTTTTTTTTGTATTTATTCGTGATAAATATGTGTACTTTTTGTGAAAAAAAATATTTCTAATGCATTATATTTACTTCTGTAAAGTAAACGTAAAACATAGACTACTTTTTAGATTTTAATTAAATTATACATTCTTAAAATTAAAGAATCACAAAAGCAAAGCATACGAATTTTTATTCTAATAATATCTCAAAATATGTATTCTGTTTTGTTATAGACTTATATATATACAGGGCGTCCCTAAACTCATGGTACATACGCTGGGTGGTGATAGAACACATCAAGACGAGTAATAGGAAATAGGAAACCAAGGGTCCCAAACGGTTTCCAAAGGAGATAGCAGCCATGAAAGTTAAGGGTCCAAAATTTCAAATAAACATAAAAAACGAAAAAATTGGTTTAATTGATTTGCGTTTTTCACTAAAACTATTCTTTATGTCGCTATTTTCTTAAAAATAAATTATAAAGATAAATTTCGAAAAATGCCGATAGAGGGCGCTTTAGACTTTGGAGTAACGAAATACTATTTTTTGCCGTTATTTTTTGCATTTCATTAAATTAGACTTAGACTTAAATTTTGAGCTCAAAATCTGAATAGTTGCGAGTGGTTAAGTAATACAAACTGAACTGTGTTCAGAGGGTTCAAATTTCAAATGATTATAAAAAACGGAAAAATTGGTCAATTCGTTTGTGATTTTCGCTAAAACTACTCTTTAAATCAGTGTTTTCTTGAAAATAAATTTTAAAGATAAATTTCACAAAGTGCCAATTGAAGGCGCCATAGACTTTTTAGTAGCGTACATCTATTTTTAACA
Source organism: Maratus speculifer (assembly GCA_964019185.1). NCBI lineage: Eukaryota > Metazoa > Arthropoda > Arachnida > Araneae > Salticidae > Maratus > Maratus speculifer. Next base: position 168,170,918 of record OZ025290.1, read on the forward strand.
GATATTTTTTTTATCTCATTAAATGCTTTCAAATGCTTAGACTTAAATTTTGAGCTCAAATTCTGAATCGTTGGGAGTGTTTAAGCAGCACGAAATGGAACTGTGTTCGAGGGAGTGGGGTGGATTAAATTTCAACTCCTGAACACACTTCAGTTTGCGCTTCTTAACCCCTCTCAAATATTCAGAATTTGAGTTTTAAATTTAAGTTTAAATTTAAGATTTCGAAAACATTCAATAAGCTTTTGAAAGCATTTAATTAGATAGAAAAAAGTAATAAGTAGTAATAATAATAAATAATAATAAATAATTAGTTTTTGGTTACTCTGAAGTTTAAGGGCCCTCTAACGGAATTTTTTGAAATTTATCTTTAAAATTTATTTTCAAAAAGATACTGACTTAAATAATAGTTTTATTTTAAACCGCAAACAATCGACCAATTCTTCCGTTTTTTATAATCATTTGAAATCTGAACCCTCTGAACACAGTTCAGTTTTTGCTACTTAACCACTCCCAACTATTCAGATTTTGAGCTCAAAGTTTAAGCTTACGAAAACATTTAATCGGATGCAAAAAATAACGTCAAAAAATAGTTGTTCATTACTCCAATGTTTAAAGCTCCCTCTATCGGCATTTTTTGAAATTTGTCTATATAATTTATATTCAAGAAAATACCGACATAAAGAATAGTTTTAGCAAAAATCCCAAATCAATCGATCAATTTTTCCGTTTTTTATAATAACTTGAAATTTGAACCCTATGAACACAGTTCAGATTGTGTACTTAACCACTCCCAACTATTCAGATTTTGAGCTCAAAATTTAAGTTTAATTCTAAGCTTACGAAACCATTTAATGAGATGCAAAAAATAACGGCAAAAAATAGTTGTTCGTTACTCCAAAGTCTAAAGCGCCCTCTATCGGCATTTTTCGAAATTAATCTTTATAATTTATTTTCAAGACAATGCCGGCATAAAGAATAGTTTTAGTGAAAACCGCAAATCAATAGATCAATTTTTGCGTTTTTTTACGTTTATTTGAAATTTTGGACCCTAAACTTTAATGGCGGCTATCTCCTTTGGAAACCGTTTGGGACCCCTGGTTTCCTATTAACTATTACTCGTTTTACTGTGTTCTATCACCCCCTAGCGTATGTACCATGAGTTTAGGGACACCCTGTATATATATATATATATTTAAATTATCTTAATTTTATTACTTTCAAACAAAAAAAAAATAAATAAATAAACTTATCACCGAAATTGAAAAAAAATAATTGACTAAACAGTTTAAAAATGCCGTAAAAGAATCAAAAGTAATATTTATTGTTGCTATTTCTGCTGAAAAATGTATACAAAGACAAAAGGTTGATGTTTGCTTTTCTGTTACAGAATTTTATTTTACAAAAATAATGAACAAAGACTAAGAGGTAAAAAGGAAAATTACATTAAAATAAAATTTTCAATTATCTTTTAAAGTGACATTTATTGACAATGTAACTTTTAAACAACTGCTTATTTCTTAAATAAATAAATAAATCTACAAAAAAGTCTAGCAATAAGTTTTTATTACTTTGATAAATATAATGAAACATCTTCTAAATTGGAAAATTTGAAAATAAGATGTTTAGGAAAATAAATATATATTTAAAGTAAATTTTTTTTTGTAAATACATGAAAAAAATTTATAGAAATTTTAATTTTAGAATTAGTTAAACTACATTTGATTATCTATGAACTCTTTGAAATCGAATTATTTAAAGTAAAATAATGAAAATAACTTAACAAATAGAGAAGATTTAGTCATTCTAAATAAAATTCATAATACAGGAGATGTGTAATTTTGCCTTAATACAGAGTTTGATACAAATTGTTGATGAATCACCTTAAAAAGAAAATTATGCAACAAAACAAGAAACGCATTGCATGGAACCGTCATTTTTTTTTGAGGAAAAATATCAAGACTTTATTTAAATATAAAAAAAAGTTATTTAATAAAAATTAAATTTATCAAATAAAATATTTTATTTAAGTAAAATAAAATAGGATTCAGGCGGAAAATCATGTTTTACTTTTAAAAGTCTATATAATTCATGATATTTCATTTAATGAAACTTTTATGAGGAAATTACGTTGGAAAAATAAATCTCTATTTAAATTAAATTTGTAAGCTGTTTTATAAATACATGAAAAAAAAAAACATTTATAGAATGTTTAATTTTACAATTAGTTCTGCAATCAGTTTACAATTAATTCTCCACGTTACTCGACTAGCCTGAACGAGCCTCTGAAGGGAAGCAAAAGCTGCTGGGATCCGGATACCCTGTGAGGTTCGTTGAGTGGGGCGGCCTAACGAGGTTTGGGACGCAGATGGATGGGCCGAGAAGGGGTGAAATAACGGGATACAGGCGACTGCCAAGGGTCCAGTCGGACTCAGAGTTTTTGCTTTTTCTTCTCCTTCTCTCTCCTGACATTGACCTCCCTACTCGATGGGAGGTCGGACCTCAAAGCGAGGACTAACACATCTCCCTAAGGGAGTAGCGACACTTTGTGGAGGGAGGGGTCCGAGTGGAGAACATAGGAATTAACTTTCCTATTTTTTGTATCTATCTACTAATAGACTTTATTTTTGTGATGTCCAGAGGTTTGAAGGTTGACTAAGGGAGTTCCTCATATCATCTGGGGTGGTGGCTCCCGCCTGTGCGCTTTCTTGGTCCGGGTGCACCTCTAAACATTTTTGCTTTTCCTTCTTCCGCTGTGGGTAGAAGTTGACTCCGCGTTGCACCTTTGAACATCTGGGGTGGGTTGGGTCTCCACTCACCCGTGTGCAACGTGGGGTGTAGGTCCGAGTACACACAGGGATAACTTTCCTAGTTTTTATTCTATCGAAATTAACCCTATATCTTTGTCCAAGGGAAGCGTGCCTTTGACTTGATGGGAGGTCCAAAGCGTTTCCCACTTCTCGACTAGTTATTGACCAGAAGCATCTCATAGAATAAGGGACTGCACCCGTGTGTGCTTGGTCCGTGGTCGAGATACGTGCATTTGATGTCTTATATGTTGTTTTCTTTCATTTCTCGCTGTTGAAGCTCGAAGTTGTTCGTTCGCACCCAGTCTTTGGTGATGCGACGACCCACGTGCGAACGTTCCGTGGGGTTTCAATGATACTAACTTTCCTAGTTTTTCTCTATCTTATACTAACACGCATCCGATGGCTGAAATCGCAGAGATAGCCTTCATAGGGGATCCTCAGTTTCGGCTGGCGGTAAATCAAAAGGTGGTGGAGGATCCCTCACTAGTTGCCGAGCAGGGAGTCTCCTGTGAGTCTCCCCTGATTAGGCTTCGATGATGTGACGGTGAATCTGCCTTCGCTCGACCCAATTCCGACCCCTCTCATCAGTACTGAGTGGGTGCCTTTCTAACAGAGATTGGACTCCACTTCCGAAATTCCGTGAAGCGGTAGACGGTTGAAGTGAGGGCCTTCGGGTTCCCGTGGATGCTCCGACCGTTAGTGGCCTGTGATAGGCAGTATTGGCCACGTACAGGTAACCATGGTTTTACAATTAGTTAAATTTCCTCTTAGTTATCTATGTACTCTTTGAAATAGAATTGTTTAAAGTAAAATAACACACATATTTTGCACAAACAGAGGAGAATTTCGCTTTTTCTAAATAAAATACATAATGTAGAAAATTTTTAATTTTATCTTAATAAAAATAGACAGTTTGATGAAAATTGACGATGAAAAGTATATTGAAAAGAACAAACAAACACGAAACGCATTGTATGAAAATTTATAACTTTAAAGGAAATAATACCAAAGATTTATTTAAAAATCGTGACTTAATGATAATTAAATTCATCAAATTAAATTTTTGACTTTAGCAAAATAAAAGAAAGTATTGCGGATCCAGAAGGAAAATTCAAGTTTTACTTTAAAAAATTAATATAATTCATGATATTCCACATGATAAAACTTTTGTTAGGAACTTATAATCTGCTTTAAATTATTTGTTGTTTATTTCGTTTCTAAAACGATAAATCTTTCTAGATTTCTCCAAGTACAGTTTTATTAAATAAAAACAACTCCTAACTATTGTAAGAAAATTTACTTTTATATTAATCCTTCTCGTTATAATGAGTTTTTAACGAGATACAGAATTTAAATTACAATATATTTAAAAGCAATAAAAAAATGAAACAAGTTTAGAATATAAATGTGATTAATTATAATTAAATCATATTTTGAGCATAATAAGTACAAAAAGAATTAAATCATACTTTGTATTACAATTATAATTAAAACATATTTTGAGTATAATAAATACAAAATTCAAAATAAGTTTATTATTTTGAATATAAATATGATTAATTATAATGAATTAATTGTTGAACGAATTATAATAATTAATACATTTCCTTAGCGTTTACTTTAATATTGATATTTTTTTCGATTGTATCCATTAAATTTATATGTTTTATCCCTGGTAATTCTTTTTCAAGTTCTTTGTGATCATCAACATAAAAAAAGGGGATTCTCGAATAAAAAGTGATGTAGATAAATATGTGGAGGCCGTTATCCTGCCTTTTCATTTCATTCAAATATTCAATAAGCCTGTTTTATTTATAAAAACTCTGATAATCTTGTCAGTGATCTCTCATTATCCCCCCTCCCTTTCTCTTGCGTGGAAATTACTTTTGTAATTCGTGTTTGTTATCTTCCTCTCGTCACTTACCTATTTATATTATTTTTTTAAAAGAAAACTTATTATTGTTTATTTTAAAATTTCTTTATTTTTCTTTCTTTATTTTTATTACTTACATACTTATTTATTTATTTTTATATTATTGTTATTATTATTAAATTAATTTTCTTTATTATTTATTTATTTAATTTTATTTATAATTATTTTCACTTATTTTTTCTATTTACTTTATTTTTACTTTTTTCCACCTTTATCTCCTTTTTTTTCTTTTGTTATTTTGACATCACTTTCATCTTTCGCATTTGCTCTTTCAACTAGTGCCACATGCCGCAAGATTTACAATCTCTTCCCTCTTTCTTTCAGTTCTTTTGCCCTATGATCTTATGGATACGCGTCTGCCTCAACTGATAAACAGGTATACTGTTTTAGCTCGATATGTGTTCTGTATTGTTAGGTAGATTTCGTATGAAATAATTGCAGTTGCTCCTATGCAGTTGCTCCTATGCAGTTACATATTGCAGTTGCTCCTATGCAGTTACCTATTGCAGTTGCTTCTATGTTGGAATTTCTTAAAACTTTTTGCAGATCTACGCCTATCATTAGCCCTAGATCCTAAAACTAACATCAGTAAAAAAGTTTTTATCTATCTAAATATCATTTTTTTAGGGACACGATAACTTCTATAATTGTGCTCATATCTCCTCCAAACTGATATATAAAATCAAGGGGTATAAAATCTCGGTGAAGTTCGTTAATAGGCAAAATCTTGCGAAGGGGGTTGAAATAAGGAGGAATTTTGTGGAAACAGAAAAAACGCCATAATTTTTTTATTAAAATAGATATTTAATCAGTTTAAAGTTCAAAATTCAATAATAACAATAATTACTTCTAAAAAATGGGCCAAAATTTTATGCATGAAAGATTTTTGATAAAATTAAAAATATGATCAAGGGTGAAAAAATAGGATTTTGGGGGGAGAAAAAATCATAGCTTCACCAATTTTCAAGCTATCAAATCCAACTAATTTTTTTTTTTTTTTATAATTGTCCTCAATATTATCTAAAACTTTTGTGCTTACAAGTTTTTGATAGGACCAATTCTTACCGATAAAAAAATAAAAACGAAAACAAAAAGAAGAGGGGGAGAAAAAGAAAATATCTATAACTTCGTCAATTCTTATAATATGAAACATTATTAAATTTATTTTACATCTTCTTAATAATATCTACAACTTTTATATTGACAAGTTTTTTGTATTACCAATTCTTATAGCAAAAATAAACGAAACATAACAGAAGTGAATGAAAAAAAACCTCAAATCCAAAATGCTTATATTCTGACTCATTTTTAAATTCATTTTTGATTTTAAACGCATCCAAATGGCATGTCTTCTTATTTAGGAAATATATAATGTGAAGTATTGATCAGTTTTTTGATAAAGAAAAAATATTTTTCAAGAAGGCTGACAAAATGGGTATTTTGAACAGAACTTTCCGAAGCGATCGTGATTGATAATTTAAGAAGTATTCAAATAACAAATTGCTTATTTTATGACTCATTTTTAAATTCAATTTTGTTCTCAAACGCATCCAATTGACAGGTTCTCTTATTCAGGAACTGCGAAATGTGTCATGTTGGTCAGTTTTTTTTTATAAAGGCTAAAAGTATTAAAAAAAAAAAAAAAAAAAAAAAAAAAAAAAAAAAAAAGGCTGTCAAAGTGGGCATTTTGCACAACATTTCCCAAAGCGATCGTGATTGAAGAAGTATTCGAATAACAAATTGCTTATTTTATGACTCATTTTTAAATTCAACTTTGCTTTTAACTCATTCAATTCCAAACGCTCTTAAACGCAATTTTTTTCTTATTTAGGAAATATATAATGTGCCATGTTAATCGATTTTTTAATAAACTCAGAATATATTTCAAAATATGCTGTCAAAATGGACATTTGAGCTGAATTTCGCTTAAGATGATTCTGAAAAAAACAATTTTTACAGAAAAATACATTTTTTTTTTCAAAAGCGGTCAAATAAAGTTGTTAAACTGGATTTATTTCTAATCATATTTTATTTTTTGTTGTTGAAATGAGCACTCACGAAATCTACCTCAGCGTATAGACCAAGCCGACAGGGATTTTTTTTAATATATTATTATTTTATTTATTTATTTATTTTGGTCAAAACGTGTCCTACACTGTTTTTGTTTTTGTTTTTTATGGTAAATTTAACAAAGTGTATTATTTCATTTTCCATAGATGAGTTATTCAATATGATGTGAAAGAAAGCCATTTTCATGGCGAATACACTTAATTTTATTTAATTCATTATCTAAAAATGTGTTTGTGGATGTTTTTAAATTCTCCACAGGCAGAAATTTTTCCAAAAAAAATCCATTTTTCTTAAGATAATTTAAGATTATTTTAAAGGTTACTACAATTTCATAGTTTATTTTTGATTGATATGTGTTCGCTTGACAAAAATATAGCTGCCCACCTCCCGCTAATCCTTCATAATATGTAAATTAATTTAAACCAATTAACCACTTTAAAACCTGATAATTTATTTAATGAACCTTTTACTTATATAGTTTAAAGATTTTAAGTAGAATTTATTCAATTGAATTTCTTTAAAAAGTTTTTGGTTCAACCGTATTAAAGCTGGGTCAAAATAAACACATTTGTAAACGGAAGATTAGTAGCAGCTTAGCATGTACTAAAAAAATCACGCTTATACTATTATATTAGAATCAAGATTTATTTTGTAAAAACAATTTTATTTCGAATAAATGTTAACTATTATTATAAACATCAGGGTTGTTGAAGCTGTACAACAAAAAGTAGAAAAAAAATTTCTGTGTAATTTATTAAAATATATTTATTATAATTTAATGTATGAATAATAATGTATTATAATTTATTAATTAAAATATACTAGCAATTATTCCTTTAAAAGAAGTTTCATTATCACTATTACTATTTTTTAAAATCTTATTGCCTGCCCCACGCGTTCTAAGAAATATAAAGACACGGATCGATGAGAGGGTGGTTGCGGTTATGGACTTTATGCTAATCTCGGGCGAATGACAAGGCTCTACAGACCTCTAGAATTTTTCTCAAATAAATGTAATGCAAATATCTATATACTGTTACCTAATATCTGAAAGTTAAAATATTGTATTAGATCAGCTTTTAAAATTTTCATTTTAAATGAACAGATATCATGTCACTCAAAGGCATGCTTAAGTGGGGTAAGTCAGGAATTTTGGATTTTAATATATCTGTGAATTTTGCAAATATCAAGGTGATTTTTAAAAATTATTATTCAGGAATAGATAAGGAAAAAATTCTAATTTGGAAATTTATTTTAAGGGTACTCTATAAAAATTTATCTTTTGTGTTTTTTCAAATAAACCCCTCACCCTCCCCCCACCCACACATCGAGTTAAAATTTATCTCATCAAATTTTGCACGCTTTTTTCTATTAAATTTTACAGTTGGAGATACTTGTCTTGGGGTAATATTTTAAAAGATAGCTTACTGTTTCAATATTTATGAATCATCCTGTAATTCCATCTCCTATTTCCCATATTAGATGTCTGGTAGAACTGTGTCTGATAACCTACATTTTTAATTAATGCTTAGATCTTTTCAGAAAGAGTAAAATTGTATTTCACAAGCATACCACATTCCTGATTTACATAAATAATTATGTTGTTTATCGGAGCATTTATTTTAAGTACTGAACGGTATCTTTTTATTGAGATTAAAATAAATGAACTTCGTATCTTCTAATATATACCACAGAGACTAGCGTAATTAGGTTTTTCTTAGACTTCTTGATTTCAGTTAATCTTTATATTTTTAAATAAAAGTTTTTCAGAGCGGCTTGGGAAAAGAAGTTTGGGAATGATAAGTAAATCTATCATGGTTAGGTGAAGTGAATTATTTCAAATTTAAGTTTTTATTTATTTACCCATGCACTAAGCATTTTAAAGTCATTGTTAAAAATATATATTTTCCACAGCGAATTTTATTAGATATTCAATTAACTTTATTTTGTAACAGGACTTTTTAAATATTTTTTTTAAATAAAGAGATAAAATACCATTGTTTTCAATGATTTTTTTTATCTTTCTTACAAGCAGGCTATTTGTAAACATTACGAACAATATAAGAAGTGTACTAATACAAATCAATAAAAGCATGGTAAGATAAAAGCAAATGCATATATAAACAAAGCGTCAAAACTCAGCTAAAACATTAAGTTTATTGTCATTCAATCAGGACTTACATTTTCGTTTCAAACTTTTAAAAAATGAAAATAATATAACGATGTTTAATGCAGATACGTAAATTTCTGAAATGTGGTAACATCAAGAAAATCTAAAAGTGCACAGTGACTTCAAAAAGTTGGAAGAAAAAATATATTTAGAACATACTGTTTTATTGCTTTTCAAAATATTCGCCTTTAACATTTGATTTTTCCCCACAAACAGTTTTCCCACTCTGAAGCTGATACCGCAAAAACATTGTTTTTGAAAGCTTTAACAGTTTCTTGAGGTGATGAAAATCTTTGCCCGTCAATTTTTTGTTTGACATAAAGGAACAAGAAAAAGTTTTTAGGTGACAAATCAAGAGAACATTGTCAATGAAAAATTGATTCGATATTTTATCCTTCAAATAATCAATTGTTTCACGTGTTGTGTGGGAACTGGCGTTGTCGTGATAAAGAATGATGTGGCGTGTTCTGTTGTTTTTCTGATTTTGTTGATGAATTTTTCCAAACGAATTTTTGTATATAATTTAGCGTTAATAGTTTTTCGATCCTCTAAAGGAATGGTTGCGATATGTCCTGTAAGGCCGTACAAACAAGCAATCATTTTCTTGGAAGTGCTTCGTGATAGAAAAAATTTAGAAAGATTCACTTCATCTGTAAATAACCAAACAGTGGATTGTGGTTTGGATTGTGGTTTAGTTTCCGGTGCATTCGAATATATCCAAGTTTGGTCACCTGTAGCGAAGTTTTGTACGGATTTTGAAGTTCCAAATTTCAATTGATTTTAGAATTTCCTTGCACCAACTTGCACGAGCCTCTTTTTGAGTTTCTACCAAATTGTCAAGATTATCATCAAGATTAACAAAAAATCTAAAACAAAGGCATTTTTTTACTACCATCAAAATTTATATACAAAGTGCCCGCTAAAGGCAATTGTCATTCCAATAATTTCTGAACGGTATGAGCTATTTTCGTAAAAGTGGGATGTAGGTATAATAAAATTGCCATGCGCTAATCAATGAAATCGTCTACGGCTCCACATGGTGAAAAAGTGGGAAGTTATCATTCCTATCTTGAAATCGGAAAGAGATAGGAGAAAAAGGTATTTACAAAGTTGTAGAACATCATCGATTTAGTACGAAAGAACTTCTTTTGAACATTAATGTATTGAATAGAACGATAGCGCACATTTGTTTTTTCGGGATTTCCTTGTAGAATGAATGCGAAGAATACGACGGTTAAAGCGCGCATTTTTCTTCTTTTGTTTAGATTTCCAACACCATGACGTGACAAAACCATCTAAAAAAGAAAAAAAATAGTTATAACAATGAACATTTATTTGAGATGTTCAAACTTCTGATGGTCAGCTACAATGCACATTTGGATGCAAATTAATTTCGTGAAGTCATAGTATAGAAAATCCCGAAAAAACAAATGTGCGTCTACCGTTCTATTCTTCAGATTAATGTTCGAAAGAAGTCCTTTCGTACTAAATCAATGATGTTCTACAACTACCTTTTCTCCTACCTCTTTCCGTTTTCAAGTTAGAAATGGTAACTTCCCAATATTTCACCATGTTGTGCCATAGATGATTTCATTGACTAGCGCAAGGTGATTTTACTATACATACATCCCACTTTTTCGAAAATAGCTCATGCCGTTCAGAAATTATTGGGATGACAACTGGCTTTAGCGGGCACTTTGTATATACATTTTGATGGTAGTAAAAAAATGCTTTTGTTTTAGATTTTTTGTTAGTCTAGATGACTTTGTAAGGAAATAACGTGTTCAGATTCCTACAATTCAGGTTCAAGTTCTATATATAACAAATATTGATTATTACAATATTTGAATAATAAAAATCTTGTTTTAAACAAACTTTGATTCGGTATAAATAGATTCAGTGTCTGTTAAACATCAAAGAAATTTTTTATAAGGATCATAATGTATTGTACTGTGGCTTCCGGTAATAACCAGGTAAGGCACATTTTTGTAAAAATTAAAATAATTTGGGAAAATGTAGATTTAAAAGAGTACTTTCATCTGCCGTAGTACTGAAAAATAAAAATCGAATACTTCCAGTCATAGAGCGGCGATAAATTTTCATTTAAAAATTAAAAAACAGTAATAATCGGGTAAGTTCATAAATTAACAGTAATAACTAGATACGATTTCTATTAATTCCGTCGTTTCGTCGTTAAAAATTGAAAAAAACAGTAATAATCGGATAAGTGCATAAATTAACGGTAATAACCAGATAAGATTTCTATTTATTTCGTCGTTTCGTCGTTCTTTAAACGTCTATAATTCTAAAAATAACATAAAAATATAATAACATAAAAAATCAGAAATTTACAATGTATTTAATTGTTGTGAAATTAATGTTTAAAATGTAAATAAATATTTGATTTTATTTGCTTTTATTAAAAACAAATGTAAAACGGTAATAACCAGATAATAATTACATTTTTAATTGGTTCTGAATTAATAAAAACCATTTATATATAACTATTTTGGCAAAAAAAAAGAGGTTCTTATATCCCAATTGGATGTAGTGAAAATTATTAAGTTCTGATCTATTTTATAAAAGTAATGATAAAAAGATATTTTTGAAAACTTTAAACGTTAATTACTCAAAATATTAAAAATGTGCCTTACCTGGTTATTACCGGAAGCCACAGATATAAAGTTATAACTTATATTAGTAAAAAAAAAAAAAAAATTATAAGTTTGTTTGTGCAGGTTTTCACGCCATTCTGTATAATGTCAACACTACGAAATTGGATAAAAAATGCAACCAGGGTTTTCTGGAAATCCTTTAAAAATTAGTTTGAAAATTCAGATTTCTATCAAATTAAATTTTTATTTGATTTTTTTCCTTTTGAATTTTCTTTTACCATTTGAAAGTTTTAGTTTAGTTTTTACGTTAGAACTTAGTTTTTAACTATCGCATAATTTTAGCTTTTGTAGCATACAACAGTATGAAAATTGTACTTACAGGTGAATTTCGTTTCAAAACTCAAATAATATACGAGTATTTTTGAGAAATAATTATTTTAAAAAATACTAAAAAGTTCTTAAATATATTTAATTTTTCTTTTAATTTGAATAAATCTCAAACTATGTACGATAAATTGTTTTTACATTTTCATTTTTTTCACAATGCTAAAACACTAGCAATTACACACATGCCTAAAGTTTGAGCAAATAAAAAATGCAAAACCATACATGTGCGATTTCAGTTCATTTTTCTAATTAAAATAAACTTCCCTCGTTACGAAATTACATTAGATATTACTTGATTATATAAAAAACCTATATTAAGCACTAATAAAGTGTGACTCAAAATAAAAAAATTAAATGCACTAAATCATTCCAAATAAGATGGATTTCATGGCAAATCGCATAAGGGGTAAAAAGGAAACCAGGTTTTGTATGGCAACAAAAAAATATAGTTGTGTTGGCGACCAACGGCATCACTAGAAGCACTGAAAGATGCCATCAAAATATGTCTGCCATAACGCAAGAAATGCTACTAAATGCTGTGAATGGTGTAGTGCCTAGTCACACAGCTGCACTTATGAATGATGGCCAACACATTGAACATCTACTGTATTACTAATTACTTCTAATTAAGCTAACTCTTAAGTTGTCAAAAATTTTTCATTTGTAAATCATCTTTTACTACAATAAAACACTATAGCGCCATTTGTTGGTAGTCAACAAAACTATTTTTTTTTCATTGTTACACAAAATCCGGTTTCGTCTCCATCCATTTGGTTCAAACCCTGTCTTTGAATCTTGATTCGTTTTTGAATTATTCATTTATAAATTTCGTCCTGACTTTTGGATCATCCGGTATATATACAGGGTGTCCCTAAACAAATGGTATATACGCTAGAGGGTGATAGAGCACATCAAGACGATTAATAGTAAATAGGAAACCAAGGGTCCCAAACGTTTTCTAAAGGAGATAGCCGCCATTAAAGTTTGGGGTCCAAAATTTCAAATACACATAAAAAACGGAAAAATTGGTCGATTGATTTACAGTTTTCACTAAAATTTTTCTTTATGTTGGTAATTTCATGAAAATAAATTATAAAGATAAATTTCGAAAAATGCCGATAGAGGGCGCTTTAGACTTTGAAGTAATGAAAAACTATTTTTTGCCGTGATTTTTTGCATCTCATTAAATGGTTTCGTAAGCTTAGATATAAACTTAAATTTTGAGCTCAAATTTTGAATAGTTGGCAGGGGTTACGTAGCACAAACTTAACTGTGTTCAGAGGGTTTAAATTTCAAAAGATTATAAAAAACGGAAAAATTCGTCGATTGACTTGCGGTTTTCACTAGAACTATTCTTTATGTCGGTATTTTATTGAAAAGGAATTATAAAAATAAATTTCAAAAAATGCCGATAGAGGGCGCTTTAGACTTTGGATTAACGAAATAATCCAGCCTAATACTATTTTTTGCCGTTATTTTTTGCATCTCATTAAATGGTTTCGTAGGCTTAGATTTAAACTTAAATTTTGAGCACAAAATCTTAATAGTTGGCAGTGGTTCAGTAGCACAAACTGAACTGCGTTCAGAGGGTTTAAATTTCAAACGAAACGGAAAACTATAAAAAATGGAAAAAATAGTCTATTCGTTTGCGGTTTTTGCTAAAAATACTCTTTAAATCAGTAATTTTTTTTTTTTTTTTTTTTTTTTTTTTGAAAATAAATTTTAAAGATAAATTTCACAAAATGCCGATAGAGGGCGTCTTAGACATTGGAGTAGCGTACAACTATTTTTAACCGTTATTTCTTTAAAATCTCATTAAATGCTTTCAAATGCTTAGATTTAAATTTTGAGATCAAATTCTGAGTCGTTGCGAGGGTTTAAGTAGCGCAAAAGTGAACTTTGTTCGAGGGAGGGGGTTAAATTTCATACCCTGAACACACTTCAGTTTGCGCATCTTAACTCCTTCCAACGATTCAGAATTTGAGTTCAAAATTTAAGTTTAAATCTAAGATTTCGAAAACATTTAACAAGTTTTGGAAAGCATTTAATTCGATTAAAAAAAACGGTTAAAATTTGTTGTTGATTACTCTGAAGTTTAAGGCGACCTCTAACGGAATTTTTTGAAATTCAATTTTAAAATTCATTTTCAAGAAGATACTGACTTAAAGAATAGTTTTATTTTAAACCGCAAACGAATCGACCAATTTTTCCGTTTTTTATTATCATTTGAAATTTGAACCCTCAGAACACAGTTCAGTTTGTGCTATTTAACTGCTTCCTACTATTCAGATTTTGAGCTCAAAATTTAAGTTTATATCTAAGCTTACGAAACCATTTAATGAGATGCAAAAAATCACGGCAAAAAATAGTTTTTCATTACTTCAAAGTCTAAAGCGCCCTCTATCGGCATTTTTCGAAATTTATCTTTATAATTTATTTTCAAGAAATTACCAACATAAAGAAAAATTTTAGTGAAAACTGTAAATCAATCGACCAATTTTTCCGTTTTTTATGTGTATTTGAAATTTTGGACCCCAAACTTTAATGGCGGCTATCTCCTTTGGAAAACGTTTGGGAACCTTGGTTTCCTATTTACTATTACTCGTCTTGATGTGTTCTATCACACAATAGCGTATATACCATTTGTTTAGGGACACCCTGTATACAGAGCCTGATTACTAACGGGGCACTCTCTCCCCAGTAAAATTACATAGAAATTTTCGCCTTGTTTAAACGCACTTTTCGGTCAAAATTGCTATCATGAATAAGGAAAAAAATTCTATTTATTTTTTCTGGTGGGAGAGTGCCCCGTTGATAATCAGGCCCTGCCTGTATATATATGTATATATATATATATATATATACAGCTCATATTCAAAATATTAGAATAATTACCTTTTTTTTAGAAATTGAAAATATCGTTTGGTAATTTAATGTCTTTTAATGAAAATATGCAAACGATATTTTTATTAAGAACTTATTGTTGATTAAACTTACTTGTTATCTTAAATTTAATATCATTTTTGAAAAGATTAATTGCAAAAAAAATTATTTTGAAAAGTCAAAATATTAGAATATTTATTCAAGTGGTTCAAAATATTAGAATATTTCACATTAATTCTCCTTTAATTATTACCAATTCTTAACTGGTGGCATCATTGATTAAATTCAGACTATTTTATTTAAAATCAGTATTCTTTTTTGCAGTTTGTTTCTTTTTCGTCTTAAAATGGACCGTGTGAGTGATATTCCTGAATCTACTAAACTTCGTATGGTTGATTTGTATCGGCACGGTAAAAATCAATGTTTTATAGCGAATTATTTACATTGTTCGCAATCGAGCGTTAGTAAACTACTAACACAATATTCAAAAATTGGAAAATTTCAAAATAATCGCCGAAATGGTGGCCGAAAACCAAAAACATCTGCTAGAGATGATAGGAAACTGAAGCGTATAGTTAAGAAAAACCGTTTTAAAAGTGTGCGATTCTTGCACCGATAATGGAAAGAAGAAGGAGTTGAAGTTTCTACATCGACAACATTAAGACGTCTCCATAAATTTAAATTTGAATCTCGTGTACCGAAAACAAAACCTCTCATGACTGCAAGACAAAAGCGTATAAGATTGAATTGGTGTAAATCAAGACGTTTATGGAGCAATGAAGATTGGAAAAATATATTATTTAGTGATGAAAGTATGTTTTGTGTTTCATATGGTAATCAAGGTATTCGAGTTTGGAGAATGAAGCAAGAAGCATTTGATAAAGAATGCCTTAAACGTTCCGTAAAATTTGCTGCTAGTGTCATGGTTTGGGGTTGTATGAGTGCAGAAGGACCTGGAAAGTTGTGTATCGTCTACGAAAAGGTTAACTCTCTGATATATCAAGAAATTTTAGAATATTACATGATTCCATCATCAGAAGATTTATTTGAAGTTGATTTCATCTTTCAACAAGATTTAGCGTCCCCGCATACCTCGGTGTCAACTAAGAATTGGTTCCGCCAACGCAACATTAAGGTACTTCCTTGGCCACCAAATTCACCAGATCTTAATCCCATCGAAAACGTATGGTGTATAATGAAGAAAAAACTTAAAGAAAATCCTCCTTCAAGTAAAACTGAGTTAGTGGCACGTATAAAGTCTATTTGGGCTAATATTGATAGAAATGTTTGTAAACACCTTGTATATAGTATGCAAGATCGATTGTACGCTGTTATGAAAGCTAAAGGGGATGCTACAAAATATTAACTACCATTTACTTCATATTCATAAGGTAATATTGTTGCGTAAAATAAAATATTCTAATATTTTGAACCAATCTAAATTTTATTCTAATATTCTGGTGTGTTTAAGGAATCTGTATACCTAATTTATTGTGCTGTATTTTATATTTTATAAATGTTAAAATCTTATCTAAACATTCCAGATTTAATTTATAAGAAATTTAATTGCATTTACTTAGTATAAAAAATAAATAAATGACAAATAATTTTTTCTTATTACTTTTTCTCAATTATTCTAATATTTTGAATATGAGCTGTATATATATATATATATATATATATATATATATATATATATATATATACAGGGTGATTCTAAATTTTTTTTTTTACAATAAAAGAGGGGTATTAGTACACATGAAGACAAACGATATTAAATAGGAACAAAGGGTCCAAAACGTTTTCCAAAGGAGAAAACCACCATTAAAGTTTCGGGACCAAAATTTAAAATAAACATAAAAAACGGAAAAATCGGTCAATTGATTTGCGGTTTTCACGAAAATTATTCTATGTCAGCATTTTCTTGAAATTAAATTATAAAGATAAATTTAAAAAAATGCCAGTTGAGGGCGCTTTAGACTTTGGAGTAACGAACAGCTATTTTTTGCCGGTATTTTTTCATCACATTAAACGTTTTCGTAAGCTTAGACTCAAACTTAAATTTTGAGCTCAAAATCTGAATAGTTTGGAGTGGTTAAGTAACACAAACTGAGCTGTGTTCAGAGGGTTCAAATTTCAAATGATTATAAAAAACGAAAACTAATGGTCGATTGATTTCTGTTTTTCACAAAAGCTATTCTTTATTTAGGTATTTTCGTGAAAATAAATTATAAAGATAAATTTCAAAAAATGCCAATAGAGGGTGCTTTAGACTTTGGAGTAACGAATAACTCTTTTTTGGCGTTATTTTTTGCATCTTATTAAATGTTTTCATAAGCTTAAACTTGAACTTAAATTTTGAGCTCAAAATCTGAATAGCTAGGAGTGGTTAAGTAGACAAACTTAGCTGTGTTCAGAGGGTTCAAATTTCAAATGATTGTAAAAAACAGAAAAATTGGTCGATTCGTTTGCGGTTTTCTCTAAAACTAATTTTTAAATCAGCAATTTCTTGAAAATAAATTTTAAAGATAAATTTCACAAAACCGACAGAGGGCGCCTTAGCCCTCCTAGTATAGTATAGCCCTAGTATAGCCCTAATAGTACAACTATTTTTAACTGTTATTTTTTTAATCTCAATAAATGCTTTCAAATGCATAGACATAAATTTTGGGCTCAAATTCTGAATCTTTGGGAGTGTTTAAGTAGCGAAAATTTGAATTGTGTTCGAGGAGGAAGGAGGGTTAAATTTCAACTCCTGAACACACTTCAGTTTGCGCTTCTTAACCCCTCATAACGATTCAGAATTTGAGCTCAAAATTTAAGTTTAAATCTCAGCTTCCGAAAACATTTAAAAACCTTTTGCAAGCATTTAATTAGAACAAAAAAAAAATGGTTAAAATAAATTGTTGATTACTCTAAGGCGCCCTCTGAAGGAATTTTTTGAAATTTGTCTTTAAAATTTATTTTCAAGAAGATACTGACTTAAAGAATAGTTTTATTTTAATCCGCAAACGAATAGACAAATTTTTCCATTTTCTATAATTATTTTAAATTTTAATCTCTCCCTCACCCTTAAATACAGTTCAGTTTGTGCTACTTAACCACTCTCTACTATTCAGCTTTTGAGCTCAAAATTTAAATTTATGTCTAAGCTTCCGAAATCATTTAATGAGATGCAAAAAATAAC
The DNA here is from genome assembly GCA_964019185.1 of Maratus speculifer. Taxonomy (NCBI): domain Eukaryota; kingdom Metazoa; phylum Arthropoda; class Arachnida; order Araneae; family Salticidae; genus Maratus; species Maratus speculifer. Next base: position 168,188,970 of record OZ025290.1, read on the forward strand.
GGCAAAAAATAGTTGTTCGTTACTCCAAAGTCTAAAACGCCCTCTATCGACATTTTTTGAAATTTATCTTTATAATTTATTTTAAAAAAAAATACCAACATAAAGAATAGTTTTAGTGAAAACCACAAATGAAAGAACCAATTTTTACGTTTTTTAAAATCATTTGAAATTTGAACCCTCTGAACACAGTTCAATTTGTGCTATTTAACTACTCCTTGCTTTCAGATTTTGAGCTCAAAATTTAAGTTTGATTTTATGCTTACAAAAACATTTAATGAGATGCAAAAAATACCGGAAAAAATAGTTGTTCGTTATTTCAAAGTCTAAAGTTCCCTTTATCGGCATTTTTTGATTTTTTCTCTTTATAATTTAATTTTAAGAAAATGCCGGCATAAAGAATAATTTTAGTGAAAATCGCAAATCAATCGACCGATTTTTCCGTTTTTTATGTTTATTTGAAATTTTGGTCCCTAAACTTTAATGGCGGCTATCTCCTTCGGTAAACGTTTTGGACCCTTGGTCTCCTATTTAATATTGTTTGTCTCGATGTGTACTATCACCCCTCTTTTATTGAAAAAAAAATAGAATCACCCTGTATATATATATAATGATTCCGATACATGACATACAGATATTGCTTCAATTATAGAATGAATTATCTCTTAAATAATCATATGCAGTACAGAGCCGTGGATAGGATGTCTAATCAAAATAATAAAGGCTCCTTCTACTCTTATTGAAATTAAACATGATTAGATACTACATCATCAGTTAAGAATCCTCTCTTAAACGTAAAGGTTAGATCTATGAATTAGATATTAGTAAAGCCCGGATATTACAAAAGCTAAGTGTACCTTTTTCGAGGGCAATGTATAGTGCTTCTATAATATTGAATTCACGTCAGAATTATGAAATTGTTTATCGAAGGGGGTCCAGAACACATTTTAAAATATTTTTTATTTATTTATTTAGTCAAAGTTTTGAATTTTTTTGTAATGGTAAAACATATTATTTGTAAACAAAATAATATGATGACACTTTTCATGTGTACATTTTTAAATTTAAAATTTATTAAAAACCTGGGATAGTTTAAAATCGATATAACTCTAAATATTATTTGTAGAATTTTAATAATCGGAAATATTTAAATTTTAATTTTGACTAAGCATTCTTCAAATATTAATTTAAATAAAAAATTTTAAAATTTAAAGTAATCTAAAAAATGGTCTAACTAAAAAAATCGTATTTTTAAAAGTAAAAAATTTTTTTCAAATTGCTCAATTGAAATGGAAGTAAAACATTGGAAAAGCATGTTTCCATGCTTGAACCATTTATCTTTAAGAGTTCTTAACTTTTGTAACGACTTAAATACAAGAAATAATTAAACAAAATCAGGAAAAAAATGCACATGAAAAAAAAAAAAAAAAAAATCGCAAAATGTCATTTACAAGGCAACTATAATTTTAAAGTTGGATTTTGTAAACAATTCCAAAAAAAATTATATTTCCTATTTAAATTAAAATAGAAACATTATTTAAACGTTAATTTAAGAAAAGGAAAACAGATAAATTTTTAATGCAATATTTTTTTATTGTAAAATTCTAAAAAGTTTGTGTCTTGGACCCTCTTTAAAAGTAAAAAAAATCCAATTTTATTGATGTCAAATTTGTAAAATTAAACTTTTATTTCAATAATTTGGTACAAGTTCGCTACAGCCTTTCAAGGGTTTTTAAAGGGCATAGCGGATATAAAATATATACAAAAGCAATTCTCAAAGAAGAAACTTATGACGATTTCCATAAAATTCAAAATTTTGCTCATTTACTTTTTATATTAAATGTAAAAAAATGTAGAAAAATTACGATTCAGAAAATTTATATTTGGCATGGAATAAATCTCAAAATTGCAGTGATACTATTAGAATGTCTAGTAATGCTTTTAAGGGTAAAAATTAAACAAACGTTAATTTGTATTAGTTTGTCAATACATTAAAACATATTTTTGCAACAAAATTTGGAGCTTGTGTTTTGATCATATGAAAGAAATATTAGAATATTAGATTGTTAATGAATACTTTAATTTGCAGTGAAAAATTCATTTAAGTCAAAGACAATAACAAGTACTTCTCTGTAATTGCTTTTCCTTTCGGTAACATTCAGATAAAGTTAAATAAAATAAATAAATAAAAAACAATAAAATGTTGTCATTCTTATGCTTTACAAAAGCTTTCTTTGTGAAATATATATTTTTAAGACCATGTAAATCATTCTGTTATTTGTTAAACTAAATATTTAAAATGGTTATTTAGAAAAGCAGTTTTTAACATACATGAAGTCACTTTTGGGAGAAGAAATTTAAATGGAAGAGAGATAGCAAATTCGATTATGCCTATCTTTTTTTTTTTTTTTTTTTTTTTTTACTTTTTATACCAAAAAAATGCAAATATGTTTTATAAATTTTAGCAAAAGTAGATAATGAGACTTTTGAGATAATTTATTTTAAGCACAAATCTGCCAAAATACAAAAGATCGTTTCCGTGAAAGTTGAATAGAACACAATAAGGATTATTTAGTTAAGAAATCTACCCACTTTGACCAAAAATGTTTGCTGTAATTTTTACTATTCTCAATTATATAAACGGAAAATAATCGCCGCTTTTGCCTTACTATTTTTCCATAATGGCATAAAAGCGTGAAAAAGATATTTTGGAGATAAGAAAACTGAAAATTCATAAAATTCAAAGTCAGTACGTTTTGATCGCAAAATTTTTTTATAAAAAGTCAACGTTATGTTTGAAATATATGCCTTTAAATTTCCATTTATTTAGAAGTAAAATTCTATTTCTGGGGGGGGGGGAATCTATCATAAAATATATTAAGGAGAAGAATTGTATAATAAATATTTTCTGTAACGCATAATCGTGATTGTCAAATTACATTTAAGTATTTTATCTAACTTGAAAGTTTTCCATTTCAAAGTATGTATGAATAGAACCAATTAATCTTGTGCCATGCGATTTGAAATATGCCACGTGAAATATTTCTATTTCAGAAAATCTAAATGCATTGATTCGTTTCAAATGAATACATATATATATATATACATACATATATATATATATATATATATATATATATATATATATATATATATATATATATATATATATATATATATATATTCCTGCTTTTTAAAAATAATCACTAAATTTTAAAACTAGGAGTTTATTAAAATAATGCATATCAATATGTCAAACTATTACCCTGATTTATTATACATGAAACTACCAGGCATTTAGAGCTTTTATATTCACTTATAGAAGAATTTTTATGTCAATAAACTAGAAAACTACACTTTAATTATGAATACAATTTCCTCTTACCCTAGTTCATAATATATTATATCAGCATGTAGTTCTGACACAATTAACACTTACAGCTAATAAACGTCATTCACCACGGAGTTAAAGATTTTTCATCATAATACTTTTGGAATTTGCAAAATAAATGACATTCGTTTGAAGTTCATATAATCATTAATAAATCCTTTAACGAAGTGTCATGTAAACTATATATCGATATAATTTCTAAATATTAACCCGGTTATTGATATTTAAAACATCATTAACACTTTAATGATACATATTTAGGACTCTATACTGCAATATTCATTATTCCGGTGAAAGTTATTTCAGATGTACAGATTATTAAGAAAATAAACAAATAAAAATAAAAAAGTGTTTTACGATTTCCATATTGTGCATGCACTAATAATTGAAATTTTAAATAAGGAAAGATACTTTTGAATTTAATAAAATCATTTATCGTAAGGAATTGAAAACGAATATTCTAAAGCCGACAGGAAGGAGATCATTTTTTTCCATAGTTATTGAATTAAAACTACTAAGTGAATTTTTTTTAACATTAGAAAAAGTGAAATATTTCTGAAATTTAAAGGAAATAAATGTACAAAAGCAAAGGATTTATTTTTATATTAAAGAAGTTGCTATTTTAATTTAGAAGATGTCATTATATGTTGCCTGCTTTTTATGATTCTTAAAAATTCCGTATATACGGATATCTTTATAAGAACTGTATAAGTGACACTATAAATGAAACATATTAGAAATATATGCGAACTTTTCTATAAGAATTACTTTAATTAATCGAAATATTCAATTATGATGAGTACTTGTTTTATGAAGGTTTTCATTAATTCCTTTTTTTGAATTATGTACCAAATATTTCATGAAAATGCTAACATATACTAAATTGTTGCCTTTTCTTTAATTCCATCACATATCCTTTGCGACATACATATTTCTTGCTCAATTTAAAGAACTTATTTGAAAGAAACGCAGGCTTGAAATAAATCATTTTATTTTAATTATGACAATTAAATGCATTAATCCTTATTTAGCTTTCAAATTACAATCTTTAAAAAAATTAAATTGTGTGTGCTTTAAATTGTTTTTGTGTATTTTTGTGCATAATTTTACACATTGTTTATATTTTAACAGTCATTACTTTCACTTTTACAGATTTTAATTATAACTTGATTTTCTAACAATGATCTGTGGACTGTTTTAATAAATTTTATTTATATATATCATTATTGTTTACACTTACATTGTTTTTATCTGTGACTTGCTACTAACTTTTATACTTTAACTTTTTCTTCTTATTTTGACTTTGGCTTGCCGCAGCATGTCCCAAAAGAGACTTTGTGCCATAAACCCTCAATCAACCAATCAACCAACCAACTTTAAAAAGTTGAAAAAAAATTGTCGAAGTCTGCAAACTTAAAAAATGTGTTGCCAAATCAGTAACTCCATGTAAAACAGCTAAATCCAGTATCTCGACTACATAAATTAAATTTCAGTCAAAATGTTGTCAAAAATACATCATTATTTTAGAAAACCTTTTCTCTTTTATAATTCAAATGTACGTTTGCTTTATAATTCGTAATCTTTTTCTATAGAAAAATAATAACCGTTTTTAAAATTAGGATTAAGTTCTTATTTTTATATTTATACTAGTCGAGGCTACCCTCGCTTCACCCGAACAAAGTCATTTTTTTCATACTGTAATCTCTACTTCTCCATTTTGTACACTAATGTTTTATCCATGAGCTTAACTCACTGTAACTCTAGTTTGCTCCATTCATAATATTATTTCTTTCACAGTTTCTCTATGTTTGCATACTGAATTTCTCATTCGATTCTCTTCTCCAATTTCTTCGTATTGTTCAGTTGTTAAGTTTGCCACGAATCTACTTAATAAGTTACGATATGAAGCTGACTAACTTCTCATCTATTTTATTTGGTCGCTTTTCTTTCTTTTCACTTCTTTTCAATTCGTCACTCACACGATCCCCTTCTCTTACATATTTTAACACTCTGTTAAATTGTATATAGATTAACATGCTGAAATTCCATTTAATACACTGTTCTTTATCTTATGCAGTTCACTATTATTTAATACGTTTAAAACTTTTCTTGAGCATATTAGAACATTATAGTTTGTTCTAGAATATTATCCAACATTCTCGAAACTCCTGGAGAATTCTACAATATTCTGGGGGATTGTACTATTGTTCATACATTCTCCAACATTCTCCAACCTTTTCAAATATTCTAGAATATTCTGGAACATTTTGCCGTTGATTATTTACGATTGTGATGTGATGGGATGATATATATTATTAAATATAAAGCATAAAATTTAAGTTACTTAAAAATTGCAACCATTTTATTTTTTATAATACAATTTTAGTAATTTATTCACTGAATATCTGCATATTAATTAATGGTATCTTTATACAGTGACATTTAAAATATTGGTTAATAGTAGTTAGGACATTAACTGATATCTTTATTCTACCTGGGTAAAAAAATGGAAAAATATTCTTTATATCCTCTGGTGCTCCAAGCGCTATTTTATATTCATCCCCTCTGCAATATTAGAATATTTTGTACAGTACATATCTTTTCTCCATTACTTTGACGAAATTATTATTGTATCAGAGCTCATATCAAGTGAGTAATATGGATGTTCCATCGACAGAAATTCATTACAGAAATTCATTCGCAGTCTTCGCGTTATTGTACCGCATATTTTTATGGATAATGGTAGTTTCTAATGAGTTTCGTCAACTTTTACGGCTTGTCCTTATGTGATTACAATATTGTAGCATAACATATTTGATATGATCTAATTCAAAACTTTTTACATGCGGGGAAATAATAAATATGATTACATTAATACAAGTATGAGCCATATAAATTGATTATATAAAATTAACTAAGCAATATCAGCACAGATAAAAATACACAAAATAATAAAAATATATTATATAAATAGTACAAAACATTTCTTATTATTGCAATGTTTTTGTTGAACATGCAATAAGAACGAATTTTTTTTTCTTTTTTCCTTTTAATAGCAAAAATATTCCATATCAATTGTGCATCTTTTTAATGCTTTAACGTTTAATAATTTCAAAGCAGCATTATAGAATATAATTGCAAAAATCTAAATTTACATGGAAATTTCAATTATACTTTATCTGTTGTGTGTTACAACTACAATAATAATTTTCCTCTTTTATTTTATTATATTTTTTTAATTGACATTTATTTAGAGACAATGAATAAGTTGTTTTATATATTGAGAACTAAGTAATTAAAAAAAACTTTTCTGAAAGTTTAAATCTTTAGTAAATCTTTGAATCTTCAAAGAAGATTAACAGCTTTACCAACTGGGTCAATACAATAAATGCTAGTATGCCAATTTCAATTCTGCATTTGCTTCGTCTTCTCGTATCAAACGAAAATACTTAAAGAATAGTTCTTTTTACTTTCAGAAAATGGCATTTATATATATGTTATAATTTTACCAGGAGTTTAAGTAATTTATACAGTGTGAGTTTTAACGAATCTTAGAAAACATATTTTGCTTCATGAAAAAACGAAATACTTTTACAAATGGAACATGTATCAACCTTTAAAGAATTTTATTATCTGGTGTTTTAATAAAGTTATAAATCAGAAAACCTATCTTTTTGTATTTTTTTATTATTTTATTATTATATTTTTTACATATAATCCGTTAAAGTTTCACTTTCATCTGTAGAAATACCTTAAGGTTAGGTGGGTCAACTAGGTCATGATTTTACAGTGTGAGTCTAGAGATTCGTGCAATTAAGTCTCTAAAAGCTAATATTGAGTTAAATAAAAGTCTAAATCTTTTTTAATGTGTTTCATTAAAATCACTATTATTCTTAAATTAAAACTCACCATTAAAATCACTATTATTCTTAAATTAAAACTCACCATTAAAATCACTATTATTAAATACACTAAAAAAAAATTCAATATTACATTTTAATGTCTAAAAATAAAGAAAAAACATGTGTATTTCATCTTTCTTTTATCTTTGGATGAAGTTAATCCATTTCTATGAGAAACTTGACCAGACAGGTCTTTATTCCATATTCATTCAGATTTTTTTAAATAGGATATTACGTTTTATTTGAAAAAGTGTAAATAGCTTAAAAAATTATAAACCAAGCAGATCATGTAAATTATATCTATACATATTTAAAATAGCTTGTCCTGACTGACTAATAATCAACGTACAGCCCAAACTACTGAACATAGAAGCATGAAAATTGGGGAGAAAATATTTCTTATGACGTAACTGAGCACAAAGGCGGGATTTTTGAAAATTATCCCCCTAAGAAGGGCAAAATGAAGTCAAAAACACAGAAAATCTTGGTATATCTCAGCAGCCGTTTATGGTAGAGGCATAAAATTTCAGAAAATATATCCATTGAAAAATTAATTAAACACATATTTCAGCGATTTTAGAAATTTTCCCCTTCTAAGGGGTTAAAAGGGGCGAAAAAATTAGAACATTTGGCACATGTCAGCAGTTGTTTTAAGTAGGATTCCGATACGGCAGAAAATTTATCTATTAAAAAAAATTGAAGACATCTTTTTACGATTTTAAAATTCTCCCCATCCGAGACAAAGTGGAGGTGGAAAAATTCCAAATTTTTTTTGGAACCGTATTTTTTGTGACATGTTCGGACCACTGTTTCAGAATATGAACCTTTATTTCTCCTCCTTCCCGAGGGGGCAGTTTTCGAACTTTCTTGAAATCGTAGTTTTATCATTTTAGATCGGATATTTTTACGGGGCCATCTGATTAATATTATTTATAATGTACGAAAATTTTAAAGAGAGGAGAAGGATATATTCCGGTGGGCGTGATATTTGAAACTCTGAGGGGGGGAGCAATTTTCTAAATTTGACCTACAATTACCATGTGATTAATCACCGGAAAGCTTTCTGACAATTATTTCATATTATACACATCCCGCGTCCTTCTCCAACTTTGCCCCCGAACGGGGGAAGCACTTTTCTAAATTTAACCGTCACCCCTCATGTGATATATCGTCGGAAAATCCTGTGATCACTTATTCATATTACGCACTTCCTACGTTGTTCCTCTTACTTTGCCCATCTCTGGGTATGCGGTTATTGTATTCTATCAGGAAGTCTTCTAACAACAGAAAAATTTTAGAACGGACATCAATGATGTAGAAAAATTAGTAAAAAATGCTGATGCTATTTATCATTCATTTAGTTACTATTTTTGCCACCAGGGGTACCTTTAATTCTTATTTCTTTCAACATTTTGCTGCCGAAAAATTCTATTTTTTATACTTAAATTGCTTTAGATTTTTATGCATACTCGCGCCTTTTCTACTTTTTGAAATCTAGAAATGACGTCACATGACATTTTACTATTATGGATCCCTTTTAGCCTTTTATCTGTGTATTGTTTTTAATTTCATCCTTTTAAGTTGCTAAGTATTTATTTCAATCCTTTTTAAGCATGTAAAAACAATTATTTTAATGATCGATTGTAAGACAGATTGTAAATGATTGTAAGTAATCGATGACTCTATTGATTGTGTCTCTTTAGGATGATGATTTTTTTATTGGTAAATTTTCGAGAATCTCCTATCACTAGCCATATCCTAGAAGCAGTTTTAGTAGAAGCAGAAACGTGAAATTCAAGATAAAAGACCTTTTAAATAGATTATTTCTCCTACCCACAGAAATGCCCCTACCCCATCCAAAAAGATTAATGTCAGATACAAAACCTTTAGGTCATTCCACCATATCTTAACAGCAGTTTTAGATAAGACATGAATTTGACGATAAATAATTTACAAAACAAACATAAAAAATGTCTTTTATCTATTGTAGAAATTCCAACCAAAGAAGGTTCAATTTCAATGATTTTAGAGCCCCTTCCCCCCAGTTCATAAGGATTAACAGGAAGTACGAAAATGTAGATCATTCCGTCATATTTCAGCAAAAGTTTTACTTAACAGACACGAATTTGAATATACCTAATCTACTAAAACAAACTTCCATTTTATTTATTTAGGAAGTTCCCACCTATGCGGGTTTAAAGAGGTAGTCAAACTTTTAGTGCATTTCACCATATCTCTACAGCAGATTTAGGTAGAAACGGGAAATTCAACATAACATATTTACTAAAAAATAGTTGAACGTAGTAACTTAAGTGTTTTTAGAGCTATTTCGTCTATTATATCATCAATACTGACTTTAGACAGAATAATGTAAGATTACACGAATAAAACAACAATTATGGATGTTTGATTATAGATATATTTTTTAAATATTTCCAATATATATTTCGTTTGATATAAGATTCATTTAGAGAAACCGACCAGTGTAGAGGGCAGAGGCTACTAGTGTCAAATAAAAAACGTTGTAAGAGAACCTTTTTGCTGTCAAGCTGTGTAAAAAAGCACCAAATGTGAAATTATCAGATATATTTATACGAAAACGATAAGAAAAAAGTACATGCATATATGCTTCAGTAGAGGTAGTAAGTATAAAAATTACATGTGTATATAGGAGAAGGAAATAAGCAAGATAAATCTATGAACAAACAATTACGTAAGTACAACAATATATCATTCTATTTTTTATTTACCTCAATGGCAGTCCGAATAAATTTGCTGAAAATGTAACCATGTTTTTATATCGAATGGAATTATTTTTATTGGTTTCGATTGTTGTTTTTTCTTTATTTATGGGGTAACTAGAAGACTGACCTTCCACTTCAAACATAAATTTAATAAGTATAGATTCTTAATAATATTAATGTTTGTAAAATTAAGTGTACAGCTCGGTGCAAAAAGATAGGAACGATACAAAAACAAACAGATTAGGTCACTTTTGCTATGCAAATGCGTAAATCTTTGTGTTAAAATGAAATAAATGGTACTACAATTAATATTAAAGTAATCAATTGCGAAAACTATATATACATTAAAAAAAAAAAAAAGATTTGTTTTGCTGAATTTAAGTAGGAGCAAAATGATAAGAATGTAGTCAATATTTCTAAAACCGCGGAACAAGATTGGTACATATTTTCGCACATCATTTAAAAATATACTTAAAAGAGATTGTAAGTACATTTGGTTTAGTTCTCCAAATATGTGGTTTATAAGATCAATCAAAATGCTTTGTAACTTTGACAGAAGTCAAATTCTAGCTTATAACACCATCGGAATGTAATTTCAAAGAATTCCTGATGTAGTTAAAATATCAAAGACTGTCATTTTTAACTTCTTATAGAATCCAATTCTTTATGCTACTAAAAAATCTACAGGACGGCCAAAAATGCTTTTGAAACGATAAGAAAGTTTTATCATTAGCAAGGTTCCAAATAGAAAGGTTTTGAAAGTAAGATAAAAACGTCAGCATCAGTATCTACCATACACAGAACAATAAAAATGTCGGGAGTTCTTAAAAATATAGAACCATATCAATGTTCGAGTTTAACATCTGGCAGCAAAAAAGTGCGCTTTCTGTTTGCAGAGAAACAGCTGAATAACCCAACTAATTGGTCTAAGATTATCTTCAGTGCTGAAAAGAAGTTTTATTTCGATAGTCTAGATGGTATTAATCCACATTTGCATGTTCTTCAAAGTGAAAAAGACGTGTTTTCCACTTCTCAATTAAGTGGAAGTTCCTTAATGGTTTTGGCTAGAGGTCTGCACGGTCCGGAATTCCGGTGCCCGCCCGTACAAAAATTAGTAAAAACAGACCGGATCCGTTTCGGCCCGTTACAATTTCTAAAATATTCAGATTTTTATCATATATTTAAGATTCCTTTAAAGAATACTGCATATATATCTATGGAATGATTTTACCGGAAATACATATTAGCAACATTAATGATTACTTAGATTCTTAAGCTTTCAACATTAAAATAAAGATTCATTAAAAAATTAGTATGGCGTAGAGTAAAAGAAAAAAGAAAGAAAGTTAAAAACATCGTAGCTTTTGAAGCTGTTTAATAAAAGAAGATTTATAAAAATATTTCTATATCATTTTAATAAAAATTTTAAATCCAAATTCATTTGTTAATTTAAAGAAGCTACTTTTTGATACATTTCTAAATTAATACATCAAGTAAAAAACTTTGTAAAATCACCATAAAATGAAAATAAAGAATTATTTGTAGAATTTTATGGTGATTTTACAAAGTTTTTTACTTGATTTATTAATTGTCACCAGTATTCACGGTGTTTTTTTCACATCTCTAAATTCACTTTTTTTCTCAGAAACGCATAAGATTAGCAGATGTCTTTATTCAGAAACTATATAATCGAATGGCGTTATCCATTTTTTCATACAAGCAATTTAAGAATGCAGCAAGTAAATAAAATATTGTCACATTTAGAATTTTGAATAGAATTTCCGGAAATGATAGCATGGAAAGGGAGAAAGGCCTGCAACCATTTGAGAAACTATTGTATCTCAACAAGATTATACAAGTATTTTATTTACCAAAAATGAAAAATACTATTCGATTCCAAATCCCTTCAATAATCAGGCTTATCACTTTTATATTTTTACAATTAAAAATTAATCTGAAAATGTGTCAAACTTTCGCATTATTGAGAAATAAATTTAAAAACCATCAAGAAGTATATATCCAAAAATTAAACTAACATGAGTTCTTTACCGCTGTTAATATTTTTACAAATCATGTTGTCTGCCCTACAGATCTTGAGAACAATTAAGTCTTATTCCGGTCCGTCAAATCTACATGTAGAAAAATAATACAAGCTTGCTCTCGGGTCGGCATGAATCAGCTAAAAAATATTAAAACGGGTTACACACAATGTAACTGTCCGATGCCTATCTCTACACTGTACAAGTTACATTTTTATATTGATGCTATCAAACTAGTATGGCTCGTGATTCACATTTATATTTATTCTCGTTAAAACCATTTTCGTTGAAAATAGGTCATATTTTATCGTTTCTGCTTAAATCTTCAGAACGGGCCGGCAGGCCCGAAAATTATTTTATCGGCCCATCCCGCCCCGTATCTGCCGTTCATTTTTTTGCCGGCCCGGCCGGTTATTTTGTTTGTTGCCCCGGCCCAACCCGTAGAGAAAACTATTCTAATTTTGCCGGCCTGGCCGGAGAATCGTTAGAAAATTCCAAACTCTGCCGACGGCCCGGACCCGTGCAGACCTCTAGTTTAGGCTATCTTTTCCTCGGTAAGTAACATTATAATTGCTTTTCTAGATGAATAAACAAAATAGACATACCTTTGTTCGCGTGTTAGAATGTCATTTGTTGATCCTGAGTAAAAAAATTAAGAAATTTTTTGAAATTTTCATCAAAGCAATGATTAATTTCACCCATAAAAAGGCACAAAAAGTTGTTTGAATGTACAAAAAACTCCCAAACTTGATTGATCTGGTCATCAATGGTCCAAACCTAAATCCTATGAACAATTTTTGGTGTACAATAGGGCACAATATATAGTGAAATATGGTCCATTATGCTGTTTAACTCAAAAACAGAATTAAAATATAAAGTTTGGAACATGTAACGTGTTTTGTCACGTCAACAAATTCAAACACTACGCTACAAAGCTACAACACTATCTAAACACTATTCTACAATGTTGCATCGAAATTATTAAACACAAAAGAAGCCCAATTGACATGCAATATTTGCATAATTTACAAAAAGCTGTTTCGTTCTTATCATTTTGCTCCTAGTGCATATCGAGTAAAAATGCAACGAATTAAATTATATTTACAACAATCGTTTTAGAATGTTTTCTTTTCGTTTATATTGAAAATTTAGTATGATACAACAAATTTGTATGATTAATATGAAGATTAGTACGTCATGTTTTTTATTCAGGCAATTACATGATCATTCCTATCACTTTGCATCTCGGTTTATATGCAGTTTTATATTTAAAAAAAAATCCTTATTTTTTAAAAGAATTCCCTCATTGAAATAAAGACCTACTAAATTCATGAAATTTGATGGTGTTTGTAAAAACTTAAGCCTGAATTTAAGTTTCCTGTCACAAGAAATATAGAGCTATGATCGTGTTGATACACGCTGTTTTAAGTAGCATAGGTGGGGGTACTATTTTCACAAAAGCTAAAACTTGAAAGTCATCAATGGTTTCTTATAAAGTAGCCTATGACCCAGCTATTCCATGGGTTCAGTTACCCCAGCTTACCTTAAATTATTTTACACATTAAATTTAATATATAATATGTAATGGGTATGGATCGCAAATAAATATAATTAATCATTATTTGTTTCTCTATTAATGAAATTTATGGTCATTGACTTGAAACGATACTATCAATGTATTCTGAACTGTCTTATACTGCGTGATATAAGACTTGTTTACAAAAACAAATGTATGTAAGTTAAAAAAAGGCAATGCTGCACTCCATTTCTGGTCGTTATATAACCAAAATTCTGTTCTAACTTGGATTGTATTTTTTGGCTGAGTAACTGAATATTTTTGTTGTTGATGCATATATGAGGCATTCTCACAAAATTTTAACTTTAAGGAATAAAAATCTTATGAAATTAAACATAATAAAATATTTTTTTAACGTATAGACGAATGACTTACTCACTCAAAAAAAAATGGTTAGATGCGACAATTTTTTTTCATTGAGGTTTAAATTAAACTTGCGTGTTTAATTTTTCAAACCATTTCGTTGACTTTTTACCTCACTAACTTTTAAATTTTCTTATTTTTTTTTTTTTTTTTGCCTATTTTGAATATGAATAGTACCATAGAACATAGAAATAAGAAATAATTACATTTATATCATTTGTAATTTGGCATAAAATTGTCTTAATGCCTTAATGATATATTAAGGACGGGACGGTAAAAAAAAAAAATAATATCTATTTTTAGACACATCATGTTAAGACTTTGGATAGTCTCTATATTCATTGATTTTTAGCAAAAATTATTTACATTGGGTTAAATAAAAAAAAAATCTACCTCAAAAATTTAAGAAATATGTTGGGTACGGTAAGACTAGCAATAGCGCCACTATGTTTGAAATTGATATTTAAATGTTGATTTACATTCTACAGCAAATTTCCAATTAAAGGATTTTAGCCATTTTTTCTCTAGTATACTTCTTCATCAGAAAAAAGTTGACAAAGTTCTGAGGCTGCATCTAATATTTCTTTTGTATAATTTTAGCAAGAGAAACACTAAAGCATCTTAAATGTATCACAAAATTTAAAAAATAATAACAATCATAAAACTGTGTGCAGATTAATTCTTTGATAAAAGTTCATATAAAACAATAGTCCCAGTTTTAGCAAAAAAAATTATATTAATTGGAATTTTAAACAGAGAGCTCCACACTTAACAATCAGCATAGCATTAGGGACACGGGAGAGTAAGGGATTTCGTTGTATATTTGGACCCCCCCCCCCCAACACGTCAAAAACGTATTTATCTGGTTATTATTGTTATATAGTCATGCGATGAAACGTTTTTCCAATATAAAAAACCAAGCAAAATTCCAAGAATAAGTATTAAATTAAAAATTATTATTCAGGAAATTAAAAGTCAAAATTATGCGAGAACATCATATATACAAATACATTATATATATTACTTTCAGGTGTTTATTACTAATCCACATTAACAATAATTATTTTTAAAATTACTCTGTAGTTTATATATTTTTTTGCGATTAAATATAAGATAAAATTAAATCATAAATGTTAATAACAGCTATTTTAAATCTTGTATTTAATCAAAAATATATTTAACCTTTCTTTATATACGATAAACTTTAAAATAAATGGTTCTATTCTTTTTTAATTTAAATACCAGAATTTTTAATCAGTATAACATATGCTTCCCACTAAGTTCAAACTTTAAAGCAACTTCTAAAGACATGCGTATGATAGAGCACTTCATATGCATTTTAAGAAGATAAATACTTGCTGGAACTCAGATACACTTCTTATTCTTACAAATGCTTTAGAATTTTCTGGTGAAATACTTAAATGTTTAAGAAAATGTTTTGTGGTGGGAAATTTTGAAACATTTTCTGATGATCATCAATCATCATGAATAAATTTAAGCGTGTTAGTTGACACTCTATTTTGAAGATTTAACCAATAATGTCTTTCTAATGGAAATAAGTTGTCTTGATATTTGCATATAAAAGAACATTAACCGCACATATCTGAAAAAACTATTATTGTATAAGATCAAGTAAATTCAATTATGATGATTTTTTTACTGATAGCATCAAATAAAATTAATCTTCTTATAAGGAGTTCTATTTTATACAATATTTTTTTCAAAAGTTATTACATGCATTCGCTGATCTCGTAAGCCACTAAACATACCCAGGCACATTTTTATATAGACACTGTATAAAGTTCAATGTTAAAAAAAGAAAATAAACTTGTGAGATCATTTTTTTAAAACTCTGCTGCAGCTACAAAAATGATCAATAATAAAATTAATCGGAGAACTATTAAAAGATAGACTAAAAGACAAATATCAAGGGATTAAAAAATAAAGCAGCTTTTCAGTAGAAATTTCTTGCGTAGATCCAATTTTTTGTCTTAAAATAGATTTCTGAAAAGCATAAGGACAAGGGTAAACAACCTAACAAATATGTGTGGATCCTTTATAAAGCTTATAACATTGAACCAAAAATATTGCTCGGGAAAGTACTTAATGTATCAAATATAATCAAAAGATTATTGATAGCATTTATGTAATTTATTGCAGAAACAGCTGTAGAGTTAAAGTTCAGAACACTTTTTCATATAGTAATTTCGTCATTAGTATTGCTTTTGTAAATTTTCTGTAGAAAGTAGTCATTAAATAATATATATATTGATGTATTTTTAAAATTGAAAATGAATTTAATCTGCGTAAAAGTAAATATATACATTAATTATTACTGGTAGAAAATTAAGTTATCATACATGAAACAATACTGGGTGTCAATTCCAAACGTTGGCCAATGGTTGTATCATGAACGGTTGTTAAAAAAAACCTTTCTTTAAAAATCCGAAATTTAAATTTTTATACGGTCCCCTGATCTTATAAACTATATTTAACGAAATTTGACTATTATACAGACAAGTAAGGAAAAAAATCTCGTTATTCTACAATTAAAAGGGATCAAGTAATAGCTGTTTAAAGTTTGAGCATATTTTTTGCAGCAAATTAGGATTCATTCACAAATTTAGTAGAAATATGATTTAATTAGAAAATATAACGAAAATATTAACAAAATGTTTGAAAGTAATATTCAAATTACAATATAAATTTACAATATGTAATAATTCTAATAGATAAATGAAAAATGTACAATTTGTAATAAACGATAAGAAAAAAATTGAATTTTGTTAGAAAAAAGGATGAAAATTAATAGCTTCAATTCTTTACAAAATGATATATATTTTCAAATGCGACTAGATTGCATTAGATTGCTAGAGATGGGTTAGATCATGATTTTTAGATTTTTATAATTGGTTCTGATCTATTCTGTACCACTGAATCCTAAATTGAGCTTCACTTTACTATCACGTAAAGATTTATTGTAAATAATAAATTTTAAAATAAACAGAAAAAAAACGGTGAAAATTTGACACTAAAAACTAGATGTGATTGTTGTGTTTTTAACTTTTGATAAGTGATTTTTAGGTATATTTTCACCACTGAATCCGAAAAAATCTTTTGTTTTTAGCCATCATGCCAAGTTTTTTTGGAAATTGTAAATTTCAAAGTTAAAAAGTTAAAAGTTAAAAATTGAATCTCTTCAACTTTTCATCGGACCCGTCAGCTATATAACTGTAAAAAATCCTAATAAAAACAAAAAAATGAGCAAATTATCAAATTAAATAAAATTAAAGTAAATAAAAAGTTTAGGCTCTGTTTTATAATATGAGACTTTTGCTCCAATTTCACTTTGACATTTACGATTTGCAAAAAAATTTCGAATGTGATGAATGTTAAAATGAACGCCATTTTCATATTTACTGAAAAAAAAATAATAATAATCAATTATCAAAAGTTAAAAAACACAGACATCTCCTTTATTTTATAATATCGAATTTTAGTTATTTTTTAACTTTGATAATTTATCATTTGCGAAAAATCCTGACATGGTGGTTAAAAATCAAGTTAATTTTCGGATTCAGTAATTAAAAAATATATAACAGTTAAAAAACACAACGTAGCACTCGTTTGTTATCTAATCTGATACAAAAGCACAATTATTACAAATCATCACGAGAAATTTGAAATAGACATCGGCATCATGGGTTGTTGAAAGCGTGCGTTAATTAAAATAAAATGTAGATGTCGCTGCAAGTTTTGACATCCCCCTTCGCGATTTGTAATAAACACACACACTTTTGAAATGGAACACACACACTTGTGAAATGAAATGCAATCATTTCTATGTTTTAACCGAATCATCATAGAAAGTGAAAAATTTGAGCTTCGGTATGAATCTTATAGTGAAATTGTGTTCTAACAATTAAAGGTGGAGAGATCCCGATAATATCTAGAAACATGATGTCAAAAATAAAAAGTCTTCTAAAGTTATTTGAAGCTGAATGATTTTCAGTAACTATTATTAGAAATAGAATGATCCGAGCATGGTAAGAATCTAGAAGGATTACAATGTGGGTGTTCTAGTTGTGTATGCGTATTCCTCAGCATACGCAGTAAACTGCTTGGGAATGGAATAACATGACATCAATAATGTTGGAAAACATAAAAAAAGATTTTTTTCAAGATCAAAATAACGATTAGATTATCTTAAAAAGTAACGGGAAAGAATAAATCTACTGCTGCTAGCAACAAATAATGTCAATAATGTCATTTTATTAAATATTTGACAATGTTAGTGATGCTAGAATCCAGGAAATGCGCGTAATAATCTAGAAACTACTGAATTCTACATTGTATTCAGGTAATCATTTTACTGCTGAATATGCAGCATTAAACCAGTAATTTTTATTAGGAGCTATAGTTTCCTTCCAACGCTTTAATAGATGAATAAACTTTTTTTTTATTGTTTTACTGAAACTTTCCATCGTAATTCTTTTAAAAATGTATTAAGATTAAATCTTATCACATGCATAATCTAAATATTTTTTATAAGTCAAATTTTCTCATTTAAAATATACCATGTACAAAATAATTGAATCTTTTAAATTAAATGTAACGTTCTTATGTATATATATTGCTACACAACAAAACATGTTAATAGAGGTACAATAAGTACTTTTCTAGAACATTCGTAAATTTTACATTTCTAAAACACAATTTTCATTTCAGCTTATTTGCATAATGTAATCAGATGAAACTTGCATGATAAAATCTTGCAACAGGAAAGCACATATCTACATAATATGAGTTGTTTTAAAAGTATCAAATTATTCTAAATAATCATCATTTTTCTAGACATTCAAGTAGTCTAGACAAAGATCTACTGTTTAACAATTGCTTTGTCCAAATTAATTTATAAAACTGGAATAGTTATACGTCAATTTGTAATCAACTTTCTACAAACTATTACTGGTACCTTATATAGAGAGAATTTGTTTTGGGAAAACCTCAATTTCTTGATTTTAATCACAATTTATATTTACCTTCGATAAAGATGAAAAAAGCCCAAGTTTTCTTGAGTGTTACGTTTAGGGATTATTTTTTATTAAAGGTTTCTTTTTCTGTATGTCTAGGTGTTTCCTTATACAGGCATATCCGTTTTCATTTTAAAATGTTATTTTCAGTAATAATCAATGATTTGTTACTTTGTTGAACAACAATAATTTTACTGAAGTAAGTTTTAATGAATACAAGTTTTATTTATGAATGGTTTTAAAAGAAAATGGTATAAAATAATAGCAATAAAAAATTCTTTTTTGAAAAAAATTAAAGTGGTCCGGGACACAAAAATCTTCTAATTTTCTAAACAAAATTATTGTATTAAAATTTTCTTTGTTTATTATAGTTAAAATGATGTTTAAATTATGTTTTTATCTTAATAAAAACAGAAAAAATTATTATTATTATTATTTGATTGTTTGTTTTAGTTTGTCTTCAAAATCTAGTTTGAAAATCATTGTCATGGAAACGACTTCTTCTGAGAATACGTTTTTCGTCATGGTGGGTCTTTCACCATTTCATCTATTTAATTAATTATTTTAATAAAGAAACGTTAAAGATAAATGGTTTAAACTTGGAACATTTTTTTTTCCTTTTTTACTTTAATTTTGAT
The DNA here is from genome assembly GCA_964019185.1 of Maratus speculifer. Lineage (NCBI taxonomy): Eukaryota > Metazoa > Arthropoda > Arachnida > Araneae > Salticidae > Maratus > Maratus speculifer. The sequence continues at coordinate 168,208,653 of OZ025290.1, forward strand.
TTAAGAAATTTGAAAAAAAATATATATATTTATTTTAGAAGATATTATTTTTTAAGTTAAATCTTTTTATTTTTTACATAAATATTTTTAATATTTATTCAAATTAATATTTTTAAGAGCAAAGTATCAAACTTAGAGCTCTTATATTTATGTTTATTTATGTTGAAATTTTATTTTACGAAATAATGAACAACATCTAAATAATTAATTACTAAATAATTAACATGTTTGTATCTTACATGCATTTTTGAAAAAAAGAAAGAAAGAAAAAGAAAAAGAAAAAGAAAAAAAAGAAAAAAAATCAGTGTGAGTTTTAGAGTTTTGATCATTTGACAAAACCCTATTCATCTATGTCTCTGTCTATCTGTCACAAAGTCCATACACAAAAACTACATATGCCAAAGGCTTTAAATTTTGCGAACTTACAGCTGAATGTCACACGACAAATCACAAAATTTTGAAAAAAAGTCTAGAATTTTAATTAAATCAATTTTATGAATGTCATCCGTTCATTTTTGTGATTTAAATTTTAAAAGTCTTAGAACCTTAATTTAAACGTTTTGAGTGCAGACATCATAACTTGGAGGAAGAGCGTCTTGCTAGAAAGCAGAAGTTTTGTGCAGTTCGAACCGCGATGCTGGAACTTTCATACTAAGTTTTATAGTATATATATATATATATATATATATATATATATATATATATATATATATATATATATATATATATATATATATATATATATATATATATATATATATATATACTACTGATATTATACTGGATTTATAATTTTTTCTCTATTTAAAACTATTGAGATTTATTAATGATTCAGTATTTTAAATTTCGTTCAAACCATTTTCTTCGTTTTTAGAAATTTAAAATTTTATTTATATTTCCGTTTTTTTAAATTAATATTCTGATTTTCAGAAAAAAATGGAATTCTTATTTTTTTTTTAAATAATTTAATTTGAATATTTTTAATTTGAATAAAATAAATAGCTTCCTTTTATTTAAAAAATGAAATTTATTGATGCGACTATCTATGTAAGAATTTAATCATTATAAATTAACAACATTAAAGAATAATTTATTTTTAAAGAAAACAGATTCCTCTGTGCGATCTACGATCACACGTACCCATTTGTTTTCTTTTTGTAAGCGCGTATTTAAACTATTCATTGTTTATTTCTTTTTATAGAATATCAGTTACAAAATTAGATCTGAAAATAATTACTCGCCACTCGCGAGAAGGCGGATAAACTTTTAAATAAGCGATTTAAAAGTTTTTACACTATTCCAAACAATTTAATTGACTCAATTTCAACTATTTTGCACAAAGTTAAAATAACTATAATTGTAAATCATACACAATTTTTATTAAATTTTTTAATTGCAATTTTAGAACACTGTTTACTTCTGTGTGCATTTTAAAATTCATCTTTTAAATGATTTCTGTGATAATTTACTTCTTTAATGCCGTTATCCATGTCAAATGTCCTATACTTTTTTTTTATCAACTGCAAGCAATTAATATTTTAGAATGATTTTAAATGTTTTCAAAAGAGGTCACCCTTCTAAATATCAATTATTTATAAACTGTTCTTGGCGAATTTACATCTTATAAATAAGGACATACAGCAAATTTTAAATTTTCTAGTGTTAACACTATAAAAAAAAGGATTTTAGTACTTTTGTTCTATCTGCATCCCTTTAACCCTTTACCTATCGAATTAGTTACCAAGAAAATGGTTCAACTCAATAATATTCTTCTTGAATATCTGAAGATGCATCGGATTTTCAAATTATAACATTGTGAAATTTAGATATATATTTTTCATTAAAACTGATCGGTAGTTACAACATTTTTTGTTAAATATTTACAAAAATAATCAGATTAATTAACCAAAAAGCACTTATGGAAATATCACATATCTTACAAAAAGCAATATATTTAAATGTATCATGATCCTCTCTATAAATCAAAAGGCTTTTGTAGTTCAAAATGTTTCATATAACTTTTCTATTAAAAAGAAGAGCCATACCTATTAAAATTATTAAGAATATTACCACTTTTTGAAAATATTTAGCTTTGATTGTATCTCTACGTTATGGAAATTTGATGATCGAGTAGAGTTTATTTATTGAAAAGAAAATAATTTTCATTAATAGAGAGAAGTTTAACAGTTTAATAAAGAACAGTTTATAATGGATTTAACATTAAATTTTATTCAATGGTATTTAAACGTCAATGCATCAAAGGTTAAGTTTCAATTTATGTTAAACTTTTCTATACCAGGCTTTTTTATGTTTTAAAAGTAACATGAACGTTAACATTAAAATTCTAAATCTCACAATTTAAATTTATTTTGGAATCAATGCTTTCCCTTTTCTATTTTCCTTTTTTGAATTTGAAATTTTAGAAACAGTTCTTAGCAAAATTTTATATCTTATAAGCAACATCATGCGAAATTCAAAACGTCTAATCGCAACAATTTTGCAGGAATCGCAATTTTAGAATGTTTTCCTTCCGTAGCCTCCAACTTTTTAAATTACGATTTTTTTTAACTCTTTTTTGCGAACATTTGCGTGTTGTAATTAATCACCCCTGTGAAATTTCAAAATTTTAGCAACTGTAATTTGTAAAAATTAGCGCCGATTTTAGAATGTTTTTTATTCATGCGTTCTCCTGCGAGGTAGCTGGAACAACAAAGTATTTTAGAGTAGATATTGATACACGCTCATTACTTTTTAAATCTCCTCTATACTCTCACCCCTTCATGACGAGAAACCTTAGTTTTATTTTTAATCTACTAACACCGATTTTTTAAAACAGAAAATTTTCTGTACTTGAATCGCAAAAATGTACCGATTAAGTAAGGTAAAATTTTCAACTGAGCAAAAATTGAACTATTCCGGAAATTAAGCATATAACCTTGGTTTACAGGGTTCCACTGTTTTAGCTGACTGGGCTAACAAACACTTTTCACTCGGACAACTTTATTGGTTATAACATCTAATATGTAAGTTAGACAACTCAAAAGTCAGCCCAGGTAGTTTAAACTATATAGCACTGGCCCTGTTAAACTCTCTTATTTTGTACAAGTACTATAATAAACCTGAACCATTTAAGAAATATGTATCGAATTCAAACATACACATAAATATATGATGCTTTGCTTGTTATTATCTGAGGCTGTCAAGGTCAAACTGAAATTGTCAGTGCAATAAAATATGTACCAATTTATAGAGAAAATCTATGTATTTTTTCCGTTATTAGTCAGTCTTTTGCGAAACAAATATAGTTTTCAAATGAGATTAGTAAATAAAAACCAAGTTTTTAACTATTCATATAACTAGAAATGAAATAAATACTATCCAGATATTTATTAATCCCTAGACGAATAGAGGAATAACAGAAAGACTGAGCATTATACTTGTTAGTAATTCGATTAGTTTTTTTTTTTTTTATATAAAGTATTCTCGGAAGTATCTTTTATAAAGAATTTTCGAAATTATTTTTATGAAAATTTCTAAATACTTTAAATAATAACATAGAAAAATATCAATCAAAATAACAAGTAATAAGCAACAAATAAAAAAATAAACTAACAAAACATGTTTTTAAACCAATATTTTTAAAATAAATTTTAAACTGTAAAAATTTTTAGTTTATTAAAAGAAAATTGTTGTATCAAGTTAAAAGTTAAGTAAACTTTTGTATAAAAAAAATTCTAATACTCAAAAGACTTTATAAAAAAAATAAATACGATTTGCTTAGTTTGAATTACAAAAGAATAAACTTTTCTGCTGATTATATTGAGAATATAAAACCAATATTAAAAAAATAAAAATAAAAATTCCTTTGCTTTCTTAAAATATTTTTGATGAATAAGATTTTCGTCAATGAATCAATATCACTTTTTTATTTTATTTATTTTTTATTTATTTATTTTTTATTTATTTATTTTTTATTTATTTCTTTATTTATTTATTTATTGAGGAAGTATAGCAAATGAAATTTGAAAATGCAACGAATAAAGAAAAATGTAAGCAAAGAAACACTTTCTGGCATAAATGGGAAGAAAAGTAAATGTTTTTTTTTTTTTTTTTTTTTTTTTTTTCTCTCATTTGCCATTGAATAATATGCATTTCAATATTAAGGTATGTTTATTCAGCAAGATAAGAAGTAATGTAGTCCTACATTTTTCTGGATTAGTGATGAATTTATTGTTTTAGCAAAAAGGATCAAGCTTTTATATACAAACAAGTTAAATATCAATTAAAGTGGTAGCACTAACACTGAAAACAAAGTAATAGAATAGGAAGATAATTTGTAAAGATTAACCTATATGATTGTACTCAAAATTAAATATAAGTTTTTTATGCATTATGTTGTAAAAAAATACTTTTATTATTATTATTATTAGCAAAATAATAATAATAAACTTTTTTACATAACAAGTTTAACTACAAATTAAATCTCTCCCATATGTGCAAAATATCAAAACTGGTTGATCAGTTTTAAGGTTTAAATACATTATCATCGCGCAAATTTTTGAAAGTTTACTTATGAATTTTTCAACACAAAAAGTATTACATTTTTTAATTTTTCTATTAGCTAACTAATTAGCTTTTTCCAATAATAAAAAATACTTAAAATGTATTTTCATTATATTCTGGTAGCAAAATAAATGAGATTTTTACTTAAACAATGTTACTTTGCAATTAATCCTCTCACTGCGTAATTGCTTTACCAAAATAGGTTAAAAAGTTACGCGTGTAACCCCACCGCAACGAACGCCTTTTACAGAATGTTTAATGTTTTCTCACTGGTTTTTCAAAACAGCAATTTTTGTTCAATTTCATCGGTAAAATGTCCTAATTAAATTTATATATACAATAAAAAATAATTGGTGGTAATAATCTAGGAGGGTTAATTATACTGATGCTCGTATTCAACAATTATTTTGACGCCGAGTTATACCGAAAACCTCGGTCGAACGATCAAACGGCATTCACTTTTAATCCTGATTGGACATCTCCTTGATAATGTCTAATCAACTGTTATCATGTTTAAGGTTGAAATAGATGGTGAATACTAGCATTAAAATTGTATTCCTATGGAAATCTCGGGTTGCACATATTTTGCTACATTTGCTTTGATCCCGGAAACCTCGGGATGCGTATTAAAAGAGTTTAAGAGTGCCCAAAATTTTAAATCTATTCAGCAATAAATGAAATGTTTTTTAAAGAATGAAATGTATGATAATTTCTTAAGCTTGGAAATAGTTTACTTATGCATATTTAAGTAACTAAAGTAGTTTATTTTTTGTATTAGCAATATGAATAATCTAATCTACACAAACAATGCTAAGTATAAATTAAAGTTATCACGTGATCCTTAAACCGTAGAAAAATATCCAAAAATTGTAAGTGTAAAATGCAGCAGAGGGGCTGTTTAAACAGCAATAAGTTCTCAGATTAAAAGTATAAAGATCATTTTATAATAAAATATATTTTTTTCGTTCTTGTAAGATGAAACTGTTATCAACATTTCTAGAACATTAGACTAATGTTATTGGACAATTCACGGTTTCAGAATTTGATTTATTAGAAATATTCCTAAAAACTCTTTCTTATACAATTAATATATCTAGCTAGCTAGCTAGCGATGTATAAGTATGTACATAAAATAAGAGATGTCTGTTTGCTTGCCTGATCGCGGATAACGCCGAAATTAAAACACCCAGGTCTTTGACTTTTTTGTCATGTGTGAATGCTAACAGCGACAAGTGCACTTCGCAACCGGATTTTTAAATTTCAATTTAGATTTTTTATTAAAACTAGTGGGTAAGAGGATATTTGCAGCTTTTCAAAGTAAATTTAAAGTATTCTGACTGTCAAAATATTCTTCACATAAAATTTTAATTTTTTTTTTTTGCTATGTCAGTATTAATGGAGATTTTTAATATTCGCAATTTATTTGAAAACATCTATGATCCTAAAAAATCTAATCAGCCAGTATATGTATATATGTATATTCCAGCTGTATCGCCCAGAGTTATGTAATAATATTGCCAAATGAACGTGGAATCTGTGCTGTAAAATCACATTAAAATCCAAATCACAAAATGAATGAGCCCCTCGAATCTAATCCCATCTGCCTACGGCAACGTACAGCAAATGTGCAGTATAATGTGTAATAAAATATCTCAGCTAACCTCGAACCGGGTAGCAGCTGCCTACCACACTATTTAATAGGCGTGATGCGGAAATTCTTCAAAATTTCCCCCACACACACACACACAAAAACAAGACAAAAAGAAAAAGGAAGAAAAAGTGGAATCTTTTTTATCCACATTCAACCATTAGGGTATTAACTCTGTTAACAAAACTGTTTGTGAACAGAAGTCGGTACAACAACCTACCTTTAGGTAAATTTTTTAAGGAGGCTTGGAACTTAGGCAAAAATTTAAGAGATGTGTTAAAATTGCTAATTGAAAATAGTGGTAAATGCACTTTCAAATTTTATATTAAATATGTCCCAGAACTCTGTGAAAATCCGCATTCAAACCAGTGAAAGAAGGAACGTTTTATAATATATAATCGCGCCCTCCAAAAAAAAAAAAAAAAAAAAAAAAAAAATGTGTTGTCTTTCTACTTGTTCCTAAAATTTGATGCCCTCTACCCATTAAAATCTTTATTATGCGTTATAAGCTTTTTGAAAATTCCGAATCGGTGAGGTCGTCAGTTTTCTTAATTTTAAGAAATTCGAATTTTAAAAACGTATACTTTTTTTCGAAACTTTTTATAAAACAAAAACTTGCAGATCTATTTTTATAAAATGTAGTCATTATTAATCAGTGTTTAAGTATAGGAAATGCATAACTCTTTTTTCTTTTTTAAAAGCAGCAATTTCCTTTTCAAAATTGATAAAATTTACATTTTATTAAATAGAATTTAAAGACATGGCTACTTCTACAGCTTTAAAATCTGTAAATACTGCATTAAAAAAACACGCCATTATAGAGGATGCTAGTATAACTAATCGGATGTGTCAATCCTTAAACTTTCTTCTGTTACATATATTAATTTAAGAAAAATGAAACATGTCCGGTTACGTGATTTACACAAAAATCTAATCAGCAATAACCTATGTGAAGTAGTAACAGAATCTGAAATTTCATGAAAATCTCTGAATTAATTTTTGAGGTAGAATTATAGCGGAAATAGTAAATAAATCTGCATAGCAGTGACGCCTACTGGGCTATTTACATCAAAAATTAATCAAAACAAATTTGCATCATCAAATTTGCAGTTTGATGAAAATTCACGCATTAGTTCTTAAGATACAGTTATTGCGAAAATCGTTATAAATGCAGCATAGCAGAGCCACTTATAGGGTAATTTACAATTAAAATTAAACAGTCTCAAATTATATCAAGAACTAACGGAATCTATTTTTTATATAAATATTCGTTAATTACTTTTTGTGATACAGCTATGGCGAAAATCGTATAAAACGCAGTATAGAATCGATACCTGTCGAGCGATTAACACCAAAAAGTAATCGCCACAAGTCTGTATCCGGGATTAACTGAATCTAAAATTTTATTTAATTCTGTTCATTAGTTCTTAAAATAGAGCATCCACAACATTTGTGTCATATTCATACAAACCGACAGACTCACAAACAGACATTATTTAGAAACATGTTTTTATGTCTTCTCACCGCCCTGAAACGTGTAAATCTGTCTAAAGCCAGAAATCGAAAATTTTCATGAATCCCTTATTTTCTACTTGTAAAGATAGAAGAAAGGAAAAATTCATTCACTGCCTTATAAAACTAGCATTTCAAAAAGGTCGTATTTGTAAAATAATCATTAATATCTCAGCTTAGTAATAGAGACACAAGAATATATTTTTTAAAAGAATTTCTGCGTCTGGCTATGTAAGTTTCGAGTTTACGCAAGTTAGAAGCTGAGATAAGGCTCCTTTTAAGTACCCCAGCACCCGTTTTTGCTTAATTTTGACATCTGGAGACCATGCCTTTCTCATTCTTGCATTCATTTATCTTTTGAGACAACAGTTTGAGACAAATGATCCAATTAATAAAATAATGATTAATATTTCAGCTTGTAAATGAGTCAGCGTCAATTTTTTGAAATCAGCGAATAGTTCTACGCATCGATGCAAAAGAATTTAGTCAAACAATTCAAAAATTCAAAAAGTTTTAAATTCATTTAAATTCCTTCAGTATGTGATCGTGCTTAATACCTCATGAAAAACAACTGCATTTTTCCGAAATGACGTCAAAGCCTACCTTTTTTTCGAAACAAAACAAAAGCTTTTTGTAAATTTATTTTTTGCAGCTTCCTACTTCTTCTAAGAGAACAAGAATAATTTTTAAAATTTCTCAAAGTAGATTTCTTTCTGCACCAGGTTGTGCTATTTTTGTGTTTTTAAAGGCGATAGCTTCAAAGGTAGGTTCACTCTTTAAAAACTCCCAATAGTGTATTGCTTCTGATAACCCTGCCTTTCTGACAACCATTCCTCCTCTATTTGAAAAATTTTTGCGGCTTCTCCAAATGCATCCCCAATTTGATGTTGTTTCGTTGTTCGAGTCGGATTTTTTTGTTACTTTCACGCGAGAAAAACCTAAAAAATAACATTAAAAAATGCGTTAAAAATTCAAACAAACACCATACGAATTCCAAATAAACTTTATTGATAAGAGAACAAACGTTACTTTATTAAGTTAAAAAAATAAAATTGTATTTCTTTCAATGAAGTTGAAAAATCGCATGAAATATTAAATTAAAGAAAATATAATAAAATATCCAAAATTGGGCTTCGTGTTGCAAATCTACATGCATAAAGGCACCTTCATGCCAAAGTTTGTAACTCTATGTCCAACGGTCCCTTCATAACATCATCACCACACACTTTTTATCTCATATACACACACATATAAACATTTTCCTTATTATTATAGATTTTTCTCTTCTTCAGAGGTTTCCAGAAAACAGTAAGTTTCCTCTATAAATATAGTTCTTCGATATTTATTCCCCACCTCATCTGTCTTTGTCCGGAAAAACCTCATAATTTATCTTTGTTGTTTCTTGAATAAAGCTGTCCCAAGTAATCTTCGTTCTAACCCTTCTACGTTTGCCTATCCGACTCCATTCAAAGAGGATTTTTGGAAGACGTCTTTTTTTTGTTCTGCAGACAAATCCATATCATCTAAGCTTGTTATACTCAATTGCAAAAATAAAATCTTGTTTTATCAGCATTATCTCACGTATTCTTAAATTTTTGCTTTTCCAGCCTAGATATTCTCGCTGATCTTCGCCAGAAATGAAAAATTATATTAAATCTAAATATCAGTTAGGTTAACTTTTAAGAACAGTTTATTATATGTTTTTAATGATTTCCTAAAGCAATCTTATATCCGATTTGTCTAGATGCTGCATAATGATTAAAAAAAAGGACGTCCCTTTCCCATTATCGCTGAATTCTGTGAGATTTAGTGATTATATTCAATTCCATTTTCTCGTTGATATGTTGACTTAAGAATCTGACAGGTGTAATCCTTTTTCCTTCCTTATTAAGTTTCATGTAGGCCGCCTAATTTCAAAATAGTTTTCTGGAATGCTAATCCTTTACTCTAATTAATTTTCGTTTATGTGTTTTCAATTCTATAAAAAAAAGTAGTTTTTCTTCGTGCCCATTTATTATGTTCTTATTAACTCTTATTAGCATTTTATATATTAATTGGAATTTATCAAAGAATTGATTTATTTTACTCAAAAAAATTGGTAAACACGAAAAAAAAAAAAATTAAAGCTCAAGTTAATGAAGTAAACGTTTTTCCAAATACAAAATTAACAGTTATTAGTATTGAATACAATAGCAATTTATTCAAAAGAAAAAAAAATTCTTTACAAGTTTTACTCATTTGCGTATTTTAAGAAGATTATTCAATTTTCCAAGGGAAAATGTCATTATGTGTATTTTGCCATCGAGACTTATAAGCTAAGATTACATTTTGTTTGGAAATATTACTTATGAATATGTAATAAAACTTTAAATATATATTTTACTTAATACATTCTATGTTCAAGTGAATCTTGACGATAAAAAATAAATATTTTTATAACTACTACAACAGTTTATATACCTATGTGTCAGAAGTTAATCATATTTTTTAAGTTTATTATCTCTTTAAATTGTAGAATATCTTTAAACTTAATTCCAACAATAGATACAAAACTTGCATTTCTGACTACGTTTCACAAATATGTACAATACTAAAAAAATAATTAAGGAAAACAATTAAAAAAATAATAAATTATATTTTATTTTTAATATTTTCAATTTCATTATTTTATTTCAGTCATATTTTTCAATTTTTTCTATCATGTATATTGCCCCACCAGTGACCGAGAGGTTCTGACCTCAAACTGGTAGACGGTAGGTGCTGGGTTCGAACCCAATCGCGACCGTCGGCCTAACCGTTCGGAGTTTTCCGTGGTTTTCTTCGAACCTTGCGTAAATACGGGTTAGGTTGCCTTAGAAAGGCCCCCACGGAGGGCAACCCACCCCTTAGAGCCTATATCCCATAGCGTAGATAATTGGCCGACATACATACAAACAAACTATCATGTATATTTTTTACAACTTTGTGCATATGCGTTGCATTGATGTCTTTGCCGTTTTGAATCATATAACAGAAAATAAATAAAATACAGAAATCGAAATGAAAAAAATGTAAATGTATCTATATTAAATTTAAAAAACATGCTTGAATTCATTGAAATTTTACAGGGTGTTTCAAAAATGTCCGGTATATTTTAAAAATAAAAAAAAAATTAAACGGGAAGCGATAGAAATACATCGTTTGTTGCAACTTGCTTGGGAAAACAGCAACTTTTCAAACAGACAAACTTTCGAAATTAGTTACAATTTTCACCAACAGATGACGCTGTTGGTGATTTGAAAAATATAAATAGAAAACGCAGGCTGTGAGTTCGCCATTCTGTATCTGTAAGTCGTCATTCTCCTGTAAGCGTATGCTGTTCTCAGATTGCAAGTTTACTGTGAAAAAAATGGTTTATTCCTTAGAACAGAGGATTTTTTATTTGAAAGACCAGGTACCGCCACAATCCAGAAACAATTAAACAACTGAAGTAGTACATATCTTTTGCATCAGAAGCCATCCCGCCTGACACGTTTAGAAAGGTTATTGGTAATTTCGTTCAGAGACTACAACATATTATTGCTGCGCATGGTGGATATCTGAAAAATATCGTACTTTAGATTTTTTCAGACTGCAGCGCCATCTGTTGTTGAAAATTGTAGCTAATTTCGAAAGTTTGTCTGCCTGAAAAATTATTCTTGTCCCAAGCATATTGCAGCAAACGGTGTGTTTTTAACACTGACCGTTTAGTTTTTACTGATTTTTCAAATATATCGGTCATTTTTGAAACACCCTATATTTATAGTGAAGTACTTGATACTATCCATTTTTATTGATTTCATTTTCCACTAAATCTGAGTTATTTTTATTTTCATTTTCTTTTGTATATTTATGCGTCCATTTTCACGATTTGCAGAAACATACAGGATTTTTTCCCATTATGTAAAAGAAGTGTTTCAAGGCTTTTTTACTTTCTACTAACTTTACAAGAAAAAAAATACTTGATTCTTGATAATATTCGAATAGAAGTTTTCGACGGATTTACACGTTTTATGGATCAAAGAACAGAAAAAATATGTGTTTACAAAATGTTTGTCTATATGTCTAGATATGACAAAAAATTTGTGGGAGCTCTAATTCAAGAATTAAAGAACGAAATTCAATAAAGCTGTTGATTAATAAGTCGTTGATATAAACTGGTGCTGTTTTTTTTGTATAAATCGTCCCACAGGTGGCGCAGCTATGTGCTTATTTTATGATTTCTACAATACCTATATCTTAAGAAATTTTAATCGGAAAGTCATAAAACTCCAAATTCTCATCAGTCATTGATGTAATATGTTTCTGATCAGTTTTCTGTGACACATTTACCAACAGCTGGCTTTTTTAGCGTTCCCACTACCGCGACCGGATATATCCGTTCACTAGGCTGCAGGTATCAGCGCAGTTGAAACATTTATTTAAATTTATATAATTCTACAAATATAATCCAGTTTTAAGAAATTAAGTTATGATTGATACTTTCAAGGCTTGTAAGCATATACGTAACAAAAAAATTATACCGTGATAGGAAATCCCTGTTTTATTAAAATTCAAAATAAATTGCAGAGGAAAAAAAAATTATAATTTTGTCCTTTTGCTCGGCGGTCAGGGGGCTAAGCCTCATTATTCATGATTACTGCAATTGTTCTATCTCAAGAACTAATACACGAATTTCTATCAAACTTCAGATTTAGTTAGCTCTTGATATAAATTAATGATGTTCAGTATTCGGAATAAACTGCTCAACAGCTAACTCATCTATTTAGATTTTTTACGATTTCCACATTCGCGTTCTATCTCAAAAACCAACGCACGGATTTTCATCAAACTTCAGATTCAGTAAGAATTTGATAAAGTTTATGTTGAAAACCTTTTGATGTAAAACACGTAAATGGTGAAGCTGATACACTTTATTTTTCAGGATGTATTAAAATATATCAGATGGAAGAAAGTTTTGGTGCTGCTACATCCTATTAGTTTAGTACAGTTAATAAATTTCCCTATTCATAAGTTATATACATTTAATAAATAGAGCCAAACTTGAGCATTAATCTATTAAAATCCTCAAAGTAAAATTTATCACTATTTTGTTGAAATAAAAAATAAATAGTCCAAGATCCCAGGGCCGCTAGACGTTACTTATTTTCTCACAAATAAAATGTACAGGATAAAGTAATGTTAGTACGTGCTATGAGCGTAGTGATACCTCCTAGCTTGGACAGACGGCCAATTTACAGGTACCAGGTAACAAAGATAGGTAAAAACACTGCGAACTTTTCTTATTTTCTCAGCCTTGATTTTTATATAATGATGCCCAGGGAACTATTTCAATACTTTATGTAAGCAGTCAGACCAATTGCATGGGCCAAACATTCAGCCAGGCATACATAACACAGGGCAACAAAAAAAAAATTTAAATGGTCTGACATGTTTTAATGAATTTAAGATATTTCAACCTCCAGGAACCCGAATATGGCATCCATTTCCGTACATCAGGTAAGGTTTTGCTGTGAAGTTGAATTGAAAAAAACAAATATATGCTACAGAAGTGTAATTAACTGAACCGAAAAAAATGTCCGTATGTTAACAGAAAACATGTTTAGTTAATTAACAACTAATAGACAGGAAAACATTCGGTTAGTTCACTGTTTCGTCATTGTGCAACACGTATGGTAGGAATTTCCTCTTCGTTGAGGTCCGAGCATGGACGGCAGCAGGCATATCTCTATGGAGATTCCAACAGTAATCCGCCATCATTACTGCATCCCAGCGACCTTGGTATCTGTTCTCCATCTCCTTGATCTCCTGATGAAAATTCTCTCCCTGTTCATCACTCATGGAGCCCAGGTTGTTAGGAAAGCGATCCAAATGCGAGAATAGGTAATGCATTTTGATGCTCATGTTACATCCGAGGTTTCTGAATGCTGTTATCATATTGTTCACCAGTTCAACGTAGTTAGTGGCCTTCGTGTTGCCGAGAAAGTTTTTCAGAACTAGAACAAAATCCTCCCATGCTTCCAGTTCCACTTCACTCATATGTGTTTCGAATTGCTTATCTCTCATTAGCTGACGGATCTGTGGACCATCAAAGATGCCAGCTTTCAGCTTCTCAATGCTCAATCTGGGAAAAGCCTGGCACAAGCACATGAAGCAGTTACCATTTTTGTCGAGAGCTTTGGTGAATTGCTTCATCAACCCCAGCTTAATGTGCAATGGAGGAAATATGATCTTCTCTCTGTTCACAAGAGGAGTGTTGATGATGTTCGCTCTGCAGGGCTGCAGGTCCTCCCTAAGGGGCCAGTCCTTGATTGTGTAATGATGCGCCCTGTCTCTACTGTCCCACATGCAGATGAAACAGGGGTACTTTGTAAACCCTGATTGTTGTCCCAACAAGATGCTCACCATTTTCAAATCCACACAAATGTACCACTGATGGTCATCCTGGATATACCAGGCTACTCCGGTTGTTTCTGTTTATAACAGTCAGATCTACAGCACAGAAGTGACAATCTGTGACATGGTTGGTAGGCTCCCTCCAGACCATAGGAATTCCGAATTTCAGAGCCGTCTTCTGGCCTTTAGTCCACTCAGGAAGATACTCGGTGCATTTCTTGCATACTATATGGGGTGCCCACCTTTATCTTGGTCACCTAGTGTCATTTGGAAGTAAGCAAGGTAGGTGCGCTTTATAAAACTGGTGATTGGCTTCCTGTTTGGTACAAGGGTATATTCGACACAGATATAGCAAAATACATCCGGCTTATTCCTACATGATCTTTTTGAAGACGCCATTTACTTCACATAGATCTTGTAATGAAAGAAAATCTATCATTAGTAATCCAGGGTAACGAAATACGACTTCTCGGAATGCAACACACACAAGTACTGCAATGAAGCATAGGCATTTATGCCGGAAATCCCTTAGCCTAAAATGGACATTTGCACAAAAAATTGACCTGATAGAACGAAACCGTTTTGGGTTTTGGATTCAGGGTATGAAAATGAACATATATCAGCTGGAAAAAGTTAGACCATTTTTTGGCTGTTGACCAGTGTAATGAGTCGCTATGAGTATGAGCGCCAGCGTGACAATTAGATAGTTTTGTAACATAACTTCATAAAACTTATGTTATTAATGGTATAATGGAAGTCTTCAGTAATAATTTAGTAATATTTTAACCCTTAATTTTAAAAATAATTATAGCATACGAAAATGTGAATACATTTGAAATCGTAATCGAAATTATGAACAAATCGTTAATAATTTATTAGAAGAATTTTTTTTTTTTTTTTGAAATATTGAGGAAATTGATGATTTTCAACAGCAATCAATTTATTAAAATAATAATTTATTGACTTCTTATAATAGGCAATTATGAGCACTACTCTAAAGACTAGCGATGTAATTAGCTCATTACAAATGCCTGCAAAAGCACACTCTTGCACTGTGGTAAGTTGCTCGTTTTTCAATTTCTTGTGATTGAACTCTTCATCAACATCGGAAATCACGTAAGTGTTGAATAATGCTCATGATGAGGAACTAGAGATTTTTAATTCTGAAGACAATGGGTGGACATTGGAAGATAATGAATAGCATTTCAACTGATTTTATGGGGACCAACTACCAGGCTTTGTAAGTGAATCGCTTCAGGAATAATCAGGTATTTTAGAAATTTAAACATTTATATAAACTTGTAATTATTTTATTCTTAATTACATATATATTTTTTACAGATAAAGAAACTAATGATGATGATTATAAAGATATTCAATACTAACTTTGGATTGATGATGAATTATGAAAATTCAACGATGACGATAATGAAGACTTAAAAATAATAATAAAATAGATCATACTTTCTCATTAATAAAGTAATGAGCAATATTTAAATGAATTATTTTGAAATTTTCTATTTACAAACTTTATTGTTTTTTGCCTATTACAAGACGTCAATAAACTATTATTTTAATAAATTGATTGCTGTTGAAAATTATCATTTTCCTCAATATTTAAAAAAAAAAAAACACTCTTCATAAATTAATAACGATTTATTCAGAATTTCGATTACGATTTCAAATGTATTCACATTTTCGTATGCTATAGTTATTTTTTAAATTAAGGGTTAAAATATTACTAAATTATTAATGAAGACTTCCATTAGATCATTAATAATATAAGTTTTATGAAGCTATATTATAAAACTATCTAATTATCACGCTGGCGCTCATACTCATAGTGACACTTTGTGTATGTCTGGCTGCATGTTTGGCTCATGCAATTGGTCTGGCTGCTTACACTGTCGGGATTTGGAACTTATTTCATATTCCTTTCATCCACCACCTGTCAGGGAAAAAACTATTGGGCAATGTGAAACAAGAAACTCTTTTTTTACTCTCTTACGTAAAGGTGCGGCGCATTCGTCGAACTTTTTTATTTGACTGAGAACATTTTTTGTTTATTAATTTCATTCTTTTTTTCTGTTTTGTAGTTCAGTTAGAAGGTAGAAGTTGTAGAACCAAGATGTAATAGTGAAAGTGTCACGGCTGATATTGTATATATTATTGTTGTGTGTGCCTTTTTTGTGAATCGTGTTCGCCCTTATTAAAATATGAAAAAGAAGATAGACTAGTGTTTTTTGAGTGAAAATAGTCTTTAATATTTATGCTGCAGAAGAAGGCCTAGCGCATTTGGACACCCGATACCCCGACTTTCTCGAACAATTGGAATTTTGGAGGTAAGAATTTTTATGTCTTACCTAATTTTCATGATATGATTTTTTATAGAATCAACGTGTAACGTTGATAATCCTTTTTGCGGCAGCTCTGGCTGTGATTATCCAATTTAGGCAGTCGGAGTTGTCACATAAAAGTGGCATCCCCTGCTGGGATCGGGTGCTCCGTAATTTCGTGAATAAGAAATTAGAAAAATTTTTGATTTAGAATTATGGAAAAATTACGAAAATTAAGAACGCCAATGCGTTCAAATTTCACGAATTTAACTAAAGAAATTGAAGACCTTATACAGGCTAATTGTGATGATTTAGATAGCTTGTCTTCAATTTTAATAAGATTAGAATCAAAACAAAACGAACTTGTGACTTTAGATAAACAAATTCTTGATAATTTGTCTGAAGACCCAACCTGTAAGCAAGATGCTTTTGATACTGAATATGATTCTATCGATAAATATAATACGATTTTTTACGAAACAAAAACAAAATTATCGCGTTATATACAAAAATTAGAAAAAGGTCTTAATCCAGATAGTTCCGTAATATTAGATGGCATGGCGACAAGAAGAAAACTTAAGTTACCTAAATTAGAGCTCCAGCCTTTCAACGGTGAAATTAAAAACTGGTTAACTTTTTGGGGGCAATTTGAGAAAATTCACGAAGATAATACTATAGCAAATGAAGATAAGATTCAGTATCTAATAATGGCTACACAGAAAGGATCGCGAGCCAGAGAAATAGTGGATTCTTTTCCCCCCACAGCCGAGAGCTATGAAGAGTTATCCAGCGGCGGTGCAGTCGTTGAAGGCACGGTTTGGTAGGACAGATGTTTTAATTGAAGTACATATACGCGAAGTCTTAGGATTAGTTATTAATAATTCATTGGGACAAGGGCAAAAACTGTCTCTTGTTAAATTATACGATAAAATCGAAACTTATCTTCGGTCATTGAAAATGTTAGGAGTATCGAGCGAAAATTATTCGTCGATTTTATATCCACAGGTCGAATCGGCATTGCCTTCAGATATTCTTTAATTATGGGAAAGACATCTTGGTACTTTAACTGTTAAGGATAAAGATAAAAATCAGGGAATTAATAAATTAGATGTTTTAATGCAATTTTTACAGATTGAAGTTGAGATGGAGCAAAAGGTTAAATTAGCTAAGAGTGGATTTTCTTTCGATAAAGATGTTTCAGTAAACAGAGAAACAAAATTCGATCGAAAAGATAAACATTTTTCTCTTCCTACGGCGGCCGAACTGTACAATGCGGATGATAAAAAATCAGAAGAACAGTGCGTTTTTTTGCGAAAACAAACACCGTAGTCAAAATTGTTGAGCGGTATGGAAAATGACACTGGCGAAAAGAAAAGATGCTTTACTAAGAAAAGGAGCATGCTTTCGTTGCTTCAATGTCAACCACTTAGCAAAAGTTTGTAAAACTAAAATTAACTGTTCTCATTGCGGGAAAAATCACCACCAGTTCATGTGCATAGAAAAGAGTAAAATTAATTTAGGCGAAAATTCTAAACAGGACTCAACTGCTAATAAAGATTGTATGCTTGCGAATACAACTTCTAGAAAACGAGTTTTGCTCCAAACATTGGTTGTACGTATATACAATGGGGAAATCGTACGAAATGTTAGAATTTTATATGATACGGGCTCGCAGCGATCGTACATATCGAAATTTGCTGCTAAAATGTTAGGATATAGTAGCATAAGTAAAGAGAGAATAGTGCATAGCTTATTTGGGGGGCGACAATGTGAAGAACTACACGATAGATATTTGATTAATTTGAGAAATATGGATAATAGTTTCCGATGTAAATTTGAGGTATTAGATCAACAAAAAATTTGCTCTGAAATTTCACCTATACCGGAAGGACCCTTTATTAAGGAAATAAAGCGGTACGGAATAGTTTTGACTGATAGAGTCACTAAAGTTAATGATTTATTATATGAATTTTCTCCTGGTGAGATACATGTGTTAATTGGTGCAGATGTCGCCGGGAAATTATTTACCGGACATTTAAAACAATTACAGGGCGGATTGGCTTGCATGAACACTCGTTTAGGTTGGACAATTCTTGGGAAAACTGAAGGTTATGAAAATAAGAATATGAATAATTTAATTTTTTCGCTGCATGTCAAAGAGGCAAAAATTACCGAGTTATGGCAACTTGACACTTTAGGAATTCGCGATCCTGGGGAGAAAAAGAGTAGAGAGGAAATAGAATTAGCCACTAAAGAACATTTTCTCAGTAACATTAGAGTAGATGACGAGGGTAGGTATGAGGTTAGTCTTCCATGGATACAGGGCCACCCTCGTTTACCCAGTTACGAAAATATCGCTCGACGTAGATTAAAAACATGCGTCGATTCATTAAAAAGGGTAGGAAAATTAAGCGATTATAATCAAGTATTCGATGACTGGTTAGATGAGAAAATAATAGAAAAAGTTGATCAGAGAAAAACATTAGGTAGTGAGCATTTCCTTCCTCATAGAGCGGTGTTTAAAGAAAACTCCACTACAAAGGTGCGGCCAGTTTTCGATGGTTCAGCTCGGGAAAAGGATTCGCCGTCTATAAATGACTGTATTGAAAAGGGGCCTAACCTCGTAGAACTGATTCCTTCTATATTAAATAGATTTAGATTAAGAAAAATTGGGGTATTTGCTGACATAAAAAAGGCTTTTTTGCAAATTGGCATTACAGAAAAAGATCGCTCATTCTTGAAATTCCTGTGTTATGAAGAAGGGGACCCTCAAAAAATGATAACGCTTCAACATAGAAGAGTAGTATTTGGCATCTCTTGTAGCCCCTATCTTTTAGGTGCCACGTTAGAATATCATTTAAAAAACGCACCGGAGCAATTTAAAAACACTGCTCTTAAATTGTTAGAATCATTTTATGTAGACAATTGTGTTACGAGTGTTAATAGTAAGGAACAACAGAACAGATTTATCGAAGAGTCAAAAACCCTTCTTAGCGATGCAAAATTCGAGCTTCGCGAGTGGGAGCATAGTTTTCTGGAAGTTTTGACTGGGGAAAAAGCCCCTGTTTTGGGTCTAATGTGGGATTTTAGTAAGGACACCTTAGCAGTTGATTTAAAGGAAATTTCCGAAGACGAACGCAAAGTAACTAAAAGAAACATTTTATCGGCTGTACACAAAATATTTGACCCTACTGGATACACGTGCCCTGTAACATTAGAACCTAAAATATTATTACAAGAGTGTTGGAAAGCTAATGTGACATGGGATACGGAATTACCTATTTCTATCAAGAAAAAATTTGAAAAATGGAAAAAACAATTAGAAAAATTAGGGACTATTGAAATACCTAGGTGTTTTTCTCGGGATGCAGATAAACTGCATTCTTTGCACGTTTTTTGTGACGCTAGCAAAATAGCGTATGCTACGTGTATATTTATACGGTTTGAAGGTGAGAATGACAATTTCTGTCAATTGGTTCAAGCAAGAAGCCGAGTTGCTCCTATGAAAACAATTTCCATTCCGAGGTTGGAATTGTTGGCTTGCAATATTGGGGCTAGATTAGCAAATAGTGTCAAAACTGTTTTAAAATTAGATGATATTGACATTTTTTATTGGACTGATTCGGCCAATGCACTTTATTGGATAAAAAGAAATGAAAATTGGGCGCCTTTTGTTTATAACCGTGTATCAGAAATCCGGTCTTTAAGTGATTCTTCAAAATGGCATTTTATTCCCGGCCATTTAAATCCTGCGGACCTGCCGTCAAGGGGTTGTACCGCTGAGGTTTTAGCCCGAGACAAATGGTGGGAGGGACCACAGTGGCTAAAGAAACCAATTAACGAATGGCCAAAATCAGAAATATTTCCAGATTTTGAAATTATAGTACTGCAACAAAGCTAAAGAAGATAGAGAATATAGTATTTTAACTGTAAAAGAGAAGAATGAAGCTGAAAATAAATTATTGAAATTAGTTCAAGAACAATCGTTTAATGGCCCCCTAGATAATCGATTAAAATCGTTCCAGATTATCACGGATTCCGCTGGGGTTCTAAGGCTGAAATCACGTATATTATTGAGAGAAGATACAATGAATTTTCGATACCCTGTTATACTTCCCCATGACCATCCCGTAGTTGAAAAAATAATTAGATCTAGACACCTAAAACTAGGACATGCCGGGGTACAAACTTTAATGTCTAATTTGAGGGAAGATTTTTGGATCTTAAAATTTCGAAAAACTGTAAGAAAAGTTATTAGAAACTGTGTAATATGCAGAAGATACGATTTTAAGCCACAAGAAATATCCACTCCTCCCTTACCTGTAGATAGAGTTCGAGAAGCTGCCATTTTTGAAATCGTTGGTCTGGATTATGCCGGCCCGCTTATTCTTAAAGAAAATAGGAAAATATGGCTAGTAATTTACACGTATGCAATTTTCAGAGCAGTTCATTTTGAGTTAGCCACCTCTTTATCAACCGAAAACTTTCTATTAACTTGCCCGTAGAGGTAGGCCTTCTATTATCTATACCGACAATGGGTCAAATTTCGTAGGGGCCGAAAATTTGTTGAAAGAAATAGATTGGAATTCAGTACAAAATAATAGTATATCCAGAAAAATTACTTGGAAATTTATTCCACCTTCAGCTCCATGGTGGGGAGAGTGGTGGGAGCAACTAATAGGAATGACAAAAAGAATACTAAGAAAAGTTTTAGGGAAAATTTCGCTAAATTATGAAGATATGCTAACCGTGATGTGTGACATCGAAAGTATAATCAACAGCCGCCCCCTTACTTACATTTCCGAAGACAACAACGATCTTGTACCCCTCACTCCATCCATGTTTCTGCAAGAAGTAAAAGATAGTGGAACACCTGATATGGATATTTTGGATGCTGAGTCGTTGAATAAAAGGCATGCCTACCAACAAAAACTAAGAGAAGACCTTCGTAAAAGATTTCGATCTGAATATTTAGGTCAATTGCGTCAACCAAATAAAAATAACAAAAAAGAGAAACCTTTTGCAATAGGCGACGTAATGATTGTAACTAGTGACAATAACAAAAGAATCGATTGGCCTCTGGCCAAAATAACTGAAATTTTCCCATCCAAGGATAGACAAGTACGACTTGTCAAGGTAAAGATGAAAAGTGGTGAATTCATCAGAACGACAAGTAGACTAATACCTTTAGAGGTATCACAAAATGATGATATCATGAGAAGTCATTTCAACGACATGAAAAATACACGTTCTTCGGATGAACAATCAAATGATCCTCCCAGTGGTTCGGTCATGAACCGAGATTCCGACTCTTTAGTTCATCATTCAAGATATGGACGCATTATCAAACCGATAGTTGATTGGAAAATTTGAGTTCCAGCTGAACCCCTGAAACTCAAAGGTGGGTGGATGTCGGGATTTGGAATTTATTTCATATTCCTTTCATCCACCACCTGTCAGGGAAAAAACTATTGCGCAATGTGAAACAAGAAACTCTTTTTTACTCTCTTACGTAAAGGTGCGGCGCATTCGTCGAACTTTTTTATTTGACTGAGAACATTTTTTGTTTATTAATTTCATTCTTTTTTTCTGTTTTGTAGTTCAGTTAGAAGGTAGAAGTTGTAGAACCAAGATGTAATAGTGAAAGTGTCACGGCTGATATTGTATATATTATTGTTGTGTGTGCCTTTTTTGTGAATCGTGTTCGTCCTTATTAAAATATGAAAAAGAAGATAGACTAGTGTTTTTTGAGTGAAAATAGTGTTTAATATTTATGCTGCAGAAGAAGGCCTAGCGCATTTGGACACCCAATACCCCGACTTTCTCGAACAATTGGAATTTTGGAGGTAAGAATTTTTATGTCTTACCTAATTTCCATGATATGATTTTTTATAGAATCAACGTGTAACGTTGATAATTCTTTTTGCGGCAGCTCTGGCTGTGATTATCTAATTTAGGCAGTCGGAGTTGTCACATACACATAGTATTGAACTAGTTCCCTGAGCATCATCTTGTAAAAATCACGACTGAGAAAATAAGAAAAGTTCGTAGTGTTTTTACCTACCTTTGGTACCTGGTACCTGTAAATTGGCCGTCGGTCCAAGCTGGCAGGTATCACTACGCTCATAGCACGTACTAACACTGCTTTATCCTATACATTTTACTTGTGAGAAAACAAGTAACGTCTGGGGGCCCTGGGATCTTGCTCTAAAACATTCATTATCTTACTATATACATAGAAGTACACTGTAAAAAAATCTGTAAACATACAAAACTAGTTTTTGTAAAGCTGCAGAAATCTGCAAGTTTACTAAAATTTTATCTGTAACCGGGGTATTTTATTTACCAGCCTATAGTACAAATACATGAAATATCTTAGTTTCACCTGTTAGCCAATCAGAAAGTGCTTCAGTAGTGACGTGATCATTGTTTACGTGACCACCGGAGCGTAAAGGACTTCCATCTTGAATCCCTTATTGATAAGGATTTCTAGTTAGAAAGTAAGTAACTAGTTGTTCTTAATGTGTTAAATTTTGTTTTAACTTTTTCAGTCCTGATTTCGCCCCCAGCAGACACTAATGAACGCTCTTTAAATTAATTAAAGTGCTTCTAAAATTGTTAAGATTACTTTTAGACTTTTTTTAATGAATGTGTACATATTATGAGCATCGATATATTGACTGATACATCTTTGGAGATTTTTTATTGAAAAATTAAAATGGTTTTTATGGTCCTTTGTAATATTAGTCTCAGGGCTGAGGAGGATATTTCCGTTCTACTTGATTCATAATAACTAAAAATAGAAAACTCGGATAAGATTGTTTGATTTGTTGTTATAATGTAGTAAATCTAGCAAGTAAATCTTTCTATTATTTTCTGTTAATTACATATATATCATTGTCAGATAACTATTCTATACGTAAGCGTTTATTACAAGTGCGAAATTTCTAATGTTTAATGTAATAAATCAAACTTCCCTTCTCTTTTTCTGAAATTTCCCTTACCCTTTCTGCCTCCTTCTCCAAAATACATGAGATTAAAATGATTAAAACTTTTTTCTACTCTATTTGTTACTTTATAGTGAATAGTCAATCCTAAATTTCATTAGCAATTGATTACATAAGTTTCATTTCATTAAAAATTTCATCTGAATTTCACCCTCAAAATTTTGAATTTTCTCCATCACATACAGTAACAGAACTTAAAGTTTAAAAATTCTGTAAAACTTTTTAATTTAAAATAAATAAAATCTGCTCTATGTGTATTTTATTTCCATAATAAATTGCAAAATAAGATTTTTCTCAGCACTGAAAATTTCCATTTCCCCATTCCTCCCTCACCCCTTCATATTGCGCTCTATGCTATATATTCTAAGCGCTCCTCATAAAAAAACTCATAGAATTTTAATGTCTATAAAACTCTTTAGAGCCTAGTGGTGGAGGGGTGGGAGGTCGAAATCTGAATCAATTAGGGGAAAGTTGAAAATTGTTTATATCCCTGTAGGTCTAGAATGAATATGCTAAGTTTTTCCCTTCCTTATTAGGTTAGCGTTAGAAAAATGAGTATAGATTTATAATCGAAAAAAAAACGCTTTTATTAATTATCATAAAAATATCTAAAAAAAACTTTTTATCAAAAGCATTCTCAATTCAAATGTTATAAAGATTAAAATTCTGAATAAAATGAGTACCGATTGTCAATATTTTTGTTGAATTTTTACATTTCTATTTCAAAGTTTTAGCTAAATTACTAAGCAAGAGCTATAAATCCCAATAGACGAGGTTATCAGTTCAAAGTGCTTCTGATTTTTATGTACAAGTAATTTTTAAAGATATTGAGCTATTATTTAGGGTGGATGTATTAAGAATTTTTTATGTGTTAACCTCATGATTACGGGTTATAGCCCAATAGTGGGCTATGTAAAAAAAGTCCAATGTCGTAACTAATTATGAAAAATCTAAATATGTTTTAATCTATTCGAGATAAATTTTCAATGTAGTAAGTTTCCTCCTACTGCCAGAAGAGCTTTTGCTTCTACGAACTTATCACTATCTTAAAATTTGCATTTTTCATTATTTTTAAAATATTTCAAAAATGATTCGTAAATGAGGGTAAACATTATATCCGATATTTGAAATATGTGTATATAGAATGAATAACTGTACATATCTATTAAAAGTAAGGAAATAAAAAAAAGTGCGAGTTTTTTTTTTGGGGGGGGGAGCGGGGAGAGCAAACAAATGAGTGTACAGAAGCCTTTTCGCTAGAGGAAATTCAAAGTCAATTAGTAGCACGATTCTAACCTTCGATATTTTCCTTAAAGGACAAAGATGGTTTTAAAAAAAGATTTTCGATTATTATACGACCACATTTTAAGTTAACCTTTAACTGACGTTACTTATCTCCCACACCGATGACCCCTCCTCCCCCAATTTTTACAGTCTAACTACAAACACGATCAAAGTTTTCTTTCATTTGAAACTTTTATATTATCATCAGAGACTTTTGAATAGGTGAATTTTTATTATAAGAGCTTAAGATGTTTAGTACAAAAATTCCATCCTATAAGTTTATGGCGCCTTTTTGTCAGCATCTTTCGATGGAGACTGCTTCAGAGTAGTTATATGACATTTTCTGTCAGGTTAAATTTATAAAATTGTAAAATCTTCGGAATATTGAAATAAAGTATTGTAGTATTAACGTAAAAAACTAAAACGATGGTTTAAGATTGGTGATATCAGTTGGACACGTAAAACAGCTATCATTCATCCACCTCTTTATCGATAATTACTAAATTATAATCCTCAAAAAATACAAAATAAAGCCCTAGCATAATTACAATAACATCGTAAAGGCTTTAACAACTTAAAACATGTAAAACAAATAGATGCTAGGCAGATTGATAATTTGGTCTTTCCTTGCATCAATATTTTGTTTGCAATTAAGGCAAATTTTTGAAATAGAATTCGACAAAAATATGAATATGGGTACTCGTTTTATTTTTAATATCAAATTCTAAGACATCTGGCTTGACAATGATTGTTTTTAATAGAATCAGTTCTTTTAGGATATTCCAAAGATAATTTTTTAAGTGGTTTTTCGGCTATAAATGTGTTCCTGTTTTCTATAATGTTGACCTCGAAGGAGGAGGTGTAATCAGTGCGTTCATTCTAGACTTAAACTGAAGGGATTAAAACAACTTTTCTCCTAATTAACTTTGAGTTTGATCTCTGAATACTAAGCTAAAATTTTTAAACAGAACTGTGACATTTAATATCCAACAAAAATTTTAACTGTAGGTATTCATTTTATTCAGAACTTTAACCCTTAACTGCTGTGACAAAACTACTGTGAGTAGTCTGTCAGGCAGATTAATCTAAAGATGAATAAAATATTTAAGTAGCTCTCAGAATACTATTTTTTTAATAAAACTTTATATACAGGACTATTATAAATAAAATTCCGTTATTTAAAACTCTAGCGATAGTAATAGGATTCCAAACGAAACAAAATTTGACCAGTATGTATAGTTACACTGATAATTACGAATTAAACTCGGAAACTTTAAAAACTCAGCGGTCTGTGAAACCGCTAATAGCAGTTAAGGAAAAAGGTCTATAACATTTGTTTTAATGTTTTTGATAGTTAGTTGTTTTTGAGGTATTATTATGGTTTTATGAGTTTTTAAAGGGAGTTTTATTTTAATTATTTTTATTGTAAATCTATATGTATTTTCTAACGCTCTCCTAGTAAGAGAAAAAAAATTAATATTTTCATTGAAGACATAAACTGAAATGATTAAACCAATTTCCTGTTTCCCCTTTATACGTTCGCTACCACTCACGTGAAAGCGTGTGATATGGCGCCAACGTTAAGGAGCCACTCACACGCCAGCGCATGATAAGGGGTGTTGTCCAATAGCCAGCCACGCGCTGGCACGGGAAAATCTTTCACTGATTCTTTGTTATTAAAAATAAATCCGTTTCTGGAAAAATCCACTGCTACAGTGCGGCATTATGTATATATGCGGTACTTTACGTATATTTGTAAATTTTTAGTAATGTAAATAAGTCATCTAATAAATGTCCCCTCTTCTAAAAAAAAAAAATACTTATCTTTTTGGCCCTTTAATATCTAAAGTTTAAAATCTTAATAATCTATTGCTTTTTTAAAAATATTTTCCTGATTTATCTGTTACTTTATTGTAACAAAAGATAATCGATGAAGAACTCTTAACTTGTTTATTTTTCATTTTTGTGCACTATTTGTAAATCTAATATTGTAGGTTATCAGTCGTTTGGTAACTCCCTTTCTTCCCTTTCAATGTAAATAAAATATGGTTATCTTTGTCTCCTATTTGCACTCGCAAAATTTAATTTTTTGAAATGTCTTCATCTTTTTACTCCTTTATTTAAAACTTTATTATACAGCAGTTAACCACTTGAAATCTTCCCTCAACCCAAGATTTTTATACTTGGTACCAGTGTTGAATTCAGGGGCTGGCCCGGGGAAGATATCCCCCACCCGGAAAATTTGAAATTTTGGGTTTTCATTGGACAAAAAGTGCAATTCTCCCCCTGGAACTCTATAATGTTCCCCCCACACACACACACCCCAGAGCCACAGAAGTCCCTCGCGGTGAAAGGTCTCTGAATTCAACACTGCTTGATACATCTTTTATATTCTGATAATTTCATAGATTTCAACGCGTAGCTCAATTATATGTCTGTTAAATTTTGATTTATTTATATTTTTTAATTAATTTTATAGGAAGTTTTATCTCTTTTTAGGGAATATTAGCCTTACGAAAATGATAATAAAAC
Organism: Maratus speculifer; assembly: GCA_964019185.1. NCBI lineage: Eukaryota > Metazoa > Arthropoda > Arachnida > Araneae > Salticidae > Maratus > Maratus speculifer. Next base: position 168,235,949 of record OZ025290.1, read on the forward strand.
CTTAGTTTTAAGAGCAAGAGATAGCGTGGAATGCATTTTTTTTAATTTATCTTTTCAAGTTTGTTTTTAAAACCATGTACAATCAGTGAACTCGAACTTTTCAAACAAATCCCATTTGAATGATTTTTTTTTCTATTTTGCTGCCTAAAAAAATTAAATTGTTCGATTACAAATGTGTTAGATTTGTGTGTTTTTAATATTAGTAATTGAATTATTCATACAGGAAGTATTAATTTTGTTATGGAAAATTAGTCAGAAATAAATATTGAAGAAAATTTGTTGCCTTATGTACAAAATGTTTATATACTGAAGCCGGCACGTGATAAGTTACGAATAATCGTACTTGAAAATTATTTAAAAAAACATAATGTACCGGCCATTTAAAATAGTTTATAAACAAATATAAATTTAAAATGGATTGTTTCCATATGACGTTCTAAAACTTGAAGGAGTGCGATGTTTAGAAGTTTAAAAATTAGCAGTAGCAACAATTGCAAATCCAGTATTTTATTTCAAATTGTTACCATTCGCAAAAGGATGTCAGTGTTACGCACAGATGTTTGTCCTTGATAATATAGATTTGTTTTTACATCAAAATCTTGAGTCAGTTATTTTGTTTTTCGAAATAGACGTTTTTCACCCTTAAATCCGCTTATATCTGAACCAAACAAATACAAAATTGTTGGCTAAAAAAGTCAGCATATAATATTAAAATTTCAAAACTATAGTGTATAAAATTAAGTGTAGGGGGGAATAGGAAAGATGGGACAATTTTTACAAAAATATTTTTCACAGATTATGTTTCGCAAATATAAAGTTGAAAATTTTAGAATAACATTTTGAAACATTTTAACACACTTTAAAACTATAAATTTGTTGATTCAAAATAAAATTTTAGACTAATAAATAAATTAATTTAATAAGAAAGTCCCATCCCTCCCTCACGTAAGGGTGGAATGGGAAATGCTTTTATAATGAAAATTCATATGTAATTTTCAATAATGTGGTAGAAAAAATGGCAGATATAGTGTGATATTGTCGTTTCTAGGGTTTATTGTAAATTACAACAATTATTTTATGTTAAATTCTGTTTTGTGAAAATTAAATCTAATGAAAATATTCTTATATACAGCTAGTGCTGCCAATTGATTTTGGCGGTTGTACAATAATGGATAAAGGTACATACAAATAATATACTGACAAAAAAACATTAAATACGATAAACCCAACTGGAGTGAAATATTAGCCAGAGCCAGGAATCGAACACAGGACCACAACATTCAAGCTGTTGCTCTATCCACTTTCCGGCTGATGCCTGAGTCTGCAAGTTGTCTCGTCATCCTAGGCTGTCTATATTATGGAAGATAACTTTATCCAACTTCGTTTATTAGTGAGAAACTGCAGACTCGGCCATTGGCTGAAATAGCTTAGTGCATAGGGCAACAACCTGGTATGCGTGGTATCGGATTTGATTCCAGGCTCTGGCTAATTTTTCACTCTAGTTGGGTTTATTGTATTTAATGTTTGTATATCAGTATATTATTTGCATGCACCTTTTTTATAATTTTGAAGTATTTGTAAAATTCATTTATTCAATACGAAGGTGAATGTAGATTTTTTTATAAAATCTAATTCATTGTAAATTTTATTAAATGTTTCTTTACTTTTCATATTAACATATATTTTTCTTCTATACACTCTAAAACTGGGAGGAGTGAAAAGCTCACTTTTTGTAGGAGTGATTTGCATTTTCACTCTTTTTAGAGTGAACTTTATACAAATACACTCTTTAAAGAGTGGAATTTCCGACTCCCTAAAAAAAAGTGAAATATCTCACTCCGTTCTCGAGAGAGAAATATCTCACTCCATGGTCGAGAGTGAAAAATCTCACTCCGTCAACGAGAGTGAAAGCCCGGCATTATACACTTGAAAAAAATCCCCGCTCAACTTTGAACCAATATATGGAGTAAAACAATGAAAAGTACCAAAATATGTCAATTCTTACTTTTCAAAAATTACATTTTATAATACAACCTATAAAATTACGCTTATTTGCCATTAAAACGCACTTGTCTTCAAAAATGAGTGTCACTCCTTCGATAGAGTCAACGGTCACTCTTAAAAAGTGACTTAGATATGTATTACGCATCAGCCAATCAGAAATCGTCTTCTCAGTTGTGATGATAAAAATGTTTCCGCCATTTTATCGTGTCCGTTATGTGTCTCACTTTCGTTTCCTCGGTCTACAAATGTGGATCTTTAATTTGTATTATTAATACTGAAAAGTAGTTTAAATTTCGATCTTTGAATGATATACTCCGATATCTTATGATTCAAAATAATCCACATAGATTAAGATTCTTGATCTGGAGTCAAAATAGAGAACAAATAATTCAGTAAAAAGCAATAATACTCCATTAATACTCAGTGACGAAGATGTTGCACTGCACATATCTTATTTATCAAACAAAGGATTATTATTCATCAAACAAGGGATGAAAAAACCGGTAAGTCAATTTTAATTTCAACTTTTTATTTTCCGAATGTAACTTCTAGAATATTGAGTTAAAGTTTTATTTTAACAGGAAGCTGTCTGCTTCTGCTATCTTTATGTGCGTAGAGGGAAAAAAATCGCTGACGCAAAGATTTGTGTTTCATCCTTGATGTTTATAAATGAACGGCTATAGTAATTTTAAAAGTTTGCAGTATGACTTATATTAGATGAAATTTATTTATTAGAGATAAATAACTCATTAAAATTGTTTTTCCAATAGTAAGAATAAAACATATGTAGTCATTTCTTGTATTTTATATTTTCTTTATTTTTCTTTTTCGTACATGAGTATACTTTTATAAAACTTTAACTCACATTTATAGAATACTATAGGGTAGATGTAACAGTAATGTACACACCTGAATGTTTTTGGTTTATAAAAAAAAAATAATAATAACTAATAAAAATTTAGCTTTTATTTTTTTTTTCGTAACTCGCCCTTGCATATTTTATAATTTAGCACTTTTGTTGACACTCTTAATTAAACCAATCAGGAAGCACAAAATAATGTTTTTAAGTTTCACTGTTTTTCATTGAAAATCGTGTTTTCATTGAAAATCATACTAAGAGCTGGCTTCATTTAATAAATTTATGTATTCCTTATTTTATTGCAAAATTTCCAATTTTTTGTTTTTGTAGTTGAAGAAAGCTTTGAATTTTTTATGTATTTAATATCGTTTATAAAATTTCATTAATTTTTAAGGTTTTGAGAGGAGTGTCCATTACTGGAATACTTAAGTAGTGATTTTCCAGTAACGTACACCTCATATAGGCATTGTTAAAAAATCTATTACGGTAATGTTTATAGTGCATAAAATATTTTGATTTAATTAAAAACTTAAGTAATCAATTTTAATTTTTAAATTGCACTTACCAAAATGTAATGACACTAAATTTTTTATAAATAGTTGTTTTTAAGTTATATTAATGTGACTTATAAAATTTCAATATCTTCTTCATTTTATTATTATTTTTTAAAAATGAATCTAACGATGTTTTGCCTATTTTATAATCTGGCAATCAAACCGCTCATGAAGCCGAAAAAAATGTTTAAGAGCACAGTCAAAGAGGGGCTTATAGGGCTTAATCGTTCGCCATTTAAATAAAAACACTTAAGTTACAGAAGTCGTCAAAAACACATTTTCTCTTAAATATTTGTTTATTTTTACTTTTTCAATTTTGTCTGCAGATATTTTTTTAAATAACACTTTCATTTTTGGTACCGGTTTTGAAAGTAAAAGAAACTTTATAAAAATATCTGAGACCGAAATCGAAAAAGTAAAAAGATGCGATATAGAGACGAACCTCAGCTATTCAATGTAAAATAAATAAATAAAATGTCAAAACGCAAACGAGATATTAGAAAAATCTCTCCCCATAGGATTAGCATTAGCTCGTGAGTGTCTTCGCCGGCAGGTACTACATGCACATCTACTCTATACACGGAAATAAAAAATTGAAATTAAATATGACTTACCATGTCATTTTATAAATACGGCTTGTATTAATATATATTTTTCAGAAATAAGATTTTAATTATACATAAAAAAAAATAGATAACGTGCATTATGGATTTATTATGTAAAACTTAATGGGTATATCTGAAAAAAAATATATGTTTAATATTTTAAAACTGTTTAATAACTTGTGCTTATGGGCATTTTAAAACTATCATATATTTATGGGACTACCAATGAAAGCAAACACAAGGAGAAACATTGGAATAAAATAGTTTATTTCTATCAATAATCTAATTCATGTGTAACTTTAATTACGTTTTCCCTTAAAAAGTTCAATTAATGTTACATACTTTGAATTAAATAAATATTGTCAATAAAGTATTTTATTCCAATCTTTACCATGTTTGTATTTATTTTCATTGTATGTTCTAAAAGACACGATTCTTTTAAAATGCCCATAATAGCAATAGAAAATGGAATTCATTGCAAAAAAAAAAAAAAAAAAAAAAAAAAAAAAAAAAAAAAAAAAAAGAGCATTTATTCCTATGAAAAAGTGACTACTCACACCTACTAGGAGTGAAAAAACGCACTCCTTTAGGAAAAGTGAATAGTCACTCCTCAGAAATAGTGATTATTGACCAATGTGTAGAGTGAATATTCACTTCCTAGGAGTGAGTATTCACTCTTTCAAAGAGTCAATGATTCCACTTTTGCCCAAAGTGAATAGTCACTCTAAAGAGGTTCGGCATATTTTGAGTCTGCGATAGAGTGAGTATTCACTATTCTGGAGTGACTATTCACTCCTTTTTATTTAGAGTGTAGATGTATGATTAAACTGAAGTTCAATTTAAAAACAGTGCGAGCTTCCCTGACGGTGAAAAACTGATAAAGTCAGATGAGGAAAAGGAGCCATTGTCTATGAGAAAAATTCCTCCCCATACCTCACTCAGACCTTATAATATGTTCTACAGCCCTGAAATTTTCAAATATTTAAAAATAATATCAGTTTATCAAACATTTTGTAACAGTATCTTAAGAAGCATATAAGTTTAAATATTGATATTTGAAGAAAATATGTTTCCAAAAATACTATCAATAAGTATGATTTTCATAGGTATTTTTTTAAACTTTAGTTATGTAATATTTTAAAATATGAGTCCTATTAAAAATGTATATATGTAAATCATTTTTATTGTGTAGAATGTAATAAATCGTTATTTGGAAATGAACTTTATTCATATTTCATTGTATTATGTCATTTAATCACATCGCATTTATTGGATGTACATCTATGCATATCGCATTTATAATAAAAATGATTATTCATAATATTTTCCATAGCATTATATACATTTCTATTTGTTTCAATTCTTATTTCCATACATTTTCTGCTTTTAGAAAGTCGTCTTAGCCATCTCTAGTGCTTATAGCATTCTGATAAGCACTAAAAAATGTAAAACCTGCCCATAATGACTGTTGATAGGTCTAATATGGATTTTCGCGCACATATGTTAATGTGTGTACATCATCTCTGTTATATGCAATTTTTTGAGTTAGAAATTCTAATTCCAGAGCTGAATTAACCACAGTTGAATCCTACTAAATTCATGCATTTAGATCCATTCTTCCGGATCTTTAAGCCAGTTCAGAGTTTTAAAATTGTGGTTCTATGAATAATTAAATTTTCCTTTTCACTATTTCAATATGAAACATAACTTTCAAGCAAAAAAATTATTAGAAAATGTCTAGTGTATTAAGTGTACACAATGCAAGAAATTTGTGAGGAAAAAATCGAGGAAAAAGACAATAAAATAAATTAATAAAAGTAAGAAAATTCCTAGTGATTAATGACGACTATACGGAATATTCAGCAAAATATAGAATAATTGGTTAAAAAAAAGATATTTTCTTAAATATGGCATTCTGGTAAAGACATTTCTTTTTATAGATGTTACATTTTTTTAGCTATAGAACTTACATTATTGTTTTTATTGAATTTTTAGATTAACTGAAAATTGTAAGATCTCTTTCAGATTATCTCCTCATTTAATGTTATTACAATGCTCATTTAATATAAAAAATGAATTTGTATCTATTTAAATATCTACAGTAAAACTTCAGTGAGTTTTCTCATGCCTAACTTACAAATACTTACGGCAATTGTTGTATTATTGCTGAAACACATGCTAGACCATATTGCTTATTTTGTAAAAAAATATTTTGATACATGAGGAAAACTCCATTGTGGGTATTTAAAACTATAAAAATTAAACTTCATATTGAAAAAAGAATACTATAAAAACTCCAATTAATATAAGTATTAGAATATAAAAAACAATTACTTAAAATCTTTTGGGAATGCTGCTGAAGAACTATTAGTAATACTACTGAAAAAAATTTATAGTTACAAATACTTTTTGGTAAGTGTAAATATTTTGGACACAATGCTAAGAAAACATTAGCAAATTTACTGTATTAACTCATTTGTACTGTTGTAAAGAAGTTTTTGCGATAATACAAAAAATGTTTTAGATACATTATATAATAATTTTTTGTAATTTTTTTTCTCTATACCTTAAAAAATTTATATTTCTAATGATTTTTAGTACAGTTACAAGGGATTTTTTAGTATATTTGCTTAAAATTTTTGTGGATTTGTAAAGGATTTTACAATTCATTTATTATTAATATTATTCTTATTTTGAATGCCTACACAGTATTTTATCTATTTTATCCAAAAAATGCAAATTTTATTAAGGATATTTGATAAAATACATAAAACACTTAGTGTGCATAACTAAAAAAAATAATAAATATACTTTAAAGTCCTTCACAAACTCACGAAAATTCTTAGCAACTGTACAAAAAAATCCCTTGTAAGTGTACTAATATTCATTAGAAATCCTACAAAATATTTTTTAGGAAACACCCTTCAAAATCCTTAGCACGTTTACTAAATAATCCTTAGTAAATATACAAAAAAATATTTAGTAAACTCTCTAAAAAATCACTAGTAAGTATACTAAACAATATTTAGTATCTTTACAAAAACTAATTTGAGAAACTCCCTTAAAAATCCTAAGTAAATCTACTAAACAATCCGTAGTAAGTTTAGAGAGAGTTTTTTGGAAAGCTCCCTAAAAAATTTTTACTACGTTTACAACGTAATCATTGGTAAATTTACTAAACATTATTTACTAAACTCCCTAAAGGATCGTTAGTAAGCTTACTAAACAATATTTAGAAAACTTACAGAAGTTTCTTTGGAAACCTCCCTAAAAAATCGTTAGTACGTTTACTAAACAATATTTAGTAACAGTTACTAAAGAAACTTTAGTAATTTTACAGGATTTTCTTTAGCTGTGGTTACATAAAAAGTTCTAGGCATCCCAGTTTCCAAGAAAATTTTTAGTAACCTTACAGAATTTTTTTTACAGTGTAGATAGTTTTAAAAAACAATAAAAGTTTTTATCATTTTTTTTCGTTCGACACCTAAAATTTCAGAAAATATGAAATTTTAGACAACGATTGAATAATTTGATTTGCGTAAACTCATTTTCTTTTCTTTTTTAATCACTTTCAATCGACGTTTAAACGCTGAACTTTGTCTTACATCCTATTATTAGTAATCAGCCCAGTATATTTCTCTAAATTTTATCTATATTGAAACGTTTCGTATTACGCAACAAATTTTAAATCAAATATATACTTTAAAAATAGCCTGTAAAATTAATATATTTCGTGAGTCAATTCATATATCAATGTCTTGAGATAAACATATTTTGTTAACATTTTTCCTTTCGAAAAGAAAAAGAAATATCTGGTATACTTCTCTTTTGAGTTTAAAGATTTTTGACATCAATATTTAAAAGAATTATTTAAAAAAATGAAAGTCAACAAATTTTTTTGTAAGAAAAATTTCTTGTTTCAAGAGTTTGTAAAGAATTCGAGCCGCTATATATCTTTATTCTATATAAGTATCCAAGGATGTTAAAGCAGTTTTGAGTAACAATAAGTAATTGCATCATTACTGCCTGAAAAGTATGCGCTGTTTTTTCTACTGTCAAATACTTGCGTCAGAAATCATAGATTAATGAACTGAAAGTTATATTATCTTTTTAAAATGTTGATAAAAGTATTCTAAATCTGTTTCAAAATCCAATTAGTTATCAAATGTTTGCTAAATGTTTTAGTAGTTATTCTCTCTTTGAATAGGATTTATTTAATAAATAGCAATATTCGTGAAAATATTTCAAAATATATATTCCGATGATATTGCATTACTGTTCTTGTATTGCATACTGATTATAATTTTATATGAAAAAAACTCCTTTCAGTTATAGTACACAAATTACACTTCTAATTTAAAATGTATTATAAGGTACCCTGGGGTAATAACGCCACGTTAAGGTTCTACCAATTTTCACGGCTCAGTTTTAGTTTGTATTTTTCAAACAAATATATGATTTGATACAGCAACTCATTGACTATCTGTATAAAAAAAAAATTATTTAACAGATATGTATTCATAAAATGTAATGGCGTGATTTCTTGCCCAATGCTATTTGGCGTTATTTCCCACCTATATGGGTAATAACGCCATGCAAACAAAACTATGAAATAAGGTGGAATAATGGCATGTAGATTGCCCAATTCTAAAAATACAAACTTAGAAATTGACAAATTGCATTCTAAGCTATTGAAAATGTTCAATTTTTTGTGAAAGTGAAAGAAAAATGAAGGTGTAATGTGGGGGGGGGGGGGGGAGGAGGCAAAAGAATATCAGACCGTGGGCTTTTTTTGCTTAAAAAGAACCGCTTAAATAGAATTATTAGAAACATTGCACAGTTTTAACTGTGTTTATTTGAATTAGTATTTAGGATGTAGCTCAGCTACTGTAGGGAATCAACCGGGGTATTAATGCCAAGGATTGGCGTTATTACCCCGTTATAGTTATTGCGCTGTACATTTTAAATTACAAATTATCTCGAGAAGATATCCAAAATCTTCAACAACATTTTGAAAGTCCATGAAATGTACTACAAATTTATGTAATTAACAAAGTATTTCCGGATAAAAAAATTAGTCTTCACATCACAAAACTTATCTCGTAAATTTTAGATCAAGCGTTAATTTTAGTTGCTTGTAAAAACAATAAGACCTAAAAATGAAATAAATTAACTTGAAGCTGTTTTTTGCGATTTATATGACTCAAAACCCTTCTGCGCAGAGCACATGGGTGTCATTTACCAGATTATTTCATAATTATGCAAAATATTAGCACTTGGCGTTATTACCCCGCCTGGCGTTATTACCCCAGACTACCTTATTTAAAATTTAGATCCCTGTATTTAATATTTTTAAATGTCATTGTTTTGGATGTATCAAAATTCATCATTGTAAAAATTTTACATAAAGTTACTTCATAAAATTGGTGGCAACATGCCACTTATAGCTCAGAAGTATTTTTATTTACATAATAGTGTGATTTAAATTATAGAAGTGGTGTAATATTTTATATTAGTGTAACTCAACACCTGTTATATTCATTAAATTACTCAGTAAAATAGAGAATCAGGCTGCCACTGAATTATGGAATACTATTACATAAATGAATTACAGTGATAGCCATTTGTGATTTCTTTCAGCAAAGTTACTTATGTTTAGTATCATGTAATGCAAATTTAATAACAGTAATATTTTAAAAGCAATCCCCCATCTGAAGTAAGCTTCCTGCCGAATATTTAACGAATTTAATTTTTCGAAAAAATTTCATCAATAAACCACTTACCAAAAATCTTTGGTTGGAGCGTGTTTTGATCCATCCCTTGACGACTAAATTTTTGCGGTACGAATATACGTGTAAGATTACTTTCTGTATCTTGATTCTCCTTAGTGTGTTTGTTTGACATTTTCAAAAGTCACTGCACGCTGTCGTTTTTAATTTAAATGCCGATGCGCTGTGCCATACTTAACATTTTTCAAGATAGATGAAAAGTGTTTATAGTTTCATTTTGTCTTCTTCCTGCCTAATTTTTAAGGAATTTAATTTTTCGAAAAAATTTCATCAATAAACCACTTACCAAAAATCTTTGTTTGGAGTGTGATTTGATCCATCCCTTGACGACTAAATTTTTGTGGTATCAATATATGTGTAAGGTTACTTTCTGTATCTTGATTCTCCTTAGTGTGTTTGTTTGACATTTTCAAAAGTCACTGCACGCTGCGTTTTTAATTTAAATGCCGATGCGCTTTGCATACTTAACATTTTTCAAGATAGATGAAAAGTGTTTATAGTTTCATTTTGTCTGGGCGTCTTATCAAATTCTAACTTTATCCTTTAACAAGAATTCTTAACAAGAATCGTCCTAATTCTATTGTGTGTATCTCAATAATTATGACACAACAGTTATCTCACAGTTATATTTATCAAGAATTCTTAACAAGAATTATCCTAATTTTATTGTGTGTATCTCAACAGTTATCTCAACAAAACATGAACAGAGACAACCAAATGATTTCTGTTATATTATGATCTATGAGGGTGGGGACACTTTTCAAGCTTATTTTAATGATGTTAAACAATTTCAAGCATAATGAAACTGATAAGCATTTAAGAAGTGCACTAAATCGTACATTCTAAAGAATTATGATAGCAAAGCATTTACTACTGATTTACAGGGCCATAAAAGGGAATTCATTTATATAATGGTCTAGAGGGTTGCAACATATTTTAATTCTGTTACACTATTTCCAATATAATGAAAACGATATACATTACTGAAGCTTACCACAAAATATATCTTTCATAACGTTATATACATGGCATTTATCGTTGATTTACAGGAACACGCAAAAAATCGGATAGATTACTGAATTTGAAGTACATTTTCTATTAGCTATAAGTGCTCACTATGCAATTTCATATGTGGAAATCACATATAATTAAATTTATGCTCAGTACGTGCCGTGTATAAATGCTATAAATTGCTATTCTGTGCTTCATAAAAGAATTCGCAAGCATTGCGGATTATCATTGTGGATGGCCTAAAAGTAAATTTTAAAAGTGTTTAATGTTGAAGATAATATCAATTAAAATTTTTTTTAAGTAAATGAAGTTTTGTGTTGAGGTACATTACATACAGTGCCAGCCAAACAAAAAAAAAAAAAAAAAAAAAAAAAAAAAAAAAAAATTATATTTTAACGTTTTTTTTCAGTTTGAAATAGATGTAGCGATTGAGGGTTTCTATCGCACGTTGGTTACGTGGAGTGCTAGTCCTTACAACTTAACATGATTTAGAGTTCTCACTTTAATTTTTTAGTTCTGGTAGTGATTTGAAAAGAGGACTTTTAAAAATTCTTTTCTCTATAAAAAAAAGAAACACTTATGGTGCACATAATCGATGTAAAAATCTTACAATTGTTGAAAATCCCCATGCTTTGACTTTATTCGAACAAAATGTTCCTTTGTGTCATAATGACATATATTTACAAACATCAAAGCCAACTATATATGTCCTAAAAAAGGCAAGTCCGATTTAATACATGGCCGTACACTAAAACGAAAAATCGTACAAAAAGACCAAGAAAGACTTCAGACCATATTTTTTTAAACGTGACGTACTATTAATAACTACAGAAACGTAACATTACTAATGAATGTAACGACCATTTGTCACAAACTTTACAATTTTCAACGAATGTAAGGATTTTTTTCTTTCACTGTACTAAGAAAATTTTATGTAAAATAGATAGAATCATACACAGGGACACGTAGATAGCTTAATACATGATCTACTAATGATGATAAGTGATCCCGGAGCAGAACGGGGTACCAAGTTGATAATATGGTTTAAAAATACTAAAGTGATAATTATTAGAGCTGCAAAACTTTCTATGAACACATTATAATATAATAATCATAAAACTTTAATAATATTGTAAGAAAACATAAAATCAATATTTATTATTTTTTAAACAAAACATTACGTCATTTGCCCCGTTCTGCTCCGAGAATTGTGTGGCCGATTTTTGCCAATGGAATAAGCAACCCAACCTTCAACTGACTTGAGTAAAACTCACCAAAATATAAACATTCACAGTCACAACATGTTAGTAAAAAAACGTTTCTTGGCAAAATGCAGGGCTCGCACAGTTCCTAAAATTTTCACACGTTGCTACCAGTATTTTAAATCAAAAATCATCATGGAAGGTCCGTTTAGCATCTACAATAGAATTCTACAATAAATATGACCGTTAAAAATTGTGGTAGGAAAGTACGAAAATTGTAGGAACAGTGCGAACCCTGAAAATGGGATACTTTCCCATTCCACTTCAAGGACACGTTTTAGGTTAGGAAAGTAATGTCACTCAAAAAAGATAAGCAAACAAACGTTAAACTATACGAAAGTAAAAACAATTAAACGTACTTCAAGCATGTACTAACTTCAGTTGTTATGTGAAGACGTATGTATGCCTAATCTTGGTTGCAAAATCATCAGACATTGCAATACATTAGCAAATAAATGATACAACGATGAAAAGCACGCCCCTATACTCAAGAAACCTAGGCTAACATGGCTGTTGAAATTGAACGGCTACAAGTTTTCTTTCTTTTGCTTATTGTCACTCGCTGGCAGCAACTCCTTGAAATGTCAAACTTCCTTCCCGTCTACTATTCCATTGTGCGCCAGGTTCTTCTAATATGTGGAAGTGTAGTTTCAGTAGATTTAATTTTGTTTTATTCTGAATTAAATTTTACATTAATTATTATTTTAGCTTAGTGGATATAAAAACCTGTGGGCAATATACTGGGCTGGACAATATATATGTATATATATATACATACATACATATATATATATATATATTTGAATATTGAGAGAAAATGCTGTAGGTGAATTTTCAACCAATATTATTCATTTTTTCGATAAGCTAAGATTTAGCATAATTTGTAAAATATGTACAATTTCTAGATTATGTATAAAGCGGCACAAATTAATTGAACTAATATTCCATTATGGAAGGCAATTGCTGCATTAAAAGTTTTCAAATACATTACGAATATGCTAAAATTTTTATTTCGATATTTTTTCTTCTTATTATTTTAATAAACGACAAAATTTTGGGAAATATTTAGGAAATATTGGAAGCATGTTTCTGCTTTATAGTTGCTTTACGTAACAGTCAACCCTTTCCTTTTTAGACATAGAAAATACAACCTACCACTTATCCATGTTCCTTTTTTTATCTCCCTCTATTCTTTTACAAAATATTTTGCACTTTTTTGTGGAAAAATACGTGATTTATTTTCTTAAGGCGCAACACTAGTTACAGGATAAGGCCCGGATGATAATGTAAAGTCTATGGGAGCGTTCTTTTCATATTTTTCGCTTAAATTTTAATATTTTTACTTCGATATTTTGCATAGAATAACTGAGGAGGATCCACAAGTGGCATAGTTTTTACATTTCAGATTTTTTTAAAAGTTTTACTTTAAATATCAAAACCGGTTTAAACCGATTCTGAAATTCTGGGAGCGTTCTTTTCATATTTTTCGCTTAAATTTTAATATTTTTACTTCGATATTTTGCATAGAATAACTGAGGAGGATCCACAAGTGGCATAGTTTTTACATTTCAGATTTTTTTAAAAGTTTTACTTTAAATATCAAAACCGGTTTAAACCGATTCTGAAATTTAAACTATCATAAATAAAAAATATTTAAGCAAAATCCAAAAAGTAAAAACTAGGCCGATTTTGGATCGTCCTCATCTATTCCATGCCAAACAAAATATGTAAAAAAATTAAAATTTGAGCGAGATATTTGAAAAGAACGCTCCCATACACTTTACATTATCATCCGGGTCTTTTTGTATGAATAGTATTGCGCCTTAAATTAATATCATCTGTGCACAGTTTCATTCGTGTACCCCAACATATTATCAATCTAAAGCTGACAATCTTATTCTGATAAAATTAGACTTCCGAATTTATGGAGTTTAACATAAAAAACAAACAGCAGACAGATCTAATCTCTTACAATGCAGTTACTCTTTAGTGCACAAGTGGATGATTGAATTTTCTAATAACAAAATGTGATTTAAAAACAATTTGTTACATAATGCTATTATTACAACTTGATAAAAATCGCGAACGAAATTGGTGAGTTAAAACAACGATGATGTCAATTATTATTATTATTTGTTGTCATTATTATTATTATTACTTTATTGCAAGGATAAACAAATTTTGCTTATCGATACCTATTGTTTTAAAGATTTTTTCTATTTTCTTGCAACTCAATAATTTTTTTTCCTGGATTCAAATAACGCGAGTAAATACTATCATTTAGAGAATAACATTTTTTTTAAATTTTTTTATGTTTTTTTATACTGTCTTACATCATTTTATTTTAAATAATTACATTGTTTAACTTCCAGTCTATCAATTAATTTCTATTTATAGACATTAATGTGAAGAATATTGAGATAATTTTCAGGAAATTCCGTTTATAGATACCCTCCGTACATTTGGTGATATTTTCTATATTTCCTGTTTTTAAAATAGAGGGGGGCGGGTAAATTCAGATTTTTACGGAAATTAAATATTTTTACTTAGATATCATCATGTAAATAAAGTTCATATTTATGTTTTGTTTTTATCTGTTTTAGAGTAATGAAATGTTACGAGGGTAAAAAAAAATAATAACTAAAATGAGTAAAATTTATTTACTATTTTTAAGAAAATTACATTTTTACGTTTTTCAAGAAATGCTTTAATGTATTTCTTCTTAAATTAATCAGAAAAAGAAAAGAAAACCTAATATAACTTGAAACGAATACAATTAAATAAAATTGTTAAATATCAAATAAAATTGATATGACTTTAAAGAACTAGATCTTAAAATCCCATTTCATGCATAGTAGATATTATTACCTACTGCTTCGTAGCAGTATCATTTTCCACAATGTTAGAAGGCAAATTTTAATAAAATTTTATTTGGAAACGCGTGAAGCTGGGAGGTGTTGTTGTTCAGAAACTATATAACTGAAAGATGTTTTCGTTTTTTTTGTTAAGATATTACTTATTTCATCTAGAAATTGAAAGTTACTTCCAATTTTTTTTTCGATTTCAAATAAAAGCAGCATCATCTTCCAAATTTTTGCTTCTTCAATAATAGCATGCATGGTCAGAGTGACTTCACAATGACGTCACTGTGAGTCACTTTGGTCACATCACATCTGTGACCAAAATACCACCACTCAGTGACGTCACATTGTGACTGAGATATGACTTTCTTAAAAATCTTTAGAAATTTATAAATATCCTTGAAAACATGTTATTTACTTTTAAAAACATGTTTCTGGCATTTTATATATCGTCGCTTTTGTCACAGTTTCGTCAAATTCACAGTTAATGTCAAATTAGTCGCAAATGACACATTTTTCACAAATTTGTCACATTGTGACCACTTTCTGAAACGTCACAAAAGAGCTCTAAAACGGCCATAACGACTTCACATTTTAGTAACTGTGACTTAACATCGACGTCACGTGACATCACATCAACAATCGATGGTCACAAAGTCACAATGTGACTTCACAACGACGTTGCAGTGACGTCACCATGCTTTACGGGTTATTTATTGGCATTTCACTTATATATTTAAATTTTTATGAGTAAAAATATTAATTATATGCCTAATACGATAAGGAGTAAGCGTATGTGAACATCGTAGACTTTCAATCATGGAATTGTTTTTCTCAGATCACAAGCATCTAAAACAAATTTTGCGAGGAAATTGCGATAGGATATTAAATTTGTTGAATTGTATACCAACATTTAGGTTAAAACTTTGGTTTTTGACAAAATGGTGTACTTTATTATTTCATTTTTTTAACCTTTTGCGAGATTGAAAAATCAATTAATCAATGGAAATTAATCTTTTTGATGTTATAAGCTCCAGCAAGAGAGATTACCTTAATACATAAAAAAATTGAAAGAAATCGGCCAGGTATTCCTCAAGTGATCGTGTTCTTCCAAAAACATGGTCTAGATATGTTTCATTTTCTACATGGTTTTAAGACACAGATGTAAAAAAGTGTTTTTTCTGTTTTCTGCAGCGAGCGTAACGTCTTGAAAGTACAACAATCTTTATATAAGGAATAAATCTTAGTAATCTAACTGTTGTTGGCAGTGTGACCGTTTTTGGATTGTTGTAAGAAATCTGGACTGTTGTAGGACTTACAACAAGCTAAATCAAGCTAAAAACTCAGACTAAAAGATAGTTGTCAGTCTATTGATGTACTTGCCCTCAATAGATGGCAGGACCATCGAATTTATTTTTAGCTTGTTGTCAGTCCAAATCTATAATAATTTTAGCTTGAAAAAACGATCACACTGGTTGTTGGAGCAACAAACATAAAAAAATAAATTTTGAGATATTTGACTGTCCTTTTAAGATAATTTGATTTTTAAAAATGACTACCTGATGTTTGAAGAAAATGAATAAAAGAATTAAGATCTTATCAAATATTCATTATATGTATTTTTATTTGCAATATATCTTTTTCTTGAATTGTGAGGTGCTAAAACAGAGAAAGTTACACAAAATCTCTTCATGCTGTAAACAAAATATCTGTTGATTTTTTTCTAAGAAAATTTTAAATTTGCATGCACATATATGCTGTTATTGTGAAAATGCAAGAAAATATTATATAATACTTATAGAAACAATTGGTTCGGTAATAATCCTATTAACTAAATCTTCACTGAGAAGTATGAGTTCTAACATACACTTGGAAAGAGTCTAATAATATTTAGTCAAATTTATAAAACTAGCGATCCAACTTAAGTGATCAGTTGCTGAATTTGGACACTTTAAGCAAATGTTTCAAATTGAAATAAAATTTAAAATTTTATAAACTAAGTTGTTCTAAAGATTTATTTAGTTAATAGATGTATAGATTCACCACGTGTAATGATATTTTGAAGACATTCCAAAAATTAAATTAGTACACTGAAAATATGTGAAGTGATCCAAATTCGGCTATTCTCTCCTAAATATAAATGTTTGATCATGTTAATTTTAATTGAAATAATTTGTTAAAAGTACATAGGGCTAATATTTACATATGGTATTTCTTAATACACTAGAAACTCATCGTTCTTATATTGTATGTGTTAATGGTAAAATATTCGAGGATATAGATGCACATATTTCAATTGCAATGTTAAATTACATTAATTTAATCTAACCTAGAAGGTAACAGAAAATTCTGTTACAACAAAGTAATTTTTTGACAAGTACAAATCATGTGTAAAACATAAATTCGATTTAATTTTTCTTTGAATTCAAAGCTCAATATATAACTTTCTAAATTATCAAATTAGTGAAACAAATAAGAAACTTTTGTTACATTTAAACTTGAGAAAGTTTCAAGTATACGTTTCGTACAAGAGGTTAATATTTACAAATTTAATAAATGATGGTAATATTGGTTATTCTTGAATTTTTAATGAAATGAATTCTACAGAAGTAAACAACGAAGCTGCTCAGTAAATCGGATTAAAACTTTCTGAATGTCTAATTGTGCTATATTTTACTCTAAGTCGCATTCGAAATTCTCTCTTAAAATAAATCCAAGTTTGAAAAATGTCATTAATTACAGTGCTTAAATCCTCTTCGTTAGTCTTAATTTATTATTTCATTGAAAGGAATTATTGTTATTTGAACTAAATGTATTTTAAGTGAAAAGTCTTGTAACTTTTAAAGGCAAATAAGCAAATTTTCTAAACTCCTATGGATATTGTATCGTTTCCGTTCAGAAATTTAATCAACATGGATTTTTACTTTCAAAGAAATCTAATTAATCACCAGAAGTTCTGCAACTATTTTTAATATTGTGTTTATAAAGAAAGTAGTAATGGGTAGCACATAGTAATAAATGGGGTAGTTGGAATATTTGGAAATATTTTTACTTTAATTAATTCTAGTTTATAATTTTAGTCAATAGATTCAAAATTATGTCCATTGTTTTAGAACATAGATTAAAAGTTCAATAGTTTGCAATTAGTCATTTTATTAATTGTTAATCTTTAAAAGAACTTGCTTGAATAAAATAGCTATTATTCTACAATATATGTTTATTTAGCAAAGGAAGAATTTTATTTTGAGTTGATTTATTAATTTATATATTGATTTTAATGATTCGGATTATGTTCCAAAACCTTCTACAACATACGTTTCATTATAACTGAAAATTATAGTATGGGATTGACCAGAACTATTTTGTTTTTCAACAAATCACATATAATTTATTCTTATTATGTTTTGATTAAAATGAGGAACCATTTAAAATGATTCCATCTCTAAATAACTTAAAATAGTAGATAAACGGCCTAAAATAGTAAAAAAATAATAATAATGGCTTAAAATAGTAAAATTAGGTTGATTTATTATTCTAAGAGACCATGATTCTTATTTAAAATTACTATAATTTATTATTTAAATCCATTATCTGTATATGTAGCTAAATGTACTATACATTTTTTAAGTTATGATATTATTATGTTTTTACTAACTGGGAGTAACCCTTCCCACCGGAAAAATAAGGAGAATATAAATTTTCGAATTTTTTGCTTAAATTATGTTTAGAAAATCTTAGTATATTAAGGCTAATTTAAGTATAGATCTGATGATAATTATTACATGAAATAAGGCTTTTGATTGTATTTTTTTTCTTTATAAATGATATAGAGTTCCATTTTACAATTAATTTTTTTCAGTTCGATTTTCTTTTCTTTTCTTTTACATTTTGCTATCTTTTTAACATATATGTAAAAAGAGTTATACAATGTTTGGCCAACTATTATCTTTTCTTTTCTTTCTCTTACTTTTAAGGGTCTAGTTCTGCTGTTCAATGGTTTATAACATCATTAAAGATTATTAATCTTTCTATTCTATAAAAAGTAATTAAAGTTGTCATTTCTGCCGCAGCACAGTGGGTCAAAAAACCCTCAAATCTGGCAAAAAATTGAAAAAATAGAATTTTATTTTGAACTACTAGCATACTTTAATAGAACAGATGTCATTTCACATCTGTCCAGTATTAAAAATTGCGCAAAATTATTTAGATCGCCATTAACCCTTTCCGGCGCACTACTCTTTAAAGTTGGAATTTAAAGAAAAAAAAATATTAGGCAATCTATTTAGGCTTAGAGGAGTACACAGGTATTGCTTTGTAAAGATTGCACTAACCATTTTATTTATACAGCTGTTGCCGAAGTGGTCACCTCCCATAAGTAAAGCATTGATAAGCGCAGTGAGAAGAGCATTGCTGTGAAGTGCGTATTACAGTAAAACATTTTACCTATTATTTAAAAACAGTAGAGTTTGATCTCCGTGGTGCTGCCATCTAGAACTCATAAGAAAGATTTAAAGTAGCCATTAGCGTAGTTTTTGAAATATTCACGGAGTTTTTGTGTTTCTAAACAGGGGGAACTTTAGGTGTTGCCGACCCGGCAACACTGCGCGTTAAGGGGTTAAAGAAAGAAGTGCAACTGCGTATCGCACTTTGATAATAGATGAAGAAAAAATCAACAATTTTGTTTCAACATTCGTTTGTTAATTTCGCTGTAATAATTAATTTTTTTTTTTTTTTTTTTTTTTTTTTTTTTTTTTTTTTTTTACTATGGAACCATTAACTACAAGTATGCAACAAAAACTTATTAACTTTCAATTAGTTTTTTAATCAGAGAAATTACAAACCCGTAGTTCCACAAACTTAAAAAAGAAGCTAAAATGTTGCAAATTTTAATATAAATTCTGATGTGCGAAAACCTGTCGAGTTAAGGAAAATATTTTAGAATTAATAAAAAGTGGCTAGGCAAATCGCTTTCATTTCCTCGATTAAAAAAAAACTGAAGCTTCATTGAAAAACAACTTTTCCGTCTCCATATTCCGTTTACATGGTGTTGTGGACGATCAAAAAGATTAAGAGAAAAACGGTTACACGATTCTAATTCTACATCTTCGTCAGTGCACGTGACAAGCATGAGTTTAAGATCTGAAAGATAGGAAAACAAAAAGTGAACTTACTCACTCGTGCTGCCACTAAGACAGCAGAAATAGTTTTACTTCTACTGTTTTTATAGTAGTATACATTCATTTTGCCTGAGGAAAGGGGATTCATTCCTTCAAAACGAGTCGCTAATAATAACTGAAAAATGTGCTTGAGAATCATAAAAATTATTAATTATGTTTCCAAAACCCAGTCTTTTTTCATTTTAAATGCAATATTATGGATGATTTATAACTATTCAATTTGTATAAAACTATCTGAAATTCATTTTTTTATCTAATTTTTGTACATAAAATATTGAAAAAGGTTCGTAAATTAATTAATAAAATACTCTATAGCCTTTGTAAAAGTTTTAAGTTTTACTACCTTTAGTCTACAAAAGAAGCTATGATCTGCTTTTTTTGTTCAGAGTAAATTTTATTTTTTGTCAGCTTTGGAGGCATCTTGCCCTACTGTTTTGTAAACAATCAAAACTTTATTATTTGGGTTCAAAAATCTTCTAAATCTTCTTGAATTTTCTTTTAATAAATTTTATTACATACTTAGAATTATAGAATAAAGAAATATTGAATTCAAATTATTTACATACTATGTACAAAATGTATAATATGTACAAAATATAAATTTCTTTTACCTTGATAATTTCTGATCATCATACTAAAAACTGGAAAGATGATCCTATATGCATTCCTACTGCCTTTTCATAAAAATAACATAATTCTTCAATAAAACTCAAGACACGCACGACAAACAAAAAATATATACATTCTCTCTAAAAAATTCTTTTTCATTCCATCAAAAACTGATGCCAACTTTTTTATCTAAACTTTTAATTCATCTCAAAAGATAAAAAAAATGTAAAAGTCAAGCAGACGAAAAAAACAGCTTCGCTGCCATAGCAACGAGTTGCTTCTTATAAATAAAATAAATATCCGAGTAGCAAAATTTGCAAACGATTTTCTGTGAATAAACGGATATATTAATTTATCAATTCCTAACACCTACTATGTGCCGTCACAACCGTAAATGATTTTTTTTCCCGCGAGTATTGAGATAACTATTTATCTAACAATTAAACGTATAAGTAACGCTGAAGTAGGCTTTTTATATCAAAGAATTATTTTAAGGTATAAGTTAAATTAGGTCAAAGCATTTCCATTAAAACTGAGGCCACATGCTTTAAGGACATTCATGGCTATTTAACCAATTTTTTGTAACATCCTATTTGCCTTATTTAATGAAAAAAAATCTATCATCAGATATAGCGACCAATATTTAACAAATTTCTGATACTAAAATACTTAAAATCTTCTCAATTTCTTGATGTGTAAGAGCCCTGTCCAACGGTTTTATGGTAACAAACACTACACATACGAATTTAATACATACTTTCTTTTCTAAAGATATGAACCAGAAGCTTGATGTATACATATTCCAGATATTTCTTTATTTGATTCTTATTTCACATATGTTTCTATTTTTTTTTTCTTTTACAATCTCAAGTTAAATTTTCAGCGTTTCGAGAAATGTTTTTTTATGCATTTTCGAAAAGATTACTAGATTTGTTAATTGTCATCAAAAAGATTATTATAAAAATTTTTATTTGTTGTCAATTGTAAAAAATATTCAAATAATAATATCTCCAAAATAAAAATATATTTACACGTTATTATTATTGACTGAGAAAAAAAAATAAAACTAATAATAACGTATTAAAAGCATGAAAATATTGCAAATTACATCATCTTTTTTTTATAAATGTCTGAATAATAAAAAAGAAAGAAAGCTTTAAATTAATGATTTCATTATTATTTGTTAACAGCGATAAATGGAGAAAATTGCTTCCTGTTTCAAATAGCCAAATAATAACATTGCCAAACTGTTTAAATTAAAAAATATCTTTACACAAGTCATATTTCGAAATGACCTTTTAAACTAATGTTGCAATTCTAAGACAACACAAATAATAATATTTCATTTCTAAGAATTAAAATAATTTCACAATAAATATTAAAAAGGGGAAGAAATCATTAAGATTATGTCTCATTTAAAATGATACACTTTCAGAATGTTTGAAAAATAGGGGGAAATTCCGTTAATTCCTAGCACGCGAGCGTATTGTGTCTATTTGCACTAAAATCTGAATTAATTTAAAAAATAAACATAAAATTTTAATATTTCTAATTTAATTTTTTTAAATAAAGAACATTTTAAAATTTAAATAAATAATAAAAATTAATTTTATTATTCATTTAAAAGTAATTTACAATTTTTTTAAAGTTATAAAAATTATTCACATTTAAAATATATTTTAAACTAACCCTTTTAAAACAGATATTTTAATCAAAATATTAAATGTAAAAAAAATCGATTTTATTCATAAAAAATATCTCGCATAAAAATATATTATTCAAATATATTATTCATATTTTGCATAATTTAGCAATTTACATAAAAATATTTATAACTCACATTTTTATTCTTTTTTAACCCTTTAACGTTCATTGGTTTTCTACGGAAACCACACATTCAGACTTTATTCTCAAACTTATTTTACGTATTTTTTCTACTGAATTGCGTTTAATTGAAACTTTAAAACATTCTCTTTTAGCTAGATTTGAGCACCAAAATAAATAATAAGACTTTCAACTTCAAACGAGACCAAATATGTATGTCACTTTATGTTTCATAAATTCCATTCATTCTTTTAAAAAGAAATTGTTATCAAAATTTAATTATGGCTTGTGGATGTACTCTACTTCTTCCTAGTTATAAATTAAAACATTCAATTATTTAGATAAATAAAAATAGATGGGTCAAAATATTATAGGAAATGATTGGTTTCTCCAGGATACCAAACTCCAGTAAGCGTCGGATTTCGACGCGCGAGGAGTGTCAGGTGAAAATATGTTTCGCTTTGTAACTGAGAATAAAAGCACGATAGTATATTTTTTTATTGGATGACTATAGCAACCCTGAATTACTTCTGTTTATTCTTTTTAGGAGATAATGGAAGAAATAGAAATGCATAAAACATTTTATTTTTGATTCTCTTCTCTTTAAAGCCGGTGATTTCTCTTTTTATATTAAAACTTTATAGTAATTTTTATGATCTTCTATTTTTAAATGTTTTTGGATACAATTTTATTTTTCAAACATAAAATGTCAAAAAAAAGATTAAATATTGTAGATGCTTATTATTCAAGTTATTATTCAAAAATTTACCTTTCGATGATGAATCAAATGCATCAATCAAGAGTGATGCAGAAGATTATATCAGTGAACACTCAGATTCAAGTAAAAATCTGATGTTGATGATGATGCAAATATTGATGAAAGAAATTTTCCAGGGCCTTCCAGAAGTTCTAAACTATTATGGAAAAATAAAGGTCAAGAAAAGAAACGAAACATGGAATTTATCGCAGAGTGTAGGCTATCAGAAGACATAACGTCTCTAGCAGTTCCAACACATATTTCCATCTTTTTCACTCTATTCTCCATAAGTTTCACAGGAACTATAGTTTATCAAACTAATTTGTATGGAACCCAAACAGGTGGTGCTTTCATTCCAGTGACTCCAGAGGAAATGATAAATTTTTTTGCAAAAAATATAATAATGGGAAATAAAACATTACCCAGCTACAGAGATTTTTGGTACACAAATGAGATTTTGCACGATGATTTTATTTCTCGACTGATATCAGTCAGAGAATTTATTTGGATTTTAAGAAATTTGCGTTTGAATGATAAAAGCCTACGACCCCAGAAAACAGAAATTTTTTTGAGAAGCTATATAAAGAGACCATTAATTCACTGTTTATCAGAAACTTTTCTAAATGCTCTAAAACTTGGACAAAAGCAGTCAATTGATGAAAGCATGATAAAGTTCAAGGGCTGATCATCTCTGAATATGCCCAAAACCCCCATCAAATGAGGTTATAAAGTGTGGATGAGGTGTGATCAAAGTGGCTATGCATGCGAATTTCAAATTTGCACAGGAAAAACCGACGATGTAGAAAGAAATCTTGGTGAGAGAGTAATTAAAAATCTAAGCCAGAAATTTTTAGGGAAAAATCATGTAGTTTTCTTTGACAATTACTTTACATGCTTTCAAAATTTTCATAGGGTATGGAAATAATAACAGTTACAATCTTAATAACCCGCGAACCAATCCTCAAAACTATAATTTGTATCCTTAAATTTACTTATATTTTGTGGATTTATGTATACATATATCTTACTATTACTTTTTTTGTGTATGTAGATAAAATATGTCGTGAATTTTTACTATATATATATATATATATATATATATATATATGTGTGACGATTTAAGGAGAACTCGAATTATTTCCACTGGTTAAAAAGAAACACACAGTCATGGCAAGAGAGGGAAAAAACAAAATAAATAAATAAATGTAGAAGATCCAATAATTAGTCATGGGCTGCTGTAAATTCATTTATTAAATTCGTAATAATGAGGAAGGAAAAGCTCCTTTTGCAAAAATTCCATCATTATTTCAGCGAGCTGTCCTCATCGAAGAAGCAACCCAAGAAATCTTCTTTTCTCATCTCGAGACTTCCACCTTTTTAAACTAAAAAGAAAGTTCTGGAACATTCTGTAACCTCAAACCATCATTCTTTTATGTAAACAGAATTCTTGTCCAGCTACGAGATTATTTTCCACAAACGATAAATTTATTTTAAAAAAAATATTATTTAACCAATTTATAATTGACTCAGAATTTTAAATATCTTAGGCAGACGATTTTTATAAATGATTAATTTTAAGAGAAAAAGAAAAGAAATGAATTTATTAATATGCACACATAAAAAATTGACGTAGGAAAAATAAATAAATAGATAAAATAAAATAATGATATTTTTTGAAAGGTATGGTTTTGGAATAAATTTAATAAGACTTTCTTAAAAAGGGTTGATAAAAACATAGAAGAAATCAGTTTTATTTGGAATATTAAGAAATAAAGTTTTAATTAAGAATATTTTTAATTTAGAGCCATCTTTTTAAATTTACGCATATTGGAATAATGTTTTTTAAGGCAAATTAAGAATTTATATCGTCTGCATAAGGATTAACAGATTAGATTTAGAAACAAGATTTTTATTTAATAATTTGAAGTAAGTACTGAATATTATTATAAGAAAGTTAAGATAGTATAAAGGTTAGTTTTGGCGAAAAAATTTTAAATTTGTAATATATATATGCATATATATTATTTCTTATTAATTAAGATATTTACATATTGCTTTTCTTATAATCATCACTTTTATTATTATGGCAACTCTTTGATTTTTTGTGATTGGTTTATTTCTTTTGTGTTTTCATTTCTTGCAAAAGTATAAGTAATAACTTATATATATTTCTTTTTTTATAAATGCAAATAATTTTATATGTATACATAATTCTATGTTAAAAATCTAAACTCTTAATATAATTAGTGTAAAAATTTTGCAATTTCTTAAATCTTCTGTAAAATAATAATAATAATGATAATAATAAATTAAATTCTTGTTTATATTAGCATTTCATTGTATTTGTATTATATCTCTAAATTTGCTGTTTTTATTTAAAATAATTTTTTGAATTGGTATATTTAGGAAAGATAAATAGACCTTTAGTGTTCATTGGTCTCCGTAGGAAATCACAGATTTTTTTAAATTTAAAAATTCAAAAATTTTTTTGAATGCATATTTATTATCATCTACATGTCTAAAAACCATTTTTGAAGTTATTTCAGTAATTTTTAAAAATAAAGTTGTAGTGAACTTTAAAGGGTTAAATACTAAAACACAATATAAATTTAAAAACAACGATAAAAATGAAAGAATATAGAATTTTGAAGCAGGTTTTGATTAATTTCAATAGCATTTAACATACCGCCTTCAGCTGGAGATGGTATGCTGAATGCTGGCAAAACAAGAATACTTAAAGTAACATTCTTATGTTTTTAAATTTACATTATACTTTTCCAAATTGTACCTTCATAATTATTAGAAATTCAACCATAATTTCATTAAAGAAGAAATATTCCCCAAATTAACTTAAAAATTGAAAGACTGACATTTAGAGAAATTAATCAAGCCATATACCCATCTGAAACAAACATATTTACTTCAAGCTGTTTCATTAGTACACAACTGCAGCCGTGTGGTTATAGTTCTGGCGTCATATTACTTACGGTCGTATTCACAAATAACTTCGACCGAATGTTAAATGTCGAGTTCAGTTACCCCAGGTTGAGATTTACAACTGGGAGGGAAAAACTTATGTTTAGAGATTACTTCTCAATATGTGTTCACAAGGTGTATGGGCAAAATAAAAACCTGTAATCACTAAATGTGGATCAAATTAATTTAATTTCTTGACAGTTTTAAATATTTTTAAACAAAATCCTACAAATTTGTTTTGTTTTACTTTTATTATTTGACAAATAATTTAGATCAGTTATATGAAACGTGCTAACTGCTAACATAAATTTTACAAATTTATTTTACCATAATGTTTTGCATAGTTATTAAAAAATGAAAATTGGTTTGGATCAATACTAATCATACTCGATTTGAATCAAAACTACAGTTTTACTGCAATTTTATTGATTTCCAGTATTAATAGTTTTAATTGTTTACTAATTAAGAAGTTTCCGAAAATTAAAATATTGAAATGGAGAAAAGAGAAAAGAATAAAGTAAGTATCCTGTTGCACTTATTTATTAATATAGATGAAACAGTATACATAAAGTACTATGCTATTTATTAGTCTAGATGATATTCATATTTATTAATTTTATTTTTCGGATTTTTAACAATTTAATTACCGTATTTACTCGTGTATAAGGCGCACGCGTGTATAAGGCGCACCCCTACTTTACAAATAGAAATGGTGATTTCTTAAAATCTCGTATACAGGGTGAGTCCTAAATATCGAAACAATAGGCTATCTCCTTAAACATTGCCCTTAGACCCATACTTCCATTTGCAAAAATTCATAAAAAAATGTGAAATTTTTGATAAGATAAATTGCGACTCCATGGGGGGTCTAGTTGAAAAGTTACGAAAATTAAATTTTTATATGTCCCCCGTAGGACAAAAATTCCAATTAGTAAAACTTTCCTTATTCAGTTCTGAATAAGACACAAAAAGTTGCATCTTCATATCGCCAAAATTCGCAAAGTTATAGCCGTTTAAAAAAATCATCAGGTTTCAAGGGATTAGACACAAATCGAAATGCGTGCAATTCAAAAAACATTTTACTTTAACAGTTCTGGAAAATGCGTAAAAAATCTATTTCTTGAGGTAGAATTTTGATTTTTTTTTCTTTTTTTTGTGATAGTTAGCCTTATAATTTGCTAAGAAAATCACATTCTAAAATTTCTCATACAATTTATAAAAGTTTCATGTGGTTAGCATTGGTTTAAATGGGACAATCAAAAATCGTTATAACTTGTAACATTATTTATCGTATTTTAATTTCTTTCCATTTAATTAAAGATGAAAATCTGATTTTAGTTTTGTTCCAAGGTTTTTTTTTATATTAATTTTAAAACTATTAAAAATGTTTATTGAAAAAATAATATAACTTTAAAAAAATCATATTTTCAAAAGTAAACATTTTTTCAAAAGTAAACATTTTTTTCAAATTTGCCGAAACAAAACTAATGTAAAAAATCAAAAATGACGTGTTTCAAGTTCTTTTTTCTTTTAAAAATTCTGAACATTTAATAATTTAAAGACAAGAAATAGAGGATAAAAAATTCATTATGAAGAAAAACGAAGTGTATTGTTTAAATGTCCGTCAGTTATTTAAAAAAATGCTTTTTCTAAGATGCAGATTAAGTCTTTTTTTATTATTAAATTTACGCCTGACAACTTCAGGCTTTTTATCGTCCTCCAGAGGATGTTATAAAATCTGTATTCTGGACCCAGGTAGGGTCAGGACCGAGATGTTACTTTTTTTCTGAAGACCGCCAGGCCGGGCCTAGCGTACTTTTCATAAAGAAGGGGACTACTTCCTTCAACTTAGGTGCACTCTGGATGAAATTTTCAAACCCGGTCTCGACAAAACCCGTATTAAAATCACTGTCACTAGCTGACTTAATACGTGCATAAAATAAATAAAATTCGGCTCAATCGAATTTTTTACAAAAAACATATAGATTTTAAAATCTTTATTTTACAAAAAAAAAAAAAAAAAAAAAAAAAAAAAAAAAAAAAGAAAAAGAAAAAAAACCCCCTTTAAAATTCATTTTTTTTAAATAGATTATTCAAAGGTTAAAAAGAAATAAATACAATAAAACCACTGAAAAAAAATCTGCCTATGACGGAAATCTGTCTTAAACGGAAAATATGTTGATCCATGCAAAATAAATGCAATAGTACCTGAAAAGAAAATAAGCTCCAATTACATATTTTGTATTTTGACCCGGGCAGACGTCTGGTATACCAATTTAGCGTAAAAACTACACGCTGATATTTTATGTCCAAAGAAAAAGCGCTACCTTAAACCGATTTTTATTAAATTGCAATTTGTGAATGTTCCCTAACAAGCGTTGAAATTGAGTTAAGAAATCACAGTTTAGAGACAGGGAAAAGTGGTGTAAGTCAGGAATTTTTGAGGATTTTGGAATTTAATATCTCTGTGGGATTTTTAGATACGGAGATGAAATTTGTTTTGTTCAATTTAGGAATGGATAAGGAATAATTTCCTAATTGGGAATTTTGCCCTACGGGGGCCGTATAAAAATTTAATTTTCGTATTTTTTCAAATAAACCCCCCATGGAGTTGCAACTTATCTTATCAGAAATTTCACCTTTTTTTATGAATTTTTGCAATTGGAAGTATGGGTCTAGGGGCAATATTTGAGGAGATAGCCTATTATTTCGATATTTATGATTCACCCTGTATAAGGCGCACCATAAATTTGATATGACAATGAAGAATGACCAAGTGAATTTCAGTAAAAAAAAATCGAAACAAACATTACATCAGGACAGAAAACAAGACTGAAAATGCATTTTTAGACTTCACGTTGTAAGAGAATTACGGGAAATAGGAATGAGTGACGGTAAAGAGAATTGCTAATTAGCATTTAGATAAAATCATTAGCTCTGTTGTATAAAAAACTGCAAGGAATGAAATAAATATGCAGTAATACTTAAATTAAGTAACATTTTCCGAGTTTTAATATCTTCTTTGACTAATTTCTTGTTTCATAAGTATATCGTTCTACTGCATCCAACAGTAAAAAATTATTTCGAGTATAAGGCGCAACTAGGAGTTTTGCTCTAATTTTTGGGGGAAAAAAGTGCGCTTATACAGGAGTAAATACGGTAAAATGTTTAATCTAAATGAATTAGATGGTAATTGATACTCCAGGTTAACTGGAAAAAAGAAGTGAAATAATTTTATTACAGAAAATAATTTTGAATTCGCTAGGCCTTTCGACAGATCTGGGTCTTTTTCGTCAGGTCCTGGGAAAACGTTCTTTTCCTATGAAAGCTGCAGTAAGACTGAAATGAAAGACAAGGGGAAAAACAAGTATAAGTGAGAAAATAAGAAACTGAAGAAACAGCCAATAGAAAAGTAGAAGTAAAAAGCCAATTACAGAAAATTATAACAAATACAAAACCACGGAATTGAAGGGGAATAAACAAGCAACATGAAAAAAAAATGCATGAAAATAAATAAATAATAATAAAATGAAGAATGCACATATTTTAATGTGTGATTTTATTTTCATTTTATTATTGTTTATTTTTTATTTTATTTTATTTTATTTTATTTTCACGATTTTTTTCCTATTTGCTTCTTTCAATTTTGGTAACTTTTTCAATTTTTACTTTCTTTTTATCTTTATGAAAATAAATACTAATTTTTAAACAAAAAATACTTTCTTTCCTCCCTTGATCAAATATTTATTTTAATTTTACAGCTATCCGTAAGGCCCTGAAGGAAAACTCGCATTGTATAACGAAGCTGACATTACAATGTGTGATAATATTATAATTAAAATGTGTATTGACAAAATATAGCTTGTAGTATTTAAAAAATCCCAAAAGAGCAATTAAGCCCCATGAATTAAATAGGTTTTAGAATAAACAAAAATAAATATGAAGATAAAATTGTAATACACACACACACACACATATATATATATATATACATATATATTTATGTGTGTGTGTGTATGATCGGTTTACGTTTATTTTGTCCTTAAAAGGAAAATTCTGCCTAGTACCAAAGTATTTTTTTCATTATTATTATTTGGTATGCTTAAACAATCAACAAATTAAGCATGAAATGATGTAATAGGTTCTTTTCAAACTGTAACATCCAAGTCTTGTATTGGTTTTAAATTTGCAAGAACCTGTAGATTCCTGGAAAATAATGTGTATTACGAAATTTTCTATTGGCAAAATATAATTATGTAAGATTTAGAAAAGCGCACAAAAAATATCAAGCCCCATGCAGTCATATTTTTTTTAATAAAATAAAATAAATATGACAATATATATATTTTAAATATTAATATGATAGACTTAAAGTATTTTTTCTCATGAAAGAAAAAAAATGCTTTGTACAAAAGTTTTTTTTTTTCAAATTTGGCACGCTTAAACAATCGAAAGATTACAGTATTAAGTCCTTTAATATCTGCTTTTTAGAA
The DNA here is from genome assembly GCA_964019185.1 of Maratus speculifer. NCBI lineage: Eukaryota > Metazoa > Arthropoda > Arachnida > Araneae > Salticidae > Maratus > Maratus speculifer. Next base: position 168,266,730 of record OZ025290.1, read on the forward strand.
CTTTAAGAAGAATTGCTCATAAGATAAGAGAATTTTTGATCTGTCGGATATTTCCAAATCTTGTACAGAAATATAAAGTGCTTAAAAAATCTAAGCCGCTTCATAAAACTCATAGTGTATTTTTAAATTCAAAACCATTTTCTTTTAAAAAATTTAGTTTTAAATTTAAAATCACAGATACTGTTATTAATATGTAGGATATATATTTCAAGTATTTGACTACACTTTTTAAAATATTTATACCTATTGATTTTGTAAGTATAGAACAAAATAGAAGTTCATTAGAAAAGCATGATTGATATTTAAAAAATTTGCATATATCTATAATCTAAAGATAAACTATTTCATGATTTTATAAAAATATAAATTTTTAATGATGTTAAATGAATAAGAATAAACATACAAAACGCAAACATTATTAATTATTTTTCTATACTAGCAACTTTCTCTCACTAAAAGTCCTTTTTTTCTACATTTAATATCAAAGTAAATTTATTAGGAAACACATAACAAAATTTAAACCCTATTTTGTGCTATAATTGTCTATAGTATAACTGAAAGACTAAAAGGGAATTGCAAATCATTAGAAATGTATTCTTTTGCCTCGCACTGCTTGGGAATTTATTCAAATTATAAATATATTTCTTAATTGAAATGAAAAAATTTCTTTCAAACACCATAAAATAAATTAAATTGCGCAAGGCCTTTCGAAAGTACTTAGTTTTTCTTCGTCAGGCGCAAAAACACGTGCGTCTGCTATGAATATAGCGACACTACCGTCTGGCCTCGACTGTGACTGCAGCGACAGTCGTGCCACTATATTCATAGTAGACACACGTCTTTTTGCGCTTGATGAAGAAAGATTTTTGAATGACCTTGAAAGTTCTTTTGGATGGCCTTGCGCAATTTATTTTATTTTATGGTGTTTTAAAGAATTTTTTTTAAACTTTAATTTGTTAACGCAAGTTTCAACTTATTATCTGGATATTTCTTAATGTAGTAAAATCTTGTTTATCTGAAATCAATCAGATGAAAATATACTATCATTAATTATCTACCATTGCAGTAATGTGTTTGATTTTATTTGTGTTACTCTTTAAATAATCTATAGAACTTATGCATACCATGTATTATACAAAAAATCAGTACAATACAAAACATTCAATACGCAATTTATGCATTGCATATATATATATATATATATATATATATATCGCTTTTAGGGGGGACACAGTACCTTGAAATATGTCAGAATATTGATTTTCTTTTCTTAATATTATCTGAAAGTTTCTTTAATTGTGAATACTTTGACACTTCATTTTTATCTTTACGATAATTATATCACGAGATATTGCAAATTTTGTTAGTATATCCAGCAAAATACCCAAACAAATGGAAACTTTAAACTGCTTTTTCACCGTGAAACTGATTTTTCACCGGTTGTTTCATTTTATAACTTGCATGTTTAATAAAACTAAGGCATTGTTTGTTAAATTAGATAGAGGTCTAATTTTTTTACTTGTTATCCATGGGATATTTAATATTTTTCTGTATGGATTTAACATCCATAAAATATGATTGTCATCGGGTTTTTTAATGGTGTAATTGGCTTGAGTATCACATCATTTATTAGTCATAAAAATATAGAATTATAACACAATGTTTAATATTCAAGCATGAAAAATTTTAATTCTAAATTTCTCAATTAAAAAGGCAACTCAAATTCTTCTTATAACTTACAAAATTAAACGCTTAATAAATGTCATACGGAAAAAAAAACCTTAGAAATTGTAACAAAGTAAAATGATAAAAGTTAAATCAAGAAAATGGAATGTGATTTTCATAAATCACTCATTTAGAAATGTTGATAAAAGTAATATTTATGGTGTACATTATACACGTGTATAATATGACATACAAAAAAAAATGTTCAAAAATAATTTACTTAACTCAAAGTTAAATACAATGTTTTCACTTAAAGGATATATAAATAATATATTTTTATCAAAATTGTTTAAATTTTCCATTTTATACCTCGCATAATATCCAAATGTCTTTTATCGACAATTAATGATTTTGCGTTACAGAATATTGAATGATTCCGAGTTACTTTAAAAAGACTTATTCCATTACATTCTGAATTGAGAATTTGTGTAAATGGCTTTAAATCCTTTTACGATGCTTGGATGGCATTAGTACATTCTCTTAATCTTATTCCATCAAATGTATTCTTTAGACTTTTGCGTTCTTCCGATCACAGTTTCAAAGCCAATTAAGAGGAAGACAAATGTATCCCAACCTCAGTAAACATTTATTTCCTTACTGTATGTTGAAGCTCTGTAACATTATAAGCTTAGAACATTACTTTTCGATTAATGATTAACAAATTAAAAATTTTCTACTGGAACGTACTTTATATAATATTTTTTTCAAGATGTTTTTAAACCATTGTAATAAGTATTTAAGGATTACATAAGAAAAAATTATTTGTAAAAGCAATTATACTTTGCGTAAAAAGAATTAGATGGCAAAGTTTAAGGTTTGCCTATGTTCAACTATTTTTCAACGATTGGAATAAATATTTAAGGCTTAGACAAGAAATGAGTATCGGTAAAAAACAATTATTCGTTGTGTAGGAAGAAGGTGATAGCAAAGTTTTAGTTTTGTGTATGTTCAAATACACAATTATGTGTATGTTCAAATACATTTAAGCTAAATATAAAGGTATTTAACCGTCAAGTTCACGTTTTCAAAGTTAATCCTTTAGTTCTAGCATCCGTGACTTTGCGGGCAGTGTAGGTTACTTTTTATTTATTAAATTTGTTTGATTCCCATCAGTTTTTAATAGTATAATTCACTTCAGTCTCATATCAGTTTATCACTCATAAAAATATTGAAATATAACACAATGTGTAACATTAAAGCCTGAAAAGTTTAAATCTAAATTTGTCCATTAATAAGAGAATCCACATTCTCGTTCTAACTCGTATAATTAAACGGTAAATAAATATTAAACGGAAAGTGAAATCCTAGAAATAGTTACATTGTAAAATGATAAAAGTTAAATCAAGTAAATGGATTATTATTTTCATGAATTAGTCATTTAGAAATGTTCATAAAAATAATATGTATGGTGTACATTATATGCTTGTGTAACACGCGCATTCCAAAGAAAATAAAGAAAAAAAAATAGACTGCCAGTAGTCACGTGACCTGAGCTCTGCTAAATTAAAAATGTAGATGTAATATTTTTCGTTTTAAAAAATAAATCTGGCAATCCACCCTGGAGCCCGTACCTTAAAATACTTTTAAAATATTCTTACATTTTAATTCTACAAATGCTTGATGCTTTTTAATTGTGATGTTCGAAAATTTGAAAGTTGGTTGTGAACAGTGAGTTCATGTCTTGTGTTGGTGGCGTGCGCAAGGAGAACTATGTAAAAAAAAAACTTTATTTGTAAATAGTTTATGTGTGTTTATTGTTCTAAATTTAGTGCTGTTTTTCAAGTAATAAAAAGTATTTAAAAAAGACTGTAGCCCCGAGCTTTCCATATTAAGATAAGTGATGCTCTTTTTTCTTCTTGTAAATATGTAAGACGAGTTCTTACACTTGTACAATATTACAGTCACAAAATTTGTTCAGAAATAATTTAATTAACTCAAAGTTAAATGCAATGTTTTCACTTACAGGAGCTATAAATAATATATTTATATATTTTTATCAAAATTGTTTAAATTTTCCATTCTATAGCTCGCATAATGTTCAAATGTCTTTTATCGACAATTAATGCTGTTGCGTTACTGAATATTGGATGATTCCGAGTTACTTTGAAAAAATTTATTCCATTACATTCGGAATTGAGAATTTGAGTAAATGGCTTTAAATCCTTTTACGATGTTCGGATGGCATTAGTAAGTTCTCTCTTAGTAAATCTTATTAGATCAAATGTATGCTTTAGACTGTTGTGTCCGATCACAGTTTCAAGTAAGTTTTCAATTAAGAGGAAGACAAATATATTCCAGTCTCAGTAAACATTTATTTCCTTACCGTACGTTAACGATAGATCTTTTTTATCTTTATTGTATTAAAACATTATTTTTCAATTTGTACTTAACTGTTTAAAAATTTTCTGTCTAAACTTTATTTATATAATATTGAATACAACATGTTTCTAAACTAACAGAATGTATGTTTAAGAATTAGACAAGAAATAAGTATTGGTAAAAAACAATTATCCTCTATTTAGGAAGTAGTAGATAACAAAGTTTAAATTTTGTATATGTTCAAATAATGTACTTCAGACACATTTACATGTATTTAACCGTCAAGTTGTCTTTCCCAACGTTAATCTTTTAGTCATAGCATCCATAATTTTTACGGACAGTGTAGGCTATTTTTGTTTTATTCAAATTGTTTGATTCCCATCAGTTTTTTTAATAATATAATTGGCTCGAGTACCATATCAGCTTATCACCCATACAAATATTGAATTATGACACAATGTGTAATATATGTGCCTCAAAAGTTGTAAATCTAAATTTGTCCATTAAAAAGAGTACTCACATTCTTGTTCTGGCTCAGATAATTAAATGATAAATAAATATTAAACGGAGAATGAAATCCTATAAATAGTTACCTTGTAAAATGATAAAAGTTAAATCAAGAAAATTGAATATGATTTTAAGAAATTACCTATTTAGAAATGTTGATAAAAAATATTTATGGAGCACATTATACGCTTGTATAATATGACATACAAAAAATTGGTTTGGAAATAATGTAATTAACTCAAAGTTAAATACAGTGTTTTCAATAATAGAAGATGCAAATAATATATTTTTATCAAAATTGTTTAAATTTTCCATTTTATATCTCGTATAATATCCAAATGTCTTTTATCGACAATTAATGCTTTTGCGATACTGAATATTGGATGATTCCGAGTTACTTTAAAAAGACTTATTCCATTACATTCTGAATTGGGAATTTCTGTAAATGGCTTTAAATTCTTTTACGATGTTTGGATGGCATTAATAAATTCTCTCTAGGAAATCTTATTACATCAAATGTATTCTTTAGACTGTTACGCTCTTCCGATCACAGTTTCAAACCCAATTAAGAGGAAGACAAATATATCCCAGTCTCAGTAAACATTTATTTACTTAATGTACGTTAAAACTTTGTATCTTTATGGGCTTAGAACATTACTTTTCAATTAATGCTTAACAAATTAAATTTTTTTTTCTGTTGAAGAGTGTTTTACATAATAATTAATGCAAGATGTTTTTAAACTATTAACATAAATATTTAAGGATTAGATAAGAAAAAAGTATATGTAAAAACAATTATAATATGTGTAGGAAGAAGTAGATAGCAAAGTTTAATGTTTGCGTATGTTCAGCTATTTTTCAACTATTGGAATAAATATTTAAGAATTTGAGAAAAAAGATTATTTGTAAAAAACAACAATTCTTTGTGTAGGAAGTTAACATGATATGATATTCATACGATATTCATAATATACATCAGAATTAGATAGTAAAGTTTAAGTTTCATCTATGTTCAAATGTTGTACTTCAGACAAACGTACAGGCATTTAACCTCCTCAGTCCTGAGACAAATTTTACGTGGCACTACAAAAACCGGTTTAAAATTATTATAAAACATGTCCAAACATACATTAGTTTGTATATTGATTCTTCTAACATGCACACATCTATTAAAAAAGTCTGTATGTAATTTTAACATTTCTAAAAGAAATTAAATTAATTTAAAGGGTGATTTTTAGTGTCGCCTCCAGGCGACATCAGGACTGGGGAGGTTAACCGTCAAGTTCTCGTTTCCAAAATTAAGCCTTCTTTTCTAGCATCCGTGACTTTTACGGGCAGTGTAGGCTATTTTTGTTTTATTCAAATTGTTTGATTCTCATCAGTTTTTTTAATAGCGTAATTGGCTTGAGTATTATATCAGTTTATCATTTATAAAAATATAGAATTATACAGACTGTGTAATATTCAAGCCTCAAAAGTTTTAAATCTAAATTTGTCTATTAAAAAGAGTACTCACATTCTTCTTCTGGCTCACAAAATTATACGGTAAATAAATATTAAAAGGAAAATGAAAATAGTTCCTAGAAATAGTTACATTGTAAAATTATAAAAGTTACATAAAAAAATGGAATCTAATTTTCATAAATTATTCATTTTGAAGTGTTGATAAAGATAATATTTATGATATACATTACACGATTGTATGATATAACATACACAAAATTGGTTCAGAAATAATTTAACTAACTCAAAGTTAAATGCAATGTTTTTACTTAAAAAATACATAAATAATATTTTTTTTTCAATTTTTTTTAATTATCCATTTTATACCTCGCGTAATTTCCAAATGTCTTTTATCGACACTTAATGATTTTGCGATACTGAATATTCGATGATTCCGAGTTACTTTAGAATAACTTATTCCTTTTCATTCTGAATTGAGAATTTGTGTAAATGGTTTTAAATATTTTAATGATGCTTTGATGGTATTAGTAAATCCGCTCAGTCTTATTACATGAAGTACAATCTTTAGATGCTTTTAAACTATTGGAATAAATATTTAACTATTAGTCAAGAAATAAATATTGGTAGAAATAAATTATGCTTTGTGTTGGAAGAAGTAGGTAGAAAAGTTTAAGTTTTGAGTATGTTCACATACTGTTCTTACGCCAAATATACCGTCAAGTTATTTTTTCCAACGTTAATCCTTTAGTTCTTGAATCCGTGACTTTTACGGGCAATGTAGGCTACATTTTTTGTTGAAATTGTTTGATTCTCATCAGTTTCTTTAATAGTGTAATTGGCTTAAGTATCACATTAGTTTATCACTCATAGAAATGCAGAATTATAACACAATGCATAATTTTTAAGACTCAAAAATTTTAAATCTAACTTTCAACATTAAATTGAATGCTCACATTCTTGTTATGGCTCACATAATTAAGCGCTAAATATATGTTATACGGAGAAAGAAACCCCAGAAAGTCTTACGTTGTAGAATGATAAAAGTTATATAAAGAAAATGGAATATAATTTTCATAAATTATTCATTTTGAAGTGTTGATAAAGATAGTATTTATGATATACATTACACGATTGTATAATATAACATACACAAAATTGGTTCAGAAATAATTTAATTAACTCAAAATTAAATACAATGTTTTTACATAACAGAGATATAAATATTGTATTTTTTTAATTATACATTTTATAGCTCGCATAATGTCCAAATGTGTTTTTCTCGATATTTAATGCTTTTGCGATACAAAATTTGTTCGGAAATAATTTAATTAACTCAAAGTTAAATACAATGTTTTCACTTACAGGAGATATAAATAACATATTTTTATCAAAATTGTTTAATTTTCCATTTTATACCTCGCATTATGTCCAAATGTCTTTTATCGACAATTAAGGCTTTTGTGATACTGAATATTGGATGATTCCGAGCTACTTTAGAAAGACTTATCCCATTAAATTCTGAATTGCGAATCGGTGTAAATGGCTTTAAATCCTTTTACGATACTTGGATGGCATTAATAAATTCTCTCAATCTCAATACATCAAATGTATCCTTTAGACTTTTGCGTTCTTCCGATCACAGTTTCAAAGCCAATTAAGAGGAAGACAAATGTATCCCAGTCTCAGTAAACATTCATTTCCTTACTGTATGTTAAAGCTTTCTACATTAAAGTTTTCTATAGGGTTTGAACATTACTTTTCAACTAATGTTTAACAAATTATTTTTTTCTGTCGAAAAATGTTTTATATAATAATTAATACAAGAGGCTATCAAACCACTAGAATAAATATTTAAGTATTAGACAAGAAATAAATTTTGGTAAAAGAAATATATTTTGTGTAGGAAGAAGTATGAGGAGAAATCCTAAAATAAAATTCCCCTGTTGGCTGTGGTCAGAGTTGTGTATAAAAGTCAAAAAATAGGATGAGACATTAATTATCTTTATTTTTCCACATAATAACCAAGTACATTGAAACATTTGTCATTCTGCTGCTTAAAGTTCAGAAAGCCCTCTAGGAAATTTCATGGCTTTGCATAAGCATTTAACGATTTGCCCGTATGCAAAGCCCTGATGTTTTCCTGGAGGGCTTTTTGCAGCTTATCAAATGGTATGACAAATATCTCAATATATTTGGTACTTATGCTGACAAGTAAATATCTGTCTTATCTTTAATGTCTCATTCTATTTTTTGACTTTCATACACAACCCTACCACAGTCGACAGGGAAAACATATCTTTGGATTCCCCCTCGTAGATAGCAAAGTTTAATTTTGAGTATGTTTAAATACTGTTCTTCAGCCAAATGAAAATCTATCTAATCGTAAATCTAAACTTGTTTCCAACGTTAACCCTTTAATTCTTGCATCCGTGACTTTTACAGCAGTGTAGGCTACTTTTTTTTTATTAAGATAGTTTGATTCTCACCAGTTTTTTTTTTTTTTCGTTTTTTCAAATTTTGTAATTGATTTTAGCATCGTATCATTTTATCAGCCATTAAATAAGAGGAATATTTCTTCCTCAAAAAATGGGGGCAATCAAATAATCTTAATTTTAAAACAATAGCCTACATTTAGGAAGGGCTAAAAATAATGGAATATATATGGTAAGGTTTTCCTTAAATTAACTTTGCTTTTATGAAATTCCGTAATTTTTAAGTAAGTGTTTTTAAGTTTACTATTAATTCAGTGGCGCAATGTGTAGTATTTGCACTGTTAAAAATCTTGTCCTACTTTGAACCAAATTTTGTTGCTCAGTAGCTGTTACAGTAAGATGGTGAAATCTTGAACCAAAATTTTAGCTCCTGCATGAGCATAGTTCAAATAATTGGAACAAGATTGAAATAGGAAACTCCAAATGTTGGTTCGAGATTTCTTCAACATATGGTGGCAGTTACTGAGCCTCAAAATTTGGTTCAAACCAGACATGATTTTTTAGCAGTGTACTCTTAGTGGTATCCTGAATTATGAAACATCTAGCTCATCGTTGGGTGCACATTTTAGTGAAGGACATCTGCAGTACTTCTCATGACCTAAGAAAGTGCCTTGCATTATATGTAACGTAGTTTGGTTGGCGACACTATAGCCGACTTTCACACAGGGGAAACAATGACTGTCAAACAAAATATTCTGTTAAATATAGAAACTAATTTCTTAACTCTTTCCAAACCTTAATAGAGACTCCATTCCAGCACTTTCTGAGAAAATCAAGCAGAGTAAATCGGAAATCGAAAGGTGGCGCTGGATGCAAAAGTTGTCTTATGTATATGTGGGTCGGCATTGACTAGGAGATCAATTAATTTATGAATCATTATAATTAGAAAAACATAACTTTTAACGGCAATTAAAGCAAAATTAACATGTAAAGATTACGTAATCACTATCGCAGCACCCCGTTGCCTAAAATAGACTTCACTACAACTATTCACTACAAGTGTTACGTCACATGACATTTTTCTCTCATCGATCGTTACCAAAGAAAAGAAAATCAGAATAAAAAGAAATATTAAGAATGTAGTTACAGTCATAGATGAGTAACATAATATAGAAAGTAATGAATAGTATAAGTAATGATTAATATTTTCTAAATATTTTAATATACATTAAAATATATTATTTTACCAGTTTTGTTTTATTGAAAGCCATTCATATCTTTAGGTGATTCAAAAACCCTAAAAAGTTAAAAACTAAAATTTATATTAAAATTTATGATTTATTTGGGTTTTAATTTGTTTTATGGAATTACTATTGGGCGGAGTGCGCGTGATATACTTTAAGCGTGCTTCCGTACATGCACAACTTTTGTAAATTTTTTCAGGTGTCCCAAGGCACTAAAATATTTGCCGAAAATCGAGTTTTTTGCACGTTTTGAACCAAAAATTATATTTAAAATAAATATTAAAGAATATAATCATAAATCAAACATTTTTTGTGAATCCCAGTACATATGCCAAAACTTTTTATAACATTTTAACGTACAAATATATACAAATACGAAATGTCATAAAGGTGTTTCTAGGATCTTAACCCCTTCCTCCGCAAAAAGAAACATAGATATTAAAATGGGTTTAGCGATCAAATCTGAGATAATCCTGAATACTGGATAATAAACTGATTAGAAAAGCCGAAAGCAAGGATTTATATATCTAAAAGAAATGACGTAATTGACGGGAAAACATTGAAATTTAACGAGTCACTGTGCAGGATTATTCCACACTAATGAGAGAAAAGGGATGATGGTTATGTTATTCACTGAAGAATTGTGCTTATAAATACAATATATGCTTCATAAAAATCGAGATCCAAAGCTGAATTACATTTTTGAATAATTTTAGCCTCTTCATAATTATATTGGGGGTTGAAATTCCAAGAATGTTTGCTATTGTAGAATTGTCACATTCCTGCTGTCTAACATTATTCTGATATTATTTCAGCCTAATTCTAAGGGCATGGTTTTTCCCAATGTAAGAAACCGCACTCACAAAAAATTCTATAAATACCCCAGGTATTATTGTTGTCAATTTAATATAAAAAAAATATTTGTATACAGTAAAAAGTATAGTCACACGATGAAACATCGTTTATAATTTACTATGATATACATATACTGTTATTTTTATACTATATAGAAAAACAACATTACACAAAAGTGCAAGTAATGTAATTCTCAAAATTCTATACGAAAATCTCAAATGAGGAACATTATGCTCTTGTAAAAGATTTTGACTCTCTGTATATTGGCCACGTTACAGTCGCAAAAGAAGTTGTTAAAGCTATAAAACAAGCAATTATCTTTTTTTAATCAAATGATATCCACATCACTCCTAAATAGCAGATGTTCAAACATTAATATTCTCTATGTGACGAAAAAAGTCTAATAAACAGTCAAGATATCCCGCCTAGTGCAATTTCCAAAGTCAGTTTTACTTCATTCAATTTTTGCGGCCGTTTTTTAGAAAGGTTAATTTGGAATCTATACAAATGAAGAATATAGATTTCGTAAACACTTTCTTGTTTCTTTAAAGAACATATAACATTTCCAGTTAATTTTTTGCATTTTTCAAATGATACTTTTTTTCCTATCAACACATTCCGCTTCTCTTCATATTCGCACATTCTATTGCATTCTGCAAGTTCTTCTGAGAATATACTAGCTTTATCGTGGTTCTATTTAGCACAGTGTCACTGATCCAGTAGTTACTTTTGATTCATTGCTTTTTATCTCAGAGGTTAATTCGTAAGCAATTGCTATTTCTGTTATTATAAATTGGGAAGGTAAAAAATAATAATAATAAATACTAAATAAAAAAAAACAAGGGAAGAGGTCTGACCAAGCCGATAAACGAAAAAATGTGTCGGCCGGGACAACAAATAATTTCAACGGTCTGGTCCAAGCTGATATTAAAAAAAGAAACAAATCATCGACCTGTTAGTACGATAGAAGATTTTAGGCGCCGCTAATAACATTCGACCTATATTCATATAATATGACTTTCGAGAGAATAAGTACGGCACAAGCCGATGCTAGTTTGATAACATCAATACAAAAATATAACATGCTCACCAAAGAGATCGGTACCTGACATAATGTCCGAGCTGAATTTTATTTTTTTTTTTTTTCAGCAGAGTCGTTTTGTGCTGAAATCAGGTTTGCATTTTTTTCCTGCATAGAAGATCTGGGCCGAAATAGGACTTAATTGTCCTCAGGTTTGTAGGGCGGGCAATATATTTTATAAAGATGTTAAAGTGGCAGCGAAATTTTTTTAACGTTTTGGAAATATACCTTAAGATGGTTCTCAAATTCAAAGCTCAACAGCTCTGACATGTTTTCTGTCTAATATTTAACTGTAAAGGCTAAAAATCACAATCATAACAACTGACGCAATTTGAAGACTAATAAATTTCTCCATTTTTCATAAATAAACGGCATGTCGATATTAAATAGATTCTTTTCATGGCTTTATTTTTTTTCCTTTCCCGTTATGTTGCTTCGTGAAATTCAATTCGAAATGCTATCTTTAACAGTATTTACTCAAAGATATTTTCCCTCTATCAAATAAAATGGATAACGTCATTCGATTACATAGTGTCAGAATGAGAAATCCTGTCAATCAGATTCACTTTCGAAAAGATATGAATTTAAAAAAAGTGTCAGAACGTATATATGTTTCATTTGAAAAAAGTCTTAATAAATGACAGAGAGACTTTTTTACAAATCTATTATATCTATTATATTTTTAACCCTCCTTTTTTTCTTTTATTCTTAACGACATTAATTTTTTATTGAATTCTTTTTTGAAGGTTGAGGTGGGATGTCTAAGAATCCAAGTAATCATTAATGTTGCTATTGTGTATTTTCTGTCTGGCGGACATATCGTAATTTTAAAATACATTATAAATATGTCCCATAAATATATATGCAGTATTCTTTAAAGGAATCTTAATTGTATTTTGAAAAAAAACCTGATTTTTTTGTAGAAATTGAGTCGGGCCAGATCGGCCAGGTTGGGCATGGCCAAGTCTGTTTTCACTTGATTTCTGCCGGGTCACACTAAAGTAAGTTTCGTCAGACTAGTGCGGACTTCTAAGATACTGGATAAGATAAACACATTCTAAGATAAACACTTCTAAGATAAACACATTGATACTGGATTTTTGAACTTGACGGATTTCTGAGATTACACTGAATATAGAAATTATTGGAATGTATCACATCTATTTCAAGTTGCAGCGAAGCATAAAAATGTGCAAACAGTTTAATTTGTGCCATTTATGTACACTGAATTTGAAATAATTTTAATAAATAAGTTAATCAAATAGTTCTTTAATTTTAAATGAAAATGTGCAGTTTTTATAAAATTGATATTAGTTATGCTTTCTTGACAGTTAATAATGTGACATACTTGATTAATAGAAAAAACAAATGTTGCAAAATTCATTACGTGAAATAAATTATTTTTTAACTTTTCCTTTTTTATCGATTAATTTTTTTCTATATTCAAATTTTAATTGTTCTTCGTATCTAATTAAATCATTTTTCTGTAAAAGAAATAAGTAAAAACGAGAAAAAAAAGTTTCATGTAAAATTATTTTTAAAAATATATCAAAATTTATGCATTATTCATGAATATTTTATGATTTTTGTAATTAAGTTTTTAATTTATCAACAAATATTTTTCATCGATCATTGTTTTTAAAGAAATGCATGGCATATTTGAGATAATTAAAAGGTTGATGGCTTATTCGAATACAAAATTTTGCAGAGAACAAAATGTGATTAATTATACATGTGACTGTCTGCACAAATTTTTGAAAAGCTCTTACATTTTTGCTTTTGATTCATTAGAAATTTATAATTAATGCGAAAGTGAGTTTTGAAATGCACTTTCTGGAAAGAAGACAAAGATATTTTTGAAATAACTGTATTTTTTAAGAATTTAAAATTTTTTAATACTGATATATTTTCAAATTTTATTGTTTTATTTAAATACCATTAGTTTCGTTTATTTATTATGCTTACATTTACAAAAAACTTAATAAATTATTTTAAATGGATACAAAATATAATTGGGGAACGAAAGAAATTTGTAATAAAACTGCATCAGAATATTAACCACCATTCTTTTTTATTATATAGTTTTTTCTTTTAAATCCGATACTATTTTTATCTCAAAAATACATATTTTAATTTATCACCCAGTACGGAAGTTGTTGCAGATTTGGTTAAACATTTACTAACCACGGATGGTCTCCAACAGATAGATTGCTATTTTGTCGAGTTTTCCATTCTTTGAAAGCTCTTACAAAGGGGATCAAGGAAATGTGTACAACTATCCGTCCAAATACAACAAGAGAAAAGTTATAAGCCTATGTATTTCTATAATTTATTGATATCTCTAGGTCGCTAATTATGCAGGAAAGACACTCTGCGTGGTAGAAGAGGCAGCTTATACTACACTTATATAACCTGTTGTTGATAGTATGACTTTGGTGAAGGTTTGATATTTTTACTAGAAAGAAACAAAATATTCTGGCCACGTTTCTACGACTCTATTGACTTGAAATATGTTTAATGAATGTCAAAAGATAACTGTTCGCCCATCATCGAGGACATATGTCAGTATTCCTTTCAAAAAGATTTAATTAGAGACACGGATATCGCCTTTCGACCAGTTAAGCAGATATGCTTTAATTTAATTAATAACACTGGTGACTGCGAAACTCTTCCTTTCATAGTGTTTAAGTAGTGCTAGAAACACTCGTGCTTCAGCCATTTCTATTCAGAAAAACACTGCCATACATGAAGTTCCTTGTTAAGCATATGTTATCTTCTGTATAATCTATGTAATTCATCAATTTTCTTTTCTACCACACAGGGTTTCTTAAAAATCAATAAACGGAAGAAATACATAGGTCTATAACTTATATATAAATTATAGACAATAACTATTATTATATTATAGGCCTATAACTTATATAAATTTCCTTGATCCCCATGGTAAAAGCTTGCCAGTGAAACCACACTCGACAAAATTTGACAGTTGGGGAGCTTTCCTAGTAAATCGTATTAAAAATTAAAACAACAAGAAACCACACATTATTTTTTAAAAGAAATTTATATTCAATTCAATTCAAAATAAAAAAAAATATCTTCTTTTTACAAGTGTTCGTGAGTATATAAATATGCAGCACATATAATTATTGTCTTGCCCATCTATCTATCTCTCTATCCGCTTATAACAGTACAAAACTACCCATTTGAATGATTTGCATTATATGATGGCAAAAGTTGCACTCCATGGGAGTTATATTTGAAAAAGTGCAAAAATTAAATTTTTATATGGTGCCCGTATGGATAAAATTCCATCTTCATATCTGCAAAACTCACAGAGTTATGGTTGTTTAAATAATTCATACGATTTTAATGAATAACACAGAAATTGCAATTTGTGCAATTTAAGAAACAATGCTAACAAGGAAGGTCTCCATTGGGGGCAACTCAGAATTTTTTGAAAAAAATATGAATTAAACTACCCATGTAGGAAATAAAAGATCAGTGAAAATTAGCGGCGGAATTACATTATTAGATATGTAAAAAAATAAAATAGTTTGGAATAATTGGCGTGAAAAGCTGAAAGCGACACGGGATTTGGCGAGCAGTGCATTTCCTCGCCAAAAGCAGACGATTTTAACGAATCTGAAAATTTATTATAATTGACTTCACTGTTAAAAATCTGCAGCATTTACTGAAACGTCACTCCACTACTTTTATAGAATATCTCTCTTCTGACCAATGAGAATGCTCCATAGCACGGTGAATTGACCGTTTTCTATAAAAGCGGTGGAGTGACGCTGCAGAAAATGGTACAGATATTTAGCGGTGTTGTAGCTTGTGCAACACTGTTAAAAATCTGCTGCATTTTGCTGCAAAGCACTCCACCGCTTGTATATAATATCTCTATTCCAACCAATGAGAAAGCTCCATTTCACGGCCAAGTAACCGTTTTTTATACAAACAAGGGAGTGCGTTGCAACAAAATGCAGCAGATTTTTAACAGTGTATTTTTCAATTTGGAACAATTTTAATCAATTTAAATTGTGTTTTAAATGATAAAATATATAAATTTCATTTTGTTATAAGTACATATAAACGTATATGACAAAATTACACTTAAAGTAAAGTAAAAATGCAAAACTAAAATTACTTAAACTAAACTTATTTAAATAAATTGAACATAGAAAGTTTTTTCTTTAAAAAGTATTCGAAGCGTAAAAGCGTATTTTTCAAAATTTCGTTTTTTCGCCAACAGGCGATAAATCGCCAAATAAACGAAATTTTTATTATTTTTTTGCGGACGTTATAAGGAGGTTCCGCCGAAATTTTTTTATAAACATATATAACTATATGAGAAGAACATTCTGTAATTTTTTCAGATTTTTCTGAGTATGCCCGTATGGAGACCTTCCTTGTAAGATCAAGGGAATAATATAGCCGAAGCTTCGTTTACGACTGGTATGCTATTGTGAAATTGAATTGAAGTATGCGATTATGTAAGTTAATGTATATCAGCAAGTTTATAAACATCAGAAAGTTAATGAACATCAGGAGAAAATTTTTCGCATAACTTCGATGACATGCGTCGGTATGCCCTTTCAAAAGGATTTAATTAGACACACGGATATCTTCTTTAGATCAGTGACTACGAAACGCCCCCTTTCATAGCGTATACTTGGTGCTCGAAACATTCATGTTTCAACCATTTCTATTCCGAAATGCACTACCATACGTAAGCTTGCTTGTTCCACCAAGCATAAATTGTCTTTTCTATAATCTCGGTCATCCGTCAATTCTTTTTCTACCACACAGAGCATTTTTCCTGCCTTAGAAAATTCAATAAGAGACAGAAATGCATCGATCTATAGACTTCACCAGTTACATGCGGATGGGTATTTGTGTACTTTTCCTTCATCCCCATGGTAAGAGCTTTCCAACGACACCACACTTAACAAAATACCGATCTGGCAGCTGGAGGGTTTTCCTAGTAATTCTTAAAATTAAAAATTAAAAAAAAAACACAATATTAAATATAGAAATTTACATTCACTTCTTTTTTACTAAAAAATTCGCTACTTTTTAGGAGTGAGTTTGTAATTACATAAATAAGTAGCACCTATAGTCATCATCTCATCTCTCTTTTTTTCGTCTGCCCATTTATAGCAGAGCAAAAATTACTCAATGAAATGATTTGAAATTTAATATGTATAAAAATTGCAGGATTTTGTCTATTTTTTTTTCAAATTTTATGAAAGTTTAATCAAAACTTTTAAGCATATTTGCAAAAATTTTATTCATTCTATTAAAATATATCATATCAAATTAATTCAATGATATCACAAGACAGATAACCAATCTAGGTCGTAAAAATAATTACGTCATATTTAAGATTGAGTCATTATTATTTATTCATTACATTACATTATTTCCGTTATTACTGCATTTATTATATATAAAAGCAAGATATTTTATATTTATTTATTTTTATATAAAAGTGCAATATCTGCTGCACCAAGATCTGAATTTTTAAAAATCTAGTTATAGTGCCTTTCCCCTCATTTGACACGTTTGACACACAATTTCTGACCTGTTTATATTTGCTGTTGAAAAATAACTTTTTTCTGATTCGACATTTTCTAAAACATTCATATTTATTCATTATAAAGCAACATCAAAACTTTTAGACTAAAAAAACATTACTTTAACAAAAAATAAGAAAAAAATTATGTGTCCAGCAGATTATGAAACAGTTTTCAACACATTCAGAATAATACAATAAAGCTGATTAGGGCAAAAAATTAAATATTACGTGTAATTCAACCACACGGAAACAAATAATACATTTAAAAATCCAATGTCAGCTATTTTTATCTACTTTGGAAAATTATCTGAAATTTTCCAACAGTCCTGTATAAGATACACTGTTAAAAAAAACGCGAAATTCACAGATGTATTTTTCCTGACTTTCACATAGAAAGTCCCTCTTAACGACAAAAGGACATTTTCCATTAAAATCCATAATTCTTTCATCATATTTCTTAAAAACAACGAAATTCATCATATTTCTTAAAAACAACGAAACGGACGAAGATAGAAAAACAACAGAAATACTCCGTTATCTATTGAAATTTATTTTGAATGTTTATAAAACTGAAATGTTGTTGACAGAAATGAAAAACTCAATATTGAAAGAATCCTGACAATTTTATAAAATTTGTATCATGCTGCTAAAATGCAACTGTACTGATACCAACAATTTTCTGAGCAAGAATTTAACCAGGCCATATTTTAACCATTTTTAAGAAGAAAAAATCCAGAATAAATTGTTTAATTAAGCCATAGTATAATTTTACATTAACCATAAAGAAATCATATTGATAATTTAGCCTTATTAATTAAAACTTGCAAGAAGTGTAACAACAATAAATTTACAACACCAAAGGTCGTGATTTCGAATCAACCCGACGACATAACTTTTTTTTTCAGTCAATAAATACAGGAACTTCTAAACTATTTAATAGGTGGCATCATCAGCCAGTTGTCATACAAACTTTATAATGGAGAGTTAGCGCTTTTCCACACGGAGTATTTATTCTTTTTATTTCCGAGAATGGAAAATCTGCTAACAAAACGGGGAAAGTCTGGGTTCTTTGATACCAATAGTATTACCGTACAATTTGGCTTGTTTGTTTGTATTTATGTCGGCCAATTATCTACACTTTGGGATATAGGTCCTAAGGGGTGGGATGCCCTCCGTGGGGGTCTTTCTAAGGGAACCTAACCCGTATTTACGCAAGGTTCGAGGAAAACCACGTAAAACTCCGAATGGTTATGCCGACGGTCGCGATTGGGTTCGAACCCAACACCTATCGTCTACCAGTTTGGAGGCCAGAACCTCGCGGCCACTGGCGGGGCCCGTAAAATTTGGATTACCGTGAATTCGCGCAATTATTTTTAACAGTGTATATAGATTTGTATTTATTAAGTACATGCATACCAAACTTAAGTCCATTAAGAAATGCATGTAACTCTGTTGAAAATTCCTCTTCTGCACTTTCTTCTAATAAGATGGTTTCCATTAAGAATGGTACGCGAATACTTTTGTGCAGCTCTGTATATGAAGTATAGAATTTATTTACAACGAGTAACATGCAAAAAATTATTTAAATTTAAAAGCTCATACCAAAATTCAACGCATAGTTCAGCAATTAATACTCAAAGATATTATTAACCGATTGCCTGTGTGCGTCCCAGTAAATGTATAAAAAATGCTATAAATACCCAGTTCGAACGTAATCATAATGAAATTATTTGATTTGTATCACTTTAATACATTTTTAATAGCATAATTTCATTAAAACACTATACAAATGATTTTTCCTTATATTATAATATAATGTATTTTTTTAGTGCTATGATATATTAATCCTACATGCTTCATATACTATACTAATCATGCTTTGATACCCTAAAAAACATTTATGAATTGCATAAAATTCCGAGTATATTTACGGGAGTTAAAACTGAGACAGACAGATAGAACAACTGAATGCATAAACACTTTTCAGATTTGTTAGAAAGTGTTAAATACTTATTGACTTAATTATAAAGTTTAATTAAAAATTGGGCTGTTCGTTCTCGGCTCCCTCTTACAAACTCATCATAAGTCAAACCAGTGATAGAAAAATAATGCGCGAAGTACAGATTATGAATCACTGTATAACACGTTCATGATAATGTAACACAACTGCACTTTTTAAGAAAAATTAAAAAAACTACGTCTCATTTCTATATATAGAATTGTATTAAGCAATTCAAAACCGAATTTCAGCGGTTGTCATCAACAATCAAAAAATTATCCGAATACTTTAGCAGCCCTATAGTATAGAAATTTCTATGCATTAATAACCTGCTTTATAAAATTTCGTTCATTTAAGAAATACATATATTTCAATTAAAAATTCCTCTATAGCAATTTCCTCATAAATGGTATGCGAATATTATTTTTGGCCGAAAAATTTTGCGATAATAATTTATTTTTAAATGTATTTTAAGGTATTTTAATGCATTTTAAATAATTTTATAATTGACTATATATATACTCTTAAAAACAGTTTTAATATATTTTATTTGTGTTTTATACCATTTTTAATAATAAATAGAGGTTATAATATTCAAAATATAAATTGATTTTCATGTTTTAAAACAAATACTTCTATTTTCTAAATATAAAAACGGATGAGTTTAAGAAAATTATATTATACAAATCTTTCAATTTCAAAAATAAATCCGCCAATTTTTCAATAAATATTAATGTAACCCTTTCTCTTTTATTTCTTGGATCACAGGATAAAAATTGTTGAAGTATCAATTTTTATAAAAAGATTTGTGTCACAAAATTATATTAAATTTTTAAAACATTATTAGGAAGTTTAACACTATAATCTTTCGAAGTAATAACAAAAAAATTCCGTCTAATGTCATTTAGGAAGAACTATTTAAAGATATTGTCAAAAAATTAATTTTTGTAAAGGAAATTGTTTATGAATCTTTATAGATCTTCAAAAAAATTCACGTTATTAATTTTTTTTTCTTACAAGAAGGATATTATAAACTAAATTTAACATAAAGATAAAAAGTGAAAGACAATGCTTACAAAAACATGATATTAATGTCCATTGCAATTTTTTCATGAATTTAACACTGTAAGCAGCAAAAGTAAATAAAATACATGGTGTCCACTCTCAAAGGTGGTCAATGGCTTATTTCTAGACCGTTGGTCATAGATATATAGTTCCAAATGCAAAAATGCTTTTAAAAAAAGAAAACAATTGATTTTTAAGTGATTTAGGTAAAAAAAAATGTTTTATCAAAAAATTACGAAAATTCAATTTTTATACGATCCCCCGTTCCTATGAGTGATATTTAGTAAAAAATTATGTTTTAAATTTGTACAATAGAATTTTGAATATGTGTCATTTTTGAACGAATTGTGACTGTTGCTTTTCATAATTAAAAATCACAAGCAATATGTCCAGGAAGAAGAAATTAACAATTCTGCCATTACTAAAAATATCTCGAAAATGAATCATATTTTTGACTTTAGCGCCACAAAAATTATCTTAAAACATGTTTTCATTTATGAATTTGATGTTTTGAAGCCTTCTATATTTATAAAAATATTTAAAATATTGTTAATTGTGATTTTGCTATTCCTCGGTGTCGAATTCTTGGAAAATTTTTATAAAAACCTCTTGTTCATAAATTCCAATTGCATGTTTTCAGATTACATTCGTTATGGCTTATTGGCTGTTCTCTAATATTTTCAGAAAATTTCTAGTCAATTACCTTGATCATTAAATCTGCTTACATCCGCTGAATTCCTGAAACTTCCTGTCGCGATTCCATTGGCTGAACGAACTTTATCTTTGTATCCGCTTCTCTTACATTGGCTGTTTCCTATGGTTTCTTATAATTTTATTGGCTCATGAGCTTTGTCAGTGAAACCGCTTCTCCAACATATATTTCAGCAATTCTCTTTTCTGAACAATTATAATTTGCACTGATGACGGTACACTATGGTAACTTAAACTAGTTTGTATAATAAATGAAGTGTTTTGATGCTTTAAACGTTGTTTTTTTATTTATTTGTAAACTCGTAACAGGTTTTCATTTGATAAAATTGTATATATATACAGATAATAAAACTAAGATGTAAATAACTAAGTTATTGGATTAACTGGATAGCAAAACTTTGAAATGACATTGCAACACACTTTAATACAATTTCTTACAGATACTTCAAGCTGTAGGTTCTTCTGGTATGTTAAATTTCACATACATAAATAATTGATTGGCGCGGCATACACAATATTTCTGAGCAAAAATGGCATTTTTCATTGTAAATCTAATACAAATGTTTTCATGCATATATTCTTTAAAAAAGAACATTATAAGCATTTGATTATATTAAAGAACTTCAAATGAATTATTATCTCCTGAAAAAATTCGGTATTCCATTCAATAAAGAATAGACTAATGTTTTCTATTATGTTTTCTATTTCCTCACAGCATATATTATACGGGCTTTGAATAGAATAATCAAAAAATCTTTTTTTAAATGACTGATTGTATATTTATTATTCAGATAATTTATACTGACATTATTATAAAAGACCACATATTAATATTGTAGCTATGAATATAAAAGTTTCTGTTGAAGGATTTATTATGGAATTTGGGGTTATAGTTTAGAAAACGTTTCATTAAAATGATTAATATGTGAATTATTGTTAATGATTTATAAAATATAACATCGAAATAATCAAAAAAAGTACAGAATACAATCTTTATCTGAATGACTAGAGACATAATTCATTAAAACTCTCTATCGAAACCTTTTATTTCTTTTATGCTAGCTATTACAATATTGTCTTTAATTTCTTAACAATTCTATTGTATGTTTATAAGCAAATACTTGCATTATTATCCCTTGTGCATAGTATAAATAAGCCTTCAAATTCTGCTATCGTAATATGACTTGGCTCCTTCTTTTTAATTATAGACAATATTCGATAAACAAGAATGAAAAATCCTGCAAACAGAATAGATGATGAAATACTTTCCAACACTAATATTATTAAAAAAATTAACAGTTTACTAATTTGAAATGTGTCGTCTAAATAAACAATATGGAAAGTGCATAATCATAATTTAAAGACAAAATTCCTGCTATCATCTTGAAATAGTCGAAAAAATATGCGATTTTATTTGGTAGAAAGGTCTCATATATGACGTATGCAGATATATTCTACATATTCTATGCTATGTATCTAAACCCTTGGGCAAAACTTTAAAGGGTGATAGTACACATCAAGACAAACAATATTAAACGGGAGACTAAGGGTCCCAAACGTCTTCCGAAGGAGATAGGCGCCATTAAAGTTTAGGGTCTAAAATTTCAAATGATTATAAAAACGGAGAAACTGGTCGATTCGTTTGCGGTTTTCACTAAAACTATTCTTTATGACAGTATTGTCTTGAAAATAAATTATAAAGATAAATTTCAAAAATGCCAATAAAGGGCTCTTTAGACTTTGCCGTAACGAGCAACTATTTTTTACCGTTATTTTTTGCATCTCATTAAATTTTTTCAGAAGTTTAGACATAAACTTAAATTTTGAGCTGAAAATCTGTATTGTTGGGAGTAGTTAAGTAGCGCAAACTGAACTGTTTCAATGGGGGTGGGGAGGTTAACATTTCAAATAATTATAAAAAACAGAAAAATTGGTCGATTCGTTTACGGGTTTCGCTAAAACTATTCTTTATGTCAGTATTTCATTAGAAATAAATTTTAAAGATACATTTCAAAAAATTCCGTTAGGAGGCGCCTTAAACATTAGAGTAACGGACAACTATTTTTAACCGTTATGTTTTGTATCTAATTAAATCCTTGTAAAAGAATAGACCTAAATTTTGATCTCAAAATCTGAATCGTTGTGAGCAATTAAGCAGCGCAAAATTGAACTTTGTTCGAGGGCTCTGGATAGTAAAATTTCAACTTCTGAACACTGTTTAGTTTGCGCTTCTTAACCCCTCCCAACGATTCAGTATTTGAGCTCAAAATTTAAGTCTAAGCTTTTGCAAGCATTTAATTAGATTAAAAAAACGGTTAAAAATAGTTGTTGGTTACTCTAAAGTTTATGGCGCTCTCTAACAGAATTTTTGAAATTTATCTTTAAAATTTATTTTCAAGAAACTAATGACATAAAGAATAGTTTTAGCGAAACCTGCTAAAAGCGAAGCTGAATGTCTAGAAAAATTAAAACTTGTTCTCGAAACTGCATCGGAATATGGGTTAGAATTAAATCTTAAAAAATGGAATTTTTTGAAGCGTGAAATTGATTTCTTGGGATATAGAATCATAAATGGTAAATTGTATACCTCCTCACTGAAGACTAAAGCAGTAATAAATTTTCCCAAACCAAAGTGTACCGAAAATGTTCAAAGTTATTTAGGATTGACAGGAAAGTTTCAATAATTTATAAAAAATTATTCGGTTATAGCTAAACTGTTAAGTGACCTCTCAAGAAAAGATTCCAAATTTAAATTTGATATAGAAGAACAAAAAGCTTTTAATGAACTCAAACGTATTTTGTCGTCAGAACCAGTACTTTCGATTTACAATCCCAAAAGTGCGACCGAAATCCATTGTGATGCCAGTATGGATGGCTATGGAGCTGTTTTAATGCAAAAATCTCCGGTAGATAATCAATTTCATCCAGTTTATTTCGCCAGTAAAAAAAACACCGAAGCTGAACAAAAGTACACTAGCTTCGAATTAGAAGTTTTAGCTGTAACTGAAGCCCTGAAAAAGTTTAGAGCATTTGTGCTAGGTATTCCATTTAAAATTGTAACCGATTGTAATGCATTTAAAATGACTATGGATAAAAAAGAAATGAGTACAAAAATAGCTAGATGGGCAATAATGTTATCCGATTTTGATTATGTTATTGAACATAGACACGGTAGTAGTATGAGGCATGTTGATGCATTAAGCAGACATCCTGTTTGTATGGTAATCCAAAATAGCTTAACTTTAAATACTATCCAAGCTCAAGAAACCGATGAGCATATTAAAACAATAAAAGAAATATTAAAAGTGAAATCTTATGATGATTATTTAGTTAAAAATAATGTTCTTTATAAATGTGTTAATGGTAACGATTTATTAGTTGTACCGGAAGACATGCAAATGAATATAATCAAGGCCGCTCACGAAAAAGGACATTACGCAGTTACAAGAACAGAGAAAAATTTAGAAAATGATTTTTACATCCCCAATGTTAAACAAAAAATTGAGAATTGTATAGCAAATTGTGTTCCCTGTATTTTAATTAATAGAAAATGTGGTAAACAAGAAGGCTTACTTCACCCAATAGAAGAAGAAGAAGCTCCGTTACATACATACCATGTTGATCACTTAGGTCCATTGGAAAGCACGAATAAAAATTACAAACATATCCTTTCGGTCATTGACGCGTTCACAAAATTTGTTTTGTTGTATCCCACAAAATCTACCGATGCTGCCGAAGTAATTTCTAAATTAGAAGTCTAAAAAGCTGTCTTTGGAAATCCAGTTCGAATAATCTCAGATAAAGGTCCTGCATTTACTTCTAAAGCTTTCAAAGATTATTGCATCGAAGAAAATATTAAACATATCCTGATTACCACTGGATTACCCAGGTCCAACGGCCAAGTCGAGCGTCTAAATTCTGTCATAGTATCTGTTCTGTCTAAATTATCTGTCGACAATCCTAAAAAATGGTATACACATGTAAGCGATGTCCAACAGGTGATAAATTCGACTTTTCAGAGAAGTACAACCCATTTTGAACTGATGTTTGGTAGTAAAATGAAACTAAAAAATAACATTGAGATTACTAGCCTTCTGAATGCTGAAATACAATCTGATTTTACTAATAATCGTGAAGATATGAGAAAAAATGCTAAAAAACAAATTTTAAAAATCCTAGAAGAGAACCGTAAAACTTACAATCTCAGACAAACGAAATCTAACAAATGTAAGCTTAATGATGTGGTTGCTATAAAACGCACTCAACAAAGTCCAGGTTTAAAGTTAAAATTTGTATTTAGGTCCATACAAAGTCATTAAAGTAAAAAATAAAGACACCTACAATGTAAATAACTTGGATTTAATGAAGGTCCCATGGTCACCAGTACTTGCGCAGAGTACATGAAGCCGTAAACGGACGAAGCTTGACAAATCAAAAATAAAAAGAATTTCACCGATTGTGACAAAATACCGACTATGATACACCACTGGATTGACAACCAAAATAATTTTAACTTTATTATTCCCGAAAAGACGTAAGAAAAAAGAAGACGAAAAGACGTAAGAAAAATGAAGACGAAAAGATGTAAAAAATGAATACGAAAAAGCAAAAGAGAATGAAAATGAAAAGTCGTAAGAAAAAGAAAAAGAAAGGACGTGAGGAAAAGAAGACGAAAAGACGTAATAAAAAAAAGACGACGACAAGATGAAGGAAACTGGAAGAAGAATCAGACGAAAAGAGAAAGACGTGAAGAGAAAGAAAAATAATACGATTTTTTTTGAACGAAAATATTTAGATTTTCACCATGATGATTTCTTTTTTTTAATTAAGACTTTGGATGCTGCTGTTTTTTAATCTTTCCAGGTGATCCAACTGCTGCTACCTCCAAACGGACATGCATTCGAGGACCATGGCCTAGTCAGGACGGTCGTTGTGGGAGCGATTCTTTCTCCCACAGCCAAGTAGCAGCGTGTCTCGTAGTTTCTCTATGTCACTACTCTGAGACGGAGGCTCTCAGTAAGGCAGACGATTCAAGAAGCAGCTATTATATATTCTGATATTATTATATTTTGAGGCATTTCGTCTGGCTGCGTAGGAATCTACGCAGCCAGACGAAATGCCTCAGAAAAGAACTGAACTGAAGATAACGTTTGATGGAATGTTTTTGTTTGGTTGTTGTAAGAAGAATGTTGGATGATGACGGCATTTCACATAAGATGTGATTAACTAGAGTTTATGATGTTTGAATTGTAAATAGCTTTATGTAAATAATTTTCTTTTTGTAAATAGTAACTGTTTTAATATAAGTTTTAAAAGTTTAACGGTGTCAGATCTGAATTTATCTCTGAATTAAATTATGTTTCCGAAAGAACTTTTAGAAGAGAATTCCACATATATATATATATATATATTTCAATATGTTTAAAATGGTATAAGAACAATAAAATACACCGTAAAAGACTGCGTTCTTCGATGAAAACGTTCTCCGTAGACCGCAATGCTAGATCGGAATTCTTTTAAGTGTCCATGTAGATGATCCGTAAAAGGGTCATATTTCCTTTTCAGTACTGGACATGCCACAATAAACCCAGTAACATGTATCAATTTCATGGCAATCGGACAATGTTTACGCAACTGAAAGCACGGTCAGACAGACTGTTAGTTGGACCAAATCGAATCCATAAACACTTATTCAACAGTATTGGAAAGTGTTAGAAATGATATTCGTTTGAAAAACATTTCCCTTAGAAAAATTATTTTTTGCTTGAAAAACATTCCACTTAGAAAATATATAATTTACTTTAATAACAGAACAATTTGAAAACAGAAATTTCCCTTGAAAAACATTTCACTCAGAAAATTTGCAATTTTTCTTTTAGAGTAGATATTAAATATCTATTATTAAGATGGTTAGCATTAATAGTTTATACGGTATCACACATTAATACTGAGTCTACGAATATAAGGGTTTCTATTGAATGATTAATAACTATTTTCTGCTGAATAGTTTATGAAATATTCCAGCTGAATGATCAATGAATTGCTTCAATTAAATAGTAAGGCGAACATTCCTGTGAATAAGCATTGGTATACTTCATTAGAGCTCATAATCGGAACACTAAACTTTAATTTTTAGTAACTTATATTAATGTTTATTTCCGTTCCTTATATTATGTATGCTTGAGATAAATGCTTGCTCTACACAAAGTTTTAATAAGATTAAAACATTTAAAATAAGGTAAAATGCACACAACTTTAAAAAAGTTGTATCAAAGAGAATCTGTTGTTCGAAAATAAAATCAACAAGTGATAAAAATTATGGATTGAAAATAGATTATGAAACATTTTCAAACATATTCAGATCAATATAACAATACAGATAAGTATACTATAAATAAGTATAAAAATACTCAGTTGAACTGGTGGCATTGAGCTCACTGGATATTCACACCAATTGTGTATTATACTCTTGTTTCAAATAATAATGGTTCTCAAAAACAAAATTAAGGGAGATTAACTCTCGTTTCACTCAATTCTATCTAACCAAGAAACCACCAAATATAATAAGTTACGTGCCTTGTCAGAATAAACTTGTATACCAAATTTAAAGCAAATCAAATAATTCTGAATTAAAAATTCATTTATCTAATTTAATCGGGAAGATAGCCTCCTTCCATTTATATTACTTCACCAATGGATTTTCAAATCTAACCAAAGAAGCTTATTCTCAAAAAACATCTCTATATAATTCTGATGCAATTTGAAAAGTCTACATCAAAGTATTTATCTAAATTAAGGGTGGAATTAACCTCCATTTCACCTTTTCATTCTTAATCAATAAACCTCCAAATTTTCAGGGGAGCGCTTTATCAGAATGAACATAGAAAAAAATTGAAGTAAATATGATATTTCTGTCAAGAGTTATTGCGTTACCTATGTACACACATACGTACATACATACGTACGTACATACAGAACCAGCAGGCACATTAGATCTCGGGGATTGATAACCTGTGATCTAAAAATGACAGATAATTCTTAATCTACAAAAATGTACTATAACAAAGAGCAAAAATATATATTAACTTCTTGCATGTCACTGAAAATTTCGAAAAGCGTTCCTTTACATATAAAAATCTGAATAAAAGTATTTACTTTACTAATTAAAAAAATAATTTTTAAAAATACATTTTTTTAGCTCTGCGTCCTTTTTTGAAAGGTCTCTAAATAGCTTTTATTTTGAAGTAATCAGTTTTCTCGAATTTCAATATCACTTTTTCGAATGCTGTCAATTCTTAGGTAAATATGATATTCAGAATACATGTTTAACAGACAAAAACACAATATTAAGAGTATTAACATTACTATAAAAATTAGCAATATTTTGTAACAATTGCATGCATAAATTTAGTTACGCAACTAAAATTGTTTACTTGAGAACTACTAGAATTTTAAAAAAATGATTTTTTGGGTACAGAAATTTGATTAATGCATTGTAAAAGCTACAATGAAACGTTTCAGAAAATTACGGGCACCTACTAAAAAGTTATCTTTGTTAATTCTTCTTTAAATTTCTAAAATAAATTGTTTTCTGAGTTTTTTAAAGATAAAAAAACACTTTTTGGAATCTTTTTAAATTAGGGCAGGTTATTATACATTTATGTTCGTGACTTTTATGCAGATTAAGTAACTTGTGTCATTTTTTTACAGTGTAAGGAAAAAGAGGTTTTCTAAGTAAACAATTTGAAATCACACAACACAATTAAAAACACAATTTCTGTAATTCATACCTACATTCGGGAAAATATCCGAATTTTTTTATGCATTCCTATATATGATATGTAAATTTGGATGAATGCTACAGAAAACCCAATATATTTAGTTCGGCTAAAAAACAATAAAACTAAATTAAAATTTCCCTTCTGCAATTTCCGTCAATAAGCGAAATGCATTTAAAATCTTATATGAATCCCTATATAGTATCTATGAAATTTATAAATAGCGAGTTGCAATCAAACAAATTAGTTAAATTTAAATGTGCATATGAGAAATTAAATTTCACTCACAGCAATTATCACTCTTAGAAAGTACTGTAACCAAATTAGTTTGAATTATCCTGTAAATGAACTATATTTGGTATACTCATAATATTATAATAATCTTGTAATGCATCAGAGAATTTTTATATTATCCAATAAATTTGTAATAGTGTAAAATCTTTAATACACGCCGCATTTTCCGCATGTATCATATTGCCATATGTATATGAATATCATTATGTATCATATATTTTCCTAATGTAGCTTGATGGAACAATATTTTTTAGTATCCCTGTAAGTGAACTATAAATGCTAAACATTCTGAATACGCCGAAGAAAACGTTAACAATATATATCAGTTGAAAAACAATCCGACTACATTTTTACGAACTAGAATGGGGTCAGATTGCTAAAAGTCCAAACAAACAAACGGCCAAACAAACCAAATTCATAAACACTTGTCAATTGAATTAATTTTTTTTTAATTAAAGCTGTGCGATACTAGATGATTAATAAATTACGTCTGAACTTTTAATGTAACATAACTCTTTAGTTATAACAAGTAAAATGAATTACCTAAAATTATAACATTAGATACATTAAATTTAAATTTGCCATTTCGTATGATTCAAATTCAGTTTGGTTAAATAGACCAATTCAACGGACATAACCTGCTAGTAATTAATGATTTGCTATAGTTTTCTTTTTTCTTGGTACATTGTTGCCATTATAAAAAAATCACGTAAAACATGTCAAACATGTTTATTTAAATTTAATAGATACTTAATGTTCTCATTTTATTACACAAGAGCTTGTTAACCCTTTCCGGCGCGGACAAATTCTATTAGTAAAATGAGAAATTATCGACTGACATCGGAATTTACAAATGACATTTAAAGAAATCAAGAACTCTTTAATTTAAGTTTTTAGTGTAAAAGGAAGATTTTATTATAATATTATTGGTGCAAATTGCAAGTTTTTAATTAAAATTAGGTGTGAAAGGGTTAAGGACGCATAGAACATATAATGGTTAAAAGTTTTGAGTTCTTAATTATCGGT
The DNA here is from genome assembly GCA_964019185.1 of Maratus speculifer. Taxonomy (NCBI): domain Eukaryota; kingdom Metazoa; phylum Arthropoda; class Arachnida; order Araneae; family Salticidae; genus Maratus; species Maratus speculifer. The sequence continues at coordinate 168,296,811 of OZ025290.1, forward strand.
CTGAAAATAGAGCTAAAAGATTATGGTGCTAAATGATTGTGGAACTAAAAGATTCTGGTGCCATAAGGTTTAAAAATAATATATTTTAAGCACTGTCAGTACCTAGGGGGAACTGGGGTACATTGATACATGGGGCACATTGATACACCCCCTCTACCGCTCACAGGGTCATTACAGGAAGTTTCACAACAGCTCCAAAAGGTGATGCTAGTGTATTCAACTACATACAGAAAATCTTGGAATGATTCAGCAGTTTGATGAAATGGGACGGGTGATTTATTGTTTTTGTTGTTCAAAAGTAAATTTGAGTTGTACAATTGAAATGCTATTATACAACTGTTCCAGTATTTTCAACCAAAATGAATACTCTCCCTGGTAAGTACTGCTACTCTTTATCAGTTCCTCATTATTTATTGTTAGATATATTGTGAAGTGTTGGATTTGAGACTCATTTTATTCAAAATCACTGTATGGGGCACATTGATACAGTTTATGACGGGGCACATTGATACAGCCTAAATCCTTTAATAGTTCATATTTTCATTATCTTTTATTATTTTTTTTACCATACACTCCTTAATCCAACCTTTTTCTCACGAAAAATTTCTAATACTAGTTTTTATTGAAGTGAAATAGCTCTAATTTCTTTATATTAGAGCATTTTATAGTATTTTTGAAAACAGAAGACGTAGGAACTTACCCAGCATCTAGTGCTAGTAGAACTAATAAAAGAAAAGGACGGCATTCTGGCAAATCTCGAATTTATATCGATTCTCCAGAGAAAAAAGTATTTTCGACATGAGAAATGTTAAGTAAGAGAAACAAACTGCAGAACAGAAAATGATACTTATAAACAGAATTTTTAATATAATTATCCTTTATTTTCTGTTTATGAACCTATTTATAAACAGAAAAACTGGTAATTTTTTCATCTTTCATAAGAAAGAAGATAATGCTGGGGTTGAAGTGCTAGATATGACAAAGTTACCACAGCCAACAATCAGACAAGAAACAGACAGAACATCAAGTCATAATATATTTAATTTTGATTGCTTTAATATTGCTTAAAAATAAATTGTGGGTGATTTGAATTTTTATAAATAAATATAAAATGGTTTTCTAACTCATTTTTTATGAAAAATATGCATTGGTATTATTTTGTCGTCATTTTTCTTAAACGTATCAATCTGCCCCGGGGATGGGGCACATTGATACAAATGACTTTTTTTAATTTTTTTAAAATTACATGCAAAAATACTACATAAAACAATGATTGTACATTTTTATAACATACTACACAAGTTTTGCTGTCACCTCATGGAAAAAAAACTTGAATTTTCTACTTTCTTGACACCAAAAAAAATCTTAGAAAAAAACTGTATCAATGTACCCCAGTTCCCCCTATATATTTTCTTGAATTCTTTATTGTTATTTTTTTCAAAATGTGTTCTTTTTTATCTTGAGTACACTTTTGTAAAATTCTATTTTAAGTAAGCAATTTTTAAGTAAAGTAAGCAACGTTAAGTAAGCAAAAACTGCTGGCAACATTACGGACAGCAGTTTTTGCCGAAAATTTAACGAAATTTACAGATTTTTTTCAGTGTATACGATTAACTTGTTTCTATTAATATATCTAATATTGTAGGTCTGGAACAGTAAAATATAAGTAATGGAAAATATATTCAAGAAATTTTAAGGATTGTCAGAGTTTTTTAGCAAAATATTTTTAATTTTACATCATTTTAGTCAAAAGTAAATTTGCCTCTTGCTATTTTCAAATAGTATGCTTTCGTACACCACAATAAAATTTAATGTGCTATATTCAGCAGTTTTTTTAGAAAAATGTACTGAAAATACGTGGAGTTAAAAAAATATGCAAAAAATTAATTAATTCTTGAAAACTAATTAGAGTATACAGTTAATTCATTTTCATTATGGTCTATTTTGTATATATCTACAATAAAAAAATTTCATTTATACTTCGATTTTTAAGCAAAATATACTATGTTAAATTTATATACTATGTTAATTTCTGGATGCCCTTACCTCTGGGCGAAAAAAAAATAAAATTTGTTCAAAGGACCCTTCGGTTGTAGCCTCGAGTTATGGCTAATGAACTGGTGGCACTTACACTCTAACGCGAAAAGTGTGTTGCCGGGGCAATCATCCCTGTTATGATTGTATGTATTTATTTGTGCGTTAAAACATTGTTAAATGTTTTGGCTCATGAATGTGAATTCGAACAAAGTGTTTGGTTTTTGATTAAACTAATATTATATTTGTGACTATATGATTTAGTCAAATTAAAACAATTAAATATCATGATTGAGAGAATAAAAAAAGTTCATACAATTATTTTCTGAGGTCAAATATTGAAATAAAATGTACCAAAATTATCCCATTAGAGTATTGTTAAAAGACGTTCATTTTGATTTAATCTATATTTGATGAAAAGGAAATTTTGGAAATTATTGTATTATTAATAACTATCTTTATTTGAATTTCTTGCAAAAACTTGTGTTTAACTTAAAATATTGCTAAAATAAAAGAATTGTGCATATAATCCTATGTCACGTTTATTAGCAGTTTCAAAATAATTTTTACATTACATTATTTTTATTTTTAGTAGTGTTATTTGTTCATAAAATTTACAGTGTTTTACATGAACAAAGAATTTAACTGAATAAAAATTTTAATTTACATTGCGTTTTAAATTCAACCATTTAAAAAACAATAAAATTACAATTATGTAAAAAGAACTTTCTATGACACTGGGATAAATTAGTATTTTGAAGCTTTTGTTACGGAAAATATAATTTTGCGGAGATAAGGTTTTTATAATACATTCAAAAAATGCATAACTTAAGGATAAAAATTCTTATGGCGTTAACAAAAACGTTAGGTAGTTTTACATATTTGATTAACCTTATGAAAATGAAAGTACATCAAAGTACCAAAAAGCCTTTTTAAATATGTTAATATCTGGGTAATAGACACAGTGTGAAATAATTTGAGGGGTTTTGAGACGCATTAAAACCTCAAATTTCAAAAATTTTAAATTTTTAGATGTTATATATGTATTTTTTAATTTTCTAACATGACTGTTTCCTTGAAATTTCCGTTAGAAATTATTGAGATGTTACTGACACGTTATTAAGATGTAATGACTTTTAGAATTATATTCGCATAGTAGCTGAAACGGAGTTTCGAAACATTGAAGTCACTTTTCTCCAAATAAATGACGTTTATGGACATAACTCACGGGATATTTCAAAAACTTCATAATACTTTTTTTATCATTAAATTATCAAAATACATATTTTATATTAGAGGGTAAAAACTGAACCTAAAGTTTCATTTTTATTGTTCACAAAAAACATGTTTTACACTGTAAAAAAAATCTGTAACCTTAGTAATCTAAATTAACCGAAATCTCTTATGCTTACTAAAATTTTATGTGTACATTGTACAAGAAAATGATGTCAATCTACAAAACTTGTAAGCAAAACTAAAACCATCTGTAACTTTACAAAAGAATTTACTAAAATTTTGGTAACTTTACTAACATTTTATCTATAATGCTCGTTATCGTTACTTAAAAAGTTCTTGGAATACGATTTCCCAAAGAAATTCTTAGTAACCTTAAAATTTGTTTGATTCAAAGTGCAAATCTGTATCTGTTACATGAATTTTTATTGTTGCCGTTACATAAAAAGTTCTTGGAATACAATTCTACTAGAAAAATTTTTGTAACTTTCCCAATTTTTTTTTACAGTGTAGGTGATAGGGATGATTGGAGAGGGTTGACATAGTTTTTTCAAAGTGATTTTTATTTTTAAAATACTGAATCTAGAATAAAGATTCATATATCATTTTATTCGTTATAAAACCATTTCCAAAATAAAATTGCATAAGTGTAATAACGAAACATGAAAAATGATTTATTTCAATCATGTGAAAATATTGAGACAAGGCTCCCCAAATTCTAGAGATTTTTGACCCACCTTATTTAATATTGAAATATTTTTAAAGAAAAAGTTTTTAAAAGGCAGAATAAATTTATGCTAAGTCGTTTAGCTATTATTAAAAATTTTTGAAAGATAATGTAATGCATAAAAACCTTCATAGATGAAATTTAAAGAACGGGAAAAAAATTCCGTTTTAAGCACATATATGTTGTAACACTCGACCTAGCAACGCTAGGTCAATGTTATGTTCTTTAGGATATAAAGCACACATTTCAATTTCTCTTTATTTTTATTCATTAACAACTATGCGTATTGTTGAAGTAAATGAAAATCTATTATCAACTTTATAACTTACATTTCATTTGTGTCTTTCGCACTTCTATAAAAAAAAATTGATAGCTTCATTTAATCAATTTTATACATTTGTCATTTTTCCTACAGGATCCTACCTACTACTGTGTTTTACTTTAGATTTATAGGATAAATTTTCATTATTTTAGAAATATAGCCATTAACACATCATTATGTACAGTATGGAATTGAAAGTTTGCAAAAATATTCAATGAAGGGAGTTTTAACCGTCTGATCAACCCTCCTTCACATTAGTAGAGTGAAACCTACCTCCTCCGCAACTCACTTTTTAAAATATAGCACATTGTTATCTTTTGCTTTATTTACTGTTCAATCTTTATGTTTGTAATGAAAAATCAAAATGTATGCATTACTTACAACCTTCTTACATAGATTTATACGATATTTTTCACTTGAAAAAAATCATACAATATTGCTCCAAAAATGCCTTTTTAAAGTTGAAAACTCTTCACAATTCTTTTTTCCTTACCTGTTTCAATTATCTGCATGAAAAAAATTCTTTTCGCATTTCAGTACCTTTGGTCGCCACATATTGGCAAAACTCTTAAATTTGTATTATAAAGGCCAAACGTATCTGTGCGTAACACATACGTCATTTTGCGAATGGCAACACTTTAAAATTTTAAACGAATTTCGGTTTTACAATTTTTGCTAATGCAATTTTTTAATTTCTAAAAATCTCACATTTTCAATTTTTACATTATCATTTAGGAAAAAAATGCACTTTTAAATGCAGTTTATTTAAAAAATATATCTTAATTTATTTTTGAATTATTAATATTTTTGTAGTTTTTAATACCGTTTTTGAAACAGCGACCACACAAGTACTCCATTTCCATTAAAAGCAAAGGAAAAAAGGGAAGAATAATTATTACTGTATGTATGCTGTAAGGGGAACTGTGGCACACTGACACACCCCATCTACTGCTCACAACGTCATTACAGGAAGTTTCACAACAGCTACAAAAGATGATGCCAATGTAAACAACTACATACAGATCGTCTTGGGATCATTCAGCAGTTTGATGAAATGGGGCGGGGGATTTATTTATTTTTTTAGGCTTGAGTTCTACAATTACAGTGGTGTTATACAACAGTTCCAGTATTTTCAACCCAAAAGAATACTCTCCCTGTAAGTAAAGCCACTGTTTATCAGTTCCTCATTCTTTATTGTTAGGTAAATTATGAAGTGTTGGATTTGAGATTCATGTTATTCAAAATGCTGCATGGAGCAAATTGTGTACGTTGGGGCACATTGATGCGTATCAATGTGCTTCGTGATAGCTACAGGCAACCTAAATCTTTTCTAGCTTATTTTTTATTACCTTTTATTTTATTTTATTTTTTACTATACACTCCTTAATCCAACCATTTCCCAACAAAAATTTCTAATATTAAATTTTATTGAAGTGAAATAGCTCCAATTTTTTATATTAGAAAATTTTTACAGTATTTTTGCAAAGAGAAGACGTACAAACTTACCTAACAGCCAGTGGTAGTAGAACTAACAAAAGAAAAAGACAGAAGTCTGGAAAATGTCGAATTTCTATCGATTCTCCAGAGAAAAATGTTTTCTTTTTCGACATGAGAAATGTTAAATAAGAGAAGTAAGCTGCAGCACAGCAAAGGATAATTATATTATAAACAGAATTGTTAGTATAATTAGCCTTTATTCTCTGTTTATAAACAATTGTTTCAATTATTAAACAGAAAACCTGGTAATTTTTTCATCTTTCCTAAAAAAGAAGATAATGCAGTGGTTGAAATGCCAGATATGACTAAGCTACCACTGCTAACAATAAGACAAGGAACAACCAGAATATCAGGTCATTATCTATTTAAAAATTTTGATTCTTTTAATATTGCTTACAAATAAATTGTGGGTGATTTGATTTTTTAAAAATAAATATAAAATGGTTTGCTAACTCATTTCTTATGAAAAATATGCATTGGTGTTACTGTTTCTACATTTTTTCCAAACGTATCAAAGTGCCCCATGAGGTGTATCAATCTGCCCCGGGGACAGGGCACATTGATATAAATGACTTTTTTTAATTTTTTTTAATTACATTTAAAAATACTATATAAAACAACGATTTTACATTTTAGTAACACACTACACAAGTTTTGCTGGCATCACATGGATAAATAACGTAAAATTTCTATTTTCTGGACACCGAAAAAATTCTTTGAAAAAAAAAGTGTCAATTTACCCCAGTTCCCCGTATGTGGCAATTTTCTCATTAAAAGATAAAAATTGATATTTAAACATGTGTTGTGTTAAGAATATCGTCTGTTATAAAACACGGTGAATTTTGATTTCATTTTTTAAAAAATTGATTTACAGACACTTAAAAGAATATGAATAGTGTAGTATCTGCTTTAGCTAATAGTATCAAGTTTTAAATCAAAATGGTCAAATTAAAAAATATTTTTTTTTAAATTTAAAAACGAAAAAGTAGTTAAATATGAAATGGGGTCTCGGGGTTTAGACTTCAAGGTTAAAAAATTCTATGATTCAGTCAAGGTCGAATAAATTTTCCTTTTTTCATTTTGGAATATTAGCAAAAAGACTTTAATTGATAATTTTATCGTAATAACAAATTTTTATTATTTTTTACTGCTTACACGTACGATTAAAGTTTAATTTTATCAATTTCTACAACTGATTTTTATAGGAATAGTATATTGTTAACTTTATTTTAAATGTCTGTTTTTTAAAAGTTAGAATTACCAATATAAGGTGCATTTTTTATTATATCAAAGTTTGTAGGTTTATTATAAATCAATGAAACAGTTAATTCTTAAATACTTTCTTTCGTCAAAATTTCACGCGTCCTACCTTGTTTTTTAGCACTTTCCAATAAAGTTGAAAGTGCTTATGCATTCGGTTTGTCTGTCCGTCTGGCCGTATGGCTTTCTGGCCGGATGGTCGTCTGTCCGCGCTCTAACTCTCGTAAATATACTTGGTTTGCCCTGAAATTTTTGGACTTTATTTAGGTTTACCCTAGCATGAACCCTATTGAAAATGAAGTTTCTATCATGATTAATTTATTTACAAGGACAGTCAAAAGTTTTTTATTACATTGCGGCCTATGGGGGAAAATCGTTTCAAATGAATTTTAACGTTTATAACACTTTCCAAAAGTTTTAAAAGTGCTTATGCATTATTTGAAAAGTGCTTATGCATTCGGTTTGTCTGTCCGTCTGTCAGTCTATCCATTTGTCTGTCAGTCCGAGCTCTAACTCCTGTATATATACTCGAATTGCCCTGAAATTTTTGTATGTTATTGACGTTTATCCTAGCACGAACCCAATTGAAAATGAAGTTTCTACCAGGATTAGTTTATTTACAGGGAGAGTCAAAATTTTTCCATTACATTATGGCCTATAGGGGAAAATTTCAAAGGCATTTTAAAGATGTTATACCCTGTCAAACATATTAAATTTTACATGCATTCAAGAGGTGCATTAAAATATGCATTCCATAAAATATGCGGTGGAAATATAGCTATTATTCATTTACAGGGCCGCACAAAAGAATTCCATTGGATAATGGTAAAGGGGAGAATAGCGTGCGACATTTTTTAAAATATATTAAACTGCTTCATGTATAAGAAAATTGATGTATATCACTCAGGCTTAATGCAAACTATAGGATACTATCTTGCATAATATGAAGTATTTACAGGAATGACATACAAAAGATTTCGAATAGTATATTCCTTCCAACAAACTGTATATGTTTCCAATGATGGCTGATGGATGGATGTAATACATTTTAATTATGATATACGCATTTAAGTTTTACTAAATCTTTGTACATTATAAGGGTATGTATAAATGTTATAGTTGATTTACAGGGATACTTAAAAGAGTCGAAGTTACTGAGTATGAGTTAAATTACTTAAAGGTGGTTCTTAACCCCTTGGGGACGTGCGACACGTATACGTGCCGCAAAAAGGCTTAAGAATGTTTGTTTATTCTTACCGGTAAAATTGTACTGTAAAATTTGCCTTATTCAATCGGAGCATTTTCTCGATTTAACAAGAAACAAATTTCTGTTTTTTAAGACTGGTGACAAAACATTAAAAATTTCGTAAAAGGCTCCCGTCGCGAAGGGGTTAAATAAGGTGTATATTTTTACGCAGAACTGCATTCAATTTACAAAAAAATGTTTGCGGAATATAGATAAAATGATATACAGGGCCACGCAAATAATTGTGCACATGGACACCTATGAATGATAATTTATAACAATGTGATTTCAGTTGTTTTAAGAGAGTTTTAGTTTAAAATGAATTTTAGCTTTTTACTGACGTGTAATAAAATTACAAGGTAAACTACAGGGCTGAACAAAAGTTTTCAAGTATGTTTCCCATTTATTAGTACAAATTGCTCAAAAAGAAATTTTAAGCTTTTTTCTTGCTAAATTAAATTTTCCCATTCTATAATATGTATATAAACTGACAGATGAAATACATGGCTGTAAGGGATTGGAATACATGTTTGGCTATATACCCTTATTTCCCTAATTAAATAAGTGTTGTTAAAGATTTCATGAAATGTTGGAAAATGCTTCATAATCTATGCTTAACGCATGATTTTTCTTACTTGTTTAAATATGAAAACTGAAGGATGAGTCAAGTCTCTTCTATAATCAATTCTCTCTAGTCTTCCTCTGTAATATGGAAATTTCCAAAATTTTGTATTATCTAAATACAAAAAGCGAAATTCATACAATCTTTGTATTAAAAATATAAAATTGTTATAAATGCAAATTTATTTAGATTCAGAATAATTATTATATTCAGAAGTATAAATAGGTATGAATAACTTTATCTAGTTGAGAAATTTATTTTCTAATTCTGTGTGTAAGCTGTTATATCAATTTTCTGCTCTAAAAATGTTTGAAAGCCTCCTGTACATACTAATTCTGTATCTTGCGATTTTTTACATACGTGAAATGAAAAAACTTACTTATATTTTTCGTCTGAATAAAAATTGGTTTTTGAATCGTTAATATTTTAAGGTATTAATTCTTGAAAATGGTCTTTTTTATTAAGCTCACATGCTTCATAGCCTGAGAGCTTAGTTATCCGCTCGTTCTCTATGTATGTGCGCGATAACGCAAGATCAATATATATTCGATTTGCTTCAAATTTTGGATATAGGTTTACTGTTATAAATCGCTTCACTTATTAGTTTTAAGATTTCATTGGATATGTTTAAAGGGGAAAACTTGGACTAATCCCCCCCCCATTAATTTAGATAAATTGGTTTTTCATGCAAAATTATAAGATTTCTTTCAAATTTTCAATATATTTCTGATAGGAACTTCCAAGATTAGTTTTGGGTGCTCTTTAGTTAATTATAAAGGAAAAAAATGGGGGATCACCCTTAATTTAAGTAAATGGGTTTTTTATGCAGTTTGACATACTTAAATATTTGTTTATAGGTTCAATCTGATAAGACGCAAATCTGATTAGATTTCAGGGTTCTTCTGTTAAATATAAAGGGGGTAACGAGTGATTACTCCCCCTCACTTAAATTAGATAAATGTGTTTTTATGCAGAATTATCGGATTTGCTTTAAATTCGGGATATAGGTTATTTCTGATAAGGCGAATTTCTGAGTAGGTTTGGGGGTTTAAAAATTAAGTATGAAGTGGAGAATGGGGATTACCCTTAAAAATTAGATGTATGTTTTTATGTAGAATTATCCGATTTGCTTCAAATTATGGATATAGGTGCATTTTGATAAGCTTATCCCTGATTAGTTTTTGAAGTTCAATGATTAAATATAAAGGGAAAAATAAATGGCAGAGCTAGTAATCCCCTTAATTTGTTATTCGATATAATTTATTTTTTGAAAAAAATATTTCTGTAATATGCAATTAATGTAAATAGCCTGTGAGCTCAGTGCCATCAGTTTAACTGAGCAGCATGTTTTTTTTTCTTCTAATTATAAGAGTCCTGAGATCTCTTAATCTTGTAAGATTTATGGTATAATTATTTTAGATTAAATTTGTTTTCAGAAAATAGGTGATTATTATATATGATTCATGAGTTTGAAAAAGAAATGTTCAATTATCACAATTTACAACGTTTCTCAAATAATTTATTTGTATTCCTTTGCGTAATATATCTTTCAAAATTTGAATATTTTCAATTTTAAAAGAAGTCACTTCCCTTTGTTCGCGACTTGAATGACAATACACATATTTAGATTTGTTTACAAAGCGACAATCAACACTCGCATATTTTTCCCAATTTAAAAAAAATGTAACATAAATTGTCAGTTTCCGATGTTTCCGTTTGATTTAAAATTTATACAAACGTGCTGATGTCAAAATAACTTGAAATGTTCTGCATGAGATGTACAAATGTAAAGAAATGATTTTCTAAAAATATTTGAAAATTCAAAAACATTATTGGAATATACACTCTTGTTGTGATAAATTTAATTTGTTTTCCATGCGATATATGCATTCAATAAACAAGCATTTCAGGAGACAAATATCAGTGTTTCGGTGTGTCTTCTAACATAGTTTTCTTTTTCAAAGTATCTAATAATAAAAAATATTTTGGTCATACAAAATAAACAGTTACTTTTAATCTAATTTTTACCGAGAATTTTATTATAATTTTTTATACTGAAGTATGTTTACCGACTTCAAAATTAAATGGCATTTTTAAATAATTGTCATATTTTAAGACTGTTTGTTTTTGCATTCATTTCTTTCTAATACTTCCACTTTCATATTATCATATGCAATAGTTTTCTTCATAAGCAATAATTTTCTTCATATTTTATATCATGTTTTTTTTTTATTGATACCTTCATTTTTTTTTTAAAACTTCCCGTCACAAAAAAATAAGTAAATAAAAAATCTTTTACTGCATAATATTTGTTATTTTTTTAGAATAGAGAAATACGGAGGTAGAAATTCCAATAATTTCAAATTGGGTTGCATATAAAGGCATACAGAAATATTTAGGACTAAAAATAGATCTATATTGATTGGTTTTAGAAGTCTTGCCTATTTGTCTGCTTTTTTAGGGGCTCAAGATGTTCCAGATTGTAATTCTGGTTTTAGTTTTAAAATGATGATTGAATACAATTTTTGAATGGCTGAGAGGCCCTACTGTTTGGCGTTCCTGCGTCAGCAAAAATACAAACGAATTGATTAAACTTAAGCAAATTTATTAAAATTTTATTTTGTTATACAAAACAAAAATTAAACAGAATTTAAAATATTTGGAAGCTCTGCTTCCACCCCTCCCCCTTCCGAGAGCACTGTGCTAATGAGTCCCAATTAAGGCACAGCAGCATGTGGAAACAAGCTAATGTGCCCTCTTTTAAACAGATTTCACGGTTATGGAACACATAACATGATATTAGGAATGATGACGATGTTCCATAAACCGGATTGCCACGTTGCTCCTTATTACTGGGACATTTTTTGGTTCTCATGGCCTTATTCAACCCTCTCTTTACAGCCGAGGGATGTCTCGGCTATTGATGAGTGAGATACATAATACATTCGAAAATCAAAATTTATATAAAAAAAGGTTAAAACAAAATGTCTCTCAGTATCAGGCTTTTATAACGACGCTATGGATAATATTCTTTCGCTGAATTTAAGCTTGGAGATAATATTTTTTTGTATTTCAGTACACATTCATACATATTTCCATGTTATTTCCAAAATGTAAAGGTTCTAAAGATCAGGACTTTTTAAATTTGAAGAATGAAAATAAAGATTATATTAAATCTTTAATATCTTAAAATGTAACTTTCACAGAAATAAAAAATATAACAGTATTTTTCATTTCATACATTAAAAAAATTACATCATGTAGAATTTGCATATAAAAGATGATTCTGGCTGGTTCGGATTTGTCCACCAGACAATTGTATGGCAGCTGACATGCTGGATTTAAAAAACAATTTAACTAGTAAAATGAAATTTTGGCGTCTAATTTATTTTTACATAGTAATATTTTCTCAGAATCTAAATAAATTTTAACGTAAAACATTTTTTTTGTATAATTTTAATATATAAAAAATTATATGCACTCAGCTAATAGAAACTTTTGAAATTTTCAAAAGCATGATCACATTAAAACTAGTCGGATGTGGCAATCCCAAAACTTTCTTCTGTCTCATACATGCTAATACTTTCAAATTCACTGTCACATTCGATATCACAAAATTAAATGTCAATCTATGCCCATCATGAGGATTTTAAAGATATGAAATTCCATGCATTAGTTAGAGAGATATGACTAACGCTGAAACCGTGTGATATCTACAAAACGCAGCTTATCTGCCTAATTTAATGGGCGATTAATATTAAAACCTAATCAGGAATACCTTGTGTCAACATCTAACTGAAACCTAAGTTAGATAAAAATTCGTGCGTTATTTCTTGAGATAGAGGTATTGTGGACATCGGGGAAAATACAGCATGGTACCTATTGACCAATTTATACCAAAATGTAAAAAATGCAATTCATATCATTCATAATCGAATCAATAGTTTGAAAATCCACACATTAGTTGAGCGACTGCGGAAGTCGTGAAATAATGTGCATAGAAGCGGAATTTGTTGAGCGATTTACACCAAAATTTAATCAGCAACAATTTATATCAAGAACTAACTGAATGTAAAATTTTTATTGGGTTTCTTGCATTAGTTTTTCCAGTAAAGCGCTCAGAATATTTGTGTCACAAAAAGATATACAGAGAGACTCATAGGCATTTTCACATAGGAACTCAAAGGCTCTTTGCAAAAAATATATTTTTCGTGATATCTGACCCCTAAAATGTGTAAATTCGTCAAAAACAGGAATTGAAAAATTTTCAAGAATCAAATACAGTCTTCTCTTCAAAATAGAAAAATTATATTATTATTATTATTATTATTATTATTATTATCATTATTATTATTATCGTTATTACTATTATTATTATTACTATTAGTATTAATATTTTACAAAAAAAGTATATTTAGGTTCCGTTTAAACAGATTAGCATGAAATATTTATTTAGAAAAAATGATGAATAACTATTGAGAATTATTTGAGATATCTTTCGCGTTATGCCGAAAAACATCATTTTTTCGAAGGTATAAAAAATGACTTCGAAATTTCGGAAACGGCGCTTTAGCTGTTGAGTAGGTATAATTCTAAAAGCCATAACTTCTGTTCTTATAGGAATTTCAAAGAAACAACTATATAAACATATTGAAAAATGTCAGAATTTTAATATATATAAAATCAAATAAAAAATTATGAATTTTCACTTTTAATCTAATTAATAAGTATATACGAAATCGTTAATATGTATTAATCATATAGTAGGAACAGGTTCTACGAAACATATCTAGTATTTTTCGCATGCATTTACTAATATTTATGCTTCGTTAAGTGATGAAATTTATAAACAAACTTACTAGCCATTCACGTTTTACACCATTTATCCGCTTTGTGACATTACATAAATATTGATCCTAAGAAAATCTTTTTAATTTTTTCTTTAATAAGACGTAATTTCTGCCATAAAATGCGTTAATCGTGCAAAAAATGAATTATGTCAAAGTTTTCCTTTTTCATATTCACGTTTAAATGTATTTAAGACATTGTTTAAAGTCATTAACATGTGCTCTTTTTATTCTTTAATAATTTAATAATTATTTTAAAGTTGTTTTCTGTTTTTAATGGCTCTTTACCCTTTTTATTGTAATGATGCATAATTTTTTGCACTTTTTTACAATTGGACAACGAGTTATACAAATAAACTTTTCTAAACATGATATAAATCCCCATTGAAATAATGAAAGTTTGGATAAAAAAAGAACTATATTTCAATTTGTCAGGTACGTTCTTGCAGAAAATGGTTATATTACTATTCATAATTTTAATTCCTATATAACTTTTTATAATCGAATTATTTTTTCTGAATTCAACATTATATAACCTGAAAATAATTCTTGAATTTAAAAACTACCTGCTTCAGCGTGACTATCGAATTTTTTTCTATAAACTAGCAATTTACATACTTTTATTTGGAATAGTTTTCTCTATATTACAAGAAAAACACCTCAGGTCACAAAACAACGACATACTTCAGCAACGCCAGCAGCCTTAGTTAATTGTGTTTAAAAGAAAGAGATATTCTTGTTATTCCAAGATTTTGAAAAGTCATGTTATTCATTATTGCAAATTCTCCATAAATGTTTTGATTTCAATTTAAGGCAATAGTTAATCTTTGAAAACTTTATTCATGCCAAGCTAATTAAAAGCAATAATAATTCAATAAGGAACATGGAATTAAGAAGAATATTAATTAAATAATAATGACGGAATGTAAAATTTAACTGGATATTTAGTTTACTGTTTTTTTAGTTGAAGATTAGCATAATTTTAGTATCATTTATAACGAAATATAACGAAAATGTTGATAAATAAATTTGTCATTTTTTTACGTTAGTTCCATGATTATTAAATTACAATATTCAGTATTCCATTATAAAGTAATAACAAATTTTATTAAAATATCAAATGCTACAATTATATGAAGTAATTAAAGTTATTGAATCAAGCAATTTTTTATTCCGTGTTTAGTAATCACATATATGATAATATGCAAAAGAATAGAACTGATTATTTAACTATATTAAAGCATTTTTTCTCATTTTCTATTAATGAAAATTGTGTTACATATATCTTCATCATTTCCACAATTTACTTTACATTAGTTTATAAAATAGATATCTGAGAAAAAAATAGACAAATTAAATAACTTGTTAGTTTACTTTAGTATTTTCATAAGGATTAAAAAAAAAAGCTTTTACATTAATTTAGATTGTGTAAACAAAAAAAAGTTTGGGGGAAGAAAAAAACGAAATAACTAATTTGATAAATTAATTTATTAATTTTATAAATTTAAAACAGAGAAATTGAGGATTCTTTTACATTGTTTAACTCAGCGTGAAAAGGGATTTTCATAAAATGCCAAGGAAAAGAGTACAGTCGGACTCTGTTTGGGGGACCGGGACACATTATTATTTATTGAACTAAATTTGGTCGTTAACCATATCATTTGTAAACCAAACAAATGATAAAACTTTTCATACTTAATTTTATAAATTTTAATCTAAAATTTATTTAAAAATTGGAGTAATTTTAAATCTTTATAACTCAAAGTATTATTTGTAGAATTTTATATTTTTTGTTACATTTAAAAAACCAAAAAATAATCTAAATTTAAATTTTGATGTAGCATTTTTAAAAATAAATATTAAAAAATTATAAAAATATTTAAATCAAAAAATTAAAAAAAAATCAATATTTATTGAAAAAATCATATTTTCAAATGTAAATATTTATTTTCAAATTTTCTGAATCAAAATTAAAGTAAAGCAGTAAAACAAGGCATGTTTCATGTTTGAAGCAAATTATCTTAGATAATTCTTGAGTTATAATGATTTAAGACCGAGAAATGATGAAAAAAAACCCATCTTGAAGAAAAATGCATTTTCGCAACAGGTCATTTCATGGCAACTATTGGTTGAAGGCTAGATTTTAAAAACAAATTAAAACAGAAAATTTTCTATTTCAATTTAGAAAGAAACGTGATTTAAACGTCATTTTACACATTAAAAAAACGAAAAAAAATTAATGCAATAAAAAAATTTTGTAAAATTTGAAGATTTTTGTGTTCTGGCGCCCCTTAAGGGGACAAGTGACCTTTAAGCTCATTTTTCTTTTAATAGCACTTTTAACACTATTCAAGGATAACATGACACCTATTTATCCCACAAGAAATTAAAAAAAATAATTATGGGGGAAAATGAGGAATTTTCCTGAATGTTTCAAGCGTTGTCAAGAACTTTTCAACATGCCTCATGTACATTACATATCACATAAGATTCCCAGTATTTTTAATGTCAGTTTACATATATAAATAAAACAGTGACTCGAATTTTATGTATTATATCAAGATTATATATATATTGGGTCATTCGGAAGGCCCTGTTCGTTTGAGAAAGTTAATTCGTACTGAAAAATTGTATCATTTAATTATTAGATATTGCTTCCGATATCTAACTTTTAGTAATTAATGGGCAGAATTTTCTGGTACGAACTGATTTTCTTAAATGGACATGACTTCCCCAACGACCAAACATATACACGGTGAGTTATAATTAGCGAAACAATAAGCTATCTCCTTAAATATTTCCATAAGGTTGATACTTCCAATTGCAAAGTTTCATAAAAAAAAGGTGAAAATTTGATGAGATATGTTACGTTGAGATATGTTGTTTCAAAAAGTACGAAAATTAAGTTTTTATACGGCCCCCAAATGGCTAAATTCCCAGTTAGGAAATTATTCCTTATCCATTTCTGAATTGAACAAAAAAAAATCATCTTCATGTCTGAAAATCTTAAAGCGATATTAAAATTCAAATTCTCCAAAATCAGTGACTTCACTTAACAATGCGTCTAAATGAAGAGTTTTTGACTCATTGTAAAAGCAAGTTAGAGACCATCCACAAATTGTCCGTTATTAAATGTCGATTTAAAAGTGCCTTTCATTTGGACATAAAAACTGCATACAGGTTTAACGCTAAATCTGTTTTCTAAACATGCTGATGTAGTAAGCACTAGATGGTTGGTCATGGGTTGAAATATTTACGCCCGGCCCCAAACCGATCCATAGGGGGGAAAGTTCGACCCGACCTGAAAAAAATGCTAAAACCATAACTCAGCCTGGCCTGGAAAAAAGTTTAAATCATAGCACAACTCAGTCGTGAATTTTTACGTGGTATTTTATATCAATATGGTTTAAAAGTGTTTTGTATAGAGGAGTTCTGACCAAAAGTACTTAATATAACTTTTCGTTTTTCATATTTATATTTTTTATCATTAAAGAAATGCAAAAGACTGTGATATATTTATTTTATCAATGAATCTCTATTTACTTGCGAATGTTTCACTAATTCTTTAATATCGTTAATCCATATCCCATGTGTTTGAGACTTTGAAAAATGTTATTACAGTAAAACCTTTTAAGACGGAATCACATAGGAAAGAAAAAATACATTATAGACAAATTCCCTACTTAAGAGAAGTAAATGGAGCTTACGTTTTCCCAGGTATTATATTTATTTTGCAAGGATTAAGACATTTTCCGTTTGAGACAAAATTCCGTAATAGGCAGTTTTTCTTTTCTTTTCTTTTCTTTTTTTTTCTTTTTTCTTTTTTTTTGTAAAATAAAGGTGTTTTTAAAATCTGTGTTTTTTCTAAAATTTTTGATTGAGCCAAATTTTATGCACGCATTAGGTTAATCAGAGACGGTGATTTTATTACGGATTGTTCGAGACCGGAATTGAAAATTTCGTCCCCTGCAGGTCTAGACAGAAGGAAGCAGGCCATCTCCGGTATGAAAAATACATTACGCCAGGCCAGGTGAGTCTTAAAATAATAATAATAATAACGTCTTTGTTCTGGCCCGGCCTGAGACCAGAATACAGAACGATAAACAGACTAAAGCTGCGAGAGCTAAATTCCTAAAAAGCTCTTAATCCGCATGTTAGAAAAAGAATTGTTTTAAATAACTGACGGAAATCTAAACAGTACAGAGCGGAGGTGTAAATGGAAAAAGTTAAACTGAATCTAAAGTTTGAGCTACTAAATAAATTACTTTCCTCTTTCAATTTAAAAAAATAAAATAAACATTTTATTATTAGCCAAACTTTGTTTTAAACTTTAAATGCATGATGAGATTTTTCTTTTTCGTCTTACGTAGTCAAGAATCCTTATCGAAAATAAGTACAAACAAGAAGCATGTATTTTTTTTATTATTTTACTTTTGTTTTGTTTCGACAAATTTGAAAAGTATTTACTTAAAAATGCGATTAAAAAAATGCGTTGCACGATTTCTTTAAATAAATCATTTTAATAGTTTAAAAAATAATATTAAAAAAAAATGGAACAAAACTAAAATCTGATTTTCCTCTTTAATTAAAAGGGAAAAAAAGAAATCCGATAAATAATGTTTCGAGTTATACTGATTTTAAGATATCCCATTTAAAACAAAACTAATCACTTGAATTTTTTTTTTAATTTTATGAGAAATCTTAGGATGTGATTTTATTAGCAAATTATATGGCTAACCAAAGCAACAAAAAGAAAAAAAAATCAAAATTCTACCTCAAAAGATACTTTTTAAATGTTTCCTAGAACTTATAAAGTAATATTGTTTCTTGAATTGCGCACATTACAATTTGTATCTAATCCTTTAAACCTGATGATTAAATGTTAATATTTCCAATAAAAATATACTCTACCGTTAAAAAATTAATTTGTTTTGAAACGACGTAAAATAATGTAACATCAGGAGTTATATAAGATTAATTTTAAACACGATTATTCATCGGTAAATTAATTATAACAGATGTAAATTTTCCACTTTTCATTTTTGAGTGAAAAAAGTCCGGGCCAGGATTCGAAACAGGGATGTATTGGCTGAAGCCGCCAATGCTCTTCCAACTGAACCATCCCGGACTCGACCACTGGAGGGCTATTTCACCCAATTAACCACAACGATCACTTTATCTGGTGGGTCATTCCACGTGAAATCAACCAATTTAAGGAAAACTTGTTGCATCATAGTCACAGATTTTTTTTTAATTTTTATCATAGACAGACATAGTACTGAAACCCTCAAATCTGAAATTTAAAAGTAATTTTCACAATATTGGCCGAGATATGGCCATTTGAAAACTGGCCATTTTTACAAAATGGCGGCCATCTTGGAATTGTATCACTATCTAAATATGGCCATAACTTGACAACTAATGGCTCAAAGTTTATATATCTGGTACCAATTTGAAGCTATTTGTACAAAGAATGAATATTTCACATCAAAACAATAATAAATTTTCATTTTTTTACTTTTTATTATGTGCAAAGTGAAAATTTCACCCCAAAAAAGGGCAGATTGTAATGGCTCATAAAAAAAATGAATCATCATGAATTTTTCTGAAACTTGGTTAAAACGTTGCTCCATCTGTGTGCTTTAAATAAAAAAAAATTGGAAAGGTAAAATTTGTTGTTTTAAAATAAATGGTTTTTTACAGATAAGGTGTCATTAACCAAATAATGATATTTTTAGAATCTGTGAGCATTCCTGATTCAAAAAATAATGGTTAAAATAAAATTTTCTAACATCTAAATTAATGTAAAAGTATAATCAAAACCTCATTTGTACTAATTTTGTAGAAATCTGCCTCCAGCCCCCCTCCCCCCCACCCAAAAAAAAAAAAAAAAATTAGACAATTCAAAAAATTTTACACTGAAAAAGATAAGATAATAATTAAGGAATATAATGTATAATTATAAAATACCTATAAATGCAATGCATACATATGGTGATTTACTTCACATATAGGGGCAAGTGGGGTAGAATGGGACAGTAGGTTTTTCTCTTTATGTATCATTCTAAATATTTCATCAATCACATATTAGATGAAGTAATGGTACCCCAATCTTCAGTTGAAAAAAGTAGCTAATTTACACAAGCTTGCAATTATATAAAGAAAAAGATTATTTCAAGAATCAAAACATGAATTCAAAATTTTAAATTTTAAATTCAAAACATGATGTAAAAATTTCATTATGTTTCTATAAGCTGATGTAATATTGCATCATGTTCTATATAAGCTGATGCAATTTAAAGAAAAGATTGCTACTGTACCTTCATCTGCTTCTTAATTGGCTATAATCAAAGTATGATGCTATCTTGCATCATGTTCTATATGAGCTGATGCAATTTAAAGAAAAGATTGCTGCTTTACTTCATCTGCTTCTTAATTGGCTATAATTAAAGTATGATGTAATCTTGCATCATAATGTCCAAGAAACTTGAGTAATTCCTTTTAAATACCATATACCACTTCTAAAGTTTTCAATGAAGTGTATTTAGACATACAATAATTATTTTGTACTTACTATACAGTGGAGATGGAGTGTTTTGTATGTAAAAAACTCAATGTTTCTCTGAGTACTGATGTTATTTCTGTTCTTCAATTATCCCCACAGGATTTACATTTATTAAAAAAAAGGTTACATTATATAATCCCAGATGAAAAAAGTTTTTTGCATGCGAATATATGCAAGGTTCACAAGGATAAATTTCTAAAATTTTATAGTTTAAATCAGAGACAGTGTTGTGATCCATTTAATAAACATCCAAATAGTAACAGAGCAAAAATCACTGAAAACAATTTCTTTAGATATGTCTATGACAAATCCAGACATCCTCATTCCAGGAAAAAAATTATGTACTTCCTGCTATTCATCAATAAATAAGATGATTTCTATTGTTGACATGAAAAGCATCTCTGATCCAGAATTTAGTGAACCCACAGTAGTAATGGAACAATTAAACAAAAGCTGTGAAATGTTAGAGTTATCGCCAATAAAAATGAATAGGCGTAGCTCAAAGAGGAAACTTGGATATTTGCAGACAAAAGTTACAAAAATTTTGAATGATATGAAATAAAAAGTACTGTAAAAATAAATATTTAGTGTAAATAACTGAAAATTGATATTTCTTTATTGAATTATATAATATAAACACAATACTTTAATTTAGATGCTAGAAAATTTCATTTTAACCAATATTTCTTAAATTAAGAATACTTACAGATTTTAAAATAATCATTATTTGGGTCAATGACATCTTATATGTAGAAAACCATTTTTAAAACAACAAATTTTACCTCTCTAATTTTACAGTATAATGTTCCATATATAGAGAAACTGTTACATCTATGCATAATCAAATCATTATACAGAAAGCGTAAAAAGTATATGAACTAAATTTACTTTTCATTTTTGAAATAATCTTTTTCTTTATATAATTGCAAGCTTATGTAAATCAGCTACTTTTTTCAACTGAAGATTGGGGTACCATTACTTCACCTAATGTGTGATTGATGAAATATTTAGAATGATACTTAAAGAGAAAAACCTACTGTCCCATTCCACCCCACTCGCCCCTATATGTGAAGTAAATTATCATATATATATGCACTGCATTTATAGGTATTTTATAATTATACATTATATTCCTTAATTATTTTCTTATCTTTTTCAGTGTAAAATTTTTTGAATTGTCTATATTTTTTTTTTGGGGGGGGGGGGTGGGGGGGAGGGGGGCTGGAGGCAGATTTCTACAAAATTAGTACAAATGAGGTTTTGATTATACTTTTACATTAATTTAGATGTTAGAAAATTTTATTTTAACCATTATTTTTTGAATCAGGAATGCTCACAGATTCTAAAAATATCATTATTTGGTTAATGACACCTTATCTGTAAAAAACCATTTATTTTAAAACAACAAATTTTACCTTTCCAATTTTTTTTTATTTAAAGCACACAGATGGAGCAACGTTTTTACCAAGTTTCAGAAAAATTCATGATGATTCATTTTTTTTATGAGCCATTACAATCTGCCCTTTTTTGGGGTGAAATTTTCACTTTGCACATAATAAAAAGTAAAAAAATGAAAATTTATTATTGTTTTGATGTGAAATATTCATTCTTTGTACAAATAGCTTCAAATTGGTACCAGATATATAAACTTTGAGCCATTAGTTGTCAAGTTATGGCCATATTTAGATAGTGATACAATTCCAAGATGGCCGCCATTTTGTAAAAATGGCCAGTTTTCAAATGGCCATATCTCGGCCAATATTGTGAAAATTACTTTTAAATTTCAGATTTGAGGGTTTCACTACTATGTCTATCTATGATAAAATTAAAAAAAAAATCTGTGACTATGATGCAACACCCATTGGTTGAATTCATGTGGAATGACCCTGGTCTGATACTCTGAATCAGCTCAACAGAATAAATCGAAGGTCAATATGTGGAACTGCAGAAAATCGCTGCATACGAAATTACATAAGATTAATTTTAAACACGATTATTCAATCGGTAAATTAATTATAAGAGATGTAAATTTTCCACTTTTCATTTTTGGGTGAAAATGTCCGGGACCAGGATTCGAACCGGGGATGCATTGGCTGAAGCCTCCAATTCTCTTCCGAGTCATCCCGGACTCGAACGCTGGAGGACTATTTCACCCAATTAACCACAACGATCACTTTATTTGATCTGATACTCTGGATCAACTCAACAGAATAATTGGCCACATATTGACCTTCGATTTATTCTGTTGAGCTGATCCAGAATATCAGACCAGATAAAGTGATCGTTGTGGTTAATTGGGTGGAATAGTCCTCCAGTGTTCGTGTCCGGGATGGCTCAGTTGGAAGAGCATTGGCGGCTTAAGCCAATACATCCCTGGTTCGAATCCTGGGCCGGACTTTTTTCACACAAAAATGAAAAGTGGAAAATTTACATCTGTTATTAAGAATTATAGTATACACAAGTATAATTATTAAACTACTTATGCAACTGGCTTTACGTTTAGTATCCGAAGGTAAACATTATAGAAGATTACAAATATGATATCTAAATAAGATATTAAAGCCAAAAATTTTAAAGTTTACAAAATTAATTACTTAAATT
This sequence comes from Maratus speculifer, assembly GCA_964019185.1. Taxonomy (NCBI): domain Eukaryota; kingdom Metazoa; phylum Arthropoda; class Arachnida; order Araneae; family Salticidae; genus Maratus; species Maratus speculifer. Next base: position 168,319,765 of record OZ025290.1, read on the forward strand.
TACACATGTTATTACTAATATTATTAATATTACTAATGCAATTCTTACACGCCCATTTATGGTGCAGGATATAAGGAGTTTTTTCATTATAACTATATAAAAATAATAAAGTAACAAACGACACTTTAGTGTCATAAGTAATCATCATACTCTACAGTAATAATAATAATAATAATAATAATAATAATAAAACGAATTTAAAATTTAGTTTTATAGGTATTTAGTTAATTTTACAATATTCTAAAAGAGAATTGTACAGTAATAGATTTACAACAGTAGCAGAAATGTGATTATTTTATTAATTTCTTATTACAAATGTGGTTATACATTAGAAATTAATATTTAAAAAATATATTCTGCCAATTAGTCTATTTAGCTTAGAATACACTGTTTATTAAAATATTTTTTTAATTAATATGTACAAATGTCTTTTTGAAAAGCAGAAAAAAATTGCAAAACTTAGATAATTAACAACTATCTTAAGTCCAAACTTTTAACGCTTTTCTAAAGCGTATTTACTATCACTTAATGTCGTTTACTTTCAAAAGATTCCTTTTATTAACTGCTAGAGAAGTAATTCTTTAACTGTTCGTAAATCATTTTATGCCGATTAAGTAGCAATAGTGAATTCGTCTTGTTTCTTATTTTTAAGGACATGTTTTTAAAGCATTATATTTACTCTAGAATTTCAGAGTCAATTGTAAGAAATAAAAATCGTTTTAGTTAAGACAAATAATTCAGTTCTTTAAAATTTATATAAGACTATTTTTGTCTTTAAATGCATTAAAATTCGTTCTTTAAAAACAACGGAGAAAACTAATATTTAATTATTATTAAATTCGACTAAACATCATTGCACTAGGCACAGAAATTTAGTTGCAAGTTATATATTGATAAGAACTAATCTGATATTTTAGTAATGTGTACATTTTGCTGTTTTAAAAATTGTTATTATGCTAGATACTGGTGGGGAGAATCATCCTTTACCAATCCTTTTGACATCATTTCTTAGTAATGATGAGAAGTCAACGAGATTGACATGTTAATAATTCCGAAGAAAAAATAAAAAATGGATATGTGTAGAAATTTTACGAAGAATTATTAAGACTCGTGGTTTTGTATGCATTTTACGTTTTATAACAATTACTTATGTTACTGATTTTCAATTTTCCATATTTCTGTAGAGTCCCATACATAATAAAAGTACTTATTCCAGCCCCCGTTAAATTACCAAGAAGATGCATCTAAAACACAAATGATTTACCCGGATTTATATTCGTGTAGAAGGGCAACTCTGAAGATGATGCAGCATGTCCAATATCCCTGTGCATTACGTTGCGCCAACGGTTGTACCAGTAATATTAAGAGTTCCAAATGGAGTATTGAAATAATCTTCTTATTATAACCGAGTCTGGAATGTGAAAACGCATTTAATAGTCTTCAAAGTGAAGTTAGGTATTGTTTTATTATATTTAAAATAAAATTTTGTAACAATTATTTTTAATTGGCTATACCCAAGTGGATGCAGAGTGGGTATCTCGATGGTCATTTTATATTAATAAATAAAAATTTGCATATGTATAGTAAAATACTCAAGCAGAATAAGTTAATTGTAAAAAAATATACGAGCTTGGTAGTTTTCTATAATTATTATAAAAGAAATTTTTTTTTTTTTGATAAATAAAGTAATTTTTCATATTAAAAATAAATAATTTAATTTTGAAACTATAAAATTATTAGCCGACCCACCCGTCGTTTCCCGGACTAGTGATAATATTTGGCAACAACATCTGGTCTCTCATTGTTACAAGTCAAGAGAATAAACCGCAGGTAAAAGAACTTGGTATATAAAGGATGGAACGCCAATAGACTATGGTTTTAACACAATCAAACTTGGTAAACTTATCATACGAATTGAATATTTCCGACTGAGCGAAAAAATACCTGAGAGAAATATGCTCGCCAGTTATTGGTTCTGTCTGCTTAAATGCTGTAGAGCATTGACATTGTATGATAAAGATCTGGGTTTGATTCCAAGTCTAGGGATATTTCCGCATAGTTAGAAATATTATATTTGTATGATATCTTTACCAATCAGTTTTACTTCATCAAAATAATAGTTTATTTCATACAGGCTGATTTTTAAATGTTTAATTGCAGTTATTTAAACAGTGAAAAAATCCGTAAATTATTGCAGTAAAATTAGATAAAAATTACAACTACTTTTACTGCAATTTTTACGGCAAAAACTGCTGGCAACATTGCTGCCAGCAGTTTATGCTGTAAATTTAACGTAATATTTTACAGTGTAATCAAGTACTAAATGAGCCGCTGTCGGACTCGACAGCAGTACATTCGACTTTAAAATTTCCATTTCAAAGAAGAATTGAAGGAAATCGAATTGTGAATTATCAGACCTAATCGTTTAATTATAATTAAATTTTCCGGAATATGTAAAAAACGGAACAAATTAGTGTGCTTTTAGAAACTGTTTTGAATGAACGGGTTTGTATCAGTGTAGTTTGTATGTACAAAGCCCCCAGTGATATAAAAAATACGGGTTTAATTTATGAATTTTAGTGAGTGTGGTTCCTCGCATATTTCTTTAGTGCTTGACACCTTTGTACCAACACTCATTCATAAAAACTACATATCCATATCCACTAGCGTCAAACTGTCAAGGAAGGTCTTCATACTGGTCATAATAAAAATTTTTTGAAAGAACTACGAATTAAACTACTCATGTATATAATAACGAATCAGTGAAAATTAGCGGCGGAATTGCAGTAAAAAATATGTAAAAAAATAAAATACTTTCGAATATTCGGCATAAAAGACGAAAGTGTCTCACGATTTAGCGAGCAGCACTTTCCCCCGCCAAAAGCAAACGATTTTAATGCAACTGAAAAATTTTGGATTTTTCGAAACCGTGTAAATGGTATTTTATGAATATAAACATAAACAATGAGAGAGTTTAATATATTATTTACATATATATATACATATAAAATTGCATATGTATACATTATATGTTGCTGTAGCTATTTAATTTATCTCTGGGAAAAATATTTTCATACATAAAAAATTCTTATTCAGTAAAATTATTTTCATACATTTAAATGTATTCAAAAATAAAAGCCAGATGTTTCCATAGCAACAAAATCGTATTGACAATGCTCAATTGGACTTTGAACTTGAAACAATTTTCATTAATTTAAATTTAAATTTAGTTTTAAATCTCAAATTTTGATGGTTAAATTTGAATTTAAATACATATAAATATCAATATTAGAAATTTATACTTAAAACAAACTAAAGCTGACAAAGCCAAAGATATTTAATTTATCTAAACAAGTTGAACATGAAACTTTTTTCTTTAAAAATGTATTTGACCAAACAATAACATTTTTCAAAATTGCTTTTCATTGCCAACCGATGATAAATCGCCAAATAACGAAATTTTCATTATTTTTTATGTACAGGGTATGGAGGTTCCGTCAAAAATTTTCTTATAAACGTATATATCCTTATGAGACGAACATTATGTATTTTGTTCGGGTTTTTCCGAGTATGCCCGAATGGAGACCTTCCTTGTAAGCTTGACGATACTTGTTTAATATCACTCAACTTAGCGGCCAAAAATAAATCGCCTAAATTAAGCCAACTTCATTATATTTATCTACATCTTACCGTCGGTACATATCAGAGGCCTTTTTGTGTATCATATCGTGCTTCTCATATGTCATTTCATTTTGCTGCGCAAACATTCTAAGGGGATACGCTACCTTGAAATCGGTCAGAATATCGATTTTCTTTATTTTAAATATTAACTGAAAGCTTAATTGTTAATAGGTCCAATTACCCATACAAATGAAAAAATTAATCTGATTTTTCTCCCTGTTCATATTTTTAAAGCTTGCTTGTTAGGTAAGTACTAAGGGTTTTTTTTTTTCTTTTTTTTTTTTTTTTGTTAATTTAGAAAAGTGGTTAATTTTTACTTTCTTCTATCTTCAATAGAAGAAAGTATTGTAATCGAAAATTTTTTTTGACTTCCGGTTTTCGACAGATTTAAACGTTTTAAGAGTCTGAGATTCAAAAAACATGTTTTTACAAAAGTCTGTCAGTCCGTGTGTGTCTCTGTGTGTGCCTGCGTGTGTCTGTATGTCGCCATCGATATGTCTGTATGTCTTTTGAAGGTAGAAACCTTCAAAAAGGTATGAAGTTATGCATAGAATTGAACCAAATTTTTTGTAAATGTTTTTGGCCTTGGCAAGATGGTCCTCCTTCAGTTTTGAAATATTCCGCATGAAGAGGATGCTGCAATCGCGACGTTTGTGCCATTTCCAATATATTACCGATCAAAAATATATGAAGTTATGCATCAAATCGAACCAAATTTTTTGTGTAAGTGTATGACTATGGTTAGTTAGTCCTCCCTGAACTTTAAAAAAATCAGCTGGAAGAGGGCGCTGCAATCGCGATTTTTGTGCCATTTCAATATTGTACAGACCAAAAGTATATGAAGTTATGCATCGAACTGAACAATTTTTTGTGTAAGTGTATGGCTATGGCTAGTTGGTTCTTCCTGAATTTGAAAAAAAAAAATCCGCCGAAGGGGGCGCTGCAATAGCGAATTTTATGCCATTTTCAATATTCCACCACCTAAAAGTGTATGAAGTTAGTTCTAGAACTGAACTAAATTTTTTCATATGATTATTGTTTTGGTAAGGCAAGTGGGTCCTTCCTGAATTTGAAAAAAAAAACTGCCTATCATTATTCATCATTCATATCATCTGTCCATCGGTTCTTGCAGAAACGGAAATTCGTTTTTACTCCGATTAATTGACTGAAGCAGAAATTTAAGATGAAAATCAAAGTTGTAATTGTATTGAATTAAAATTATTAAATCACTGAAATGAGTAAATATTTTTTTAAATATTAAAATGTACGAATGAGATAGAAGAAAGTTTTGGGATTTTCACATTCAACTAGTTTTTACTTGTTTTCCATGGTATATTTAATATTTTTGTATAAGGATTCAGAATTCAAGTTTATAGTTGTTTTGTTTTTTAAATATTTAAATTCAGAGTTCGTTGAAGAGATATTGAATGGGAAGAAGTTTTGAGGAGATATTTTATATTAGAATGAGTTTGTTGAATTTTTTAAAAAAAATTACTTTTTTTTAACAATTCTAATGTTTTTTCTAAATTTTATTAAAATCTTTTTAAAATATAATTAAATTTTAGTAAAATAGACTGTTCTACAATTTTTTTTATTTCTATTTAATTTTTAGTATTAAGTATTGTGCCACCACATGTATTACAATATTATTCAAAACTGAGAAAAAAAAATAGTTTCGAAAGTACTCTGTCCCCTTAAATAAAAGAAACAACAGAAATAAGAAATGTATCTTGATTATTAATGTCTTGTCTTCTGAAATTAAAATAGTGCAAGAATGCTATGTAAAAATATATAAAGCTTTATACTGCCTGAGCGAATTTAAAATAAGTAAAGAATATTTTTAACACATTCTTGCCTTAAAAATAATTGTTTTATTTTCTGCATTATGGCATTTAAATTGACTTACTTTTCTTAAACTTGAAATTCTTTATATCACATATTAGATTACAAGTATGAATTTTGTTTATGTTTTGATGTTACATAGAAAATGAAATCAAAGCATCTTTTAAATTACTTCTACGCATCGTCATTTTTCGCATTCCTAGTTTAATAAAGTCGGTTTTATAGATTTCGTCATATCAAAAAAGTTATTTACAAAGAGATACGAAATATAAATATTTATTTTAAATGCACAATTTCTTATTCTGTTTTAATTATTTTTATTTAAAAATACTGGATAGAAGTGCTACCTGTTCAGCAATTTACTCCAAAAACCAAAGAGTACTAACTTATATGAAGCACTAATAGTAATTGAAATTTGATTAAAATTCGTGTATTAATTCCTGAGCAAGAGCTATTGCGAAAATCATGCTTAATACCGCATAGCAGCATCACCTGTTGAGCGATTTACTCCAAAAACTGAGGAATACTCATTTGTATCAGGGACTAACTGAAGCTGGTGTTTTAAGAAAATTCCTGTATTACTTTCTGGGATAGAACTATTGCTATAATCATGTACAATGCCCCAAATTCCGGGCAGCCGGAAATTGGGCGCCACCTGTTGAGCAATTTACTCCAAAAACTAAAGTTTGCTAAATTATATTAGCGACTAACTGAATCTGAACTTTGATGAAGATTCGTGAGTTAGTTCCTGAGATAGAGTCATCGCGATAATCATTAATATTGCGAAATAGTAGCACCACGTGTCGGGCAATTTACACCAAAACATAATTAAACCCATATTATATCAAGGACTAACGGAATTTGGAGTTTTATGAAAATTCGACGATTAATTCTTGATATATAAACATTGTGAAAATCGTGAAAAGGCAGCATAGCAGAGTCATCTGTTGGACAGTATACTCAGAAAACTAATCAGATTCCGCTTATAGCAAGGATTTTCTGAATATGACTTTTTTATTAAATTCCGTGCTTTCGTTTTTGAGATAGAGCGTCCATAAAATTTATATCACATACAGGCAAACAGACAGACTCACAAACTCACAGACAGACAAAATTTAAAAGCATGTTTTTTTGTAATCTTTGACTCCTAAAACGTGTAAATCCGTCGAAAACTGGAATTCGAAAGTTTTCACAAAATCTTGAAAAAATAGAAGAAAGTAAAAATAAAATATAAATTAAAAAAAAACACTATTGAACTCCCCTGAAAAAGCTGCGGGAAAAGCGGGAAATTGCACATAATTTCAAAGAAAGGTTAACATTTAATTTAAAATTGCTTAGAAAATGTTTGTTATATCAGTCAATAACATTATTATTTTTAAAAAATTTAAAACGATGGCGCTTTAGAACTATGGCTAAATTAATAAAATTATTATAATTAATATAAATATAAATATAAATATAATGTATATAATTATAAATATGTATAAATATAATATCAATAAATATAATATAAATTATTAATAATTAAAATAAACCAAACAATGTAGCCGCCCATATTTATTTATTTCGAATATACTGTTCAAAATTTCTGTTAAAAAACTGAAAAAATATAAAACTCTATGTAAATTTACATTAGTTCTAGGTTAAATGAATTCGATTGATTTTCTTGGTCATCATTTTACACATATTTATCTAATATTATGTCTAATTCCTTGTAAGGTTTTCCATGTCTTTATTTAAACATATTTTTATCTTTGTTAAATTTCGTAATTTAAAATGCACATTTTTAAAACTCCTTTGCAATTTTATTAGAAATTTTAAAGAAGAAAATTTAGTTTAAAGAATGATTTTTTTTAATCAGAGTAATTTAGAAAGGAAAAAATCACCTTATCAGATTTAGCGGGAATATTCCCCCTGAATGATAAAATACAAACTGTAACACGAACCTACCCGTTCAAAAAAAGAGGAAAAATAAGATTGTTATGCGTAACGTTACCTGAGCTCTGCTGAATTAAAAATGTAGCTGTAGTATTTTTCGTTTAAAAAAAAATCTGGCAATACTAGTTTTATTAAAAATGTTCTATACGAAGTTATGTTTGAAAATTCGAAAGTTGGCTGTAAGCAGTGAGTTCATGTCTTGTTTTGGTGGTGTGTGCAACTAGAATTATGTAAAAAAGCGCAATTTGTAAATATTTTATATTTGTTTATTGTTCTACGTGTTATGTGCCGTCTTTCAACAAATAAAAAAATATTTAAAGAAAATCGTAGCTCCGAGAAATCCATATTTAGATGAGTGAAGCTTCTTTTTCGTGTAAATAAGCACTGTTAAAATTAATCCTATGAATTCACAGTCCTGAGGATCGAACTCGGGACCTTGTGATACCGGAACAAATCCTTACTAACTGAGCCAAAGCTACTGATGCCGAATTGTACAAAGTATGTCTTTTATGAGTTAGTGGGAAAACCTGTTGTGCTTTTTAAAGATTTCCTTTCAAATATATTCCTTAGAATATTTGTAAACAGTTTATTTTATTTTTATTTTAGACTGATGCATAATACTTATTATTTTTTTAAATCAATTTTAATTTATTAAATAGTTTGAGTTAAAAAAATCACTATTTAAAACCACTTTTTTTTTAATAAATGAATGAATGAAAAAACTTTTTATTAACAATTTTTTTACAAAAATAATGTATGGAAAATTTTTTGAAATTTTCGTACACTATTTATTTATTTTTTGACTAATTAGTTAAAATATTTTTAACAAGAAATAAGAGAAAAATGTAGCTTAAAAGGGACTTTTTATGTTTCCATTGTTCCACGGCGTCAGTAGGATCCGAACCCACAATCTGCGAGCGCAGGTGATTTGCGGTGTGGTGCCTTGACCACTCGGTCATGGAGCCCCACACACAACGGAGTGTCTCCGTTTTCTGTTTTTATTTCCATCCATTTCGTTATTTTCAGGAAATATGGTGGAATTTTCTAATTTGTAGCGGAAAATGCCCTTTTGTTGTGAAACGGGACCTATTCTGTGAAATTCAGGAAAAAAATATTCGTGAATTTTATTAGTGAGTAATATTGGTTGTTAAAATACTTTGTACTCAGTAGCAATAACTTCCGTAGCACAAACAGTAAGTTGTTCTCGCGCTGGCAAGAGGTCTCAAGTTCCAACCCAGCACGACAAGAAAAAAGCTGTGTTAAACTTTAATGATACAGCAATTCAAATTCACTAGGAAAATTCTAGTTCTCTGAAGATTCATTGATTAGCTAATCTATAATATATAAAGAGACAAGTATGTGTGTCAGTGCTGTTCTGAAGTGACCGCTGTATGCTGAGTTATAAAATTTGGAGGTAAGGTACCTCTATAATATGTACCTCTATAATCATGTAGTTTTGTACCTCGAAGCCCGATTATCGACTTTTTGATTAGAATTTTTTAATTTAATTTTTTAGGCGATTTTTAGCGCTCTTTTTATGTTTCGAGGCGATTTTTCCATATTAGTGAAAGGAATACGGTTTCGTTCTTTTCACTCAATATAGTAATTTTTTTTCTCTTTTCAATGAAGTTTATTCTTAATTCGTGCGGTGATTTTTGAATTTTTAGCAAATTTTTTAATGCGATTTTTAGTGTTTCTTCGCATTTTGCGGTTATTTTTTGACAATGATAAAAACAAAATTGATTCAAACTTTCAGCCTAATGAACTAAATTTTGTCTGCTATGGTTTTTCAATATCAGTGATTTTTAATGCGATTTTCAATGCTATTTCCGATGTGATTTTTAGCGATTTTTTTTTTTTTTTGTGCGTTTAGCATCGATTTTTTGTCATTTTTGTCAAAAATATAGTTTCGATTTTTTGGAACATTTAACGAATTTTTTATTGCGATTTTTAGTATTTCTTTCCATTTTGAGACTATTTTTTGATAATCATAAAAATAAATTTGTTTCAAAGCCTAATTAACTAAATTTTGTCTGGTATGATTTTTCAATGTCAGTGATTTTTTTTCATTGCGATTTTCAGTACGATTTTTTGTGCGTTTAGCATCGGTTTTTTGTCAATTTTGTCAATATTACAGATTTTTGTACGCATCATGGTCTTATCTATTTTTAAATTGCATGTAAAAAAGGCAAAAATCATAAAACTATTGAATTAGCGGTAAAGGAATTGTTTTGAATATCCACAGTAACCTACACTAATAAAATAACTAAACGCACTGTGTGTGCACTGTATGTCTGTTTTTGTGAGATGGCTAGCAAAATCTACGGCAATTACGAGGCAGAAAACTTTCTTGAAAGCACCCCAAAGTCTGTCCTGATTTATCTGACATTGAGATTTTCAAAATTCTCACTATTACTTGAGTAGTTCCTCTCCCGTTTCATACTGCAGTCCTTTTGAACATTTTTACCGCTAAATTTTCTTTGTTAATTTTTTTAACAAATTTTTCACACGGTCAGTGGTCGTGTATTTCAGACGACATAATTTCACATATTTCGATTTAGAGATAAAATCACAAATTTCAGGTTCCTTTAATAATATTATCTCGAAACCGTGCAACGCCGGGCGGGTCAGATAATTTAAAAAATGAAATTATTAACATTAAAAGTAATTTTACAGAGTATTGTGTGTTTTTAAGGATGTTGATTTACAGAGTACACTGTTAAAAATCTTGTTCTATTTTGAACCAAAAAAGTTTATTTTTTGGTACTCAATAGCTGCCACCATAATAAGGTGAAATCTCGTACCAACATTTGGAGCTTCCTAGTTCAATCTCGTTTCAAGTATTGGCACTATGCTTCAATGGGAGCTCCAAATTTTCGTTCAAGATTTCACCATCTTACGGTAGCAGATATTGAGCACCAAATAACAAACTTTTTTTGGTTCAAACTAGAACAAGATTTTTAACAGTGTATATTCTAAATTTACCGAATAACTTCTCTATTATTGAACAGAAAAAATATTAACAGTTTAGCAATGTTTCGTTAAATTTTTAAAATGTTCTTTCCTTCCTAATAATCTTGTGTGCTTCTCTAGATAAATGTGTTGTAAAAATATGTGATTATTATTATTATTATTATTATTATTATTATTTTTTTTTTTTGAGAAGATTCAAAATTTGAAATACTTGCATAATCGAGTTTGCGAATTGAGAAAACCGCTTTTAAATGTCTTTAAATTATTGGTCTCTCTCTTTGTTTGTGGCATATATTTATCATAAAATAGAGTTTTATATATACGATAATAATAAAACTAACTTACAAGTATTAAATAGCTGAAAGGGATATTTTCTTCTAAATCTATTATAGCTTTTCAGTCTAACAGTTTTAAAACACACTTTCGTTTAATCTCTTAAAGGGACGATGTGAGGAATTTAAATTGACATTTATCGGTAAAATTCCTCTTGGTAAATCTTCTTATCTTATTATGGATTTTCAAGATAAGTCTTTTCTTATCTTATTAAACATTTTTGATGTAAATCGCTTCAAAGCCTTTTCATGTATTAGTTAGAAACAATGGCATCAATTTAAAAAATACATTTATATTTTCTTCTCTTAATGCAACTTTATTTTTTATACAGAAAATGATCCCATTTAGGAACTTTGCTTACTATCATAATTACAGTTTAACGTTCCCACTGCCACTATATCCGTTCACTAGGTTGCATGTTTCACTGCAATTGAAGCTTTATTTAAATTAACAGAATTCTACAAATATAAACCAGTTTTAAGAAATTAAGTTATGATTGATACTTTCAAGGCTTATAAACATATACGTAACAAAAAAATTATACCATGATAGAAAATCCCTCTTTTATTAGCATTTAAAATAAATTGCAGAGAAAAAACATTACAATTTTGTTCTTTTGCTTGCCGGTCAGGGGGTTAAATATAAAAAAAATTAACACTATCTTACTTTTATGTCTTAAGGAAAAATTTAATTACAGAAAAAATTTTGAGCTATGTCTAATATAACAACGTTTCATGTATTACAAATTCTTGAAATTATAATTTGAAGTCATCCTTTAATATCTGGATAATAATTTGATGTCATTTTCTGATGTTTTTATGTTACTCTTGATGATATTTCAGAAGTTTTTTATCATAATTTTTTGTTGTGTGAGAATTTCTTATTAGATAACATGTTATTTTTGTATTTAAATTAATGTTATAAAATAATACAATTTAATCAAAGCTCATAGATTTTCTTCAAATCAAGCAAAAGATGCAAATTTATTGTTGTATATACCAGTGTTAGGAATTAGAAACATAAAGCTATGTATTGTTAGATCACTTTGAATAAGTTTCACTGGCATCAAAAATATGTGTTCCCTTATTTAACGGTACGAATCTATATTCCTAACTTAGTTTTTGTAATTAGAGTTAACTTTTGAATGTATAAGCTAAATAGACTTTAAACTCCGTTTAATATGGATCTCAGGCCACTACGAACATTCATGATATTAATGATTAATATTCAGAACCACAATCTCAATCCAAAAATTTCAATGCTGACAGTATGTCAGATAAATCAAAACACGCCAATCCACTCGATTTTGCTAGACGGTGTCTTAAACATACAAAATTTAGCTTTTAAAATTTTCCAGTGTAATCTTCTGTGATCCGGTCGATTGCCTTTCCGAGAGGTCTACAGAAATGAGGCCACGATGTGGTGACACTTGGACAGTAGATGGAAATTATTCAAAAAATCACTTACAGAAATAAATTTTATTTAATATATAGCACTGAAGTACAAGCTATTACACATCACAGCCAGGAAACTATGCGTGTTCTGGAATAGCTTCAATATTAAAAAGATAAATTCCTTTTGCAAGAAAGGCAGACGTGACTAGCTGTACTGTAGTACAAGCGAGGCAAGGCTCAATTTAGGAAACTAAGCCCTCTCCCGATATTTTTAACCGACTTCAAGGAGGAGGTTATGATTTCGACCTGTATGTATTTGTTGTTCACGCATAACTTTCGTAAATATGAACCGATTTTGATAATTCTTTTTTTGTTTTAAAGCGTATGGGGCCCATGTGGTCCCATTCAAATTTCATAAAAATCTGTTGATTAGAACTTTTAAAAAAATTAAAACATTAAAATTCAATATCTTTTCGAAGCAATCGACCAATTAGAAACGTTCATTTTTCATGTTTTTAAGTTACACTTACATAGACACACGATCTTTTCAAAGTGTGAAATCCTAACTGGACAAGGTTCACATTTATTAACAGTGTACACTGTAAAGAAATTGACCCTTTTGCTGCATAATCACTCCCCCGTTTTTATAGAATATCTCTCTCTTGACCCATGAGAATTCTCCACGATAGGCTGAAGTAATCGTTTTCTATAAAAGCGGTGGATTGACGATGCAGCAAAAGGGCCAAATTTTTTACAATGTACACTGTAAAAATTTTGATCCTTTTGTTGTATCTTCACTCCCCCGCTTTTATAGAATATCTCTCCTTTGACCCATGAGAATGCTCCGTGATACATTGTTAAAAATTTGACCCATTTGCTGCAGCGTCACACCACAGCTTTTATAGAATATGTCTTTTATGACCAATAAGAATGCTAAATAACACAGTAAAGTAATCGTTTTCTATAAAAGCGGTGGACTGATGATGCAGCAAAAGGCTCAAAGTTTTTGTAGTGTAATGGGGACAAAAGCGTCTGTAAAAGAAATATTTGGGAATAAAATGCTGTCACTCTCTTATAGAGGCAGCCAGGTATAGGTAATGAGTTTCAGATTCCTCCTCGAATACGCCACCGCTCATTTCCGATTACAGTGTCACTGTAAAAAATATGACCCTTTTGCTGCATCGTCACTCCCCTGCTTTTGTAGAATATCTCTCTTTTGACCCATGAGAATGCTTCGTAATTGGGTGAAGTAATCGTTTTCTATAAAAGCAATAGAGTGATAATACAGCAAAAGTGTCAAATTTTTTACAGTGTAGGATTCCTCGATATGAATATGACGACACATGTAGCACAGCATATAATTGGTTGAAACGATTCTGACCAAAAGGAGTCACCAAGGATCTTGTTGAGCGGGCAATTTTCGTCAATCTTGTTAACTTCTCATACGAGTACAATCGAATTCTTCCAGGAAATCATCATCAAATTCCATAATAAAAAATGCCTGGCAATGCAATGCACTGTTAAAAATTTGCAACTTTTGCTGCATCGTCACTCCATCGCTTTTATAGAATATCCTTATTTTTATCAATGAGAATTCTTCATAATGCATGTAACTAATCGTTCTCTATATAAGCGGTGAAGTGATAATACACTTTTTAAAATCTGCTGCATTTTGTTGCAACGCACTCCACCGCTTGTATATAATGTCTCTACTGCGACCTATGAGAATGCTCCTTAATACAGTAATAAGTAACCGTTTTCTATACAAGCGCTTGAGTGCATAGCAAAAAAATACAGCAGATTTTTAACAGTGTACAGCAAAAGTTTCAAATTTTTAACAGTGTAGTTGGGACAAAAGCGTCTGTAAAAGCAATATTTGGGAATCAAATGCTGTCACTCTCTTATAGAGACAGCCAGGTATTGGTTATGAGTTTCAGATTCCTCGTCGAATCGCCACTGCTCATTTCCGATGCCATTACTGCCTGTATAGGTATTAGATTGTTGCTGTTTATCGATTGAAGCATAGTGCGATTTTTGCTAAAATCTTTCTTTTTACTTTTTCTGAGTGAAGGGGGAGTACTTTTGACTGACTACACTAGAAAAGCATTTTACTATACATTAATATATGAAGTCATTTTGCTGCGTGCTCATATATGGAAGCACTATGTCGCGCTCTTATGTGTAAGGAACTTTACTTGATGGATTGTCACCTTTTGATACCCACTTTCGATGACCGTAGGATTCGATACAGACTAAGATTTCATAAATGCGGTAGCTTTTCGAAGTGGAAGATCTCGTCTGAAAAAGTTACCATACAAAGAAATTCTTAAGATTCACAACGATACTAACCGATATTGTAAGTGGTTTCAGAAAAGTTGACAACCAAACAGTGACAAGTAAACTGAATACATCAGAACTTAGCAAAGTGCGTACATTAGTAATGCATTGCAAAGAGCTATCGTGTGCCAGTACACATAATTATGTATTACGGTATGCATAACTAAAAAGTAGGAAATAAAATAAGCTTTTTAAGAAAAAAATATCAACCGACTTCAAAAAAGCGCTAAAAAGAATTAAATAATTCTTTAAAATTCTCTAATGACAAAACGTTATCCAATAAGCACACATCGGATATCAAGTACCGGCATAAAAAACGGTTAAATTTAATATGTATAATTTAATATCCACCAAACATAGATTTTAGAGATAATATTATTTTACAAGAGATGAATTGACATATTTATGATTTATTTTATGAATATATACATATAAAAAGTAATGAATTACTTTTTGAAGTTGGTGCCAAACTATTTGATGTATATTAAGAATTGTAGCTAAATTATGCCTAGTACCATAATTAAAATGGGGATAATCATTATCGATTGTGATTGTTTGGCACCAACTTCAAAAAGTAATTCATTACTTTTTATATGTATATATTCATAAAATAAATCATAAATATGTCAATTCATCTCTTGTAAAATAATATTATCTCTAAAATCTATGTTTGGTGGATATTAAATTATACATATTAAATTTAACCGTTTTTTATGCCGGTACTTGATATCCGATGTGTGCTTATTGGATAACGTTTTGTCATTAGAGAATTTTAAAGAATTATTTAATTCTTTTTAGCGCTTTTTTGAAGTCGGTTGATATTTTTTTCTTAAAAAGCTTATTTTATTCTAGGACCACAGTGAGTTAACATTTTCACGCAAACATCTTTAAAGTTATTTTTAAAAGCAACTAACGCTACTCGATGCATACGCTGGGAATGTTTAGTTGTATGGCTCGGTAGACACAAACCGGTAAGGCATAGTGACGTCACTGCAACGTCATTGTCAAGTCACATCGTGACGTTGTGACCATCGATCGTCGATGTGAAGTCACAGTGACTAAAATGTGAAGTCGTTATGGCCGTTTTAGATCTTTTTTGTGACGTCACATTGTGACCACTTTGTGAAGTCACGGTGTGACAAATTTGCGAAAAATGTGTCATTTGTGACTACTTTGACATTAACATTGTGACGAAACTGTGACAAAAGCGACGATATTTAAACTGCTAGAAACATGTTTTTTAAAATAAATAACAAGTTTTGAAGAATTTTTCTAATATTCTAAAGATTTTTAAGAAAGCCACATCTCAGTCACAATGTGACGTCACTGAGTGGTGGCATTTTGGTCACAGATGTGATGTGACCAAAGTGACTCACAGTGACATCATTGTGAGTCACTGTGGTCACATCACATCTGTGACCAAAATGCCACCACTCAGTGACGTCACATTGTGACTAAGATGTGACTTTCTTAAAAAAAATTTAGAAAATTACAAATATTCTTCAAAACATGTTATTTATTTTAATAAACATGTTTCTAGCAATTTAAATATTGTCGCTTTTGTCACAGTTTCGTCACAATGTTAATGTCAAAGTAGTCACAAATGACACATTTTTCACAAATTTGTCACACCGTGCCTTCATAAAGTGGTCAGAATGTGACGTCACAAAAGAGCTCTAAAACGGTCATAACTACTTCACGTTTTAGTCACTGTGACTTCACATCCACGTCACGTGACGTCACCATGTCTTACGGGAATTAATTATGATATCGTTTTCAGAGGCAATTTGCAGCATGTTTGGACGATTCTTATCTAAAGTATGGCCACTTATAAATAACAAATTAGTACCAGTGGGCTTTCGTAGAATAAAATGCTCAGTAAATCAGCACAAGTATATTTTGACTTTTCCCTTTTCATCATATTTCATTCGCATTCGTAATTATGTAAATACGTAGCACCTATGGTTGTCGTTCAGTCCGTCCGTCCGTCTGCCCGTCCGTCTGTCCGTGTATAAGAACGCAAAAACTTTTCAACCGAATCGTTTGAAATTTAAAATATATAATTATTACATATTTTTGTCGAGTCATCTGAAATTTTATGAAAATCATACGCATAGATCAATTACAGAGACAATCAAAACTATTCCGTTACATTACGGCCAATGGGAAAAAATGTTTCAAATGCATTTTAATGGTGTTACACTCATTCGAACATAATAAAATTGATATGCATCTATCAAGTATATAATACAATACACATTTTGCATAAGTTATGGTGCAAAGAACATTTGATATTGATTTACAGGGCCACACAAAAGTATTCCATTATATAATGGTATAGGAAGAACATTGTTTGGTGCGCATTTTAATTATAATTAACTATTTACATTTTTATAAGATTGATATATCAGAGTGATATTTTTAAAACTTTGTTATCTTACGAACGCACCTTTTTTGATACGCTTCACGTGCAATTTCCAACTTGTTATATGACCTTTTCTCGTATTAATTACAGTTCCTGGTGAGGGCCATTCATTGCTTTTGAATAACAAAATGGCACAATAGATGACACGAAGAGCCTTTTCCTTGAAACTAATACTTTAGAAGACATAGGATCTAAACTTACAAGACCATCAAAATATCAGTAATATACATTAAAGCAATATTTATTTTAAGAGCTTTAATCGATAAATGATTTAAAAAACAGTCTTTTTTTTTCTTTTCCAACGGGCCTAAGTTAAATAATTACTAAAATTACTTACTTATTTAACCTCACTACTTTGATGTATTTTGCATACTGAGATAAAAATAATAGTCATGAGAAAATAAGCTACAGTACTGCTATTTTTTGGATTTTGTTTTAAAGCAACAAACAATGAGCTATACAAAAGTAAAGTAAAATTATAAAAACATATAACACGATTATTTTTCCAAAGAAAAGATTAAAAGTCCACGTTTGAGTACTTGAAGTGTGGTTAGGTTACATATCGCTAACCCGCAAGAAAAGTCACACATATATCAAAAGTTAATTTTCCATTTTAGTCCACTAATAGGCCTGTCATAGGTGTGTCTTTCTGCAAAAACGCTTCCATAAGTGTAGTTATGCGGAAATTTACTCTATCACGCTATACGTTTATTTGTAGCTTGAGATGAGAAGAGGTGTTTGGAGACATAAAATTAAACAACCGTCCAAATTTCACCCCGCGTCTTCATTTTCAAGGCTTTACGCTTTTATGCCCATTTTACTTATCCTCCATCATACGTAGCATAGGGTAAACTTTAAAATCATTTTATTTTATTTTATTTTATTTTATTTTATTTTTTTTAATATTTTTTTTGACGAATTAACACGTTTTAGACCCTGGAGATTCCGACATATTTTTAGAAAAAAAATGCCGTCTGTCTATTTGTGTGTCTGTCTACTTGTCTGCAAACGTTCTATCGCACAAAAAAAATGCGATAGAGACTTGAAATTTGGTGTGTACTTAGAATGTAATATTGGAAAGAAGCCTATTTAATATCAGTAACCTCGATTATCTAGAACTGATTTTTTTTTCTTTATAAATACTCGTTCTGATGACAGGTTTATAAATTTTTTCGATTTTTTTATTTTATTTTAAGGAGTGGATGTAAAAGACAATAAAAAAACAAATTTTGCATAAAAACTATGTCAATTGGATAATTACTTGCTGAGATGTTTGCAATTGTATTATCTACACTCTTCGACTTTCCATGACCCTGTACTTCATTCAAATTTCAATTCAAAGATATAATTTAATTGGCTATGAAACACTTAATTTGACGCAGATTGGAATTTTATATAATTTTTCGAAATTGTGTCATCAGCAATTTATTTATAGACCATCCCTATGTGTTAAAATATTTAAATATGATTTACATTTTATTTTGGAATTCCTATGCATTTTATAAATAGTTTACACATGTTTTATTTTCATATTTTATATTGTGCATATCCATGATGTTTAAGTATTATGGCTGCCCCCCTCCCCCCCAACGAAATCGTGCACATTTGCTTTTTCCTCTTCCATGAAATTTACCTTTGTCGAAATGTGTCACTTTTCTTGTGCGTGAGCAATCAATTTTATAAATAATGATAAGGGGAAAATGAAAAAAACTTTTAAAATATAAATTCTAATTACATTTGAAACGACGGAAAAAAACATCTCATATTTAAATTTAATGGAGCATTTTTCGTTGCACGAAAAATAAAAATTATTTGCCACTTGACATTTCTATCCTACGTAAGATAGTGAAATGAAAATGTCATTTACCGCATCTTCTATTCATATAATGATATACTAACTGAAAAAAGCAATATATTTCTTTTCCGTCTTTAAAATTAATCATAGATAAAAGAAATTTCAATTCAAATTTAAACAGGAACATTTTCATTCTTTAAAGAAAAAATTCTAATTAAGAACTAAATGCATTATTTTTTATTAAGTATATAGTAATAATATTTTTTAAAATTTTAATGAACATGCGTTTCGAAAATTTATATTGGTTATCAATATATTTTTTCATTTTAAATGATTATAATTAAGTTTATTATAAAACGAACTAACATTAAAAATAAAAATGCAATTGTTGTAAGTAATATAAAGAGGTTCTTAAAAAGTTTGACCATAAAAAATTCACTTTGTGCTGAACTGGGTAATTCCATGAAGTTTTGTAACGTGAGTTACCAAGATTTTAACTGCGAAATTGTTGTCCACCGTTATTTTCAAAAAGTTTTCTTGGCTTTATCCAATTAATGAGGTATCTCTGATAAAATATTTCTTATTTTTCAAAACGAAAATATTGGTAGAAAAAATCGTAGCTGGTAACTCACGTTACAGGCATGCATGGAATTACCCAACTGTTTTTTATTCAGGTTTTCAGTTCAACTAATATATTGAATACGCTCGATATGAAGATTACCAATCCAGTTCTGAAGGTAGCTGCAGTAAAATTTTGTAAATAATCTATGCATTCTAGTGCAAACATTAATTATTTTTAATCTTAAAATGATTTCGTCTGTAAATAGTCATGAACGATGTTAAAAGAGTGTCTTAGCATTAACCCTTTGCGACGCAGAGCAAATTCATTGCTAAAAAGTTGAAATTAATGACTGACAGCGGAATTTGAAAACAACTTTATTTGTAAATAAGAAAAGGCTATATTTCACTTATTCCATAAACCGAAATTGGATGAGCCAAAGTGGCACTTGGGACTTAAAATTAAGTGGTTTCATAGATATACCACCGCGCCGCAAGGGGTTGAAAACGGTGGCGTAAAAAAAAAGGAAAAAAGAATATGCACTCTAAAAGGGCTGCAAGAATGGATAGGATAACATTATTCTTTGAGGACTTTAAAGCCAAGGGGTATAAGTGACAAAATAGAAAAAAATTGAACTAAAGGCACAAGTGACTAGTAAATATGCTTTTTTCTTTTCAGGTAATCAAATATAAGCAGAGTTGCCAAGTCTCCGGCTTTTTGCGCAACACTATTATCTTAGAGAAAATGCTCTTACTTTAAATCGCCGAAATGTTCCAATTCAATGAAAGGAATTTTTCTATATTATTTTACTGGTATCCAAAAAGCCGGAGCCTTGGCAGCTCTGTATAAGATATTTTCTTATTATGTCCTGCGTTATAGAGATAAACCGCTTTTGATGAATAATAATTAATATTGATTAATTATAAATTTAAAAGAAATTGCATACTGCTTTTTTACAACTATTGAAATAAGAGTTCAAAGACCACAATTAAATAAGCGGCAGTTTCTTATTTCAATTAAGTCAATTACCATTGATATTCAAATTTAACGTCAATTATCTTTAAACTCAATTTATTCCAAATCGAATTTTTGTCACTTGAACCCCTTGGTTCCAGAGATCATCATTTATCATCATTTCGAGATAATGTGTTAGCAATGATCATTCAAAATCTCGCCAGCTCTTTGCTCTTGGAATATCTAAAGTCCAAGATATACAATTCGAATTCGTTAATTGCGTCTGACGGCTAAAAAGAAAAGAAAACTTCGAAATGTGAAACTCCGAGCAGACTTCGTGGCTTGAAATCCTATTATCTAGAATCAACAGCATGTGATATGTAGTCCACAGCAAACTTGGATACATGAAAGTTCTGTAACTTGGCTCAAAATATTCCTTAGGTTGCAAACTAAGGTATTTTTTTCTGTATGATCTTCTTTATTTCTATTTTTTCAAGTGAACCGGTGTTATTTGGAAGTATCAATGGTTATTTATTTTTGAGACAATCCAGCAAAAAATAATGTTTGTGTGTTGCTGTTAGAAATTTTGTCACTGTAACTGTACCTGAGGAAGTCCGTTCTTACTTTTCAGTATATCTTTGAACACATGTATGAAAATGAATGTATGCCAAACTTCATAAAGTTTCCTTTTGTAAAACTGTCATTTTGAGCTCATACATCGTCAAAGATTTAATAAGCACCCTGTATATATTTCACAACACATGATTCATGTATGTCACAAGAAGCTGTTTTCAGTAATTCCTTAGTATCTGAAACGATATTTCTTGTACTTTTATGGTTATGTTATTGTAATTTGTCGGTGCTATCTCGAATAATCTCCCATAATGTAAGACTTAGTGTAAAACCTAAGATGTTGTCAAAGACCTTTTTGATCGCGTCTGATCGATTCATGTCTTCAGTAAATCAAATACAGAAATGAACATTTTATAACAATAATATAAAATTTATTGACTTTATTTTAATTTTTTGGTGATGTAGACGAGTTAATATAGAAGATTAAAAACTTCTTTAAAAATATCTTACATAGGAAAAGGAAAACGGCCGTTACATAAACTCACTTAAGAATGGTTGTTAATCCACAATGAATAATAGATTAAGACTATTTGTTGCATATCATACACCTACTAATATTTATTTTTTAATTGATAATGACAATAGTTTTTCGTGAACCCAAAAATATCCCATTGGAGATAAATAATGTTTCAACTAATTATTATTAATTAGAAATTCTCACCCTTTCTCACAAAGAAAATCTTTCAATTTAAACCCTAAAAAAAGGATTTATTTATATTAATTATAACGTGAAAGCATGAGTCAAAAACAGCCACTAAATATCTATATATGAAATAATAGCACTAACAAATGAAAATAAATTAAAATAAAAAGGATCACCGTGATCTATAAGCCGTTTTGTGGATAATTAGACAGAACTGCCTAATTCGATTTCAATACAAGTTCAAGATAAAACAAAAGTGTTAATAGACAGCTATTACTGACATATGTATTATTGGTTTGTAAGAAATGACGGCTTATTTTCACACTTTCTGTTAACTTCTTATTAAAAATCGTTAATTAATAGTTTTTCGGTTAGTTTGAGTCATCAAATAATGAGAGAAATAGATCAATAGACTTATTTTATTCACGATTCATAATTACGATGGAAGAGCAATAAATAATCGTACTTGACCTAAACATAATTTTAGGAATCCCCATCAAATAAATATCAATGAATTTCTAATTCTCTTTTTGATATGTAATTGGCTAAGAAAGAGGCCATTAAAAATGCTCGCATTTTAATGGTATATTCAATGAAATATGCGTGAAAATCATTCCTTTATTGATTTCAATTACAGATGCGTAATAATATTGAATTTTCTTATGAGATATAAACTATCATGTATTTAGTATAGGCAGGATAAGTGCTGAAAACAAGCACAGCTTCTCTATGGAAAGGATACAAATATATTATCGGATATAAAGGAGCCATTATTAATAACGAGAAATTAAATAAAGCATATCCACGATAGTATATGATGAAAATGAAAACTAAAGAATCATTGCCAAAGAAAAATAAATACAAAACTTGCAAACGAAAAAAAGTTAAAATAACCGCTAAAGATAATCGCTAAAGCAATCGCTAAAAATAATTTAGCTATTGGAAAGCTCTTAGCTACGATTAAGCCACCAGAAAAGTCAATGTCGAAATGTTATTGATCAAATAATATTTATTTCATGTTATTACATAGATGAACCGCCAAATCCAATTGCGAATGCCTTTTCTAAAAATAATAAAAAAGTTAGAGTGTTAATTAATCTAATACTTGATGTTATTCATGTAACGCAATAAAACGTTAAATTTACAGCAAAAACTGTTGGCAGCACTGTTGCTAGAAGTTTTTGCCATAAAAATTACAGTAAAATTAGATGTACATTTTTTATTACATCTAATTTTAATCAACTTTCATGGCAAAAACTGCTGGAAACATTATTCCAGGCCAGCAGTTTTTGCCGTACATTTAACGGAATTTTTTTTACAATGTATGGGATTGCAAAAAATATTATTATTTTTTTCTAAAATATTAGAAAGAGAAGTGTTTAAAAGACAAACAGTTGTACTCTAATCGTCCTTCAACTTTTTGTATCTTTTATATTATTTCGTTTTTCTTACAAATTGAATATCAAAATTTTAACTCGAATTTTGCTTCATTACTTTAGGGTGTTTATCTTTTTAAGAGTTTCGTACGAAACTCTATTCTTTTACGTCATCTGTCTGTCCGTCCGTCCAAGAGTCCGTGCACAAAAACTCTGCAAGTCAGAGACTTCAAATTTTGTGTACAACTGAATACCTCATGCCACACAACAAATCATAAATTTTTTTATGTCTATTATTGTAATTAAATCACCCTTTTTCATTTCATTCTTTCATTTTTGCAATTTAAATTTTAAAATAGAGCTTGATTTCAAAGTTTTTCATTTAGACACTAACATTTGGAGATAAACAATCTCGCTAGTTAACACGCGATACTGAGTTCGAACCCTGACGCTAGATCATGAAATTTTCACATTAAGATAGATTTAGTAAGAAGATACTTCGTATTTTTGCAATTTATGGGTTTTATATTATTATAGTTTCGTTCATCTGGAATCCATAATATTTTTTAAGTTTAATTTTCTTTCTATTTTAAAAATATTTACGTTTTCTTAATAATTGTGCATTTTAATTTCAAACGTTTTTTTTTTTTTTTTTTTTTTTTTTTTTTTTTTCGCTTTTAGAAATTTGAAAACTTATTTATGCCTCCTTTTTTATTGTTATTTTAGATTTTTCAAAAAAAAATTTTGATTTTTTTATTTTATTTACATAATTTGATTTCAACATTTTTAATTTGGTTAATATAAATAATTTCCTTTTGTAATTAGTTCAAAATTAAATTTATTGGTGATATAATCTGCGTTATTTATATATATATATATATATAAATTAACAATTTTGATTTATTAATCAAAATTTAAGTTGTTTTCATTTAAATATTAAACGAAACCCTATGTGATATATGTGATCACACTTAGCCGTTTGTTGTTCTTTTTTAAAATAATAATTTTGTCGCAAAATCTTGCTTTGGCTTTCAAATGTGTCAAAATTCTTTTCTAGATTCATTTTAGAAATAATATTCCGCAGAACATTTCATTCGTTTTAAGCTAAGAAACTGAAACATAAAATAAAATTACTAACCTGTATTTTATTTTTTTTTTAATATGCTGTACAATTTTTAGATATTTTTGGAATACATATTCCCTACATATTTTTGTCATTTCCAGAGTACTTGTTTTTCATAATATGAGAAAAAGCACAGAAATTCAGATTTTTATGGGGAAATATTTTAAAATAGAATTCGATATTTTGTGAAAAATGTCGAATAAATATAGCACGTATGCAGGAAGTAGTAAAAAATTCGAGTATTTGAATCTTGAAGTCAAAAATTTAAAAACATGTTTCTTCTAAGACAAGAAAATAATGCTAAAATATTTTTAAACTTCCTGAATAATAAAAATATTTCGGAATAGTAAAAATAGTTTTATAAATCCAATCCTGGAAAAACGAAATGAAAGCCGAATATAGTATTGGGTGCAACATAAGCAAAAATGATTTTAAGTGGTCCTAGAGTCAAAGCTTTCAAATTTTTAACTTTTTTAATTTGTTTAACTACTATATTTTTGGATATTTAATATAATTGTGTCTTTGAAATTCTGATTACAAATGAATTTATGGCTTTTAGTACTATACCCACTCAATAGCTGTAGCTGCGGCTCCAAAACTTTGAAGTTATTTGTATCCAAATGACGTTTTTTGGAATAAAGCGCAGGATATCTTAGAAACTTCTAATTGATTTCTAATTCTCCTTTCTTCGTAAATTTTTGAAAACATATATTTTATGTAAATTTGTGTATACATAAAATTTCATATTCATTGTTAAAAAATATATTTTTTAAGTGATTATATTATTAAAATTTTCAAAATTTTGTTTTAGTTAAGTAGAACTTTGCATTAAAAACATAAAAATTCTTTAAATACAAATTTATTTAGGATAAGGGTAGTTATTACTATCTGATATATAAATAGGTACCAAATGTTAATTCTATTTCGATATTTAATTTGTAATCGGGCGCATAAGCTATTATAAAAAAAACTTCTGCTTAATAAATATCTAACAGTTTTGAACTTTTTTTAAATGCTAATTCTGCACGTTACAACTTTTTAAAGACATAAAATCAAAAAACATGTAGTTAAATCATTCATTTCGATAATATGTTTTAAAATCATAGATATTTTAATATATTAAAAATTGAAAATGGTCTCTTTTCATCTTTTTTTTCCGATTTTGAGAGTAATGTAAAAATCTAATAGATTTTGTATATTTACTAAAGTTCCTTAATTGTTTCACTATCTACATCAAAAAGAATTTCTGGTACATTCGTATTAGTTGCAGTTCATCATCGAATCGCGTTAACCATCCCTAAAAAACTGTTTTATTTGGCTATATATAAATGCATAGATCGATTACACCGCTATTATATTACTTATTTATTTATTTGTAAAGTTTTTATTTATTTATTTATTTTTCAACTTCACTATCGAATACTACACCGAAACAAACAAAGTAAGAACTATTAGTACTGCATTTAAGAATTATTGTTATTGCATTAAACACATATATTTTAATTTTCCATAATCGGATTGCACTTTTATTTTTGAGATAGATTCATAAATTTCATGCTTGAAAACATTTTGAAAACGTAACAAAATTGAAATAAAATTTTAAAAGCTATTACTTTTGAAAGTACAGTTTTCTCTCAAATAAATTTTGTAAAAATCGAAATTCTGCGAAAAACGTTTAGAAGTTAGAAAATTTCCAATAAAACATTAACTGATTGCTCAGGTTGTTGCCACCCTGGATATGACGTCACCGTTATTTGCGTATATATATTTTTTTATAATATAGATTTTAATTTTTACTAATTTCCTTGTTTTTTTTTATCTTATTTCAATATTTTTTCAATCAGTACAGTTACTATGAATCTGTGCAATCTCGAAATCCGCAAAGAAATGTACAAGTAACTATTATAGGCAAATAAGCTTTTACAAACAACTCTTTTGATCAGCATGAATGATTAAAAATTATTTTCTTATAAAACATTTTTGATATTATTAAAATAATATTTCCTAAACTAAAATTTTATGCAGACGATTGATTAACTAAACAAAATCGCTTAATTTATTAAATTATTGGATTCTTTCAAAAAATCCCTATTGACACAATCTACAGACACAGACCGATTTTGAAATTAAGTACTAATTTCGCCAATAAAGATTAAATCAAGATTAGAAAAGAACTGAGTTTAAAATTTTTACCGGACCGCTTTTCACGAATTTTTAGTCCCACTTTTCTTTAAAAGCTGGTTTTATCGGAATCGTGCTTATACGATAATTCTAGTTTCAATCCCTATTTTTTCTTTTTGCGGAAAGAATTTGTCCTATTGAAAATTTGTCAATATAAAAATTGTAGATAATAATTAAGGAGATTTTTAATTTTAAGCGGATTTGATATTTTGCAAACTGATAAAAATTGAACCGTTTTTTCTATCGTCTCCCCCCCCAACCCTGTTTTCTTTCTTTTTATTGTAAAAGTTGTTCCTATCTTAAAAGAGACTGTATAAAACTTTTAACCTTTTAAAGTTCACTGCAACTTTATTTTTAAAAATTACTGAAATAACTTCAAAAATGGTTTTTAGACATGTAGCTGATAATAAATATGCATTCAATTTTTTTTTTTTTTTTTTGAATTTTTAAATTTCAAGAAATCTGTGGTTTCCTACGGAGACCAATGAACAGTAAAGGTCTATTTATCTTTCCTAAATATACCAATTCAAAATATTATTTAAAATAAAAACAGCAAATTTAGAAATATAACACAAATACACTGAAATGCTAATATAAACAAGAATTTAATTTATTATTATTATTATTACTAGCATACCCAGCCCGCTTCGCCGGGCTTAATTTGAAGGTTTATTTAATAATTTATGTGTATGGTACGCTTCTCTCTCAGCTGGCGACGGATCCCCCGGTGACTCTACGCTTCTCTCTCAGCTGGCGACGGATCCCCCGGTGACTCTCCCCGGACCATCGGCACTCCACGTGCGTCGGGTGAGCGTCAGAACAAACTTTCAGCATATACATATGGGTGGTTGTACTTGAATGCACAGACCTGCGCGTTTTTTTCTATCTTGCTTTTATACCTCTGGACCGAGTTGGCGCATTGCCAAGATTTGCTTCCTCTGGACCGAGTTGGCGCATTGCCAAGATTTGCTTTCCCCTGTGCCTCAATTAATTAATTATCCTCAGAATTCCTTTTATTTATAGAGATTACTAGCATACCCAGCCCGCTTCGCCGGGCTTAATTTGAAGGTTTATTTAATAATTTATGTGTATGGTACGCTTCTCTCTCAGCTGGCGACGGATCCCCCGGTGACTCTACGCTTCTCTCTCAGCTGGCGACGGATCCCCCGGTGACTCTCCCCGGACCATCGGCACTCCACGTGCGTCGGGTGAGCGTCAGAACAAACTTTCAGCATGTACATATGGGTGGTTGTACTTGAATGCACAGACCTGCGCGTTTTTTTCTATCTTGCTTTTATACCTCTGGACCGAGTTGGCGCATTGCCAAGATTTGCTTCCTCTGGACCGAGTTGGCGCATTGCCAAGATTTGCTTTCCCCTGTGCCTCAATTAATTAATTATCCTCAGAATTCCTTTTATTTATAGAGATTATTATTATTTTACAGAAGTTTAAAAAAATTGCAAAATTTTTATACTAATTATTTTAAGAGTTTAGATTTTTTAACATAGAATTATGTATACATATAAAATTATTTGCATTTATAAAAAAAGGAATATATATTTTATATAAGTTATTACTTATACTTTTGCCAGAAATGAACTTACAAAAGATATAAACTAATCACAAAAAATCAAAAAGTTGCCATAATGATAAAAGTGATGATTATAAGAAAAGCAATATGTAAATATCTTAATTAATAAGAAAAAAAAATATTTTAATATATATATATATATATATATATATATATATATATATATATATATATAATAAAAATTCACGACATATTTTATCTACATACACAAAAAAATAATAGTAAAATAAAAGTTATATGTATACATAAATCCATAAAATATAAGTAAATTTAAGGATACAAATTAAAGTTTTGAGGATTGGTTCGCCGGTTATTAAGGTTGTAACTAATATTATTTCCATACCCTATGAAATTTTTTAAAGTATGTAAAGTAATTGTCAAACAAAACTACACGATTTTTCCCCTAACAATTTCTGGCTTAGATTTTTAATTACTCTCTCACTAAGATTTCTTTCTACATCGTCGGTTTTTCCCGTGCAAATTTGAAAATCGCATGCTTAGCCACTTTGATCACACCTCATCCACACTTTATAACCTCATTTGATGGGGGTTTTGGGCATATTCAGAGATGATCAGCTCTTGAACTTTATCATGCTTTCATCAAATGACTGCTTTTGTCCAAGTTTTAGAACATTTAGAAAAGTTTCGGATAAACAGTAAATCAATGGTCTTTTTATATAGCTTGTCAAAAAAATTTCTGTTTTCTGGGGTCGTAGGCTTTTATCATTCAAACGCAAATTTCTTAAAATCCAAATAAATTTTCTAACTGATATTAGTCGAGAAATAAAATCATCGTGCAAAATCTCATTTGTGGACCAAAAATCTCTGTAGCTGGGTAATGATTTAATTCCTATTATTATATTTTTTGCAAAAAAAAAAAAATAAATAAATAAATAAATAAAAAATAATATATATATATATATATATCATTTCCTCTGAGGTCACTGGAATGAAAGCACCACCTTTTTGGGTGCCATACAAATTAGTTTGATAAACTATAGTTCCTATGAAACTTATGGAGAACAGAGTGAAAAAGATGGAAATAAGTGTTGGAACTGCTAGAGATGTTATGTCTTCTGATAGCCTGCGATAAATTCCATGTTTCGTTTCTTTTCTTGACCTTTATTTTTCCATAATATTTTTGAACTTCTGGAAGGCCCTGGAAAATTTCTTTCATCAATATTTGCATCATCATCATCAACAACATCAGATTATTGAATTTATCTGTGTTCACTGATATAATCTTCTGCATCACTCTTGAATGATGCATTTGATTCATCATCGAAAGGTAAATTTTTGAATAATAGTTTGAATAATAAGCATCTACAATATTTAATCTTTTTTTCGACATTTTATGTTTTAAAAATAAAATTGTATCCAAAAACATTTAAAAATAGAAAATCATAAAAATTGCTATAAAGTTTTAATATAAAAAGAGAAATCACCGACTTTAAAGAGAAGAGAATCAAAAATAAAATGTTTTATGCATTTCTATTTCTTCCATTATCCCCTAAAAAGAATAAACAGAAGTAGCAAGTAACTCAGGGTTTCTATAGTCATCCAACTAAAAAAAAATATTATCGTGCTTCTATTCTCAGTTACATAAACAAAGCGAAACATATATTCACCTGCCACTCTCTCTCGCGCGTCGAAATCCGACACTTACTGGAGTTTGGTTTCCTGGAGAAACCAATCATTTCCTATAACATTTTGACCCATCTATTTTTATTTATCTAAATAATTGAGTGTTTTAATTTTTAACTAGGAAGAAGTAGAGTACATCCACAAGCCATAATTAAATTTTGATAATAATTTCTTTTTAAAAGAATGAATGGAATTTATGAAACATAAAGTGACATACATATTTTGTTTCGTTTGAAGTCGAAAGTCTAATGATTTATTTTGCTGCTCGAATCTACCTAAAAGAGAATGTTTTAAAGTTTATATTAATCGCAATTCAGTAGAAAAAATACGTAAAATAAGTTTGAGAATAAAGTCTGAATGTGTGGTTCCGTAGAAAACCAATGAACATTAAAGGGTTAAATAAGATTAAGAATATTTATAACAAATTTAAACTGATTTGATATCTTAAGAATGAAGGAACTTTTTCTTCTCAGATGCCTACTTTTGTTCGTCTTTGACCCATTTTTAAAAATATAAAAAATCCTTTATATATAAATATTTGGTTTTTTTTTTAGGAATAATAATAACTTCAACCTGATTTAATATGTATTATAATTATAAAGTTATGGGGCTTTATCTGTTTTCATAAATACCCCTCCCCCCATTTCCATTCCCATGGTTCGACTTTTCCCATTATCAAATTTATCTGAGATTTTCTACTTGTTGTTTTTATGTATCAATTTGGAAGAAATTTGAGAAGAGTTAAAGAAGCTACCATTCCCAAAAAACAAGTAATATTGATAGATAGATAAAGTTTCGAACTGTGGAGGGATGATTTTGAATTCTAAAAACGGCGTAGATTTGCAAAATGTTTTCAAATTTTTCAACATAGAGATTTTTTTTTTTTTTTTTGAAAATATTATTTCAGGATTTTTTTCAGTACATTGAAATGTCAAATTGTATAAAAAGTCAGAGTCGCAATGTTTTTATTCGGTCATTTATATTTGTAATTTTTTGTATGGAAATAGTTAGCAATTTTTTGTGAAATAACATTTCAGGAATTTTTTCAACATGTTGAAAGGTAAAATTGCATAGAAAATCATTGTTGCAATTTCTTAACCCGTCATTTAAATATGTCATTTTTCACATGGAAATAGTTAGGAATTTTTTTGCTAAATATCATTTCAGAATATTCTTTTCAGTATATTGAAAAATAAAAATTTTTAAGAAATCAGAGTCGCAAAGTTCTTAATCATTCATTTATGTATGTCATTTTTTATATGGAAATAAATAGGAATTTTTGGTGAAATATCATTTTAAGATTTTTTCAATATATTGAAAGATAAAATTGTATAGGAAATCAGACTCGCAATGTTTTTATTCAGTAAAATATATAGAGTGCTTAACTTCACATCCGTGTTTTTAATCGTAGCTTTGAAATTTAGGAAGATATTTCAGAAACATATACAATAGCGTTAGTTTTCAGGGTGTAAAATGCAAAGAAGTCACGGTACGTTCCCCCCAGTTTGCATACAAGATTACTTCTGTTGTAAATTCCATTAAAATTTCTTCATTGCTTAAATTTACAACCAACATTGAAATCAATCACTGTTGTATTTTGACTAAATAAGCTTAATCTATAGGGTTTAAAATTTACTTTTTCGTGTACTGAGTGAGGTATTATATAAATAATTAAATCAGAAAACGTACTATGAGTATGTATTATATGTTTATTCAAACATTTATATATCTCATTTTTCATATGGATATAGTTAGGATTTTTTTTTTTTGGGGGGGGGGGTAAATATCATGCAGAATTTTTTTAGTATATTGAAAGTTAAAATTATTTTAGAAATACAATGCCTGAATAATTAAAGAAAAATTCATTATAAAATTAAACTATGAAAACATTCTTATATTATTTAAACAAAATAAACTGAAGCAACATTTTTAGATACTTTTTCTTAAATTAATCCTGATTTTGTACAAGATTGTCATGATTAGACAAATTATCCGAAAACTTCTTTAGATAGAAAGATAACACATTTTTTCTTTTAGGAAAACAATTTCTAGAAGTATCAACATCGTTTACAAAAACTTTTGCATCATTCTATTTCTTGATATGGATAAAGAAAGTTCGTGTTTATATTTTAAATAACATGCACGAATAATTGATTTCCGTATTCAGGTAAAGAAAAAAACATGATTTTTTTCCTTATGTGAAAATGATTCATTTTAATGATTAATGAAGTACACAAATACGACTTTTCTGTTTCTCTATAAACAACTTTACCCAGTTAAAGACAAAGATGAATTACTTATTTTACATGGAAAAAATAATGGTTCACAATGATTCATAATACAATTTGTTCTAAAATACACATGTAGGGGCTTGTTACCTATTTATTTCCATGATAAAATATTCGAATGTCTTATTTTTATTTACGTATTAAATAGAATAAATGTGCATAAATACCTATGCAATAACATCTTTGCATATTTTTTTAATTATATTTAAATAAAAATATGTCATTAAGTCATCATATATTTCAAACACAGATTTTTGCATTAATTTTTTTCCCTGAATAAGGATTTAATAAATTCAAAGATATATGTTTATTTTCCCACATTTTAGTATGCTATAATAAAAATGTTATTCTATACTTTTTGTATTTAATAAAACAGATTTACCGTAGATACTCGGCAGAATTTCTCGCCAACCCAAAGTAACAATTATGCAGTGACCGATAAATTAAATAAATTTTCGCCAATTCATGCGAAACGACATTACAAATCATAGAAACTCAACAAAGTTTTTCAAAATGTCAAAGAAATAACTATTCAGTGAACCGTAAATGGGAAAAAAATTCTGCCAAATGATGTTATATGATTTTACTACATTTTTTAGTACTCTATCTAGTTTATATTTTGCAGACTAACCAAAACGGGATTTTGACACATTTATAGCTGAAATTCTATTAATCATAGTGACAAAATTCTTAATTCTGAAGAATGAGGTGAGCCACTTGATTCAGAAAATAAATGTAAAATGGAATCGGACGAATATATTTGTATCATAAGCGATTTTTAAAATGTTTCAATTTTTCATTTTTTTAGATTTTTATTTAAACCAGAAATTATTGACAGTGCTATGGCATTGTGTGTAATTATCGGATTTTTATGCGGTTTTTTACATTTGAATTGTTTTTAGAGTTCCGTACTTAAAAAGTGAAAACGGGTACCTTATGAAACCGCTTCTGTGTATGTCTGGAAAGTTCAAATGGGAGGAAGTAATAAAGACTTTTGACCCACATATTTATGGATTTTTAAACATTCAGAAATATATTTAATGAAAAGAAAATGGGTATTAATTAAGTTATTTAAAAGAAAAATATTTTCTTTGTATATCGCGTGAAGGCTTTTGTTAACGCTGCCCTCAAAAACACATTTCTTTTAATTTTAGATATTATGTTTTTAGAAACATGAATTTAAGAAATTTAGAGCAAAAAATATGCTCCCCCCCTATCTCTTTCTGAATTTACTGAATGCTTATGAAACTAAAATTATGAAAAAATTATAACTAGTAGACGTTAATTTAAATATTGCAGGAAAACTATAGCGATCATGATAGGTGACATAGTTTTTGAGACAATAATATTTTTCCGTTTTACACAAATTTCAATTTATGGGTATTCAGCAAAAATATTGAGGAGCTCTGGAGGTACCTATCGTAACAGAATTGCGAAATCTTTCTTAATAATGATTTTCGAAAAAAAATCGAAAAATTTGACCAGATATTAACTCATAAAAGTTTGGACATACATAATGACAAAGGTAAAATACTCAACGTACCATCGGCTTTTAAAGTCTAGATAGCAACTTTTGATGGCACACATGTATAATGCAATGCCCGCAACAATACAAAGGGAATAAACATCATATTGTTAAAAACAGACTACTTTAATTAGAACTAATCCATTAATCCCAAATTATTTTTTTCGTTAAAATTTAAATATTAAATTTCCTACCACTTTTAAACGAAAAACTTTTTTTTTTTTTTAAATCAAGGAACTTGTGTTGAGAAAAAGAGTATATACTTATCCTCGTATTTACTGGTTTTAAAGACGTTTTCTTGCTTCTAATACTAGTGATTTAAAAACATTCGTCTGAATATTCATGAGTTAATAAGATAAATGCTATGAGATTCACGTCTAGTTTGCATTGAGTGGATCTCTCAATGCATCTCTCATGTCCTTAAAATTAATTAACATTTAAATGACCGCCAACGTACATTTTGATGACTACCATATGAATGCATTTCGGTACAAATGATAAATTTTATTATAAAAAATAATTATACAATGAAGAGAATAGTTAAACAAAATGCGGACAGACGAACAGACCAGACGACGGCTGTAAGTGCTACATTTTTATTTAATTACGAACTCACTTAAAAAAATAGCTCACAAATTTCATCCTTTAAAACACAGTTTTAATAGAAATTTATCTTATTTTAATATTAAATAATATAAAATAAAATGTTGATCCAATAATACTTTTAAAGGATATATTTAAATTATATTTTAAAAATAATTATGCTTTGAGGCACAAAATTCTATTACCATGTTATAATAAATGTAATCTTATATTCCTACAAAACTGCATCAATAAAAAACATACAAAGAATTAGTTAAGTGCTGTATTCAAAACTAGTTGAAAAAAAAAGTTCTTTGAGATATCAAAGTACCATGAAAAGAGAATTTCTCTAACAAGACAATTTATCGTTCAGAAAGATTTTGCCTCAGAACATAAAGCATTATTCAATTTTTATATTTTAGGAAGCAATTTTAATATAAATCATATTATTTAAACAATATAAGATGATTATATATCAATAACATACTTTTTGTGGGTATATTTTCTTGGTTCTTCCTAAATAATGTTCTGTTGAAATACATTTTCTAAATCTTTAGGATAAATAAAAAAGAAAAATGAGTTTCATTTTGTTTTGGCGTACTTTTAATTATAAGTTTTAGGAATAATAATTTAGACTACAGTGTAATAGTTTTGGCTTAAAAAGTAACAAAATTTGAGTGGAGCAAAGTAATTGAGTGGAGCAAAGTAATTTTGACAACAACGGATGCAAGATTAATCAGTTTTACAAAGAACTCGTGATGTGTTTTATTCATAATGACAAATTTCCCTTAACACTATAATGCCCTCTAAAAAACGTCTAACGTGTAACATCTGTCCAAAACGATTTTGTGTTAAATGATTCTAAACTGGAAAATCTTTTCTCGATGCTTCCGCCGCCAAAGTTAAAACATGTATATAGAAATTTTATAATTTTGCTAACACTTACACAATAAGGATTAAATTTTAAATGTTGCAAATTTAAGATGATACATTAAGAATATGTTTTATCGAATATATTTTTTTGTCTTACTCCAAATAACGGAATATCGAAATATTTTTTATGCTTCTTGAAAAAATAAAACGCTATTATTATACTAACATAGTTTTAGCCATACATTTAAATAATTTATATTAGATTGGAACTCTAACAGTTGCCGAGAGGTTCTGCCCTTCAAAAATTGAAGACGAGAGGTACTGGGTTTGATCCCAATCGCACCATTCGGTCAAATCGTTCGGAGTTTTCCAGAGTTTTCTACGAATCTGGAATTTGTTCGTAAATACGGGTTAAATCCCTTATAAAGACCCCAACCGAGGGACCCCCACTTTAGGGCCATATTCTTCGTGTTGATAATTTGCCGTCATAAACACAACCAATCTTAAATGGCAATGTCCTGTCGCCAAAATAAAAGGAAAACACCCCATACGTTTTAATCACAAAACTGTCATCTGAAAACGGAAATAACAAATCAACTGGAAATCTTGTATTTTATATAGTTATTTATTTATTTATTAAAAGGTCAAGTTAAGCGGGAAGTCTTCATACTGAAATTATCAATAAGAACAACTAATTTTTGAAATCATATTTAACTTTTTGAGGAAATTTTATTTTTGGATACCAAAGAAAATTTACTCCGCAAGCAGTATGATACTTAAAAAGGATTGAAGGTTAAAACTTCGGAAAACTGCTGAATTAATTTTAACTCATTGGAAAACAAATTTTAATGCGTTACTCAGATTTTTAAAGAATAACTCACAAAATATGTAAACAGACAAAACAACATTTAAGGCAACAAAATATTCTATTTCTTGTTTGAAGCTAGTTTCGGCAGTCGTAGTGTATCATCATCAGTGCACATTGTTATTGCTCAAAAGAAATTTTTGAATATACGTGTAGAAAACCAACTTATACCTGCTGAAATATATGCATGTTTCCTGAACTATATGGTAGGATTGAATGATTAAATGTATCAGCCAAAAGAATTATTTGAACTTGTAGGAATCAGACAATATAGGAGAAGAAGATTTAAAACTAAAATTCCTTAGGCAGTAGAATTATTATAGGAAAATTTAGAAAAAAGGCCAGTAAACGGATTCAAAGATTAAGTTTATTGGGCAGTAGAGTTATAGGAAAATTCTGAAAACAGCCAATGAGATATTCAATAAACGTAAGGTAAAAACATGTAAGTAAAATTTATGAACACGATGTTTTCATATTTTTTTCCCAACAATCTGAACAATGGAGGAATAGCTGTATGTGACAAGAATTTTGTGGGCGCTCTATTTTAAGAACTAATGCACGGAATTTAATAACAAATTTTATTCAGTTAGTCACTGATATAAATTTATGCTGATCAGCTTTTGGTAAAAATCGCTCTGGTGGCATTGCTATGCAGCATTTTTGACGATTTCTGCAACAACTCTATCTCAAGAACAGATGCTACGGAGTCAGTTTATCCATGAAATGAATTGGCATTTTTCTACATTTTGGTTCAATTCGCTCAATAGGTGTAGGTGCTATGCGACATTCTTCACGATTTGCACAATAGCTCAATCCCGAGAACTAACGCATGAATTTTCATCAAACTTCAGATTCAATTAGTCTTTGACACGTATCGACATTTTCTACCTTTTCGAGTAAATTGGTGAACAGATGGCGCTACTATGCTGCCTTTTTGTGATTTTTGAAAATAAATCTATCTCTAGAAACAGTGCACGGATATTCATAAAATTTCAGATCCAGTTATTCATTAAGGCCCCTGTCCCTGCCTGCGAAGATACTCGCGAGCTAATGCTATTCCTATGGGGAGGCATTTTTCTAATTACTCATTCGCATTTTGACATTTTTATTTTTATTTTATTTTATTTTATTTTTTTTTATTTTTTTTTTTTTTTTTTGCATTGGACAGATGAGATTCCTCTCAAGATCGCTCCTTGACTACTTTTTCAATTTTGATCGCAGAATGTTTTTATAAAGTTAGTTTCATTTTCTTAACCGGTTTTGAAAGTGAAACTAACTTTATAAAAAAATCTGCAACCCAAATCGAAAAAGTAGTCAAAGAGCGATGTTGAGAGGGACCTAAGCTATCCAATGCAAAAAAAAAAAAAAAAAAAAAAAAAAAAAAATGTCAAAATGCGAAAGAGTTATTAGAAAAATGTCTCCGCATACGAATAGCAGTAGCTCGCGAGTGCCTTCGCAGGCAGGGACAGGGGCCTTAATATAACTGGGTGAGGTTTACTTTTTCGTGTAAATCATCCAACAAATCACACTTCTATCATATACTGCCATCCTCGCACTTCTATTCACGATCTACGCCGTAGCCATATCTCAAGACATAATGCACGGATTTTCATCTGACTTCGTATTCAATTAGATGTTGACATGAGTTGTTATAAAATAGGTTTCGGTGTAAACCATCCAACAAGCGGCACTGCTATGTTGGATTTTACATGATTTGCCTTTTTTTAGCAATAATTATTTTTCAAGAACTAATGCAAGGAATTTCGTATTATTAGAATTCTCATGATGGGCATAGATTGCCACTTGATTTTGGCACTGTGGTAACGAATTTTCAAATATTGAAATAGACGAGATAGAAGAAAGTTATGGGATTGCCATATCCGACAATTTTTACTTTACTCTGATGTACGTCATAAACTTCGTAATTTTCCAGACAAGTAAAAATGCTCTTTTGAAAGGTTTCAAATATCTGACTAGATGCTCTTCTCAACCATTTAACTGGGTGAATTTCGCTCACCAAATCTCGACAGCACCATATTAAACTTTTAATATGTAAAATGTTTTGGCTGTGGGCTACTTTTTAGAAATTCAGATTTCTTGATTGGCATCACTTTTTTTGAAATAGTAAGATTTGCTTTATTTAATCCTATCAGGAACAATACAGTTCCATTGGCAAAATATTGATATTAAAGAAATGACACTGGAATTTGCAAACAAAACAATCTCTAAATATGAAAAAGCTGTATTTCATATACATAATAAAGTGAAAAAAACTTCACCAAAATTCTGATATCATTGTAGCATTAGGGAATTAAAATTAAGTGGAAATTCTACGTAATTCGTTATCAGATGGCATCAGAGTTGCTTATTACAATATGTGTTTGCAAGTCTCACTGAAAAACTAATTGCATTTGTAGATAGGCAACTCCATTTTTGATACTCAAAAGGCATTTTCAAAGCCATTTTTTATAAGAATATTCAAAAATTAACGAAAGTTATTGCAAAGAAATTTAAAAAATGTGAATAGACCTATAACAAAGCTATTTTTACATTTCTAATATTTGTCCTAGCAAGTTCCAATAATTAAGTCTAACATGTTTTTTAACAATCAAACCTTAGGGAAACTTTGGACAAGAACAAGTGAGATACATTGGGACACTCTAAAAGTGTCTTTGGCCCATCCAAATCGCACATTATAAAAGCTTTCAATGATTTTATAGTTTCAAATTCTGGGAAAAGTTTTTCTCAGATCTTATAACATTTGCATGTAATGCGTCATTTAACATTAACGACGTTACAAGTAGATTTAAATATTCCTGAATTCGGTTATGTAATATCCGGTTATGTCTCAGTGCCAATGATTTTGAGGTTTCTCACGTTATAGAAACAACTATGACAATCTCGACATTCTAGGAGATAATCGTATTCAAAACTTAAGTTTTGGAAACTATCGACATACTCGTGGTGTTTTGTCTCTCTCCAAATCATCTAGCTCTATTCAATCTCTCAGTAGCAATAATTTTGTTACTTCATAAAAACAAGTAAGACATATTTTTTCTCTAGTCACTCCAGAAGACCCTAACCAATGGCATTCCACAGAAAATTGAAGCGACTGGATAAAACAAAAACCTGGAATGTCTCGTATTCTAAATAAATATAAAATATACGTCGGAATGAAATATCTCAAACAGAATATCACAATAGATTTTGATCATAACAAAATCATATTCCCAACATCCAGTTATTTTTTATCCATTATAAGAGAATACATAGAAATCCTATGCAAAAGCAATAAAGTGTGTAATGATGCCCTATCGTATAATATACCAAATTTGTGGTTTAACATCCGAAAAATAAAATCCTGACAATTTGAGAAAATGACGTATTAAATTTTATGGTACAACAATTAAATATTTCTTTTTACCGTTCACCTAAAATACTACTAATTCAGTTTTCAAGCCACGAGTCTCGTTCATTTTCACTAAGATTTTTTAATAAAATTAACTATTAACATCTATATTTGATTATTTTAATCGCTTTTTAAGTAAATCTGAACATTTTAAAGTTTATATTGCACGTTCTCGTATTTTATCTTCTACCTCAGAAAAAAGCAGAAAAGAAAGAAAAAAGTTTTAAAAAGCAACAGAAGAAAATAAAATTAACTAAGGTAAATCATCAACTAAAACACATAAATTATCTAAAGTAAAAATCCACTTTTCAATGATTCTGATTCTAGTTTTTTTTAATTAATAGCTCTAATTCTGTACTTGACAGTAGAGGAAATTTTGGTACGAAGTTAAAAATGTTCGAACCTGTCACTGATGAATGAATTAGAGAACATAGATTTTGTTCTTATCACGTGTGTGGGAAAAGTCACTACTTGTTCCAAGTTTCTGAACTATGTGAGCTATGTGGAATGAGTTGAAAGTAAAAAAATATTTGTCTTTAAGTAAAGAATGAGAATTCCTGTAACAATTGTATTTAGAACGTTATCAAAGACATTAAAAGCCAGTAAGTTCTCGGTTGATATAGACATTTTGATGTCTGATATTAATGCAAATGGTACTGTAATTTATATATATATATATATATATATTATTGAAAATCACTGTACATAAACAGGCATTAAATTCTTTGTGATAATTCAAAACAATCTGGTGTCCAAATCTGCCCTCATACTGCCCACATTTAGCTCGTGCAGGTCACATTCCGACTGTATTTCTATTATGCTTTTTAAATAAATAATATATAAATATTTAACTTTTCAGTTCGATAGTAGGCTTTAAAATAATCTAGAAAGTAGAATAGAAAACATTAATATTATTTATTATTAATTCGGAATACGTCATAAAAATTTAGAAAAAAATGTGAGAGAAATTAAAAAATCTCCCAATGTCTTCCTTGTTTCCTATTTAATTATTTTATTTTTTGGCAACAAATTAATATGGGCAATTAGGAATTCAAAAAATGAATTTATGACAATTCACGTAAAAATCATTATAAATATCTCCGACGGAATCTAAAACGATTTTCTTTATACATTCTCTTATTTTTACTGATAGAGAAATAAATAATTTGATACCTCTAACAATGCCTTTAAAAAATAGATAAATATATTTCCATCAATAATTCGCAATTGTTCCGAAATTGAGAAAACCACACATAAAAGAATTGACAGTAATCAGATAAAATGCAATTTTAAACAATAAATTTAAAAATGAATAATTCTTCTGATCTTTTACATTTTATTTCAGGAAAAAAGAATAATCATTTTTCAATTTAAATGGAGTTTTCTTATTAAGTAAATTAATGATGTCTCCCTCCAATGATTTATTGGATTTCCAAATTTTAATACAGTTAAATTTTCCAGTAACGATTTCCGATAGCATGTAATAAGAACCATTTTTTTAAATATATATATTTTTTAATATAAAATAAAATTGGAGAAAAAGATCTTTAAAAAAAGTCAATAAATGAATCCGATATCTTAGATCGACATAAACCATTATTTTAAAGGTATTGTTTTCAGTAATAGGGTTACTTAAAAAACCCATGCTTTTGTGAAAACTAATACAAATTGTTAAGGAATACCAAAACTTTATTAAATGAACTGCGGCAACAAATAATAAAAAGTTACTCGTTAATCATTAAAATAAATTATTCTTTAACATAATTATAAAGCACTGAAGCCTTAAATGAATAGATCATTTGTCTGATATTTTCTATTTGTTGTATGAAAGCTGGTTATGTATAAAAGTAATATTGCATTGTATACTGACATTTTTGCAAATGAAAACTTTGAAACTTAAAACTATCAAAAGTGTGGAAAATATTGCCCAATTTAAAATTTCCCCCAAAAAAAGATTCTGCTTAGAAGATTATTTCTAAATTCTTTTTTACTTATGCATTATACGTGGTATAGGCTAAGTCTTGCAATCGCTTTGAAAATTGAAAAAAAACAATGGATTTACACGTTTCAAACACTAGAGATTTTGAAAAACACATTTTCAGAAAAAAAAACTGCCGTCCGTTTGTTTGTGTATGTGTCTGTAAACGCTCCATCTCCCAAACAAATTGGGATAAAGGTTTTTAATTTGGTATGTATTTAATATGTAATAGTTGGAAGAAGCCTATTGAATATCAATAACCCCGATTATCCGGAACTTTTTTAGGACTCTCGAATTATTCCTTCTGATAAAAAATAGATACAAAATTTCGTATTATTTTATTTAAAGGAGTAAATAGGAAAAAAAAGGTGACCCTTAACGTCTAATTTTAAATCATAGGGTGATATCTTATATTTCCTTTGAGTTCAAAATTTTTTATGTTGTTTTATTAAATGGTTAATTTAAAATGCGCTGAATCTTTACAAAATCTTTATTTTACTTATAAATTAAATTAATTATGAATGAACTTTTAAGACTTTTTTCAAATAAAACCAAATTGTTTTCTGGTATAAAACATTTTAAAAATTTGCGTTTCTAAAACAATATTTTGCAAATTTTAGAGAGTGATAATAACTTTGTGTGCATGGAGATATTGAAAATTGAGAAGGAAAATCCGTTTGACTTTATTAGGACATTTGTTTGCCTTTAGAGAGTTAGTTTCTGATACTCCAAATTGTAATAATTATTTAGCTTTATTCCTTTATTTTCACTGAAAAATGTAGTTAAATCCTAAATGTATACAGTCACCTCAAAATTAATATATTTTTACCATTTTACGTATTTTACTCAAGATTTGTGATTATTTTAAATATTATTTCAATTATTAATTTATATTAACAAACTGATAAATAGAAAAAATCTAAACGTGAAAAAAATTAAAATTTATTCTTTGTACATAAAATTTTATAATATATGCGGGACTCCAAAAAATACATTTTTTATTTCATTTTTATTTATTTATTGAATTTCAAAAATAATGAAAAGCAGGAAATAATTATGCATTTAATCATTTTTTTAATTATGGACTCTACATATTATATCTTAACTGATAGAAAAATCTTTTATGTTTTTGATCTTTGTACATTTCGTACATTTTTACTGCAAACCATTTTGATATAAGTCGTATCTCGAGGAAAAAAAAAAACACTATAAGAAATATTTTTTTATTTTGTTTAACCCCTTAATGGTCGCATTAACTTACGGCTTAAAAAATTCAAATTCATTATTGCCACCACTTTTTTAAATAACAAAAAATCGTCTTATTTAATGACAAGTAAAATGAGACCAGAATAAAAACAATTATACTATTTTATAAAATTGGTGGGAATCAAACAATTCTGAATAAAAGCCGTGAAGTTTGCAGCCCGTGAATGTCTCGGGCGCAACTATCAAGTGGTTAATTCTGTTATCTGTTGGTCTCGATTCACAGAAATTTCAATTGTTAATGTTATTAATATGTGGAAAAAAAATTGCAAAAATGTGTATCCTATAGAATACATCGGGTCTGAAGAGATTAAAAAAAAACATGGGGCCATCTCTGCCGAAATATTTAATGTACCACTGTCTTAATCACTTTTAAACATCGGAAAAGGAGCAGTGTTTGACTTTCTTCCGCTGTATTTTGCTTCCACATTCTGTAGAATTCCCAACAGTATTTTCAAGTTGTATGGTCAAGAAGTGTGTTTTATGACTATTTTGCATATTTTCAACATTGTTAATTATTTTTTACTTTTTTCTATTTAAAAAATTATGTTTTAGTGCATAGGAAGTAACTTAGTTCTTTTAAGAACAAATCTTTAAAGTTTAAATTCTCATAGCTGTTTTTTTTTATCCTCTTCAGACCTGAGGTACACAAATGTGTACCTCCATTCTTTTCCTCATAAAAACTAAACTTTTCGAAAATTTTGCATTTTTACTTTACTTTTATACAGCTGAATATTTTTTGCTTTAAATCGAAAACAATAAATGTCAGCACTGATGAATATTACCTCATAAAATGAATATTATTTTCATCAGAGTTTCGAAAATATCTTCAAGACATTGTGGCCAAGAAAGTAAGAAATATTCATGATTATTTAACTTAAATGCTTTACAATAAAAAAATGTGTGGATTTTTTGATTATTTACTTGTTTAAAGTCCTTAATTTTGGTATTGCATAAATTTATACTACTCATAGTTAAACTGATGTTTTAAAGGGATTAGTATTTTTATATCCATATTTGTAACCCTAAATTACCAGTCCCCTGAAGTACTGATTTCAAAAAAATGACTCTTTTTCAGTCATCTATGGTATCATTACAATTGTGCAAAAGCAATAAATATATATTTGTAGAGTTATTTTATGCTCAGGTCTGAAGAGGTTAAGTTAAAAGAATGGTTATAATTACTCCATCAAAATTTCACAATCACAACAGTTTAGGATAATTAAGACCACTAGTGCGGAAATTATTACGTTTAGGACTTTATGCTTCCTTGTACACGTTTGTTTGGAGTAATTGTGACCATTAGAACTCCAAGCTGACAAATCCATTTATGAAAGATTATGGTAGACTTTGTTTCAAATTGCGATTCGGATATCAAAAATGCTTTAGACTAGCGATAAAGAATACCTAAATTGGAAAATACATTATGAGGTCAATATGTAAACAAAAAACAAAATTTTACAATGCACAGTCTCTAATATGGAAATGATCACAATTATACCATTTGATCCTAACTATTTCTTCGTATCTGTCCTGTTTTTTCTCTAAACGAAAGCTTTTAATGTGGCGTTACTCTGAACAAGCAAGTCCGATATGCATTCAAAATTAAATAATTTAA
Organism: Maratus speculifer; assembly: GCA_964019185.1. Taxonomy (NCBI): domain Eukaryota; kingdom Metazoa; phylum Arthropoda; class Arachnida; order Araneae; family Salticidae; genus Maratus; species Maratus speculifer. The sequence goes on from OZ025290.1 coordinate 168,363,588, forward strand.
ATTATATATAGGTAAAATAAAACGTCAACTTCAACTTAATATGGATTTGTGATCAAAATAAAAATGACATAAAAGGTAGCATTTAACCATATATATTTAATCATGTCTATTATAGTCACAAATTATAGTTGGAGCTTAAATAAAACCTTTATTACTTTTCACATAGTCATAGCTATGTTGATTAAAAAGGCAAAAATTTCAGCGTTAAATTCACATTGTTCAATAATTAGATCATTTCTTTGTATCAGTTCTGTTTTTTAAATTGAACCGACATCGAAAACTGATTTCGTTTCCAGTGTCCATGTGGCTCAATGGATTACCAGATGCCTTATCAAACAATTTCAGCCCCCCTCCACTTGGTTGGCGACAGTGTGGATGGTTTCCTTTTTAACCGACTTCAAGGAGGAGGTTATGATTTCGACCTGTATGTATTTGTTGTTCACGCATAACTTTCGTAAATATGAACCGATTTTGATAATTCTTTTTTTGTTTGAAAGCGTATGGGGCCCATGTGGTCCCATTCAAATTTCATAAAAATCTGTTGATTAGAACTTTTTAAAAAATTAAAACATTAAAATTCAATATCTTTTCGAAGCAATCGACCAATTAGAAATGTTCATTTTTCATGTTTTTAAGTTACACTTACATAGACACACGATCTTTTCAAAGTGCGAAATCCTAACTGGACAAAGTTCACATTTATTAACAGTGTACACTGTAAAAAAAATCGACCCTTTTGCTGCATAATCACTCCCCCGTTTTTATAGAATATCTCTCTCTTGACCCATGAGAATTCTCCACGATAGGCTGAAGTAATCGTTTTCTATAAAAGCGATGGATTGACGATGCAGCAAAAGGGCCAATTTTTTTACAGTGTACACTGTAAAAATTTTGATCCTTTTGTTGTATCGTCACTCCCCCGCTTTTATAGAATATCTCTCCTTTGACCCATGAGAATGCTCCATGATACATTGTTAAAAAATTTGACCCATTTGCTGCAGCGTCACACCACAGCTTTTATAGAATATGTCTTTTATGACCAATGAGAATGCTGCATAACACAGTAAAGTAATCGTTTTCTATAAAAGCGGTGGACTGATGATGCAGCAAAAGGCTCAAAGTTTTTGCAGTATAATTAGGACAAAAGCGTCTGTAAATAAAATTTTTGGGAATAAAATGCTGTCACTCTCTTATAGAGGCAGCCAGGTATAGGTAATGAGTTTCAGATTCCTCATCGAATACGCCACCGCTCATTTCCGATTACAGTGTCACTGTAAAAAATGTTACCCTTTTGCTGCATCGTCACTCCCCTGCTTTTCTAGAATATCTCTCTTTTGACCCATGAGAATGCTTCGTAATTGGCTGAAGTAATCGTTTTCTATAAAAGCAATAGAGTGGTGATATAGCAAAAGTGTCAAATTTTTTACAGTGTAGAATTCCTCGATATGAATATGACGACACATGTAGCACAGTATATAATTGGTTGAAACGATTCTGGACAAAAACGAGTCACCAAGCATCTTGTTGAGCGGGCAATTTTCGTCAATCTTGTTAATTTCTCATACGAGTACAATCGAATTCTTCCACGAAATCATAATCAAATTCCATAATAAAAAATGCCTGGCAATGCAATGCACTATTAAAAATTTGCAACTTTTGCTGCATCGTCACTCCATCGCTTTTATAGAATATCTTTATTTTTATCGATGAGGATCCTTCATAATGCATTTAACTAATCATTTTCTACACTGTTAAAAATCTGCTGCATTTTGCTGCAACGCACTCCCCTGCTTGTATAGAAAACGGTTACTTGGCCGTGAAATGGCGCTTTCTCATTGGTTGGAATAGAGATATTATATACAAGTGGTGGAGGGCGTTGCAGCAAAATGCAGCAGATTTTTAACAGTGTATATAAGCGGTGAAGTGATAATGATGACACTGTTAAAAATCTGCTGCATTTTGTTGCAACGCACTCCGCCTCTTGTATATAATGTCTCTACTGCGACCTATGAGAATGCTCCTTAATACAGTCAAGTAACCGTTTTCTGTACAAGCGCTGGAGTGCGTAGCAAAAACATGCAGCAGATTTTTAACAGTGTACAGCAAAGTTTCAAATTTTTAACAGTGTAGTTGGGACAAAAGCGTCTGTGAAAGAAATATTTGGGAATCAAATGATGCCACTCTCTTATAGAGGCAGTATTGGTTATGAGTTTCAGATTCCTCGTCGAATCGCCACTGCTCATTTCCGATGCCATTACTGCCTGTATAGGTATTAGATTGTTGCTGGTTATCGATTGAAGCATAGGGCGATTTTTGCTAAAATCTTTCTTTTTACTTTTTCTGAGTGAAGGGGAAGTACTTTTGACTGACTACACTAGAAAAGCATTTTACTAAACATTAATATATGAAGTCATTTTGCTGCGTGTTCATATATGGAAGCACTATGTCGCGCTCTTATGTGTAAGGACACTTTACTTGATGGATTGTCACCTTTTGATACCCACTTTCGATGACCGTAGATTCGATGCAGACTAAGATTTCATAAATGCGGTAGCTTTTCGAAATGGCAGATCTTGTCTGAAGAAGTTACCATACAAAGAAATTCTTAAGATTCACAACGATACTAACCGATATTGTAAGTGGTTTCAAAAAAGTTGACAATCAAACATTGACAAGTAAACTGAATACATCAGAACTTAGCAAAGTGCGTACATTAGTAATGCATTGCAAAGAGCTATCGTGTGCCTGTACACATAATTATGTATTACGGTATGCATAACTAAAAAGTAGGAAATAAAATAAGCTTTTTAAGAAAAAAATATCAACCGACTTCAAAAAAGCGCTAAAAAGAATTAAATAATTCTTTAAAATTCTCTAATGACAAAACGTTATCCAATAAGCACACATCGGATATCAGGTACCGGCATAAAAAACGGTTAAATTTAATATGTATAATTTAATATCCAACAAACATAGATTTTAGAGATAATATTATTTTACAAGAGATGAATTGACATATTTATGATTTATTTTATGAATATATACATATAAAAAGTAATGAATTACTTTTTGAAGTTGGTGCCAAACTATTTGATGTATATTAAGAATTGTATCTAAATTATGCCTAGTACCATAATTAAAATGGGGATAATCATTATCGATTGTGATTGTTTGGCACCAACTTCAAAAAGTAATTCATTACTTTTTATATGTATATTTTCATAAAATAAATCATAAATATGTCAATTCATCTCTTGTAAAATAATATTATCTCTAAAATCTATGTTTGGTGGATATTAAATTATACATATTAAATTTAACCGTTTTTTATGCCGGTACCTGATATCCGATGTGTGCTTATTGGATAACGTTTTGTCATTAGAGAATTTTAAAGAATTATTTAATTCTTTTTAGCGCTTTTTTGAAGTCGGTTGATATTTTTTTCTTAAAAAGCTTATTTTTAAATTTACTGAGTTGCTAAATATAACTTTTTGCTTTTATCATTTAAAAAAGTTCTGTTGTTTTTAGTCTAAAAGATTTTAAATTCGAGAGTACTGCGAGTACTTATGTACAGTTTTTGTTAACCGAGATTGCCGATATCCGAGATATTAGCTGTCCCAATTAGCTCGGATAATCCAAGATGCATTGAATTTACCAATCAATATGATTGAATTAAAAATTACAAGATTATATCTACGTATACATTGTTTAATGAAATCTCATTACCTGCTGAATTACTTTATCATTCCGTTGAGAAGATCTGTTTGGAAGATTAAATGTTGATTTCAGTAATGTTTATTTATTTGAATAACATACATCCGACTTGTGTGCTCGACATGTAAGTATGCTTATAAGTCATCGTCAATATACAAGGACGAGCTAGCACAAGGAAATTTACAACACCAGAGAAATACAACCAGGAGCTCCACACAAAGTGTGTGTGCAATGGAGCCAATTGGAATCGAACCAACAACCTCAACGTTAGCAGAGCGACGTCTTAACCACTCGGCCACGGAGGCCCTTCAGTAATGTTATACAGGGTGTATCTAAACTACTGGGCAAAACTTTAAGGGGTGATAGTACACATCAAGACAAATAATATTAAATGGGATACTAAGGGTCCCAAACGTCTTCCGAAGGAGATAGGCGCCATCAAAGTTTAGGGTCCAAAATTTGAAATGATTATAAAAAACGGAAAAATTGGTCAATTCGTTTGCGGTTTTCACGAAAACTATTCTTTATGTCAATATTGTTTTGAAAATTAATTATAAAGGTAAATTTCAAAAAATGCCGATAGAGGGCGCTTTAGACTTTGGAGTAACGAATAACTATTTTTTACCGTAATTTTTTGCATCTCAATAATTTTTTTAGAAGTTTAGAAATAAACTTAAATTTTAAGCTCAAAATCTGTGGATAAATAGCGCAAACTGAACTGTGTTCAATGGGAGTAGGTAGGTTCAAATTTCAAATGATTATAAAAAACAGAAAAATTGGTCCATTGATTTGCGGTTTTCACTAAAATTATTCTTTATGTCAGTATTGTCTTGAAAATAAATTATACAGATAAATTTTTAAAAAAAATGTCGATAGAGGGCGCTTAAGACTTTGTAGTACGTACAACTATTTTTTACCGTTATTTTTTCATCTCATTAATTTTTTTTAGAAGCTTAGACATAAACTTAAATTTTGAGCTGAAAATCTGAATTGTTGAGAGTGGTTAAGTAGAACTAACTGAACTGTGTTCAATGGGGGTGGGGAGGTTCAAATTTTAAATGATTTTTAAAAACGGGAAAAATTGGTCGATTCGTTTGCGGTTTTCTCTAAAACCGTTCTTTATGTCAGTATTTCCTTGAAAATAAATTTTAAAGATAAATTTCAAAAAGTTCCGTTAGAGGGCGCCTTAAACTTCAAAGTAACCAACAACTATTTTTAACATTTATTTTTTTTTATCTAAATGAATGTTTTAAAAGCTTAGACTTAAATTTTGAGCTCAAAATCTGAATCGTTGTAATTAAGTAGCGAAAAATTGAACTGTGTTCTTAGGGTGGGCAGGGTAACATTTCCTCTCCTGAACACAGTTCAGTTTGCGCTTCTTAACCCCTCCCAACGATTTAGAATTCGAGTTCAAAATTTAAGTCTAAGATTTTGCAAGCATTTAATTTGATACAAAAAATAATAGTTAAAAATTGTTGTTGGTTACTCTAAAGTTTAAGGCGCCCTCTAACGGAATTTTTGGAAATTTATCTTTAAAATTTATTTTCAAGGAAATACTGATATAAAGAATGATATTTGAGAAAACCGCAAACGAATCGACCAATTTTTTCATTTTTTATAATCATTTGAAATTTGAACCTTCTCACTCCCATTGAACTCAGTTCAGTTAGCGCAACTTAACCACTCTCAACGATTGAAATTTTCAGCATAAAATTTAAGTTTATGTCTACGCTTCAAAAAAATTTAATGAGATGCAAAAAATAACGGTAAAACATAGTTGTACGTTACTCGAAAGTCTAAAGCGCCCTCTATCGACATTTTTTGAAATTAATGTTTATAATTTATTTTCAAGACAATACTGACATAAAGAAAAGTTTTAGTGAAAACCGCAAATCAATTGACCAATTATTCTGTTTTTTATAATCATTTGAAATTTGAACCTACTCACTCCCATTGAACACAGTTCAGTTTGCGCTACTTAACCACAGATTTTGAGCTCAAAATTTAAGTTTATGTCAAAACTTCTAAAAAATTTTAATGAGATGCAAAAATTAACGGTAAAAAATAGTTGTTCTTTACTCCAAAGTCTAAAGCGCCCTCTATTGGCATTTTTTGAAATTTATCTTTCTAATTTATTTTCAAGACAATACTGACATAAAGAATAGTTTTCGTGAAAACCGCAAACGAATCGACCAATTTTTTCGTTTTTTAAAATCATTTCAAATTTCGGACCGTAAACTTTGATGGCGCCTATCTCCTTCGGAAGACGTTTGAGACCCTTAGTTTCCCATTTAATATTATTTGTCTTGATGCGTACAATCACCCCTTAAAGTTTTGCCCAGTAGTTTAGATACACCCTGTATAAGTAAAATATGTTTCTTTATTGTTGGCCCGGTACAAGAAATTTGCCCATTTATGTCAAAGGTGCAGACTTGGACTCCCGATGAAGAATTTTTTCACTCATTTTAAAACATTTACTTCGTTTAACTTAAAAGCAAGGTTTATTATTATTATTATTATTATTATTATTATCAAATTATAAACAAAAATGTTTTTTAAACGCTTTTATATGCACACTTGAAAAATATATAACCATGATTTTAAAATTTTATAATCAAATTATATCAAATACCTCATTAAAAAATATTGCCTATTTACAAACAATATATCTTTCATTAAATAATTTAACTATTATAAGTATAGAAACATTCATTCTGCAACTACTACGCACTGAATTTTCAATTAACATCTGTCAATAGATGTGTGTACATAAAATATTTCAGTAATTCACTCCAAATCAATTGATTATTGTATGCCATCATCATATAATAAATTTATCTTTCTAAATCAGCGTATTTGGCAGCATACATAATGATAAAATAGCGCATATTTAAATAAGTTGTGATCAAGATATCTGTTTATAAGACTGAGAAACTGATTTCGAATGTCTGCAATATATCTCATCCAATGATTGTTACGTTACCATTGAAATCATATGAATCCTTTATGCTTTTGTGATCATTAGCTTTCAAGTACATTTTTTTATAACTTTATGTTCTACCCGGCGTTGCTCCTGTTTAAATGACAAATAAAAAATATATACAGTGGCGATCAAAAGTTTCCGGCCAGTTAGTTTCTTTGATTTATATACCAGAAGGTTTCAGCAAAGAAGAAGCACAATTGCTTCAAAAGTTAAGAATATGTGAATGACCTCTGACCAAGTGATCTTTTTTATTGGATACTATTAACGCTTCATGCAAAGGGGTAGAATTCAAAGTTCGCGTGTGCAAAAGTTTCCGGCCACTCATCATTCCTTAACTTTTTTCTATCGATAAAATGTTTTTTGGTCGTGTTTGTGAATGAATCAACGTGAATAGCATAGTTTAAATTCAAAATTGAAAAGTTCAACAAATATTGTCCGTAAATGAGTGATTAATTTGTCACTAAAGGGCTAATCTCCTCGAGGTATTGCGGTAAAGTTATCAATCGGAAATCAACTGTAAACGATATTTAAAAATTATATAAAGATGGCCGTGGCCTTCAGGATTTTATGAGGACCGGAAGACTTCAAAAAATCACTATTCTCGTTGACAGAATTATCAAGAGAAAAACAATTGATGGCCCCCGTAAAAATTCCGTTGCAATATACGGCTAAATACAAAATGAAAATATTGTTCAAATAAGTCGGTCTACTGTGTCAAGATTCTGACGTGATACAGAACTTTATGGAAGTGTCGGTGTTTTGTAGGTAAAAAAATATAAATGTACTGACTGGCGTTTTCCAAAAAACACAAAGTCTGGTATAGTGAAAACTGGACAAAAGTATAATTTTTCCATCAATAGAATTTGAATTTTTTTGTGGGGAGTGATGGCAGACACTACGTCCGATGACCTAACAACAAAAAATTTGATTCAACATATGTTATTCCTATAATGAAGCATGGCGGAGAACACGTTATAATGTGGGGAGTATTTTCTTCAAAAACTATCTGTCCGTTGTTTAAAATCCACCGCAAAATGAATGATGCAATGTATAAGGATATCTTGCAAGAATATTTTCTGCCTTATTAGAGGAACATTTTGGTCGCAACTGTTTGTTTTAACAGGATAACGACATAATGAATGCATGCAAGCCTTGGCAAGCAATGGTTTTCGCACAAAAAAATTTCGTTTTTGAGATAGCCAGTCTAAATGCCCAACATGAATTCAATAGAAAATCTTTGGAAAGAAGTTGACAAACGTCTGCCGAATTATAAATATTCCAACTCAGCAGAAAATACCAAAAAATTGCAAGAAATATGAAGAAAACCATAGACGAATTTAACCGTTGATCGTATGAATGTTACGTTATTGCGCTGTAGAAATTATTTTAAAGTTAATAAAATACTAATACTATAAAATACTAATTATAAATATTGTTGATCGCTGTAGTTTTCTATTACAATACATTTTTTTAAAAAATTGCGAAGATGGCCGGAAACTTTTGAGAACATACGTTTACCTTTGTACTTAATTTTGTCAATTAAATTTATTTATATTTACATGTTATTACACAAGTAAGTACCTAACTATCATATATATTATAAAGCAGAAGTTCTGAAACTTCGGCTTGAGTGTTTTCAAAAACTTGTATCATTCGATAGGAAATATTCTTGCGGAGGTTTGGGATTCAAATATACAAGGATAACTATGATTTTTGGTAATACATTTCTTATTTTATTGATATTTTTGACGAAAGGATTGCAGCAGCTAATTTTTTGGCGATAATTATATTTCAAAAAAGAAATGAAATTGGTTTTTTAATGGAAAATAATATAAACATCTCGAAAAAAAATTCATTGATTTAAAATAAATAATCATAAAAAGAAAAAAAATCAGCTTTATGAAAATAATATTATGAAAAAAAAATCATAGTATTTAAAAAGTAATTCAATGTAAAAGAAAGTTTTGAAATGACACAATATTTTGCTATTCATTTCTTTCGAGACAAATTAAAAGAAAACAACATTGCAAAAACTTCATTAGATCTTTGTTTTAAATATTTTTTAATGTAATTTTCCTATTATGTGTTTTACGGAAGAAACTCGCAGAATTAATTTAAAAAATGGCTCTAATTGTTATTTGTATGTTATTAGTTCAATTGGGTGTTTCAATCTACTTTTGTCACCAAACAATGCGATTCTAAACCACAAAAAGCACGAGACGGAGTGATGATCGCAAGAACTATGTTCTTTCTCTGTTTTTTTTTTTTTTTTTTTACTGCATGCGAACATTTTTAGGAAAAATATTTACATTTAATTTAAATACATATATACATATACATCTTTCCACATACATAGATATTCTAAAATAATTTAACTGCAACTTTTAAAATGTTTTTTTGGCACAGATATCGTATACGCACCACAATGGATCGATTTGCTTCTGAAGCCAATGTCATATATACGTCTGGGTATTTAACTGATGCCAAAGTGTCATTATTTTGCCTGATATGGCAACCCGGATGATGTTGTCTATTTATTAATAAACTAGCAGGCTATGCCCGCTGCGCTGGTCAATATTACAAAATCAACCGTGGACGAAACGAACTGGTGAATTTAAATTTGTATTTTAAATAACTTGGACCTCCAGCAGCACCTTGCTCATTGCTGAAAACGAATTAGACACCATTGTGAAATTAAATTATCTTAAACGTTGCGCAAAAACCAGCTGTTTAGAAGTAACTATTTTAGTTTATTACTAACAGTGCACATTTGGAAGCGAAATGAGACCATTATGGCAACAGGATTTAAAATTTTCCCTTATCTGAAAAAATATTAATTATTACAGTCATTACCATGGTACAACTTCTGAAAAATTTCTTCACAACTTTTCATTATGTGAAGCTAGGAACCCAAAGCTACTCCCACCTAAAAACTTTATATATATATTAAATTTTGTCCGCGCGATAGAAGGCACAATTATGCAAGAATCATCTTCAAACTCGTCAAGTACATTGAGATGGTTAATATCTCAGTGGGAATTGCAAATGTGCAAAATCGGCCCAAAGGGGTGGTAATTGGGAAGGGTTCAAAAATTTGAATACCATCTTAACATGGCTTTCACAAATCCAGCTCTTACAAAACAATAGCAGGAAAAAAAACATTTTTCGTTACAGCAAGTTGCCAACGATAAAAAAAACACATTTTAAAATTCTCACTACAACAATTACTTTATTATTGCAAAATTTCCTCCTGAAAAATGAAAACAAAATTATTTGCTCTTTCGTATTTAAACATTTTCTCTTTAGTTATTTAAGATAAAATTATGTAAATTTGTATAATTTGGCGAAATTGGTTGACGTGATAATCAAGTAGTAGCCAATTTACACTTTTCATATTTCACAAAAGATTCCTACACAGACATCGTATACGCAATAGGTTTAGCACGATTATCTTGCAACTACAATGTAGCAAAATCCTCGTTTTAGAATACCAAAGAAATTTGTGTATATTTTATTATTTTCTATCATTTTAAACAGCAATTAACAATAAATAAAAAGCAACTGTAGAACAAAACAACAAATATCATTTCAAAAAAGAAAAAAAGAAAGGAAATAAACAACTTATAATCAGATAAAAAACTATAGCTGGGTTACCATATGAGGCAAATAATGCCATTTTGGCGCCAGTGAGATACCTCGATGAGTATATGACCAAATCCATGACAAAATTTCCATTTGGAAAAAACTTTAATCGGTATTTATACTGCATTTTCCCTACTTATGTATAAGAAAAAACTTTAACACAGATGTCATGTATGCACCACATTGGCGCAGTTTTTTTTCTGGCGCCAGTTTGGAAAACTTGGTTTTTAATTACCAATTTCATAAATATTTTTTTAATATTTTGTATTATTTGAAAAAAAATAATAAATATAAAAGTTTAATTAATAGCTATAGAACAAAATGATTTATATTATTTTAAAAAACAAAATGAAAGTTAATAAATAGTTTATTAATAAATAAGCAATCATAGTCGGTTTACCATGTGTGGCATAAAATCGCCATTTTGTTGCAATCGTACTAATGTGGTGCGTATATGACATCTGCGCCAAAACTTTAAAAAGTTGCAATTAAGTTATTTTACAGTTTGGATGAGGAAGACATTTAAAGAAAAATTTAAACATTATACGCATTTTTTTTCCTGTAACTGCTATTTATGTATTTACAATTAAACATAAAAAAATATCCTAAAAATGCTCTCACACATTTAAAAGAGACTGAGAGAATTTAGTAGTTGTGACCATCGCTCCGGCTTATGCCTTCTTGGTATAAAACCGCATTGTTTGATGACAAAAGTAAATTCAAACACCCAAATAAACAAATAACATACAATTAACAGATGAAACCATTTTTAAAAGTAATTCTGCTATTTTGTCCTGTAAGACACATAATGGTAGAATTAGATTTTAAAAATAGAAAAATGTTATTTGCGTTTTATCTAATAAAATATTTAAAATACATTTTTGTTGGCCTGCGCGAAAGTGAATAGCGAAAGTTTGATTGAAGAAATATTGAAGAGGAAATGGTCAATTAAAAAAGACTTGTAAATTTTATTCAGGGGAATTTTTCATTTCAAAATGTTGAATTTATCTATAGTAATAACGCATATTTGCATAAATTTACTTTGATTTGCAAAATTTTTCCTTCAGTACTACTTAGTTATACCGTCGACCAATTTCGCCAAATTATACAAATCGCCAAACTATTAGCCAGATTATATAGATTAGCATAATTTTTCATTTAAATAACGAAAAACAAATTAGCAGAACATATATAAAAGTAGAAATAAAATGTCGAATTAAAAATCACTTGATGACATAATTAATATTTATATTATGCTTGATGTCAAGTGAATGTGACATTTACGATCATCCATTATTGACATTTAATCTTGGAATTTGGCGGTAGATTTTTAATCGACGGGATAATCTTTCCTTCTTCAGTTTCTAAATTTTAAAACTGTAATTTTTCCTGTAAGGGAAATTGACGAAATGGAGCAAGAAAATTAAATTAACAATAAAAAACATCTGCAAAAAGAAATAAAAGAGTTATACTCATATCTCTATAATTTACGATTGAATATTAAAATATACTCTGAAAATTATCTTCACTTGAAAAAAAAAAAAACATTATTGCGACCATTAAGAACCTAAGTCAGGCATTAAGTCAGTAGTGCATTTTCGGCTTAAAAATACATTCTTTGGCGACAAAAGCAAGATGAAAATCGTATAGAAACGAATAGTAACTCGCAACTTACAGTGGCTTTTACAATCAGATCTATTTTTTTCTGCTGTAAGTTATATAATACGGAAATTCGATAAAAAAGAGAAAGAAAATAATAAAAAGGGAAATAACTATCATTCAAAATTCATTTAATCAATTTCTGAAATTCATGTTTTTATTCAAACGCCAGGGATAAGTCACCAAAAGTTAAACCAATTGTTATATTTTGCGTTAATTTATTTTTTAAGCATTACAAATATTTTTTTCATTCTCAAGATAAATATATTTTTATAATATTACGCCTCATTTAAGCGGTTTTTCTGTATTATTATTAATATTATCAGTAGTTATTTTCTGCTATTATTTGCAAGATATTTGTAATATTTCTAATAGATATAGCCATTTTAATTCTTTTAGCAAATATAATTTTCGCCAAAAACAGCCACTGGCAACCCTTTTGTCAAAAATAACCGAAAAATACGAAATTTACTACGAAAAATCAGAGTTATCCCTGTAAATTTGAATCATAAACCTTCGGGAATATATATCCTATCGAATCATACAATCGGCAAAAAAATCCATCGAGTAGTTTTTGAAAATACTCGTTTGGAAGTTTCAATTCTGCTTTATAATATACTAGCAGGCTATGCCCGCTGCGCTGGTCAATATTTCAAAATCAACCGTGGATGAAACGAACTGGTAAATTTAAATTTGCATTTTAAATAATTTGGACCTCCAGCAGCACCTTGCTCAATGCTGAAAACGATTTAGACACCATTGTGACATTAAATTATCTTAAACGTTGGACAAAAACCAGCTATTTAGAAGTAACTATTTTAGTTTATTACTAACAGTGCACATTTGGAAACGAAATGAGACCATTATGGCAACAGGATTTTCCCTTATCTTAAGAAATATTAATTATTACAGTCGTTACCATGGTACAACTTCTGAAAAATTTCTTCACAACTTTTCATTATGTGAAGCCAGGAACCCAAAGCTACTCCCACCTAAAAACTTTACGTATATATTAAATTTTGTCCGCACAATAAAAGGCACAATTATGCAAGAATCATCTTCAAACTCGTCAAGTACATTGAGATGGTTAATATCTCAGTGGGAATTGCAAATGTGCAAAATCGGCCCAAAGGGGTGGTAATTGGGAAGGGTTCAAAAATTTGAATACCATCTTAACATGGCTTTCACAAAACCAGCTCTTACAAAACAATAGCAGGAAAAAAACATTTTTCGTTACAGCAAGTTGCCAACGATAAAAAAAAACACATTTTAAAATTCTCACTACAACAATTACTTTATTATTGCAAAATTTCCTCCTGAAAAATGAGAACAAAATTATTTGCTCTTTCGTATTTAAACATTTTCTCTTTAGTTATTTAAGATAAAATTATGTAAATTTGTATAATTTGGCGAAATTGGTTGACGTGATAATCAAGTAATAGCCAATTTACACTTTTCATATTTCACAAAAGATTCCTACACAGGCATCATTACACAATAGGTTTAGCACGATTTTCTTGCGACTACAATGTGCCAAAATCCTCATTTTAGAATACCAAAGAAATTTATACATATATTTTATTATTTTCTATCATTTTAAACAGCAATTAACAAGAAATAAAAAATTAACTGTAGAATAAAACAACAAATATCATTTCAAACTAGTTGGATGTGTCAATCCCAAAACTTTCTTCTATATCATAAGTACATTTTAATTAAAAAAAAAAAAAGTGGTGACCCCAAAGTTACCCACTATCGAATTTCCTCGAACATTTGATCTAGCCTAATGAGATTCTGGTATTCGAAAAGCCTAAAACGCAAAATTTTATTAATATTCTGAGAAAATGAGCTTAGTAGTGCCTCATGTTGGGTAATTTATACTAAAACCTAATAAGCATCTATTTATGTCAAAACCTAACAGAATCTGAAATTTGATGGAATTTCGTCCATTAGTTCTTGAGATATAGTTATAACAAAAAAATTGCAAAACGTAGCACTGCAACACCATATCTTGGACAATTTATGCCAAAATGTAAAAAAGCGTCTAATTATGTTATGGTGTAAAAGAATCTGAAGTTTGATGAAATTCTATGCATTAGTTCTTGAGATATAGCTAGTTAAAAAAAACGTGTAAAATATAGCACAGCAGCACCATCAGTTGAAGGATTTATAACAAAACGTAATCATGGTGTAATTATGTTATACGTCATTTTGTAGCAAAATCTGAAGTTTGATGAAATTCTGTGCGTTGGTTGTTGAGCTATAGCTATCGGAAAAATCGTGCAAAATGCAGCATAGCTGCACCACCTGTTGCAAGGTTAATACCAAAATGTAATCAACGTCTAATTATGTTATATATTCTAGTGTAACAGAATCTAAAATTTGATAAAGTTCTCTGCATTAGTTCTTGAGATATAGTTATCGCAAAAATCGTGCAAAATGTAGCATAGCAGCACCACCTATACGGAAGTTCACACCAAAACCTTATCAGTGGCTATGTATCTCAAGGTATCGCAGAATCTGAAGTTTGGTGAAATTCTGTGCATTACTTCTTGAGCTATAGCTATCATGAAAATGATGAAAAACGTGGCACAGCAGCGCCAACTGCTGGCCAATTTACACCAAAACTTAATCAGCGTCTATTTATATCAAGGGGTCACAGAATCTGAAGTTTGGTGAAATTCTGTGCATTAGTTCTTGAGATATAGCAATCTTGAAAATCATGAAAAACGTAGTATAGCAGCGCCACCTGCAGGCCAATTTTCACCAAAAACCAATAGGCACTAATTCATATCAAGGTCTAACTGAATATAAAATTTTATTAAATTTCGAGCATTAGTTCTTGAGATAGAGCGCCCACAAATTTTTTGTCACATACAGACAGACATACAGACAGACAGACAGACAGACAGACACACAGACAGACAGACGGACAGACTCACAGACAGACATTTTCTAAAAATAGTCAAAACGTGTTCAGGACCTTCTAAAACGTATAAATCCGTCGAAAACCGGAAGTCGAAAATTTTCATGAATCCAATACTTTCTTCTTGTAAAGATAGAAGAAAGTAAAAAGAAAATGATAGTAAATAAAGAACTTATCATCAGATAAACAACTATAGCTGGGTTACCATATAAGGCAAATAATGCCGTTTTGGCGCCAGTGAGATACCTCGATGAGTATATGACCAAATCTGCGACAAAATTTCCATATTTGGAAAAAAACTTTAATCGGTATTTATACTGCATTTTTCCTACTTCTGTATAGTGAAAAAACTTTGACACAGATGTCATGTATGCACCACATTGGCGCAATTTTTTTCTGACGCCAATTCGGAGAAAACTTGGTTTTTAATTACCAATATCATAAATATTTTTTAATTATTTTCTATTACTTGAAAAAAAATTAATAAATAAAAAAGTTTAATTAATAGCTATAGAACAAAAGGATTTATATTATTTAAAAAAAAAAACAAAATGAAAGTTAATAAATAGTTTATTAATAAATAAACAACCATAGTCGGTTTACCATGTGAGGTATAAAATCGCCATTTTTTGCAATCGTGCGAATGTAATGCGTATATGACATATGCGCCAAAACTTTAAAAAGTTGCAATTAAATTATTTCACAGTTTGGATGAGGCAGACATACTAAAATTTAAACATTATACGGATTTTTTTTTTTTTTTTTTGCTATAATTGCTATTTATATATTTACAGTTAAACATAAAAAAATATCCTAAAAATGCTCTCACACATTTAAAAGAGAATGAGAGAATTTAGTAATTGCGAACATCGCTCCGGCTTATGCCTTCTTGGTATAAAATCGCATTGTTTGATGGCAAAAGTAAATTTAAACACCCGAATAAACAAATAGCATACAATTAACAGGTAAAACCATTTTTAAAAGTAATTCTGCTATTTTGTACTGTAAGACACATAATGGTAGAATTAGATTTTAAAAATATTAAAAAAAAAAATAAATAAATAATGTTATTTACTTTTTATCTAATAAAATATTTAAAATACATTTTTTTAGCCTGCGCGAAAGAGAATAGCGAAATATTGATTGAAGAAATATTGAAGAGGAAATGGCCAATCAAAAAAGACTTGTATATTTTATTCAGCGGGAATTTTTTTTTTCAAAAAGTAGAATTTATGTATAGTAATAACGCATAATTGCAAAAATTTCCTTCGAATTGCAAAACTTTTCCTTCAGTACTACTTGGTTATACCGTCGACCAATTTCGCCAAATTATACAAATCTCCAAACTATAAGCCAGATTATATAGATTAGCATAAATTTCCATTTAAATAACGAAAAGCAAATTATCAGAGCATATATAAAAGTAGAAATAAAATGTCGAATTAAAAATCACTTGATGACATAATTAATATTTATATTATGCTTAATGTCAAGTGAATGTGACATTTACGATCATCCATTATTGACATTTAATCTTGGAATTTGGCGGTAGATTTTTAATCGACGGGATAATCTTTCCTTCTTCAGTTTCTAAATTTTAAAACTGTAATTTTTCCTGTAAGTGACGTTGACGAAATGGAGCAAGAAAATTAAATTAACAATAAAAAACATCTGCAAAAAGAAATAAAAGAGTTATACTCATATCTCTATAATTTACGTTTGAATATTAAAATATACTCTAAAAATTATCTTCACTTAATAATAAAAAAAAAAAAAAAAAAAAAAAAAAAAAAAACATTATTGCGACTATTAAGAACCTAACTCAGGCATTAAGTCAGTAGTGCATTTTCGGCTTAAAAATACATTCTTTGGCGACAAAAGCAAGATGATAATCGTATAGAAACGAATAGTAACTCGCAACTTACGGTGGCTTTTACAATCAGATCTACTTTTTTCTGCTGTAAGTTATATTATACGGAAATTCGATAAAAAAGAGAAAGAAAATAATAAAAAGGGAAATAACTATCATTCAAAATTCATTTAATCAATTTCTGAAATTCATGTTTTTATTCTAACGCCAGGGATAAGTCGCCAAAAGTTAAACCAATTGTTATATTTTGCGTTAATTTATTTTTTAAGCATTACAAATATTTTTTTCATTCTCAAGATAAATATATTTTTATAATATTACGCCTCATTTAAGCGGTTTTTCTGTATTATTATTAATATTATCAGTAGTTATTTTCTGCTATTATTTGCAAGATATTTGTAATATTTCTAATAGATATAGCCATTTTAATTCTTTTAGCAATTATAATTTTCGCCAAAAACAGCTACTGGCAACCCTTTTGTCAAAAAAAACCGAAAATACGAATTTACTACAAAAATCAGAGTTATCCCTGTAAATTTGAATCATAAACCTTCGGAAAAATATTTCCTATTGAATGATACAATCGGCAAAAAAATCCATTGGGTAGTTTTTGAAAACACTGCGTTTTCAAAACGCATGCTGCGTTTGGAAGTTTCAGACCTTCTGCTTTATAATATATATGATGATATGATATGATATGATTATTTACTTTTTTCTTTTTACTTTCTTCTATCTTCAGTAGAAGAAAGTATTGTAATCGAAATTTTTTCGATTTCCAGTTTTCGACGGATTTACACGTTTTAGGGGTCAGATATTCCAAAAAACATGTTTTTACAAAATGTCTGTCTGTCCGTGTGTCTGTGTGTCTGTATGTCGCCTTTCTACCATCAAAAAGTGTATGAATTTATGCATAGAATTGAACCAAATTTTTTGTGAATATTTTTGGCTGTGGCAAGCAGGTCCTCCACCAGTTTTGAAATATTCCGCCGGAAGGGGGCGCTGCAATCGCAATTTTTGTGCCCTTTTCAGTACTGTACCGACCAAAAGTATATGAAGTTATGCATCGACTTTAACCAAATTTTTTGTGTAAGTGTATGACTATAGCTAATTGGTCCTTCCTGAATTTGAAAAAAATCCGCCGGAAGGGGGCGCTGTAATCGCGATTTTTGTACCATTTTCAATATTGTAAGGACCAAAAGTATGTAAATTTATGCATCGAATTGAACCAAATTTTTTGTGTATGTGTATGGATATGACTAGTTGGTCCTTCCTGAATTTGAAAATAATCCGCCGGAGGGGGGGTGCTGTAATCGCGATTTTTGGGGCATTTTCAATATTGTACCGACCAAAAGTGTATGAAGTTATGCATCGAATTGAACCAAATTTTTTGTGTAAGTGTATGACTATGGCTAATTGGTCCTCCCTGAATTTGAAAAAATCAGCCGGAAGAGGGCGTTGCAATCGCGATTTTTGTGCTATTTTCAGTATTGTACTTGACAAAAGTACATGAAGTTATGCATCGAACTGAACCAAATTTTTTGTGTAAGTGTATGGCTATGGCTAGTTTGACCTTTCTGAATTTGAAAAAAATCCACCCGAAGGAGGCGCTGAAACAGCCAATTTTATGCCATTTTCAATATATCACCACTTTAAAGTGTATAAAGTTAGTCTTAGAACCGAACTAAATTTTTTGTATATGATTATTTTTTGGTAAGGCAAGTAGGTCCTCTCTGAATTTGAAAAAAAATCTGCCTATTATTATTCAATTGTCCATCGGCTCGTGTAGAGACGGAAATTCGTTTTTACTCCGATTAATTGATTGAAGCAGAAATTTAAGATGAAAACCAAAGTTTGTATGGTATTGAATTAAAATTATTAAAACATTAAAATGAATAACTATTTTTTTTAATATTAAAATGTACGTATGAGATAGAAGAAAGTTTTGGGATTGGCACACCCAACTAGTTTTTAATTATATAAACTATTTTGATCTAGGCACATTTGTCATATATGCACTACATTTGTGCGACTGCAATAAAATGGCGATTTTATGGCTCACATGGTAACCCGGCTGTTGTTGTTTTTTTATTAATAAACTGTTTATTTACTTTTATTTTCTTTTTTTTAAAGGATATAAATGCCAAAAAATTAATTTCATGCATACAAAAAACATTCAGCTTAATTTTCTAAGGAAAACTTTATTTATTTAACTTTATTTATTCGGCTGGATTCCAAAGACAGAAAACTGTAATAGATTTGTAAAGAGCAGATGTACGTTTCAAAATATAATATAATATTCAGTGTGGATGAATTAAGGTTTCCACCGGTTTCCACAGATATCCATATCGTCAAGTTTAAAGGTTTAGAGTTCAAAAGCTATCAAATGAAAACGAATCACTTGAAAATTGTTTAAACTCATTGGTCAATCTCTGCGATCATAATTCTCGCTATTTTAGAACTATAGTGAAAAGACGATATTTAAATTGCTGTTTTCATAATTGCCTGATTGATCTATCGAACTTTACAATAAATGATCAACTAAAAGATTTCTTTCTTAAAAGCCCGAATTTTGTCGAATGCATAAGCTGATACAACCATACAATAGAACAACACAATATTTTATTATTATTTTAATATGTTTGTCATCAATGGGCCTTGATTTCATTATTGGTGTTTTTATTTTTGGCTCTGTTTTTTTTTTCAAGCTCGCTGAGTTTTGCACTGATGAAGAATCTCGATAGTAGATTAGAAACAGCTGTTTGCTACTTTTTCATGCATTATTTGTGCATTTATAATCGTTGGTTTTCTACCTTTAAATACAACTGTGTTTGTATCATTTTCAGAAATGTGATAGAGCATTCGAGGTGAAATTGCTAGAAAAAACAGAATCAAACTCAGTATTTTGTTTTATTTATGTTTTGTTTTGAAAAAATAGGCCAGCGCAGCGGGCATAGCCTGCTAGTTATGTCAATAAAATGTATAAATATCACTTTGTGATTCCACTTCATATGGGTATAGTTACAAATAAACTGAAAAATCTTTGGTGACCGTAAACTTTGGACCGCCACTGTACATTCATTTACCTATAATTTAATCTGAGGTTCCGAGTACTTTTGAATCGTTCCTATAGTGTACCAAACAGAAGATGCAATATGATAAAGAAAGAATGAAGAATGAAAACTTTTTTTCCTTCATTTTAATTCTTACATCATACAAACCAGAGAATAAAGCCCAACCTTACCACGTTACCGAAGACACTGTGATATGTTAGAATGTTATATTGGTGTAGTTTAAATTTAAAGCTCTAATATCTTTTGTATAGTTACCGTATTCTTCAGATTTTCCGTGAAAAATGTCAAAAGTCATTTTTATATAAAACTAACAATTACGCTTCTGCAATGAAGATATAATTCTGCATCTAAATCTTCTACAATTACTATGCATTGAAGTTCCAATTTACATTTGTCAATAAATCTATGTACATACAATATTTCAGTAATTCTCACCAAATTAGTTCATTATTGGAAACCATCATCATATAGTAAATTATCTTTCCAAATCACATTGGCAGCATGTATGGTGACAAAACAGCGTATATTTAAACAGTTTGTGATTAATATATTTATTGATCTCGAAATTCTGCAATATATTCCACCCGATGATTGTTTAATTACACCTGTATCATATGAATCATTTTTGTGATTATTTTCTTTCAAATATATATTTTTTCATATAACTAGTGGTACTACCCGGCATCGCTAAATTTTTTTGGCATAATAGAAAAAGAAATTTTTAAAAATATTCATTTGCCTATAGTTTAATCTAAGATTTCGAGTTTTCTAAAGCTTTCCTCAATGTGTACTAAACAGGAGATGTAATAGGGTAAAGAAAGAATGAAGAATGAAAACCATTTTATTTACCAATCATGCGCAGTATACGTGAAGTCCTGCAATCGTTTTGAAAACCGAAATAAAACAATTGACGGATTTACGCATTTCAAACATTGGAGAATCTGAAAAAGATATTTTTAGAAAAAAAAATTGCCTTCCGTATACGTAAGTTTGTGTCTATCTGTCTCTAAACGCTCTATCTGCCGAATAAATTGCGATAAAGACTTAAAATTTGATGAATGCTTACACTGTAAAACATTTGTGTTACGTTACTCCATTAAATCGGTAGCAGCGTGCTGCCTCCAATTTTATGGAGTTTTTTAACCGATATACCCATCTTAACATTGCAATGTTACAACAGTGATGTATGTTTAAATTGCTCCTTTATATATGTGAAAAAATTTACTTTATAAAATGGAGGTAGGAGGTGCCATCAATTTTATGGAGTAACATTACACAAATGTTTTACAGTGTAGTATGTAATAATGGAACGAAGCCTACTGAATATCAGTAACCTCGATTTTCTGAAATGTTTTGTTCGGACTCTCGATATATTCGTTCTGATGAAAGATATGTACATTTTTTTTTTAATTTTAAGTTGTGACTGTAAAAGAAAACAAAAAACATAAAATTTTCATAAAGACTAATCGATCGAATTATTAGCTGATGAGATATTTATAATTCTATTTTCCATACTTTTCACTTTTTCATAACCCTGTATTTCATTCAAATTTTAATTCATATATATTATTTAATTGGAAATGAGACACTTCATCCGAATCCGTAAACTGTAACTTAATAGGTTTATCATTTTTGAAATTATAAGGATGTTTCTTTTAATACTTCATTATTATGTCGACCAAAAAACTATCGCCAAACTATAAGATTAAATTAAAACAAGGGCTTAACATAAATGTCACATACACTTGACATTTATAATGTTACAAGTGTTTGTATAGCATAATTAATTTTTTATTTGACGTTTTATTTCCAATTTTATTAATATTTTACTAATTTATTTGTTCTTTCGTTATTTAAAATAAAAATTATGCCAATTTTGTATAATTTACGAGTAGTTTGGCGATTTATAAAATTTCTCGAAATGGACCGATGGTCAATATGAATTCAAACAGTACCAGCAATTCCGTATTACAGCATTGCTATGCATTAAAAATATTTAAATTTCCGTTTAAATTTTATTTTTTAATTGCTGTGCATTTTATAAATAGTTTACTCGTGTTTTATTTCCATTTTTATGATATGCATATCCATGACGGGTAAGTATTATGGTGCTACCCCAACGACTAGTTTCTTTCGTTTTAATTCTTACAATATACATACCAAAGAATGAAATCCATCCTTAACACATTACAAAATACATTGCATGGTATTAGAATGTTATGTCCGTCGTGTACTTAAATTGAAAACTGTAATATATCTTGTATAGTTTCCTTATTCGTCAGATTTTCCATGAAAAACATCAAAAATCTTTTTTATATAAAAATAACAATTACGCTATCAAGTAAAGTTTAATAATTTATTAAAAACTGGAAGCTGGACATCCGTGATTAGCTACAAATCAGTGGTTAATGTTAATAGGATTTCATCTTTCATAACAACCCTTTGTAACGACGAATCATTATTTCTTTCATGACATGTTTTCTGTCGCCTCCAAAAAAAATGTAGTTCGCTTTGATAATATTTCCAAACCAATTTGCGGTTTTTATAAATTTATACGTATGATGGAAATGGTCATTAATGGCCTTCCACTTTAATTATTCTTACATCATTTGCAATCGCTACCTTTTGATTTTTGCATAATTGTATCGAAACAAATATGTATTTTTGATTGACTTTTGTTTGAAGACTGATGCTGGTTTCAGTGAAACAATATGGTCGTAAAATTTTTCAAGCTTAATTTTTCTTTTGATCTAAGGTACCCTGGGGTAATAACGCCACGTTAAGGTTCTACCAATTTTCACGGCTCAGTTTTAGTTTGTATTTTTCAAACAAATATATGATTCGATACAGCAACTCATTGACTATCTATATAAAAAAATAATTTAACAGATATGTATTCATAAAATGTAATGGCGTGATTTCTTGACCAATGCTATTTGGCGTTATTACCCACCTATATGGGTAATAACGCCATGCAAACAAAACTATGAAATAAGATGGAATAATTGCATGTAGATTGCCCAATTCTAAAAATACAAACTCTACAAACTTAGAAATTGACAAATTACATTCTAAGCTATTGAAAATGTTCAATTTTTTGAGAAAGTGTAAGAAAAATAAAGGTGTGGTGCGGGGGGGGGGGGGCGGATGAGGCAAAAGAATATCAGACCGTGAACTTCTTTTTGCTTAAAAAGGACCTCTTAAATAGAATTATTAGAAACATTGCACAGTTTTAACTGTGTTTATTTGAATCAGTATTTAGGATGTAGCTCGACCACTGTAAGGAATCAACCGGGGTGTTAATGTCAAGGATTGGCATTATTACCCCGTTATAGTTATTGGCGCTGTACATTTTAAATTAGAAATTATCTCGAGAAGATATCCAAAATCTTCAACAATATTCTGAAAGTCCATAAAAAGTACTACAAATTTAGGTAATTAACAAAGTATTTCCGGATAAAAAAAAATAGTCTTCACATCACAAAACGTATCTCGCATATTTTAGATCAAGCATTAATTTTAGTTGCTTGTAAAAACAATTAGACCTAAAAATGAAACAAATTAACTTGAAACTGTTTTTTGCGATTTATATGACTCAAAACCGTTCTGCGCAGAGCACATGGGTGTCATTTACCAGATTATTTCATAATTATGCAAAATATTAGCACTTGGCGTTATTACCCCGCCTGGCGTTATTACCCCAGACCACCTTATATTAAGAATGAACATTTCTTTTTTTTAACTAATTAAAAGTAGCAAGTCACAGATGGGTTATACCAATACGCAACCGATTGCCCAGAGCAAATTTAAAAACTATTTCTTTCATTTTTAACACCACTTTCATAATTACGCCATCTTTCAACTGTTACCATTATAGTAGGCCATTGTATTTATATATAATAATTTTTATAACTATTTTTTACTTCGACCATTTTTTTCGAAAGAGAAATCTTTAACATTTGTAAGAGAAATCCACATCAAAATTTATATTAGAAAAATACTGATATATTATAATTTTGTATTCAGTATTGAAATAAAATACTGAATACAAAAATATGCCTCTGTTGTAGCCTTGTTATGGCTACATTATCATTCCAAATGGATGTGAATGCCACTGATGATTTCAACAACATTTTTCAGCCAAATTTCAATCAAATAAGGTATTGTGCTATTGGTCCAGTTACGAAAGATTATTCATAAAATCTGATTGACTGTAAAATTCATCTCTTTGATTTAAAGTTAAAGTCTATAATCGACAACACAGGTTAATTTTTTTCGATATATACAAAAATTATTTTTTATCTGCTTTGAGAAATACCTGGGCAGAAAGCACCAGAGGAAGAAATATTGGGATTTTATAGATTCTTATTAATTGAGTATTTAAGCGCGTAGTTATTTTATATGTCTATTAAACTTGTAATTTGTTTCTTAGATCTGTCCGAAAGTCGTATATTTTATATTTGCGAACAGCCTTAATTTAAAATTTATGTAAATATTCACCTTTTATAGTTTTAAATTTATGGCTCAATAAGTTTAAATAAAATGAACTTTTCTACCAAAAATTGAACCGACTTCAAAAACTACTGTAAAGTGAAAAATAATTTTTTTTCAGAATAGTAATAAGAAATTAAGTTTAGAGCGTAGTATTTACCATGCGTAATATTATATTTATGCACATTATTTGTGATTTTTTGGAGTCGGTGCCAGCCAAGCCAAGTTACACGTAATTTTCCAATAGACAACACATCCCAGTATCTACGAAATTTTTTACGATTTAATATTTAGTTAAAAAATTTAACTTAATTCTTTTACAATTTGCATCGGATAATTAATTTTAATTTTGAAATTGGATTGGCTGGCACCGACTCCAAAAAATCAAATTAATGTACATAAATATAATAATACGCATGGTAAATACTACGCTCTTAATTTAATTTCTTATTACTATTCTGAAAAAAAAATATTTTTTCACTTTGCAGTAGTTTTTGAAGTCGGTTCAATTTTTGGTAGAAAAGATTATTTTACTCTTTTTAGTTTAAAGTTAACGACTTTTTGAAGTCAGTTAATAAAAATTATTACACGGAAAAAATTGTTGCAAATTATTCGCGTAAGTCAGGAGGGAAATCGAATCCACGTTCTTTTCAGAGAACCAGGGCATGATTCTAGTGCCTTTGACCGCACGGCCATTCTGACTGCACTCCAGCGGCGAGCTTATTCAAAGTCCATGTTACTTTAAATTTGCAAGAAATCGCTAATTTTATTAGTTTCTGCCTAATTACTAAAAAAGTACTGAATCAATTTTGATGAAATGGAATTGGTACCAATTCCAGTGTAACATCTTACATTTAACACAAAATCCAAATTAATCGGTTGGATAATTTCGGAGAAATCGGTGAACATACATAAAAAAATACTTACCCATCGAATTGATAGCCTCCTTCTCCTTTTTTGAAGTCGGTTAAAAAATACATACGCGTCGAATAGGTGATGACCTCCTCTCCTTTTTTTGTTTTTAAGTCGGTTAAAAAAATTATAATAAGGAAAAAAATACTTATTCAGGTACGTCAGGGTTTGAGCTCGAACCCACACTCTCTTTCGAGAACCACAGCTTTAATCAGGCGCCTTAGACCGCTCGGTCATTCTGTCTGCAATCCGTTCAGCGAACTTATTCAACACTTTTTAATTAGCGAAAAATCACTAATTTTATTAGCTTTTTTTCGATGAAAAAGAAAAAATACCAATTCGTGAGCAAACTCTTTTATTTAACACCAAAACCAAATTAATCGGTTGCATAGTTTCAGAGTAATCCGTGAACATACATTAAAAAAAAAATACATACGCGTTGAATTGATAACCTCCTTTCCTTTTTGGAATATGGTTAAAAAGGATGTTCCTTTTACACAATTGTAGAATTTTATTCACTTTAAAATTAAAAAACATGTTTTATTTGGCACATGTACAGAAGTATACGATTTCTCTTATAATATGAGGGAAAATGCAATAAATACAACCGTACGAATCAGCATTTACTGACATTTTAATTGGTGTTTTTTAAACGCAATCTGTCACTCTACGCGTAAAAACACGCTTTAATTAGAGGATTAGATCAAAAGTGTTTCCACTCTTTATAAAACAACACTTTCAAATGTAAATTTAAATTTTTCATTGAAAGAAAGTAAATCTACAATGATTAGACAAAAGTGATATCATTTTTACATAAATCTATCTTTTTAATATCGGTAGAAAATGTTATCACTGCATCAAAACTATTAAAACACTTAGTCTCATTGCATATCTTAAAATATAGTTATATTATACAATCGAAGTAGTAAATAAAATATAAAAGTTATTTATTTAAAGTAAGATTTGAAGACTTCACGTTGAAAAGATTTGATAGAATGTGACGTCATAGGTAACCTTTTTTTTCTTATTCTTCAATTGCTTTCTTGAAATTGAAACGTTTGTATTAAAGTAGATGTTTTAATTTATAACTGCGTCATTTTACCGTACTTGTAGTTAAAGTTCTTTTTTTTTATCGATTAAAAATGGGTATTTTCTGCTTATAATACCATCAATTAAAAAAAAAATAAGAATAAAAACATAGCGATCGAGTCTAAAATTTTATTGGCTTGTAAAAAGAAAGTACACGTGGTATCATTTTTTTTAATTATTGTGCCGTTTTCTACGGTCTGGCAACACAAAAGATGTGATTAAATTTGAAAATTTAAAAAGAGTTATACTTACTATGTAAAATTATGGAAGGTGATAGAAAAGTAGGGTAAAGAGTGGTCTGAAATTATATTTTAAGTTGACAAAGATTTATGTTCTAAAATTTATATATAGATCATATGTCATTCAAGCTGGTCAAAAATGAAGGATTTGTGTAAAAAAAATACACACAGAGAACGTTTTTTATCTAGATACATATGACATAATATTCACTTTTAGTTAAAATTCGTCAAATTATTTATTTCATTTTAATTTTTCACGGAAAAATCTTGAAATAGAAAAGTAATTGCCGTGATATTGTGAATTTTTGATCGTTGCCAACTTCTGTAAAGGTATAATATTTACATTGTATAGGAAGTTTGAGTTAAATTTTAGTTAATAAAACAAAAAACCTTTGTTTAACTATAAATTATTTCGATTCCGGATTTCTTTAATTTTCTCGGAAGTGTTTAAAAGCATAAATGCATAATAATTCTGGCTTCCAAACTGTAGATTCGTACAAAATTAGAGGCACACAAATTTCCATTTTTATATGTTAGATTTAGGTTGATGGATTTTCTGAAACTTGGCAGAGAATACTTTTACATTTATTAATTTTGCAGTGGTAAAGATTAAATAATTTCTTTTGTTTGAAACTTTTGACTCATTAAAAAAAGCACATTCACAAATAATGTATTTTATGAAATAGCATACCTAATATAGATATAGAAACACACATTCTGCAAGTACTCAACATTGAAGTTCCAATTAAGTTTAGTCAATAAATCTACAAAAGTCAAATATTCCAGTAATGTTCTCCAAATCAATTCTTTATTGGATAACATCGTCAGCTAGTAAATTTATCATTCCAAACCCCATTACAGAATATATGGAGAGAACGCAGCGTATATTTAATTAGTGTCAGATCAAGATATTATCTGCAATCGTAAGATTGAAAAATCGATCACGAAATTCTGCAGATATTTCATTCGATGATTGTTTAGTTATGTCTATAACATATGTATTCTTTTTCTTATAACAAAAAAGAAAATTATACCACATATACTTAAATTTACATAGTTAAAGCAGTTTTCGTCATTCATCGTGAAAAAATCGTTAAGCAGTTGAAAATTAACTAATGTAAAATAAATTACGCAAACAGAACTTTTGTTTCCCGGTACTATTTACACGATTTAAGAAAGTTCTTTTAAATAATAATTTTAAGTGTTTCGTTTTAAGCTTGGTGTAATTTTCACCAAAGTTTTCTTTCTCGTTATAACATTCATTTGAAAATACATTTGTCAGAAAAGAAATATTACTTGCACAGTCTTAGAATTCACAACAATAGTTAAAAACATCACCTTAAAATATTAAATAAAGGTGTTGCACAAATACATTTTTAAATTTAACTTGTCAGTTTTATTATTTTGCTATTTTAAATAAGTAATTTCTCCATTATTCCTCGTAATTTCCTCCATTTACGAACTTTAACGTACAGTAATAAATTTATTATTTAAAAATGTTCTTTCGCTTTTGAAATTCCCGTGTACATGAAATTATTATGACGTAATTTTCAATATTTTCCTGCTTTCAGCACTTAATCACTTAATTTAAATTTTAAAGTTTTCTTTTATGTTTATAATAGCCACGAATAAATATTTTTTTTATTTGAAAGAAATATTATTTTTTGTTCTTTCTTTTTAATTGGAATCAATTTAAAATATTATTTTTAAAATAAATTTTCCAAAATATGTAAATTATATTTCACGAATTGCTGAAAATTTAAACTTAAAGTAGAAATAAATCCTCAAAAAGTAAATCAAATTAAAAAATTATATTCAGTCTGCTAATCGAGAATTCTATTGTATAAAATAATCTAAAAATGCTTAAATTTGTATATACAGTTTTTGCTCCCATAAAATTTTTAATGGAATAATTTTGATCAAATTTAGCATTAAACATCTGTTAATATGTTTATTCGATTTTAAAACTTTTTGCATTAGTGTATTTATCAAAAAATTTTCTATCATACCTATGTTTTTCATACATTTTTATGCACCATTTTTTTTTTAATTATTAAAAGAGAAATATCTCGAAATACAAACCTCATTCACACAAAACTCGTCACTGAAATACTGTCACATAACAGCAGTGACAGCATTAATAATTATTTTCTAGAATAGAGAAATAATTTAGAACGATCGGTGGTAAGAAATAAATACTTTTACATTTGTTAGTTTTTTTAGTGGAGAATATAAAATTAAATTCTTTTAGTTGAAACTTTTAATACGCTAAAAAATATTGCACATTCACTAATATTACATTTTATTAATTAATAAAACTAATATAAATATTGAAAAACACATTCTGCAATAACTAGACATTGGAGATTCAACTAACTTTAGTCAATAAATCTAAATAAGTAAAAAATTCAACTAATACTATCGAAAACAATTCATTATTAATTACCATCGTCAGCTGATAAGTTTATCATTCTAAACCCCACTCACAGAAAGTATGGGGAGAAACCAGAGTATATTTAATTAGTGTCAGATCGGGATATTATCTGCAATCGTAAGTTTGGGAAATCGATCATGAAATTTGGCAGTTATTTTATCCGATAATTGTTGAGTGATGTCTGTATCATATGAATCCTTTTTGCGACTCATTTGCTTACAACTAAGCTTTTTTAGCTCACGGGCTATCAAAGCCTGAGAGCTTATGTGCCCGCCCGTTTTGTATGCATGTACGTGCGTATGTAACGCGATAACTCGTGATAAAAATATCAGATTTGCTTGAAATTTTGGATATAGGCATATTATAATAAAGCGCTTCCCTGATTAGTTTTGAGAGTTCATTCGAAAAGTATAAGAAGGGGAACGGGGGGCTAATGCCCCACCCATTAATTGATATAAATGGAATTTTATTGCAGAATTATCAGTTTTCGCTCAAATCTTAGGTATAGGATCATTCTAAAGAGGCACCTCCACGATTAATATTCGGTGTTCATTAGATAAGTATTAAGAAAGGGAACGGGGGCTAATGCCCCTCAACCTTAATTTATGAAATTGATTTTTTCGTGCTGAATTATCAGATTTCGTTCAATATAGGCTGTGAGCTCTATGCCATCAGTTTAACAGGGCAATATTTTCTTTTATTTCTTTGTTTATAAGTGATTTAGTATGATTGATTGTCCGAAACTTGATAGAAAATACTTTTATATTTATTAGGTTTTTTTTCAATGGTGAATGGGAAACTAAATTAGTTTGTTTGAAACATTTAACTCGCTTAAAAATGTTGCATATTCACATTCATATTTTATCAAATAGTAAATCTAGCATAGATACACTTATTCTTCAAATTCTAGACATTGAAGATTCAATTAATTTTAGTCAATACATCTATGTACGTAAAATATTCCAGTAATGCTATCCAGATCAATTCATTATAAGCTGCCATCGTCTTCTGGTAAATTTATCATTCTAAACCCCATTCACAGATTGTATGGAGAGAAAGCAGCATATATTTAATTTTTGTCTGATCAAGATATTATCTGCAAACATAAGATTAGGAAATCGAACTCGAAATTCTACAGATATTTTATTCGGTGATTTAATTATGTCTTTATAATATGGATCTGTATACTTTCTGTTATAGCAAAAAGAATAATTATACTATAGATACTCCTATATTATATATAATAATTATACTATAATAATTATACTATAGATAACGGTTGGGTGCTCATGCTGGGAGTTAAATGCAGACATACTCATGAATTAAGATAAAAAACACAGTTTATTAAAAACTATAAGGGCTCAAGGACAGTGGAGCAGTTCTTAATTTTCACAACTGAGAATACTACTAAAAGATTGAACTCATACTCATAGGTCCGGAAACTAGGTCAATCGGGGCAACTCGGATTACTTCTCACTATCTTTCAGCTAAACTGCTAAATAAAATCTAATTAGACAGCCCGTGGCTGTAGATATCCTTTATTCAACTTTGGATAATCAACACAATTACTATTGAATGTCTTACCACCGGCCCACTTCTCTAGTCGAATACCAAAACTCCTTCACAACTCACTGGAGGCTCGATGCTACTTTCAATCTGCTAGATACCAGCGGGAAACACACTTCGCTGACTAATATCGCTCGAACACTCTACTGGCTATCGCCAAAGATACACACTGCTAGCTGGCTAATGCTCTGCTGGCTACTGCCAGAGACATACTTTACACACTCAAACTCCAAGCTTTTATATGCTGCAAACTGAGATACTTCAAATTAACATATTACTACTAACCGCGAGCTTAACTGCAGAATCCGAAAGAGACACACACACTCTAGAAAGTAAAAGTAAAAGAGAGGATAGATGTCGCTTTTACGCTTACACATGTTAAATTATTGACGTCACGATCTCAGAAATACTAAAGTGCCTTTATGACAAAGGTCACTCCCTCACAATATTACCAACAGTTTTTGCCGTAAAAATTTAAGTAAAATTAGGTGTAATAAAAAAATCTACATCTAGTTTTATTGCAATTTTTATTACTGCTGGCAACATCGCTACCAGCAGTTTTTGCCATAAATTTAACAGATTTTTTACAGTAGTAAATACCCGTAAAGCATAGTGACGTTAATGCGACGTCGTTGTGAATTCACACTGTGACTTTGTGACCATCGATCGTCGATGTGACGTCACGTGACGTATGGCCGTTTTAGAGCTCTTTTGTGACGTCACATTGTGACCACTTTTTGAAGTCAAGGTGTGAAAAATTTGTGAAAAATGTGTCATTTGTGACTACTACATTAAAATCGTGACGAAACTGTGACAAAAGTGTTTTTTTAAAGTAAATAACATGTTTTGAAGAATTTTTGTAATTTTCTAGAGATTTTTAAGAAAGTTAAATCTCAGTTACAATGTGACGTCACAGAGTGGTGCATTTTGGTCACAGATGTGGTGTGACCACTGTGACCATGCATGCTATGAGGGCACATGTTCTTTTTTTAGTAAAAAATTTATTAGTTTTATACTTTTTCGTCTGCATATATAGAATATTTTATACAAATTATACAAATTAGTCTCACTCATTCTAGTTTTATCAATTTCACTAAAAAAGTAATTTCAAAATTAATTCTAAACTAGGTTTTTATCATTTACTGTACCACCTGCCATATCTCGTACATACATAAAAACATTGCGATTTTCATTATGTACCATGAATTTGACTAACATGATCTCTGTGCCAGATCATGAACAATATAAAGAATAGATTAACTTGTCTACTTCAGATCGCTGCAATAAAAAAGTAATTAGAATTTCTTTTTTAACCGACTTCAAAGAGGAGGTTATGATTTCGACCTGTATGTATTTGTTGTTCACGCATAACTTTTGCAAATATGAACCGATTTTGATAATTCTTTTTTTGTTTGAAAGCGTATGAAGCCCATGTGGTCCCATTCGAATTTCATAAAAATCTGATAATTAGAACTTTTTTTAAAATAAAAACTTTAAATTTTAAATTCATTTTGAAGCAATCGACCAATAAGAAGTGTTCATTTTGCATGATTTTATGTTACACTTACATAGACACAAGATCTTTTCACTGTTAAAAGTTTGAAGTTTTTGCTGCATCGTCACTCCACCACTTTTATGGAATATCTCTATTTTGACCAATGAGAATTCACCATAATACAATGATCCATAATACACCATAATACATTTTCTATAAAAGCGATGGATTGACGATAAAGTAAAAGTTTCAAATTTTTAACAGTGTTCAAAGTGCAAAATCCTAACTGGACGAGGGCCAGGATTCACATAAATTTTGCGCTGTTTGCGAAACGAGATTTATTAACAAGAAAATTTATTGAAAACATTGAAAAATTTGCTAAAATTCAGGCTTCTGATTCGTTAATCTGGTTTCGCTAACAGCGCAAATTCTACCTGGATTCCGGACAAGTTCTCTTATGCAAGAAACCGGAAATATAGCATCTAGAGGATATAGTGTGGAAATCGGCTATCTCAGGGCGTGTTCAGAGCAACTTACAAAAGTAACGAATGTTACCGACCGATTGTAGGGCAATACGAAAGCAAATTGTGGCATAAATGAAAAGTATTCTGTTGAATTATAGCTGACGTCACACTTCGCCTTGATTTTCATTTCGTACTTGTCTACAGTCGGTAAGTGGTCGGTAAGTAACCGGTAAGTTGTGCTGAACACGCCCTCTGTAACACTTAAAAAAAGCGCTAAAATGTTCTATTCTTTAAATGAGCAACAATGCTAATGAAATTTAAAGATAGAAGCGACATCTGCAGGACATTTTCTAAAAATGCAAGAACTATTGCTAGTCTAGATAATGTAACACGAAAATGCCGCAGATGTTGCTGTGATCGACACTTTGGAATTCAGTGGCATCATTGCACATTTAAAGGATACAAATTTTTAGCACTGCTTGCATTGTACAAAATTGAACCCTTTTGCTGCATCGTTACTCCATCGCTTTTATAGGAAACGATTACTTTGCTCTATTAAGGAGCTTTCTCATTGGTCAAAACAAAGAAATTCTATAAAAGCGATGGAGTAACGATGCAGCAAAAGGGTCAAATTTTTTACAGATTCGATAGCAGATTTTCACTCCATGTATTCCAGACTCTCTCCTTCGAACAATGAAAAGGTCTCAGAAATGAAGGCTTATGATTGGCCAATCTTGTTTTGCTTAACAGCGAATTATCCTTCTGGATCCTAACCACTGTTGCAGAGATGCTAGTTTTTTTCCAAAGTACGAAATCTTAGCTGGAACAATTCTCGTATCCACCAAGGTGAAAGATCCACATCGATCCAGACATGAGAATTCGATATCGAAAAGCTGAAAATTCATCTCTAAAGAGCCTTACACGTTAAAGCAAGAGTGTCTGTGTATCAGGGTGCTTGTTATGCCGGATTCACAAAGTGATTAAAGTACATTGCTATGTGCTAGATTTACATTTGGACAAATATAAATGACGAAAAATTTTGATAAGCTTTCCATTAAAGTTAAGTTAGTTAACTTCTTTCACCCATAAAACAAACTCGTTCAGGCGACTACCGCCAAGTTCTGGAATAAAAATTCTTAAATTTTCTGTACTTTGGAAAACCGCGTTTATGAAAGAACATTCTTAACTTCAAATATTACTACTTTCATATAGACGCATGTTGAATCATGGTGTAATTTTGATAATATCTTCCTTTTTACTTTTTATGATTGAAAAGGGTATTTTAATACATACGAACATTTAGAATTACTTTGCTATGCATTGAATCATAGAAGCAACTTGACGCGCTCTGATTGTGTACGCGTACTTTAAACTGTAAAAAATCTGACCCTTTTGCTGCATCGTCACTACCCCACTTTTATAGAATATCTCACTTTTGATCCATGAGAATGCTCTATAGGCTGAAGTAATCGTTTTCTATATTAGCGGTCGAGGGACGATGCAGCAAAAGGGTCAAATTTTTAACAGTGTACCCTGTTTAAAATATCTTGAAAAATTACCTCTGTTTTTATAGACTATCTATTTTCTGACCAATGAAAACGCTCCATAGACATTTTTAGATCGCTCTCATTAGTCAGAAAATAGATAGCTTTAAAAACAAAGGTAATTTTTCACAATAATTTTAACGTGTACTGATGGATTGTCAGCTTTTCAATGCCCATTTACGAAGTCTGTAGATTTCAGTGTGGACCTTAAGGCACTACGCTAGTCTCAGAAAAAGACCCGGATGTTAGTGTAAAGACTATGGGTGTGTTATTTTCAAATATCTCACTCAAATTTTAATATATTAACATGATTTTTTTGCATAGGATAGCCGAGGATAATCGACAACCGGCCTAGTTTTTACTTCTTCGATTTTGCTTATGTATGTTTTATATAATGATAGTTTCAATTTCAGAACCGTTTAAACCAATTTTGAAATTTAAAATATTTTTTTTTTTTTAATCTGAAACCAAAATTGAAAAAGTAAGAACTAAACCGGTTGTGGAATGTCCTCAGCTATCCTATACAAAAAAAAAAAAATCACCTAAAAATTTTAAAATTTGAGCGAGATATTTGAAAAGAACGCCCCCATAGACTTCACATTATCATCCAGGTCTTTTTCTGTGCCTAGTGTGCGGCCTTAAAGTTCGCTGGATGCAGTGAATTTCCGAAATGTTAAAGCTTAAATGGACAAGCTCTCGCATCCATTAAAGCGGAAATAGAGAGAGATACCAATCGAAGTTGTTGAAAAGATGAAAATCCTTTAGTATATATTTTGCTCCGGAGGAAAAAATTATCTCTACATATCGATGCAAAATAAAGTGCATAGATATGTGTAACAAAATTATCTTTAGATTCAGATTTGGTTACCGGATTAGACACCAGAATGATTTCAGATTTTGTTCATGTAGGATTCCTCGATGTGAATATGACGACACATAGAGCACAGTATACGATTGATTGAAAAGATTCTGAATGAGAATGCTCCATGATAGGCTGAAATAATCGTTTTCCATAAAAGCGGTGGTGTGAGTTTCAAATTTTTAGCAGTTTAGTTGGGACAAAAGCGTCCTTGAAAAAAGTATTTGGGCATCGAATGCTGTCACTCTCTTATAGATGCAGCCAAGTACAGGTAATGATTTTCGGATTCCTCGTCAAATCATTTCCGATGCCTTTACTGCATTTATAGGAATTAGATTGTTGTTGTGTATCTATTGAATCATAGAGCGATTTTTGTTAAAATCTTTCTTTTTGCTTTTTATGACTGAAGGGGGAGTACTTTTGACTACACTAGAAAAGCATTTTACTATTCATTGATACATGGAGTCATTTTGCTGTTTACTCATATATGGAAGCGCTTTGCCGCGCGTTTATGTGTAAGGACACTTTACTTGAGGCATTGTCACCTTTCGATAACCACTTCCGACGTCCGTACGATTAGATGTTGACTTTAAAATTTCATGAATGAGGTAGCTTTTCGCCGTGCCAGATCTGAAGTAGTTACCACATCCAGAAAACCTAAATATTCACAACGATACTAACGGATATTGTAAGTGTCTTTTGAAATGTTGACAGTCAAACAGTGACAAGTAAAGCGAATACAGCAGAACTCAGCAAAGTGCGTTCATTAGTAATGCGTTGCAAAGAGCCATCATATGTCAGTACACATAATTATGTTTTACGGTATAAATAACTAAAAAGTAAGAAATAAATTTAACTTTTTCAAAAAAATGTATAACCGACTCCAAAAAAAAAAAAAAAGCGTTAAAAAGAATTAAATAATTCTATAAAATTCTCTAATGACAAATCGTTATCCAATAACCGCACATTGACTATCATGTACCGGTATAAAACGGTTAAATTTAATATATAGAATTTAATATACACCAAACATAGATTTTCCAGAGAATAATTTTTACAAGAGATTAATTTACATATTTTTGATTTAATTTTTGAATATATACATATAAAAAGTAAGGAATTACTTTTTGAAGTTGGTGCCAAACTATCTTAAGTATAGTAAGAATTGTGGATATATTATGTCTAGTACCATACATAAAATGGGGAAATCATTATCGATTATGATTGTTTGGCACCAACTTCAAAAAGTAATTCCTTACTTTTTATATGTATATATTCAAAAATTAAATCAAAAATATGTAAATTAATCTCTTGTAAAAAATATTCTCTGGAAAATCTATGTTTGGTGTATATTAAATTCTATATATTAAATTTAACCGTTTTATACCGGTACATGATAGTCAATGTGCGGTTATTGGATAACGATTTGTCATTAGAGAATTTTATAGAATTATTTAATTCTTTTTAACGCTTTTTTTTTTTTTTTGGAGTCGGTTATACATTTTTTTGAAAAAGTTAAATTTATTAGAAACTTTGGAAACAAAAGAACTTTCGATCACGGTATTTAAATAAGATTAACTTTTATTATTTTTAATGAATACTTAAAAGTATTAATAAGAAAATATTGCAGTGTGTTGAGCAGATAAAATTTATTAATTTAAGCTTATTTAGTTGCCAAATATAGCAATACAATAATTTAAACCCCAAAAATGTGTACATTAAATACAAATTTCAGCTAAAAATTTAATTTTTTTCTTTTTTTAGACCGATACATAGATTTCAGTTTTTTCTCATAAAAATAGAAAACACGCCTGCAGTAAACGATTAAAAATGTATTCGAATCGATATAAGACAAGCGCATCAAAAATATTAAAATTATCATTAAAATCATAATTTAAAAATCTGTCGTAAGCTATAATACTTTTCCTCTCTCAATGACGCCAAAATTTCTGCTATATTTTCTGACTCACCATGAAAGCATAACATTTAGAGGCATGTTCATTAAATTTACTTTTTATCGAAAGATTTCAAGTTTGGGTCAAATTAATTACATCTACTTGAGTTATAACTTTTTTTTTCATATGATAGGAGTTATTTTCTCCTTCAACGCTGTCGAGTCCAATACTTCGTCAAAATGCAATTTTAATAGCATTTTATGAAATATTTCCTCTGTGTATTGAAAAATGAAAAAAAAAATTACATAATTTCTGATTAACAGCATGTTCTCGATGCGTCTGCGAACAAAATTGAATTTAAAAATATATCAGAAAATAGTTATCTTGTACTTCAGAACAGTCTTAGATAAGAAGATTGCCTTTCGAAAATTATGAATTTAAATAACTTTCTTATATATCCTGGTGTAACGCAAACGTTTTCTATTTTTAGGTGCGTTCGTAATTATGTAAATACGTATCACCTATAGTTGTCGTTCAGTCCGTCCGTCTGTCCGTCGGTCCGTATATAACAACGCAAAAACTCCCCAACCGAGTCGTTTGAAATTTTTAACGTAGAATTATTACACAAGCTGTTTCAAGTTTTATGAAAATCGGATGCATACTTTAGTTACAGGGACAATCAAAATTATTCCATTAAATTACAGCCAATTGGAAAAAAGTTTCAAATGCATTTTAATGGTGTTACACGCTTTCGAACATGATAAAATTGATATCCATCTATAAAATATTCACTATAAATACATTCTGTGATATAATACATTCTGTGAAATCTGTGGTGCAAGAAACATTTGTTACAGGGCCACACAAAAGTATTCCATTGCATAATGGTATGGGTAATTGTATTACATAATGGTATACTACTTAACATTTTTTGAAATTGTTATACGTTGCTGAGAACACAACAAGTTATTTCCTATATAATGGAAAACAAGTTGAATTTACAGGAACACACAAAATATTTTGGCTACTACACTGTATCTGAAATACTATATAATATTACATACAGATCTGAATATTTTTAGGTGCCTCTGTAATTACATAAATATGTAACACCTATACTCGTCGTTCTATCTGTACCTCTGCCTGTCCGCCCGTCTGTGTGCCCGCACATAACAAAATAAAAACTAAAATACTAAATCGTTTGAATTTAAAATATATAGTTGTTGCATAAATTTGTCGGTCATTTTAAATTTCTCGAAAATCAGATGTATCACTTAGTACAGGGACAATCAAAAGTATTCCATTAAATTACGGTTAATAGGAAAAATAGTTTCAAATACTTTTTAATAACGTTACACTCTTTCGAATATAATAGAATTGACATGAATCTGTGACGTATATACTAAAATATACATTTTGTGTAATCTATGATGCAAAGAATATGTATTATTAATTCACAGGGTCACAGAATCTATATCCACTACATAATGGTATACGGGGAAACATTGTTTGGGGCGCATTTTAATTATATTAAACTATTTCACATTATATGAAATTGATAAACGTTGCTGAGGTTTAATACAAGTTGCTTCCTGTATATTTACAGAAACAGAAAAAAATTTCGACCACTATACTGTATCCAATGTACCGTATACTATGACAGCAAGATCTGAATATTTTTAAAACTTTGTTATAGTTCGAACGCACCTCATTTGCTACGCTTTACGTGCAATTTCCAACTTTTTATTTATAAATAAAGGTTAGAATGGAATACGCAAAACTTATTTACTATGAAATAGACTTTATAGTAACTGTAACGAAAACTCAATGAAATGTTATATTTTCACCGATTGAGATTGCTGTAAAAAATATAGATGAAAGTTAATTAAACTGGCCACTTTTCAAAAAAAAAGTAAGAATAAAAATAAAAATAAAATAAAATAAATGGTCAAACACGAATATTGCTCAAGCACAAAGGTTTCCATAGAATAAAAATATGAATCAGTAACTGGACACAGGATTGCACTAATACATCATTAAAAGTTGTCATCAATTCCTTAAAAGCCTGTCTCTTTAATTATGCCTAAACTGTCCATGCCGTTAAGGGTTATTATCTACACTAATTACCAATTTTTTTTCGAAAATCATTATGGATAATCCTTTCATAGTATCATGACGTTAGATATTCCTAGTGCATCTCTACCCCTTTCCTGGACGCCCTCAAATCGAAATTTATGTGCAGCGGTAAAAAAAAAAGATTTTCTGCAAAATAATGTGACTTGAAATATTCTATATAGTTTTCCTGCAAGAAATAAATTAACTTGTACTACCCCTAATTTTTTCATAAATATTTGTTTTATTATATTTTGAAACAGACATCAGGGAGAAGCGCTTTTGCAATATGTTTTCGATGATATTTCTGAAAATATCTAAAATTAAAATAAATGTATTTTGGGATAAGAGTTATGAAAGCTTCACAAGACATTTAAAGAACTTATATTTTTTAATTAACTTAAATCATCCTCTACAATTTCCCTACATATATTTGTAAATAATTAATAATTTATGAAAATGAAGGAAAGTTAATAGCTTTTTGTAATTAACTAATTTAACTTTCCCGTTCCATCGTTTACAAGTAAAACGGTTGTGATAGGCTAACAAACAGACACAAGAGTGACCTTATAATAATTCCGTTTTTACTTTTATGGAACTCTAAAAACAAGAATATCACTGATTAGAAACAAACAAAAAGTATATTTAAAAACTTTCTCACAAATATTCCAAGAAATGTATTAAATTATATATATGAAGAATGAAACAAACTGCATGTCTACAAAAATATCTCGCACAAATAAATCTGATCAAGATTTCTTGATTGTTACCTCTTAAAAAAGTACTCACTAAAGGTAAATTTGTAGAATCGTTGACCGTATAAGAATTTAAGAGGACAGAGTATTTTGGAATTGGTCAAATTATCGATTTTCTTTTTTAAATATCAACCGAAAGCTTCTTTAAATGTGAATATTTTGACACCTTAGTTTACCTATACAGGGTGTCCCCTCTCAACGGTGGCCAATGGCTAATTTCTAAACCGTTGGTCATAGACATATAGTTCCAATTGCAAAAATGCTTTAAAAAAGGTAAAGAATTATTTTTTAAGCGATTTAGGTCAAAAATATGTTTTACTAAAAAATTACGAAAATTAAATTTTTATACGGTCCCCCGGTCCTATAAGTGATATTTAGAAAATTTTTACCACTACTCTAACAAGTAAGACAAAAAAAGTCCCATTCCTCTGCGATCAAAATTGACTGAGTTATAGCTGTTCAAAGTTGAAGCATATTTTTTGCTGCGAAATAGGGGTCAGTCACAAATTTACTGGAAATAAAAATAAACATCAGATAGAAAATTTAACTTTAAACATTGAAAGTAAAATTTTTTTTTACAATGTTGTTTCGGAATTTTTGTTGACATTTACATGTTAAAGTAAAATATGCAATTTGTGCTAAAAATATAAGCAAAAAAATAACAGAAATTTTGTTAAATTAAACTATGAAAAGCAACAGTCACAAATCGTTACAAAATGATACATTTTGAAGCTCTATTAGGTTACTCAACCTAATAGAATTTGATGTAGTCCTATAAAATAAATAAATGGAACGCACCTAAAATCGTATTAATATTACATTGTCATCGGGTTTAAATAAGTATGGGAATTGAACCTCAATCAGATATTTGGAAGTGAGTTAAAATTTGAATATAAGTTTTGAACTAGGAAAATTTACATACGAAAACTATGAATAAAATAAAAGCTTATCAAAATAACATACATTTTTAAAATAAAATCACGAAAAGAATCAACTTCATTTGCTTACAAAATAAAAAATACGTAAAATTACGATTGAGGATATGAATTTCAAAACTCGACTTATCGCTTTTTGATTTCTCTACCAGTCTATACAAACCTCCACTATTGTAACAATGCAATCTCAAAATTTATAATGAAAACCAATAGATGCATTTAAAATTTTTTCGCTATTTCCCAAAATTTGATTTTTTCGATAAAGAGAATTTTTAAATTCATGTATTCAGTTATTTTAATAACCAATCTAGAAG
The DNA here is from genome assembly GCA_964019185.1 of Maratus speculifer. Lineage (NCBI taxonomy): Eukaryota > Metazoa > Arthropoda > Arachnida > Araneae > Salticidae > Maratus > Maratus speculifer. The sequence goes on from OZ025290.1 coordinate 168,404,557, forward strand.
TTAATTAATTATAATTAACATTACCGTAAAACTTATACGGTGACAGCGCCTTCAGTTAAATAGCTCATTTAAAACATTTTGTAATTGGAACTATATGTCTGTGACAAATAGTTTAGGAAATAGCCTTTGAACAGCGTTGGAAATCAACTCCCTTTATAATGCTTTAAGCACTTAGTGTACGTTCCCTTAAAGCTCCGTCGAACTCATCCGTTTTCAGCTATAGAAAACTGGTTTAAGTCATGAAATTTAAAGTTTCATAACTCGGTCAATTTTAATGTTACATGAATGGGACCTTTTCTGTATTACTTGCTAGAGTGTTGAAAAAATTTTACTAAATATCACTTATAGGACCGGGGGACCGTATAAAAATTTAATTTTCGTAATTTTCTAGTAAAACATTTTTTTGACCAAAATCGCTTAAAAAACAATTCTTTGCATTTTTTCAAGCATTTTTGCAATTGAAACTATATGTCTATGACCAACGGTTTAGAAATTAGCCATTGGCCACCGTTGAGAGGGGACACCCTGTATACGACAATTATATCGCGGGATATTGGAAATTTCGCGAGATATTTAAAAACTAACTCGTTCTCACAAGTATCCCAAGAAATGTATTAAATTATATATAGAGAGAATGAAACGAACTGCATGTCTACAAAAATATCCTTCATAAATAAACCTGACCAAGATTTCTTGATTGTTTACCTCTTAAAAGACTATTCACTAAAGGTAAATTATAGAATCCTTGACTGTATAAACATTTAAGGGGACACAGTACCTTGAAATAGGTTAAATTATCGATTTTCTGTTTTAAATATTAACCGAACGCTTCTTTAAATGTGAATATTTTGACACCTTAATTTACCTATACGACAATTATATCGCGGGATATTGGAAATTTTGTTAACAGATTCAGTGCATATATCCATACAAATGAAAATTTTTAACTGATTTTTCACCATGTTCACATACGCTGACGGCGATTGAAGGCCAGGTGATCAGTGTTGAGTGAAGCGTCGACCTGGCCTTCAATCGCCGTCAGCGCCACCTATTGTTTAAAATTCGAACTAAAATAAAAAATTACGGAAAAAAACTCCTGACTTTATACATAACCCTCCTGCAAAAAAATTTTAAATAGCTGTCACCGTTTGCAAGTCATTGAATTTTAAAATCCATCAGTCATTTTTGGGATACCCGGTATATGTTAATTATTAATTCTTCTTTTGCGATATTTCCTTTTATGATGCTAAATTACGGGCATATTCATTAACTCGCGTTCTTTAAGAATACCTATCATTAATCCTATCAAATTATCCTCAACCCTATCGGGTCTGGTGTATTATTAATAGTACATGCATTTTAATGGAATATGATTTTGTTTTTAAAAATACAGATGCTGCTATTTAAATATAGTAATTTTAGTACACTGGTGCCCAAAAGTTAAGCATAATTGGTAATTAAGTAATTATTTTTAAGTAATGAAAGAAATATGAATCGGAATGTGCTGAAACTCCAGGTGTGTAAACAAAATGGTACGCGTCACATATTTTCGCGAAGAGTTTTCCCCGAAATCGAACAGGGGAGCGTCAACAAATTGAAAAAGAACGAAGATCTTTTGGATAATCCTGTCAAAACTAATGTATCAAAAGCGTTCAAACTGCACATTATGATTAATTGGCTTATTGTAATGTATTGTGTTAATTTTCACAAGGATAGCATGTATACCCATAGAGAAGTTAAGGTTTTTATAAAAACAGTCCTAAGTTTTTTGCTTATAATTTGCAGAGTTCTTAATATAAATTAATGTTATTTTTTGAAAAAATGACAAACATCATTGTACACAATACCCTGTCATCAGAATTAAAAAATAATAAAAATTGTATGATAAATGAGCAGGTTTACTAAATAATTTTTTACTGCGCATGCGTGAACACTATTAAAATTTCATTTGCATATTATGTTAGTTAAATGTATAGAGCAACTTTTGTGAAAATCTCAAAAACATAGCTTAAAAATTCTGAAAATTATCGTTGTTAGAATGAGATCAAAAGCCTTTATTCCCTAAATGAAGCAAAAAGATGAGGGGCTGTACCCATATTCCATTGTTTAGTGCCTACACAATATTGCACGTACAACTATATTTAGGTAAAACCCCTGATTTTTTTGCTTCCTTTAGGAATAACGGATTTTGAGTTGATTCTATAGGCGACCATTTCCAGAATTTTCAAACTATGTTTTTGAAACTTTTACAGAAGTTGCTCTATATATTTAGCTAACACAATATGCAAATGACATTTTGATATCGTTGATGCATGCGCAATGAAAAATTATTTACTAAAAATACTCATTTTTCATACAATTTTTATTATTTTTAAATTCTGATGACAGGATATTGTGTACAATGAAGTTTGTCATATTTTCAGAAAAGAACATTATTTTATAATAAGAACTCTGCAAATTATAAGCAAAAAACTTGGAAAAATTTAGGACTGTTTTTATAAAAACCTTAATTTCTCTACGAGTGTACATGCTATCCTTATAAAAATAAACACAGTACATTACAATAAGCCAATTAATCATAATGTGCAGTTTGAACACTTTTGCTATATTAGTTTTGACAGGGTTATCCAAAAGATCTTCGTTCTTTTTCAATTTGTTGACGGTCTCCTGTTTGATTTCGGGGAAAACTCTTTATGAAAATATATGACGCGTACTATTTTGTTTACACACCTGGAGTTTCACCACATTTCGATTTATATTTCTTTCATTACTTAAAAATAATTACTTAATTACCAATTATGCTTAACTTTTGGACACCAGTGTGTATCCCTATGCGTTTACTATATGACTTCATTTATGTTTAGGCATTTAGTAATAATACTTATTATTATCATTTGCTTAATTCTCTTTGCGCCGTTTGCGATTCTTTTATGTTAAACATACATTTCAAATTTTAAATTTAAAATTAATATTATGTTTCAGTAATAATAATAAAATTATATTTCAGTCTTTAAATTTAAAATAAAAGTTACTTTCCTGAAAGAGTCATGTGTAATAAAGCGCGAAAAGTATTAGAAAGTTGTTGTAGTATATTTTAAATTTTACTGTAATACAAAATTTTCTAAATATCATTAAGATTTCTTTCTTAGTCTATTGTCATTTGGATATGGATTGAACAGTACACAAAAGAACATTCATTATCTTTCAGACAATGAATTATCCATTTAACACTAATCAATCTATTTGAATAGCTAGTGGTAATGTAATAAAAGTAAAAGAATTTTTTTTTCTAAAAATAGAAAAACAACTTGGACCCGGAAGGGTTAAATTATTTATTTTACCAAGTTTGCTTAAATTTAAAGCTTTTAGTTTGCTTCTAACTTGTATCTCATTTTTGAACATTTCTATTACTTAGCGCGAATTTGAATATTTCTGTGAAAAGACCAATTCTTTTTTCTTATTTTATTCCGATAATCTTTCACACTCTGAGATATTTTTTATTTCAAAATCCATCTGCTTCCAAGATGATAAGATTCTTTACAGAATAATGCCCATTAGACATGACGTAGGCTTCATGCGTTCTTTTAATTCCTTCATTGGCCAGAGCGCGCATGATTTTTGTTAATGCGAAGTATTGACAAAAAATAGATACTTGGGACGATCAGAGAGATTTTGTTCAACTTTTTCCCCTGCCAATATTTTTCCCGACTGGTAGTTTCTTTTGATTGTAACTTTTTTATTCTATATACTTCTAAAATCATATCGAAGATTTCTTAACCTCATAAGAACTAAGCTTCCCATTGGAATTTTGGGAAATGTTTTCGATAATATGCTGCAAATAAAGTTATGAAGGCCTAAGATGATTCACTATTTCGCCATGAAGAACCCCTTATTTTTTTCCGCCGTCTGTTTAAGTTTACTTCACGACCTGCGCCAACGTCAACAAGTTATCAGCGGTTTATCGAATTATAAAGATTTCACTCAAGACTAATATGCAGCTCTAAATCTGGAAGTGTTACATAACTTCTAGCACTGCATTATGTAATTAATTAAATGTTCACAGTAAGAATACCAGAATTTCTACAGTTTTACATCTGTACGTCAATAAATTAATTCAAGAAAATAATCAATGAAAAAATTGAATATAAAGCTAATTAAAGCAATAATTTTCGGGAAAACAGCATACATTTTATTAAACTCCATTAAATATAATTACATACACTGGAGAAAGTTCAAATTTTTTCTCAAATATATAAACCACCCTTTATAGAATTCTTGCAAAACTTTTACATTTATAAATAACATATTTTAAAACAAATAATAATTAAGTTAATAATTATTAATTATTAAGAGGGAGCTTGGTGCGATATAACAAAAATGTTAATTCAAGAGAATGATCAATGCAAAAATTGAATATAAAGCTAATTAAAGCAATAATTTTCGGGAAAACAGCATACATTTGATTAAAATCCATTAAATATAATTACATACACTGGAGAAAGTTCAAATTTTTTTCTCAAATCTATAAACCACCCTTTAATTATTAAGAGGGAGCTTGGTGCGATATAACAAAAATGTTAAAATTTCAACATTTAAAAAATAATTAATTTTAAATTTTACGCATATCAGTTTCGGTAGAATATAGTTCATCTTTCCCAGAGCTAAAGATGACGGAATTTTGCTCACACATATAGAAGATATGGGGTTCAAGTCAAAGGAATATTGACCAATAGGAAAACAGAGGATTTCAGGTAACAGACAATAGGAAAATAGATACGAAATGGAACCAAAATAGTAAAATCAAGAAAAAAGAAAGGAAAAAAATAAGAAAAAGAGGTTATTATGTAATATTTCCAACAATCTGATTGTGGAGAAGTAGCGAATTTACAATTAACAATATCTTTAAAATTTTTATGTATAAAAAATACTTTAAAGAAGTTTAGCTCGTATATAGAGGTTCCTTAATACGCAAATTTAAGCAATGTTTGGTTTGTCTATAATCTAGGTACAGGAAAACATATTTTGCAGTTACTATAAATTAAAATTTCATTTAAATTTAACCAATAAATCTGTATAAAACATTATAGTAATGTTGCTTATATTGATTTCTTCTTAGTTACTATTGCCAACTGAAAAATTGAGCATTCTAAATCGCAAACTATAGAAAACCGCGTAAATTTAATTATAAGCTGATGAAGATATTATTTGCCAAAAATGTTAATGGAAAATTAATCGAGATGTTCCAATAAGATATCTTTTATCTGAAGAATACAGGGTAATTGAGATTTCACAAGATTATAACTCCATTCTGTAATCAACTACATTTAATTATGTTGCTTTAGTACGTGATTTATTTGAATCGTTATAAATTTGAAGTAATTAAAAGAAAGAATACCCATACATTAAATAATTATCTTAATGATTAAAGTAACAAACATTTTAAGTAAAGAAAAGGTAAATTTAGCATCGATTACATTAATATCTGAAATTTTTATAAACTGCAATACGTTCTTGAATGTTTCACAATCCTACACCTACTTATAAAAAGTCGGAAATCGCACATCATACGTAGAAAATAAGGTGCGTTCGTACTATAACGAAGGTTTAAAAATATACAGTATTTCGGATACAACACAGTATTCGAAATCTTTTGTTTGTCCTGTAAATATTATTTTTTTTAAAGCAGGAATTAACTTATAATAAAGGTCAGCAATGTATATCAATTTCATAAATGTGAAATAAATTAATATATGTTAAACGCACTTCAAATAATGTTTCCCTCTATGCCATTATGGAATAGAATACTTTTTCGCAATGCTGTAACTCATAAGTTCCCAACCTTTTCTGGTCCACCGCCTCCTTTACAAGAGAAAAAAATGCCAACGCCCGCCCCTTCCATAATAGTTAATTCCACAAAATGTTAAAATATTTTTGGAAATTATCTATATTTTATCCGTCTGTCAATCTAATAATTAAAATAGAAGCTAATTTAAACGACCATCAAATGTAGTAAAAAATTGTTTAATAAAAATTGAAAACTAAAACAACACCAATAAGATTTTTTAAAAAATAACGATATAGTTGTGGCTATTGGAGTATTACCAATTCTTTCATGTCAGATTCCAATTTCTTCAACATCAATCACTAACTGTCAAATTCAAAGATGCATGTTCCTTTTCTTAGACAGTAAATTAACTACTGCACAGAATCCACTTTCAATCAAATCTGTTGAAAGGAAAGCAATTAAAATTTTATGTACACACAAATTCTATGTCACAATTCTGATTAGAGAGCTGTAGGTTTTTGATGTTAGAACTCTTGGTATCCATTTCTGAATTTTACTAATAGTTCTCGTTAGCCACGACTTCCACGATTTTATCCTCCAAATATGATAATACTGCTATAGCTGCATTTGCAAAAGGATCTAAAAACAAGCTAATAATCATGTATAAATATCTTGGAATCGCTCTGAGAAAACTTCATGAAAAACATCCAAGTGTTGACAGTAAGTAAATATTCTTGTTTTCACAGACTGCGAATAATGTGGCAATTTGGCTGTATATCTTTTCTACTTAGGTTTCCTTTGAGCAAAAGAAGTTTATCCACAGAAGCAGCTATGAGGTTTTTCGTTTTAATAATATTCAAATCATCAACTTACTATCAATTTATGCCTTATTATAAATATTTAGGATATTTAAATTTATTTAATTAAAGATTCTAAAGAGGTCTGTCGCACAATCGATGTAATTCTTTAATACTATCAGTTTTTAGCGTATTTTTACACTTCTGTCTTTAGTTAAGTATAATACCTAATCAAATGTATCGAAAAACAATTCAGACAAATACCTTTTCAGAGACAACGAACTTCTGTATGCAGCAGCAGCCGATTGAATTTATTTGCAAGCTTGATGCAAAGTGATAGTGACTGCACTAGAAAATAAAACATTTGTTTCACTTTGTTGTGAAATGATTTTCACTATAAAGTTGGCAAAATATCCTGTCATTCAAAGAATTGCTTCTATTCATATTGACTGCACTAATATTGTAATGAAGCGACGGATACAGATGTTCATTCCATTTTTTTTAAACCAATTACTGATGATGTGTAACGGAATGTACTGAGGAGCACATTTAATACTACTTGTTTAAAATGTGTTAATAAAACTCTCCTCATGTCACATCGTTGTTCGAGCAACATCAGTAGCAAGTGACAAAATATTGCGATAACGAACTTATTTTTCTTCGACTAAGTTCGTGGTATTAAATATCGATTCTGTCATTGTATCAATTTCCAAAATTTTAGCAAATAACTCTTGACATTTGTTTTTTTTTATGAGTTTTTTTTTATTTGGTAACGGGATTCCATGGAGTTGAAGGAGAAATTTGCAGTAACAGCATAATATTTCAATGCTTTTAGCCATCTATTCCTATTGTTATCAAATTATAACTTAGGATTTTGTCTTTTACTATCAGATGGTTTCTTATGATGAAGAACAGTTTTTATTATCTCTTTGATATCAAGCAAGATTAATTTCTCGCTGACTGTGTGCAATTTTTATAATTTTGGTATTAAATTATAATGATATATGAGGTTCGTAGTCTGTCATCTTCTTGTTTAAAAGACCTTTTAATAAGATTTGTAATAGTTGACTGTTTTAAATTTTTCTTTTTCAGTCTATCAGCTAGTCAGATGTGGCAATCCCAAAACTTTCTTCTATCCATACATGTTAATACTTTAAAATTTGCTATCACAGAATAAAAATTAAATGGCAATCTATGTCCATCATGAGGATTCTAATGATATGAAATTCCGTGCATTAGTTCTTGAAATAGGACTACTGCGACTATCGAGAAAAATTCAGAATAAAAGCGCCGCGTGTTATGCGATTTGCACCAAAATGTAATCAGTAATAATATTTATCGAGGTAAAACTGATTCTGAAGTTTGATAAAAATTCCCGATTTATTTATTGAGATACAGCTGTTGCAGAAATCGTTAAAAAGACAGCATAACAGTGCCATCTGTTGAGCAATTTTCAACAAAATGTAAACATAATCTATTCATTTCAAGGAATAAACGATTCAAAGTTTGCTGAAAATCTATGTAGTGGTTCTTGAGATAAAGCCGTTGTGGAAATCGTGAAAAAAGCAGCATAGCAGCGCCACCAGTTCAGGATTTTACACCAAAAACTAATCAGTATCATTTAATGAATAAAATAAACAAATAAAATTTTTCAAATAACAAATAAAATTTTTCGCTATATAAGTTTAAATAAATTTACTTTTCAACAAATTTATAGATATAACGATTTTTATCACTTTCACCAAAGTTAAACAAATTTCTTGAACCGATTTAAATCACGGGTTCGTTTAAAAATGTTTGTTCAGGTATATGTCTTCATACTTCGGAATTTTTCGACATATAGGTTAATAAAAAAATAATTATACTTAAAACTGTTGGCCAGCCAATTATCATGAATTTTTTACTCCACAATTTTTGAATTCATAATGATGTTTAATCCGAGTCATAGACCTTCTTCGACTTTTACGGCTATTTTTTGACATTAGTAAAATAAATTCAACACCCCCCCTCCCCCTTCAGAGTTAGATTCGTGTATAGATTTTTCATTTAAAGGTACACATAAGGTTTTTTTTTACTCGGACTTGGGCAATGTAGAGGAGATCAATTATTTTCAAAATATTAGACCCTAAAAAAGTAGGTATGCCATGACCGCCCCCCTGGACTGTCTTAACGCCCCCCCCCCATTTTTCTCTAGACTCGCTACCGCCTTCCTGGAAGACTCCAGCGCCCACTGGGGGGCGATATCGCCCCCGTTGGGAACCAATGCTGTAACTGAATAATAATTAGTTTTTTCACCGCATATTTTTATAATGCATATTTTAGTGCACTCCATAAATGCACTCAAATTTTAATATGTTTGACAGGATAGTATCTTTAAAATTCATTTGAAACTATTTTCTTTCAACAGACTCGGGAAAATATAAATCAATTTTATAAAATGTGAAATAGCTTGACGTAATTTAAAAGCGAAAAAACAATGTTTTCCCCTATACCATTATGTAATGGAATGCTTTTGTGTAGCCTTTTATATTAATTGAATTATTCTTTGCACCATAGATTGTACATAATGTATATTTTAGTATATGCTTTATAGATGTACTAGCAGCCTTCGCCCGCTGCGCTGGTCAGTTCTTCTAAAGAAACTTTGAATCAAACGAAATTTTTAAATCATATTAATTTTCAGTTTTATGTCATATTTTAGACTATCTATAATCGGTGAAAAATCAGTCATCTAAAGACATAGTCAATTTATAAAAATGTGAAGTATCTCATGAACTACTGTATTTAAAAGAAATTGCTAAGTACCATTCGATTCAGCATAAAAAATACACTTAAATATGGTATCAGTTGAAAAATAAGTATTAAAGCCGATTTTTAAGGAATTTTTTAAAAGTTCGTTCCTTTTTTTACCCCCCCCCCCTTAGAAGTGGAATTTCCTAAAATTCCTTCTTAGCGGCACTCGATGCTATTAGAAGTATTTTTATCCCAATTTTCAAGATTTTTGGTTCGATAGATTTTTTTGTGCTGTGATTAATACGAAATCCGGACTTTCTTTTATATATATAGATAAGGATTGAAAATTTCAGGTTTTTTTCGCCAAAGACATCGTCAAATTAGGAAAGTGTGAAGTATCTCACAAACTACTGGATTTAAAAGAAATTGCTTAGTACTATTCGATTCAGCATGATAAAATACACTGAAATATGTTATCAGTTGAAAAATAAGCATTAAAGCCGATTTTTAAGGAATTTTTTAAAAGTTCGTTCCTTTTATTACCCCTCATAGAAGTGGGATTTTCTAAAATCCCTTCTTAGCGGCACTCGATGCTATTAGAAGTATTTTTACCCCAATTTTCAAGATTTTTGGTTCGGTAGATTTTTTTGGTGCTGTGATTAATACGAAATCCAGACTTTCTTTTATATATGTAGATTAAATTTTATCCGCGCGATAAAAGGTACGATTATGCAAGAATCATCTTCAAACTCGTCAAGTACATTGAGATGGTTAATATCTCAGTGGGAATTGCAAATGAGAAAAATCGGCCCAAGGGGGTGGTAATTGGGAAGGGTTCAAAAATTTGAATACCACCTTAACATGGCTTTGACAAAACCAGCTCTTACAAAACAATGGCAGGAAAAAAAATAAACATTTTTCGTTACAGAATGTTGCCAACGATTAAAAACACACACACACACATTAAAATTCTCACTACAGCAATTACTTTATTACTGCAAAATTTCCTCCTGAAAAATGAAAACAAAATTATTTGCTCTTTCGTATTTAAGTATTTTCTCTTTGTTATTTAAGATAAAATTACGTAAATTTGTTACTTTGGCGAACGATTTGGCGGAATTGGTTGACGTGATAATCAAGTAGTAGCCAATTTACACTTTTCATATTCCACAAAAGATTCCTACACAGACATCATATACGCAATAGGTTTAGCACGATTTTTTTGCAACTATAATGTGGCAAAATCCTCGTTTTAGAATACCAAAGAAATTTATATATACTTTATTATTTTCTATCATTTTAAACAGCAATTAAAAATAAATAAAAAAGTAACTGTAGAACAAAACAACAAATATCATTTCAAAAAAGAAAATGAAAGTAAATAAACAACTTATCATCAGATAAACAACTATAGCTGGGTTACTATATAAGGCAAATAATGCCATTTTGGCGCCAGTGAGATACCTCGATGAGTATCTGACCAAATCTGTGACAAAATTTCCATATTTGGAAAAAACTTTAATCGGTATTTATACTGCATTTTCCCTACTTATGTATAGTGAAAAAACTTTGACACAGATGTCATGTATGCACCACATTGACGCAATTTTTTTCTGGCGCCAATTTGGAGAAAATTTGGTTTTTAACTACCAATTTCATAAATATTTTTTTAATTATTTTCTATTATTTGAAAAAAGAATTAATAAATAAAAAATTTTAATTAATAGCTATAGAACAAAATCATTTATATTATTTTAAAAAACAAAATGAAAGTTAATAAATAGTTTATTAATAAATAAACAACCATAGTCGGTTTACCATGTGAGGCATAAAACGCCATTTTGTTGCAATCGTGCGAATGTGGTGCGTATATGACATCTGCGCCAAAACTTTAAAAAGTTGCAATTAAATTATTTTACAGTTTGGATGAGGAAGACATTTATACTAAAATTTAAACATTATACGCATTTTTTTTTTTTTTTTTTTTTTTTTTTTTTTTTTTTTTTTGCTATAACTGCTATTTTACAATTAAACATAAAAAAATATCCTAAAATTGCTCTCACACATTTAAAAGAGAGTGAGAGAATGTAGTAATTGCGGACATCGCTCCGGCATATCACTTCTTGAAATAAAATCGCATTGTTTGATGTCAAAAGTAAATTCAAACACCCAAATAAACAAATAACATACAATTAACAGATAAAACCATTTTTAAAAGTAATTCTGCTATTTTGTCCTGTAAGACACATAATGGTAGAATTAGATTTTAAAAATATTTTTTTAAAAAATAGAAAAATGTTATTTACGTTTTATCTAATAAAATATTTAAAATACATTTTTTTAGCCTGCGCGAAAGAGAATAGCAAAATATTGATTGAAGTAATATTAAAGAGGAAATGGTTAATTAAAAAAGACTTGTAAATTTTATTCAGCGGGAATTTTTTATTTCAAAATGTTGAATTTATCTATAGTAATAACGCATAATTGCATAAATTTCCTTTGAATTACAAAATTTTTCCTTCAGTACTACTTGGTTATACCGTCGACCAATTTCACCAAATTATACAAATCACCAAACTATTAGCCAGATTACATAGATTAGCATAAATTTTCATTTAAATAACGAAAAACAAATTAGCAGAGCATATATAAAAGTAGAAATAAAATGCCGAATTAAAAATCACTTGATGACATAATTAATATTTATATTATGCTTAATGTCAAGTGAATGTGACATTTATGATCATCCATTATTGACATTTAATCTTGGAATTTGGCGATAGATTTTTAATCAACAGGATAATCTTTCCTTCTTCAGTTTCTAAATTTTAAAACTGTAATTTTTCCTGTAAGTGAATTTGACGAAATGGCGCAAGAAAAATTAAATTAACAACAAAAACATTTGCAAAAAGAAATAAAAGAGTTAAACTAATATCTATATAATTTACGATTAAATATTAAAATATACTCTAAAAATTATCTTCACTTGAAAAAAAAAAAAAAAAAGAGAACATTATAGCGACCATTAAGAACCTATGTCAATCATTAAGTCAGTAGTGCATTTTCGGCTTAAAAACACATTCTTTGACGACAAAAGCAAGATGAAAATCACATATAAACGAATATGTAACTCACAACTTACAGTGTCTTTTACAATCAGATCTGCTTTTTTCTGCTGTATGTTATATTATACGGAAATTCGATAAAAAAGAGAAAGAAAATAATAAAAAGGGAAATAACTATCATTCAAAATTCATTTAATCAATTTCTGAAATTCATGTTTTTATTCTAACACCAGAGATAAGCAGCCAAAAATTGAACTAATTGTTATATTTCGCGTTAATTTATTTTTTAAGCATTACAAATATTTTTTTCATTTTCAAGATAAATATATTTTTATAATATTACGCCTCATTTAAGCAGTCTTTTTTTATTATTATTAATATTATCAGTAGTTATTTTCTGCTATTATTTGCAAGATATTTGTAATATTTCTGATAGATATACCCATTTTAATTCTTTTAGCAATTATAATTTTTGCCAAAAACAGCTACTAACAACCCTTTCGTCAAAAATAACCGAAATATACAAAATTTACTACGAAAAATGAGAGTTATCCCTGTATATTTGTATCATAAACCTCCGCTAAAATATTTACTATCGAATGATATAATCTGCAAAAAAATCCATCGGGTAGTTTTTGAAAACACTCGATTGGAAGTTTCAGAACTTCTGCTTTATAATATACTAACAAGCTAAGCCCGCTGTGCTGGTCTATTTTTCAAAACAAAACATGAATCAAACAAAATATTGATTATGATTGTGTTTTTTAAAGCAACTTCACCTCTTCACTTGTGCTCTTTCACATTTCTGAAAATCATACAAAACGCCATTGTATTTAAAGATAGAAAACCAACGATTATATATGCACCAAAAATGCATTAAAAGTTAGCAAACAGCTGTTTCGAATCTACTGTCGAGATTTTTTATCAGTGCAAAACTCAGCGAGCCAGAAAAAACAAAACTGAGCCAAAAATAAAAACAACAACAATGGAATCAAGGCCCGTTGACGCCAAAATATATTAAAATAATAATAAAATATTATGTTGTTGTATCAGCTTATGCATTCGATAAAATTCGGGCTTTTAAGAAAAAAATATTTCAGTTGACTATTTATTGTAGAGTTTGATAGATAAATGAGGCAATTATGAAAAGAGCAATTTAAATATTGTCTATTCACCATACTTCTAAAATAGCGAGTATTATGATCGCAGAGATTGACCATTGAATTTAAACAATTTTCAAGTGATTCATTTTCATTTGATAGTTTTTGAACTCTAAACCTCTCAACTTTAGGATATGGGTATCTGTAGAAACCTTAATACATCCTCTATCAATATTATATTTCGCAACGTACATCTGCTTTTGACAAATCTATTAGTGTTCCGTTTTTTGGAATGCAGTAAAATAAATAAAGTTAAATAAAGTTTTCCTTAGAAAAATAAGGTGAAAGTTTTTTTAATGTGTGAAATTCATTTTTTGATACAGATGTCATATACGCATTACGTTGACGTGATTGAAAGAAAATGAACATTTTATGCCTATTATGGTAATCCAACTTTGTTTTTAATTTATTAATGAACTATTTATTTACTTTCATTTGCATTTTAAAATGATACAAAATGTTATACTCTATACATAGAAAAGTAAAATAGAAAATAGAAATGTATCTGTTATTTGAAAACGAAGTTTCCGCTAAAGTGGTTCCTGAAATGTATCACCCCAACGTGGTGCATATTTGACATTTGTGCCTCTTTCTTACAACATGGGTGTGTGCATTTGCACCTAAATTTAGTTATTTAGCTCTATTTTTGTAATATTAACTGGAGTTTGTACAATGTACGGTACAACTTGATTATTCTGTCGAGGAAAAAATTAGTAGCAGATTATAGGAATAAATGCCAATAATCGATGATCGTAAATATGATAGCAATTGATATTACACGTGATACAGGTATTTTTTTACGTCATAAGTGCTTTTTAATTCGACTTTTAATTTGTATTTTTTATTTATGTTTATTGTTCTTTCGTTATTTAAAATGAATTTATGTAAATTTGAATAGTTTGGTGAAATTGGCCGACGTGTTAATCAAGTAGCACTCAATTTACATTTGAAAATATCATATTTCGCAAAAAACTCCGGCACAAACCCGGATTTGCAAGATTTCCTTCCAATACCAATGCGCAAAACCCTCGTTTTAGAACAGCGAAGAAATGTGCATTTTAAAAAATTATTTTCGTTATTTTAAAACGAAAATATTAATAAATAAAAAAAGTTACTATAGCACAAAACAATTTATAGAATTTCTAAAAAGAAATTGAAAGTAAATAAACAATTTATTAATACAGAAACAACTATTGCTGGGTTACTATATCAGGCAAAATAACACCGTTTTGGCGATAGTTAGATACCTCAATGTGTATACAATATCTGTGCCAAACATGTTTGGAAGAAACAATAATCGTTATTTATACAACATGTTTAAATACTGTAGTATAGTGAAAAAAAATGTATACATGGCATATACGCACCACAATGGCGAGTTTTTTTTTTTTCTTCTGATGCTGATTCGGAGAAAATTTCGTTTTCAAATACCAGTTACATATAGAGTTTACAATTATTTTCTGTTATTTTAAATAGAAAATTACAATAAATTTTAAAAAGTTTAGTTAATAATTATAAAACAAAACTATTTATATCCTTTAAAACATAAAATAAAATAAAATAAAAATTTATTAATAAATAAACAATAGCCAGGTTACCAAGTGAGGCATAAAATCACCATTTTATTGCAGTCGCGCAAATGTGGCGCATGTATGACAGATGTGCCTAGATTAAAATAATTTATATAATTGAAAAAAAAAAAAGAAAAAAATTGTAAATAGACAATTTATTAATAAATAGACAATAACATCTGGGTTGCCATATCAAGCAAAATAATGACACTTTGGCGTCAGTTAATTACCCAGATGTATATATGGTATTGGCGTAAGAGACAAATCGCACCAACGTAGTGTGTATGAGATATCTGTGCCAAAAAAAATTTTTAAAAATGCAGTTAAATTATTTTACAATATCTATGTATGTGGAAAAACATTTACCATAAAATTAAAATATTATTCATTTTTTGTGGTATTAACTGCTATATATGTATTTAAGTTAAATGTGAAATGTTTTCCTAAAAATGCTCTCACTCATTAAAAGAGAGAGAGAGAAAATAGTTCTTGCAAACATCGCTCCATCTTGTGCTTTTTTTTTTTTTTTTTTTTTTTTTTTTTCTTTTTTGGTTTGGAATCGCATTGATTGGCGACAAAATTAGATTGAAACACCCAATTGAACAAACAACATACAAATAACAATTAGAGCCTTTTTTAGAAAAATTAATTCTCAGAGTTTCTTCTGTAAAACATATAACGGGAAAATTAGATTTAAAAATAAAAAAAAGGATAAAGAAAGAAAGAAAGAAAAATATTTTTTTTTACCTAATGAAATTTTTGATATGTTGTTTTCTTTTAATCTGGCTCGAAAGAAATAAATAGCCAAATATTGTGTCCTTCAAAACTTTCTTTCACATTGAGTTACTTTTTAAATATTATAAATCTTCTTATTTTCGTTAAAGATAAATATTTTCCTTTCATAATATTATTTTGCATTAAACGGATTTTTTTTCTTTTTATCATTATTTATTTTAAAGCGATGAATTAACAGGGTTTTTTTTTCGAAATGTTTATTATTTTTTATTAGAGAAAGCATTTCATTTCTTTTTTGAAATACAATTATCGCCAAAAAATTAGTTGTTGCAACCCTTCCGTAAAAAATAACCGAAAAATACGAAATTTCGTACGAAAAATCAGAGTTATCCCTGTAAATTTGAATCATAAACCTTCGGAAAAATATTTCCTATCGAATGATACAATCGGCAAAAAAATCCATCGGGTAGTTTTTGAAAACACTCGTTTGGAAGTTTCAGAACTTCTGCTTTATAATATATATGATATCTATTTTATTACGTTCGAAAGAGTGTAACAACATTAAAATGCACTTAAAACTATTTCTTCCTATTGGACGTAAGTTAACGTAATACTTTTAATTGTCCCTGGAATTAATTTATGCATCCTATTTTTATTTTTCATCCGATTAAAATTTTAAATGACTTGACAAAATTATGCAACAATTATATATTTCAAATATTTCGATTGGGTAGTTACGCACTGTTATATGTGAACAGACAGAAAGACAGACGAACGAACGTACAGAAGGCCAGATAAAGGAACTGAACAATTACTATAGGTGCTATGTATTTACATAAATGCAAACGCACCTAAAAAGACGGTTAACATTAATAAGTATCTACTACATCTTTTAAATAACATGTACGGATTATAGTAGATGTAGCCAGTTTCTTCAGATTCACTATAAAAGATATTCTGCCTAGAAACGAAGAAAAAAATTATATTGGGTTGGGGAAAAAGTAAGTTCACTTTTTTTCGTGTTTTTCATAGTGAATGTATTTATATAAATAAAAAATATTAATCAAAATGTATGTGCTATTTTGTTTGATGATCTTTAGCCATTTTTCTGATAAAACAATAATTCCGTCACTGTAGTATTTCTGGGAGTTCTGGGCAAAAAACTGAACAAGGTGATTTTCACAAGCCTTTTTTGAAGCCAGCTTAACATCTTCAAGAGAGTACTGCATAGGGCGGAACAAATGGTAATCCGTCGGATCCAGGTCCGGACTATACGGTGGGTTCATCAAAACTTCCCAACAAAGCTCTTTCAGTTTTTGCCGAGTGACTAAAGATGAGTATGGTTTAGCGTTGTCGTGATGTAAGACAGCGCCTTTCCTTTCGATCAATTTTGACCGGGATTTTTAAGTGCCTGCTTCAATCGCATTAGTTGTTTACAGAAGATAGTTGAATTGATGGTTTGGCCAGGTTTGAGCAGCTCATGATGGAAAATTCCTTTCCAATCCCACCAAACACCCAGTATCACTTTCGTAGGCATCAATTCGGGCTTTGCCACCGTTTGTGAAGCTTCGATCACGATCTTTTTAGCACACTGTTGTTATATGTGATTCCCTTTTCATCACCCGTAATGATTTGTTTCAAAAATAGCTCGATTTCATACCGTTTCAGTAGCAATTCACAAATGAAAACTCTGTCCATTAAATTTTTCACTATAAGTTTATGGGGAACTCAAGTATCGAGTTTCTTTTGGTATCCAATTTTATGTAAATGGTTCAAAAGTTGTTTATGGTTGATGTTTAGTTCCGTAGCAATGTCGTGGGAAGAAATATGTCAGTCTACCTGGATTGTTTTTAAAATTTCATCGAATTTTTCAAGGATTGGCCGGCCAGGGAAAGGTTCACCTTTAACATCGAAATTTTCGGAAGGAAAACGAGCAAACCGATTCTGACTTTGGTGTTTATTTAATCACTGATCACCATAAATACCACACAAGTTTCGATGAGCCTGCGCCAATTTTTCCCTTTTTGGAAGTAAAAAATTAAAATGTGACGAAAATGATCTTCTGAAATCTCTATATTTAAAGCGCAATAACTTTTGACTTGTTAAACAGATGACGCTACCTTTATATTTAGAATATTCAAGAGACTGTTACCTTTCAAACGCTGTATAGTATGACTTAATTGAGTAAGTATTACTCGAGATATGCGACTTTAAAGCTATCTATTGGGAAAAAACGAATTTACTTTTTCCCCAACCCAATATTTTTCTATTTATGCATTATACCCAATATATTTCTATAGCATGAGCAATATTTTATCTATTTTTACCAATTATTAAATGCTTATAACTTTGTTTATTCTCAAATAATATTTAATTGTAACTGTAACATGAAATACAGAAAATATATATTTTTCCAGATCAATTGATTCCAGTTAGCAATAATATTTAAGTCTTAATTACAATGATTCTGAAAGAAAATACATTCGAGGCAGGAATGTAGTGGAGGGTATGTGGGGGTATAAGTCGTATACATTCTGGATTTTTTAAAGAGACACTGAATACCCTCAGTTTTTAAGAAAGCTGTATCATACACAATCTAGGCTCACTCCTCTGCCTTCAGAGTATATCCTCTGTTATTTTACGACTACACTCCTGATTAGAGGCTGTATCTGTATATATATTTGTATATATATATATATATATATATATATATATATATATATATGACATTATCCCATTTAACTTACTGAGACCCCGCGGCCATTCTATTGGACTTTTTTTTTTTTGATATAAAATAGTTTAATTTCATTTGGAAATTGTAAATTCTTGCTGTCCATTATGCTACACAAGTTAGAACCCGTCGAATTTTGGCGAAAGAAAACGTTTAAGAAGGAACTGTTTCAATGATTTATAACATACTTACAGAATTAGCTACTGTAAAATATGCACCTTATATTTCTAAGCCTGACTCTTAAACAATTGATATTTAACCTAAAATTAACAAAATAATATTTCTATGAAAAACAGCTGTAGAAATTGTTAAAATAAACTTTAATTGCACATGTAAGCAGTAAAAAGTAACTTAAATCTGTAATTATGATAAAGTTATCAATTAAGGCTCTTATGCCAGTATTCCAAAATGAAAAAAAAAGCAAAATTTATTCCACTTTGACTCAATCACAGAATTTTTCCTCCGTGAAATCTAAACCCGATATCATTCTCACCTTATTCAAGTTTACATATGCACATTTCATATCTGTATTCACCTTTAAAAAAATCGGCATTTAATTTGATCATTTTAATTCAAAACTTGAAGTCTCGATGCTATTAACTGAAACAGATATTAAACTATTCTTTTAAGTGAAAATGAAACTTTGTAAATGAAAGAAACCAAAATTCACCGGGTGTTATAACAAACGATATTCTTGACATAGAACGTACTTAAATTTAAACTTTTTTCTCTTTTAATGAGAATATAGAATTATATAATTACAGTAATATTTTCCCTCTTTTTCCTTTGATTTTTATAGAAATCAAGTACTCCTGTTGCCGCTATTAGAAAAACGGTATTAAAGACTACAAAAAAATTAATGTTTCAAAAATAAATTAAAGTACAGTTTTCAAATAAATTGCATTTAAAAGTACATTTTTTCCTATACGACGGTGTAAAAATTGAAAATGTGCGATATTTAGAAGTTTCAAAATTTGCAGTAGCAAATACTGCCAAACCGAAATTGCATTTCAAATTTCAAAGTATTGCTATTCGCAAAATGACGTATGCGTTACTCACAGACACGTTTGTTCTTTATAATATAGATAGATACATAGTCTAGTGCTGTTATCGGCATGCCTAAATAATAAAAATCAACTGAATATGAATTTTAATTATTTGAAATTGGTAGACAACAAGAAAAATCTTTTGAAGATAAGTAGACAGTTTTAACGATAATTTTATGTATTTTAAAAAAGTGTTTTGATATTTTAAAAGTATTTTAAAAAGTGTTTTGAGAAAAGTTAAAAAACAAAACAAAATGTTATTAACCTTTTTTTAAATTACTAAATATATCGACACATTTCGTATTTAAAATACATTTTTTCAATTTGATGCTGCAAAAATTGAATGTGTGCGATATTTGGAAGTGACTTATAAACGATAAAATCATACTTCGGATGACCGCAAAGCTTGTAAGGGAAAAATAAGACGCTGACTCCAAAAACATATATTTTGAAGCCTATGTAGGGATCTTATTTTACATGATAAGTTTTATAATATAAAACAAGTCGAAAATTGCATATCAAGCGTTGCAATTGCGGTACTTTCATAGTATAAAAAAGTTTTAAAATGTTCAGATCTTGTTGTAATATTATGCTGTACTTCGGATATAGTATAATATTTGATAACTTTTGTGTATCCCTGTAAATAATATCTGTTTTATATTATACAGGAAGCAGCTTGCACTAAACTTATAATTTTTAATAAATGGAAATGTGTACTCCTTTCTAGATTCAAAAGAAACAAAAATCTCAAAAATTGTAAAATTTGCTTAAAAAGTATGAGCTTAGTTTTCAGAAGGTTAGGTAAAAAGGGGGTCTTGCAGTTGATATCGTGGTATATCACTAATAGAAGGGGTTTATCTATACTGGCATTATTTTTCATCCAACAAAAATTGTCATTGTTTGCTGTCTTTTTGTTACGTCAAAATATTCAATAACAATTTTGTTAGCATGTCATCGATTTTTATAAAAATTCAAAGGTATTATTAGAACCATTTAATAATTATATAATTATTTATTTCAAAATATTGATTATCCCAACGTTCGGCATTCCTATTATTCTGCGATATGTGGATAAAATGATTTATTAGAGAAATTAAGTACGAAGTTATGTATTATGTTTACTAATGAAAAAATGGGAAGAATATTCCTTATATTTTTTTTTAATAAAAAGTTCTGCTTACCTCCACCCCTCAACCGACCAAGTGCAAGAAGACAATAAATATTATTGTTGAATGCATTCTGTAACAAAAACTATGTTTTTAAATAGTAAGCATTTCCTCAAAGTATTATTTGCTTAACTTTATTTCATGCATAATAGTAATACTTTACTGATTTCCCTTCATTTATATTAGTAAAATATGCAAATAACAAATGTGTATCATTTCAAACGTATAAAAAGGAAAAGAAAGTCAAATCAAACATGTTTTAAACATTGATCATCATATCATTAAAGTAGAGGAGGTTCAATTAATGATAACGTATGATATCGAAAGAGGAGAAAGGCACTAAAAGTGCTTAAACGTTGATAACATTACATATTCATAACCCCTGACGCAAATTTGAAACCCATGTAATAATTTTATTCAAATAGCTTGAAGAATATTTACAATATCTAATTAATCGTTACCAGAGAAATATTTAAAAACTACAAACATAAACAAGGAATTTATAATATTAATAAATAAAATTAATCCAGATGAAGGAAAAATATAGCTTGCAATTACTATGTATTTAACAATCAACTAATTTTTATCCAAAAATCCATGCAAATAAAACATTCCAATAATACTACGCTGATTAATGTATTATTGGATACAATCATCCTCTAGTAAATTAGCACTCTCTATCTCTTTCCATAAAATGTATTGGGAGAAAGCGGCGTAAATTTAATTATAGTTAGATCTAGATATTATCTACGAAAATAAGCCAGAGGAATCGATCACGAAATTCTGCAATATCGTCCATCCGGTGAATACATACTTACTCTTATAGATTATGAGTCCTTACCCAATCAACTGCTTTTAAGAATATTGCTTTTATACATGATTTAGTTTGATCAATTGGCCATGATATAAACTAGATACAAATTTTCAACTATATCATACATCTACACAACAAAAAAGATTAATAAAAATTAGCGAAATCGCATGATTTAAATATATGCTAAGTATATTTTAAGACAGTATTTTTAACTGGTTCGGACTCCGATTTCTTTTTTCTTTTTTGAAATAAAAATTACTTTTACGTTAAAAATGTTAATACTAGCTATCGAAATAGATTTGCTGAAATCTAACAAATATGCCATTGTCTGAAATTTAATGAATGTATGAATGTAGTTATTTTGAGTGCTATTTAATTCATTTTCATATAAAAACAAAGTAAGAGAGATTTTTTGGCGTCATTTGAAAAATATCGAATTGCAACAAAATTTATCAGACAACTTTTTAATTATTTTTTCTTTTCCATTTTATCACACGTTATTCCTTCAGAAAAGTAACCAATATTTTTAATTTAAAGTTTGAAACATACGTTTGAAATAAAAGAATTTCCAACGATGAATAAATAAATAAACTAATAATTTTATTATTATTACTAAATGTCAAAACATAAACAAAATCATAATTAGAAATGCAAAGTTATCTACTGTCATTACCACATATGGATAGCAACAAAAGCAAATGTTAAGGCAGAATTATACTCAGTGAAAACGCATATGCTATTAATAGTACGCCAGACCCGAATGAGTTAAGAGCGTAAACTAGTCACGCGGTAAAAGCCGAGCGCTAAAGTAAAGTCTATGGGGGCGTTCTTTAATAATATCTCGTTAAATTTTTAATATTTTGACATGATTTTTTTTTGAATAGGATAGTTGAAGACGGTCCACAACCGACCTAGTTTTTACTTTTTCAATTTTGGTTTCAGATTTTTTTTTTAAATTATTTTAACTTTCAAAACCGGTTTAAACCGGTTCTGAAATTGAAACTATCATAATATAAAAAATATATGAGCAAAATCGAAAAAGTAAAAACTAGGCCGGTTGTAGATCGTCCTAAGCTAGCATATGCAAAAAAATCATGTAAAAATATTAAAATTTGAGCGAGATATTAGAAAAGAACGCTCCCATAGACTTTACATTAGCACTCGGCTTTTACCGCGTGACTAGTGTGTGCTCTTAAAAAAGAAAAGGGCATTTAAGTCAAACCTTCATTAAATTGTAAAAGAACATAGCGTTATCTAGCAGTCTTTATCATTAATCTGTGATTAAATTGATTAAAAAATTCAGCACATCACTTTCAATTAATCCAATAAAAGAATCCAATAAATAAAAGATTGCAGCAAAACATTTAGCTTTATTTAATAAGTTTTAGGAATAATATTAAAAATTATAAATATAAAGGAGATATTAATAGTTACTATTACTATGTTGCTACAATCTTATATAACATAGTGTGCTAGAATAACTTCGGCCCAGTATTTTCATCAACTAGATTAAGTATAAATTTATAATTTAGTTTAAAAAATAAATGGATATTTTGCAGTTTTTACAATACTAAATTTTATGTAATGGCGAAATATAATATAAATTTATAAAAGAATGACATTATAGAAGGGTGACTTAGCCAATGGTTTGTACCCTTAAAGTAGACGATAATTTTCTTTTAACTTTCTCATCATTTCAAGAGAAAATGAGTTCTGCACGTGATACTAGACTATTGATTCCTAACGTGGGATTTACGCTGCGCTGAAAGGCAATTCCAAACTTGATATTTAAATAATCACTCAAATGTTTTTTTTTGGAGGGGGGAAAAGGGTAAAGAGGTTTTTTTTTTTTTTTGGTTTTGGAGAGAGGAGGGGAAAGAAAGTAACTTTGTTGGCTAAAAGGTAACAAAATTTTAAATTTGCTTCTTTTAATTAAATCTTAATAATATTCCCAATCATTAATTTAAAATAGGCGTTACCCAAATAATTAAATGAAATCTGTCAAAATATTTTAACATATTTTATAGTATTCAAAACCTGTCAATTTTTTGGTCGTTGCTGTATTTTAGAACCTTTGTGGTGATTTCAATTATTGAATAGGATTTTTTATATTTATTTGCACTGCTATATGTCACATATGACTTCATATACTTAACCTACAAAATATATGACATATCTAAACGAGGTATTATCAATTTCATAATATACCACTTTCCAATTTTATAAATCTTAAATGGTATTTTTTTTTTTTTAAGAGTTGATAGCAAATGTCTATAAGCACAAGTACAGGCATCTACATAGTATTAAAATTTAGATGATAACGTACGCATTTTAAATTTAATATTGGTAACAAATTTAAAGCAATAAACGATGCAGGGAAAAGAAAAACAGAGATATGTTGTGATGGGTAATCAAGGTTACTTTAAATTGATAAACATGGATCCAGAAATGCTTCTTTTGCGTTATTGCTCCCCAGCGAAAAACAAAATTAATTTCTAAAGCTTTTCTACCAAACTCTTATAAAAAGTTACAAAAAAGAGTTTTAAATGAGTAAATGTTATCAATTTTAATAATAAATGTAATCCTCTCTTTAAAATATTTTGTAAAGATAAAAATACACACCGTATAATATTTTACTTTAACATTGAGGAAATTTGAAGAAATACAACAAAACTCATTTTATCACAAAGGCGAAGTTATGTAGTCTCGCTGCTAAAACATGTTCAACATGCATTTGAGTCAGAAAATTAACTTTTTTGATAAATTAAAAAAAAATTGTAATGAATAGTTATTGTTAAGGCTGCATTAAGTTTTTATCGTGTGAATACAGTTCACTTTTAAACAATGAAATGAAATATTTTGTAGATTGAAGGGCAGGGGATGATATTGTTTTTTCTGAGGCACTGGTGGAGCGTAGCCATTAAATGATTGGAAAATACTGCACTAGGCATAATAAATCTCTTTGAATATTGGAGCACCTGTTGTAACATTGTCAGTTGCCGCTGTGTAAGAAAAGCCACTTTGTCATTTCTTTGTTAAATTAGTCATTTTTTGCCAAAATAGTTGTTTGTTAAGAGCCCACACTACTGACTGAAAAAGACCCGGATGATAATGTAAAGTCTATGGGGGCGTTCTTTTCAAATATCTCGCTCAAATTTTAATATTTTTACATGATTCTTTTTGCATAGAATAGCTGAGGACGATCCACAACCTTTCTAGATTTTACTTTTTCGATTTTGGTTATATATTTTTTATATTATGACAGTTTCAATTTCAGAACCGGCTCAAACCAGTTTCAAAAGCTAAAGTATTTTTTATTTGTAAATTTTAAATCAAAATTAAAAAAAGTAAAAACTAGCTTGGTTGTAGATCGTTCTCAGATATCCTGTGCAAAAACAAATCATTTAAGACATATTAAAATTTGAACGAGATATTTGAAAAGAATCCTTTCATAGACTTAACTGTTATCATATGTGTCTTTTTCAGTCAGAAATAGGGGCTCTTAAATTAAATTGTCCAGTTAATGGTGACTTTCCCAGTTTTAACATAAGCATTTTATGTTAATCCCATTCCCAAGAGATATAGTAGACCTTAGACTACCTAAAAACTAGTAAGAAGGTATTTTCTAAAAACTTAAAAACATCAAAGGAATACTAAAATGAGCGTAAAATTGAACATAAAAATTTCAAAATATTTTCTAAATTATCATTTAATTAGAATTAGTTCTTCTTCTAAGTTTCATTTCTGTCTAATGCAGTGTAATAATGAAGTTTAGTAAAAGTGTTGCTTTAATCAGTAATTTTTTAATTATTCCTAAAAATATAATTTATTCTTAAAAATTAGACATAAGAATATTACTTGACATATTTCAGCAATTAATGTGATCAAAATACTAGATAAAACGGAATTGCTAGCAATATATCAAAAGGAAAGAATTGTATTTTTTAAACTGAAATTCAATTTGCAGCTTCAGTGGTTTAACATTCTAAAAAGATCCTTAAAGGGAAGCATATAGCACAATGGGTTATTTATTTCATGTTTGAAAAATTGAAATATTTATTGCGTCTGTTCTAGTTTAATTGAACATAGACTATCCGCATTTCGCTGCATAGAAGACTTTAAAGTCTTTTATTATGTGACATTTTATTTCAATAATTCGTGACTTTTCTGACATAATGTTTTGTCGTTGAAAAAGCCCACTTGCATAATCATATGCCAAGATTATTAAATTTTTTATCTCTATACTTTAAAACAAGCAACTATGGCTATTGCTGCTATAATTGTGACATTCCTTTCTCGATTTACGATGCAAAAACTACTACATATAAAAATATGTCAATTGGTAGCTTAAAAAATGTATTATAAATGCGTGAGGTAGGCATTTTTTAAATCGAATTTTTATTTTAAGTGCCATCTAAGATTTGCGTCCGTGAAAATTGTTCAGTTAAATAAGTTTTATCATCGGAAGCTATGCTGACCACTTAACCAACTTTTGCAGGCATATACATAATTGGATTTTCGTATGCAGTGGTGAATATTTATTTTCTAATTTGTCTGTTTTTTTTAATTTCTACTTCAATTGTTCATTCTAAATCTTATTTTATGAAATAAGTTTTGTTATACATTATAATACAAATTTTACATTTTGTTTTTAAATCTTAAAACACCCAAATAGCAATATTTCCAGACAGTTTTCAATAAAAAATTATATTTGCATGCGAACATTTAAAAAAAAAAAAGAAAAGAAATCTTTAAAATAATGAATGCGCTGAATACATTTTATAGAGGATATTACGTCATATTTAAAGCTCCGAATTTAAAAACTGATACTTTAAGTAGTTTAAAAATTTTTATAGCATCTAAAAGAAAACTTTTATTTCTAGGAAATTGAAAAGCTGAGTGGCGATGACATTTTTACTTAACCTTCCTACCCTGTTGAAAAAAAAGTCACGTTTTACCTGAATGGGTCGATTAGACCCAGTTTACTTGTTTTTATTTATTCTACCTCAAAACAAGTATTTTCAACTAGCTTTATTTTAGATATTATTTTTGTATTCACTATTACAGACCAACATATTTTATAACCCCCTCTCCCACTTTAACTGCACCCCCACCCCCTCTTCCTTGCAATGCCTTGTTTGTATAAGCAATAATTTGGAAAATAATAATAAAAAATTTATTTTATTTCCATTGTTTTGATACACTTTTTATGATAAACAAGATTTACAGTACACATTTACATGCTCCTGGCAAAGGAAAGATAAGCATGAAGTACATCTCGTCTGCGTTTTTCGATCTGTCTTTGGACCACATTCTTTGCATCTTCCACGTTTAGCTGAAGTAATATTTCTTTTTCTTCACCTGCTGCGTTAGCCAATTGCTTCTTTATGGTTACTCAGATATTTTGTTTCATCCTAATATCTCTGTGAGGTTCGGTCAGCTGTTTCTCAAGTTCCTTTAGAAAAAGCCGCCTTTTGTTTTGTTTGTTTTGATTTCAAGAAGGATTTACATGCATAAAAACAACAAATGCATTTATTGCAGCTAGATCAATTAAATTGTAAAATAAACACACAGGCCATCTCCTAGTGCCCCTTTTGCATGTATATGCCGCAGCTAATTTATCAGTGTTATCTACTCCACCTTTAGTTTCATTATAATATAAAATTATTTCCGGTTTCTTTTCTTTCTCATATGAAACTTTGGCCTCATGATGCATAGTTGAAAGGAGGATTACCGATTTTTTTCGGCACATACGAGACAAGTGTCATATCTTTTTGAAACCTGAATAATGAAGAAAATATTTCTCGCTCACGTGATGATTGAAACTCAGGAGGAATAAATGGTTTATTTTTTCTAAGAGTACCAATCATAGTTAATTTTCCCCCAATAATTCTTTAGCAAGAATATAATCCGTGAAAAAATTATCAACCGTAATATTTCGGGCTGTACCCTCAATAGAATTTGCTAGGCGCAACACATTTCTACCTTGATATTTTTCTCTCTCACCATCTGAAGGCTTTCCAGTATAGATCTCAGCAGCGCAAACATAAGCTGTTTTGACATCAGACATCAACCACATTTTAATTCCATATTTCCCTCTTGGCTTTGACGGTATATATTGGCTAAATGGGCATTTACCACGGAAAGGAACAAGCTGTTCATCAATTGTAACATTTGCGTACGGAATGAACATCTTTGGCAACTGAATAACAAACATATCAAACAATGATCTTATTGCAGCTAGCTTATCTAAACGACGCCGATTTACTCCACTTTCTTTGTTGTCAAACCTAACAAACTTTCTAATAATTTCAAAACGTTGCAACACAGCATTGTTGCACGAAATATGTCGCGGCCGTCTTCTTCGCTCCATAACTCTTTCAGAGATTCCCCTGCTGACTTATATACACCAGCTAAAATTAGCAAACCTGTAAAAAAAAATAACTAAAAAAAAAGGAAAATAATGGATAAATTTCAAACCGCGGAATCATTTGCATTTTTTTCATTTTCTCTATAAATTATTCTATTTGAGTTTAATTTTTTTTTACCAATGTAAGCTTTAAGCTCCTCAGCAGAAACCAGTGTATATTTTTATTCTTTTCTGAGCAAACTCTCTGCATTTCTCTGTTAGTTTCTTCTAGAATTAATTTGAGCATGTCATCTGTAAAGAACAGCTTCATTGTTGACAGCGGGTGTTCTGTTATCCTCTGAACTGCAAAACGTGTAAGACCAGGATTTAACTACATAATATTATGTTGCCTGTAAAATAATAATAGAAGGCAGAAAATAGAAACGAATGTAAAATATATAAGAACAGGAGTAGTGGTAAAGTATGCATGAAAGGGGGGGGGGTGACTAAGATTCCTCTAAAGGGCATTTATTTCTTTTCCTAACATGCAAATTTTGAACAAATATCTGTCAATTTCCTCGAAAATAATCTTTTTTGCCCTGATGGTAGAAGGGGTGGGGGCGTGATCCAAAGGTGGCACAACCCCTGAATATGAACTAAATATAAAAAATAAATATCAAATTAAATAAATATAAATTATGAATAAGTACATACCGTTCTTTTGATGTAGGTGGAGGGGATTTACACCATTCAATTTTGTTGGTAAACTAATAAAGCAGGATGGAGACGCCACTGTTTCATCTTCTGTATCGGAAATATCTGTTTTCTCTTCCTCCTCTTCGATGGACAAATGATCCGATTCATCTGTTTCAATCAAATCATTATCACTCCCTTCATCAGATTCATCACTAGGTAACTTTGTTAAATCACCATAAAAAGATAAATTATACAGGATAATCTTTTTATGGTGATTTAACAAAGTTTTTATATTTATTGATATATATTTATCGCCAGTATTTTCGGTGTTTCTCAATACTAGGTAACTCTTGCCAAAGCTTTCTAATTTCATCGTCAGTAAGACCGCGCTTATTACGTGCCATATTGCATAAAAAATGGCGAAACACTCCAATACAAGAAGAACATTACTTTAGAATATTAGTATAGTAGCGCCATCTGTCGATCATTATTCGAATGACGAAACACTCCAAAACAAGATGAACATTCCTTTAGAATATTAGAATAGTAGCGCCATCTACCGATCATTATTCGAAATACACACTATTTAATTCTTTTTCATGCATTTATATGCGATTAGTGATATGGGTCGATTAGACCCATTCAGGTAAAATGTGACTTTTTTTATTTTGGTTAAAAAAAATAATTTCGGAAGTCTGAAAAAATTATAAACTGAAGATATTTATCTGTTTGAGGAATACTTAAAATATAAGAGCTCTTAGTTAAAACCCGACGGAGCTATTATGAAATAAATAATAGAAATGGGTCGATTAGACCCATTCAGGATAGAAAGGTTAAAGCCATTTTACAGAAGCTTATTTTCAAATGGGGATTTATTTTAATTTATTGAAACTCGAAAACAGCGTCTTTCAAAAATGAAAAACTCCTCATTCAAGTGGAAATTAAGCATATTCTGAATTTAGAAGACCGCCACTTGTCTTCACAATATCGTTCAATCTTAGGAGATCGGGTAATATGTTTAAACAAAGAAAATAAGCCTAATCTCTGAGGTCTGGACGATCGTTGTCTACCGAAGCCTATATGCAACAGAAAAGCTTACAAATAGAAACATAAATGTCTTACAAATAAATAGAACAAAAATTATTGCACTTCCACTCAGTCAATTTTTCAAATACAACTTTTTTTTTTTTCAAAAAAAAAAAAAAAAAAAAAAAAAAAAAAGAGTCCGTTTTATAAATTTTGTGGAAAGCTGTGCGTTTTTGATTCAGTTGTTGAATAATACTATCACGAATTTATTTCTTAAAAAATATTGGTTTTCAAAAAAACTGAACTTCTCCATGAGCTTAGAAAACAAGTATCAAGATAATTAAATATAAAAAAGAAAGGAGTACATGATTTCTTAGTTGAAAAAGTTGTTAAAAAGCAACTTCCCTCTGAGAGAATTTTTTCTGCAGTTTAAATTTTGTATATTTGTAAGCTTAAGTATGCAAACTGATCTGCAAGATATTTGTAAATTCTCAAACTTGAATTAAAAACCTTAGCTTCAGAATCTAGAACTTTTGAAATGAAGTAAATTGTAACAGAAAAGGATGATTTTGCAATATAGAAAAATGCTTCATCTTAATGTGGGGAAGCGTTCTTCAGCTCTATTTTTAAGCTTCGTTTATAAACAAAAATAAATTTAATAGTTCCAAACATTACAATTTTTTTTCACGACACACAAAATGTGAGAAATTCCAAGGGTAAAATAAAAGAATTTAAAATTAACGAGAATGTAGCTGAAAGAAGTTATAGTCCAAAAGCCAGGCCCGTTGCGTAATAACTAATCAAGGCAAGTTGCATAATGGATTTCTAGTTGATTCATATATTTGGAAAAGTCACGTTGATCAAATATTTAAATTCAAATAATTCTTTAGTGAATGATATACTATTTGAAGAAAGAAATGCAGGAAATTACATAACTGAAAATACAGCTGTTAAACAAATAACTCTCAACCAGTTCATGCTAGAACTATGGATCTTCATCCAACTCATATTCATTTGATACATCGAAATACCCCAAGTGCTGACTTCTTTGAACCAAATGTTGTCTTGGATTTGATACCTCCGGCTACAAAATGAAGTAATCCCAACAGTTTTATTGATGCTGCTGCTGAATATATTAAAAAAAAAAGTTTAACATTTTTTTCTTCTCCACAGGTATTTAGAAAACATAAAAGAATCAAGAGAACCACTAATCGTCTAAATTCGAAGGGGTGGTGTAGTTTTTTTGTTTAGGTGAAAAGTGCGTAGGTGGTAATATTACAAGTGTGTTTAAACCACTCGGTCAAGGAGCTATTTTTTATATTGCAGAAGAATTCTCAGAAAGTTTTGAAGATGTGTTTAATTTTGTGATTGTAATATCGTGTACTAAATATTTAAAATGTTTATCCTATTTGTTGTACCGGATATAAAGATTTTTTTATTATTTTACTAAATAACTATTAAAATAGACTACACCTAACCGAGTATTATCATTGCGATTTATGATCTAGACTAGGTTGTTTTCTCAAAAACATAATGAAATTATTACTAAAACACCAGAATATTTTCTAAACATTTTGGTAAAAGTTACGTTATTTAATGTTCATAAATCAATTCTGAGAAGCTTTTAAACCGGTATTAATATAAGATTTAAAAATACACTATTTTTAATTTACTTAAAAAGATGGCAAACATTTTTTTTTTAAGTTTAAAGTTTAAGCTTTTAAATTACTATAATCTTTAGTACTTTCAATTGCAAATACAACCATCGACAGACAAAATAAAAATACATTTATTAATCCTTACTTTTATTTACATAAAAAAAATTTATGTACTTTGTCGGTGGCAGTGTTTACAGTTGATAGTAGTAAGGATTAAAAATAATTTAACTCCTTTTAATTTTTTTTTATCTTTGTAAGTAATGTAATTATGGTGTAGCTTTAAGTTCATCTTTTTAAAAGAGGAATATAGCATTTTACTTATTTATTTGCTAACATAAGGAAATTTTTTTTTGTGTTCTTTGGTAGCAAATTCACTCCCGTTTACATAAAGGGCAACAGAAATAGAATAATTATGGAGTAAAAATAGGATTTACCTTTGTTTTAAAATATATTAATTCCCGTTAACACGTAAAAAATGAGAGTCGAAAATTTGTAAGGAAAAGAAAAATTATTTTTGTTTGTTATAAAATGGAATGATTTTTATGTATGCATCTTATGAATAATCATTAGTAACTGATTATTTTACAGAGAAATATTTAGACTTCCCTTATTTTAGCATATAATGTACTGGAAAACAAGTGAAAATAAAATTTGAATGTAACAGAGAATGAAAAAATTTTTGAAACGACTCTGGGGAATAAAATCTGATATAAATATAAGAGACAGTGTTTTCTCTAATATAAAAATCTTTCATTCTAGTAAAAACGAAACACGTTAGAGTCAATTACTACAGACCTACTGTAAGATAAAATAAATGGTTTTTAGATAAAGATTATAAAATTGAGTTACGTCATCCTATAATTGCACATACCACGATCCGTTTACTTTAGTAGCCAGTTTTCTTTATATATATAAATCTTCTGTGTGGTGTGTTTGTCACTGAACTCCTCCTAAACGACTGGACCGATTTTAATGAAATTTTGTGTGTGTTTGTTCCAGTCGACTCGAGAATGTTTAGATTCACACTTCATCGAAATTTATTCGGTACTTTTTTAGTAATTAGGCAAAAACTAATAGTTAATGATTTTTTGCTAATTAAAAGTGTTGAACAAGTTTGCTGACCAGAGTGCGGACGGAATGGCCGAGTGGTCTAAAGCGCCAGATTTAAGCGCTGGTTCATGAAGAGAGAGATCGTGTGTTCGAACCCCATTTTTGACATACGTGTATGATTTGCAATAATTTTTTCTGTATTATAATTTTAACTAACCGACTTCAGAAAATCCTTAACTTTTAACTAAAAAGAGAATAATAAACTTTTCTCTCAAAAATTGAACAGACTTTAAAAACTACTGGAAAGTGAAAAATAATTTTCTTATATAATTGTAATAAGAAATTAAGTTAAGAGAGTAGTATTTATTGTGCGTATTATTATATTTATGTACATTTATTTGATTTTTTGAAGTCGGTGCCAGCCAAACCAATTTCAAAATTAAAATTAAGTATCCGATGCATATCTTTATATATATAAATCTTCTGTGCATGTGTTTGTCACTGAACTCCTCGTAAACGACAAGACCGATTTTAATGAAATTTTGTGTGTGTGTTCCAGTGGATTTAAGAATGGTTTAGATTTACATTTCAACGAAATTGATTCAGTACTTTTTTAGTAATTAGGCAAAAACTAATAGTCAATGATTTTTCGCTAATTAAAAGTGTTGAATAAGTTTGCTAAACAGAGTGTGGACAAAATGACCGAGCTGTCTAAAGTGCCAGATTTATGCTCTGGTTCATCAAGAAAGAGATCGTGTGTTCGAAACCCACTCTTGACATACGTGTGGGATTTGCAATAATTTTTTCTGTATTATAATTTTAATTAACCGACTTCAGAAAATCGTTAACTTTTATCTAAAATAAGAAAAATAAACTTTTCTCTCAAAAACTGAACAGACTTCAAAAACTACTGCAAAGTGAAAAATAATTTCCTTGTATAATGTAATAAGAAATTAAATTAAGAGCGTAGTATTTATCGTGCGTATTATTATATTTATGTACCTTTATTTGATTTTTTGGAGTCGATGCCAGCCAAACCAATTTCAAAATTAAAATTAAGTATCCAATGCAGATCTTTTTATATATAAATCTTCTGTGCGTGTGTTTGTTACAGAACTCCTCCTAAACGACTGGACCGATTTTAATGAAATTTTGTTTGTGTGTTCTAGTGGATTCGAGAATGGTTTAGATTCACATTTCATCGACATTGATTCAGTACGTTTTTAGTAATTAGGCAAAAACTAATAGTTAATGATTTTTCGTTAATGAAAAGTGTGGAACAGTTTGCAGAACAGAGTGCGGACCGAATGGTCGAGCGGTCTAAAGCACCAGATTTAAGCTCTGGTTCTTGAAGAAATAAATCGTGCGTTCGAACCCCACTCCTGACGTAAGTGTATGATTTGCAATAATTTTTTCTGTATATTAATTTTAACTAACCGACTTTAGAAAATCGTTAACTTTTAACTAAAAAGAGAAAAATAAACTTTTTATCAAAAATTGAACCGACTTCAAAAACTACTGCAAAGTGAAATGTAATTTCCTTACATAGTTGTAATAAAAAATTAAATTGAGAGCATAGTATTTACCGTGCGTATTATTATATTTATGTACATTTATTTGATTTTTTGGAGTCGGTGCCAAGACAACGTCTATCGAGTCCGCTAGTTTCTATATATTTTGGTAATATCTTACAAAATTTCAACAAATAAGTACAAAATAATAAATTCATAGATGTTCTTTTCATGAAAATTTGATAAGTAAAATTTCAAAGGGTATCCTTATCAAACATTTATTTGTAAAAAATGTAAGGCATTGTTTACTACACTGTAAAAAAAATTCAAGAGGTTACTAAAAATTTTTTAGTAAATTTGTATTCCACAGAGCTTTTTAGTAACCATTACAAACTTTTTTTTGCAAGCGAAACAAGCATTTCTTTTGTAAACTGAACAAAAGAATTTTTTGTATAACTAACTTAACAATTTTTAGTATAAGCCACCAAGCAAATTTTAGTAATAGCTCCAAAATTATTTTTAATAACCATTACGTGGGCTCGAAGGGCAGGAGCTTCCTTCAAGCTGCATCCAGACTTCTGGAGCGGAAGATTTTCGGCAAAACCGCAATAGATGGCAGCACCAAACATTGCTACTGCTCCGTCAGGATATTCATAATCCCTTTATTAACGAGTACTGACACTGCATACATTCGGGGCGTATTTGGCAGTGGCCAGTATCGAACCCGGGACCTTTTAGCCTGGAGTCCGTTACTATAACCACTATGCTATCAAGGCCACACCAAGTAAGTTTTAGTAATAGCTATTAAAAATAAAAAATTATTACCTCTATTCGTTGCTAATTTTTTTCTAGTAATTCTTACAGATTTTCTTGTAACCGACTAAGATTACTAAACATTTTTTAGTAATTACAAAGATCACTAAAGTTTTTTTAGTAGATCGACACTTTTTTTTTACAGTGTAGTTTAAACGTCATATGATCATCAAGTAGCAAAGAAATATTTTTATTTCTCTAAGCATATCAGCTTTATTGTATGTACCTGTAACAACGATAAAATATACAGATTTTATTATTTATTTTCTAACAATATTAGTAGTATAAAGTAGTTATTTTTTCTCAACATATTTTTCAGAAATCATATTAATAGCGTAAATTTTTATACCTGAAATGCAGCACAAAAGCAAAGAGTAAAATATGTTTTATCTTATGTTGAATTTTTAACTATACTTCTACAAACTTGCTTTAAAATATTATCCATTTAATATATGAAAATATACATAGAACAAACATCACTTTATTACATTCAACAACTTTAAAACATTAAATGATCAATAGTTTTTAATAATTTCATGAAACTTTTGTTTATAACTACAATATAAAATGCATTTAAAACTGTTCCGTGCGAAATACAGACAACTGAAACTTGGAATTATTCTCCCTTTGATTTTTTTTTAACAACTTCAAACATTTTATTTATTATTTTTTTTTCCAAATCTACGAGACATGGCGCGTTTTGAAAAAATGGATATTGCATCACATATTTTCATATATACATATATATACATATGTTAATAGATAAGATAAATTACCTTGTATTTAATTAATAGAAACCTGTGACAAATGATCTAGGAAGTTAAATCAGAGGACTGTGCAAGACATGTGCATCTATGTTAAAGAGAATCAGTTGTAGCTACTCTACTTTTGAAGTATGTATGAGCCAGTGCCCCATTCTGTCTTGTTGATAACAATAGCAGCCCCCTTGAAACCTTTGCCAAATAGTTTGGGTACAAGAGCTTCATTAAAATATTA
Source organism: Maratus speculifer (assembly GCA_964019185.1). Taxonomy (NCBI): domain Eukaryota; kingdom Metazoa; phylum Arthropoda; class Arachnida; order Araneae; family Salticidae; genus Maratus; species Maratus speculifer. The sequence continues at coordinate 168,440,259 of OZ025290.1, forward strand.
GTTTAAAAATTAAAAAGTATGTAGTAAAATTATTTCAGAATATATTATTTGCTTTGCATTTCCCCTGCATTACTCAAACATCCAATACTACTAAAACAGCTGCAAATATATTTCATTAATTATTTCCATTTAACTACAAACTACATAAATACAAAAACAGTAAAAAAAAAGTTATATCTTAAAAGCTTTTAGTATGACTTGTTTAAGACAGCTTTATTACTTACTTTTTAATTTTCCTTACATAGTTTATAGTAAAGAATTTTTAGAAAATATGCTTCTAAAAAATAAATTACTTTTTATAAGAAAAAAACTAGCAGTATATATATATATATTACTTCCGCTCTTCTACTTAGTGAAGCGAAACGGAAGCTTTTTTTTAAAGATATGTGATGCTTATTAACTTTTAAGAATTTTCAGATAAAACTTTGAAATACTTAATAAATATCAGTAGATGGAGGATTTCCGGATAGTACATGAAATAAATAAAGATAAAAAAATAGATATCGAAATATTTCGGATTTTGTACATGTATCAAAATAGAGCTTATATATGTTTTATTAATCTCATTTTATAATGATTATTTTGCTTGAAAACTATCCCATCATTTGTTTAGTTAATTTGTTTTTGGCACAAAAATGCAGTAACTATTGAATAGAATATTGTGGTTTTTAAAACAGAATTCGGAATAAACATAGCTCATCATTGAAAGCAATTACAAAATATGGATGGTTAAATCAGACATAGAAACGTAACATTATAAAGAAATATGGGAAATACAAAAACACTTTATGGATAATTAACACATTCTTAAACTTTCTTTAAATTTAAACTATATGCCAGATTTTTTAAAATTTCATTGCATACATTCTCCTATTAATTAAAGCAAAGTAAACTACTCAAACTTTCTGGTGTGTGTTTTAAATAAAGATGCAAAATTATTGATGGATATGCTAGTCAAATATAAACAAAGTGTTAACAGTTGTAATATTATACAGATTGTTTTATTAATAATACGGTTAATTTAAAAAAGATAATTGAAACATGTCAAGAAAGATACATCCGCTTGATAATATTTTATGCATGCATTTCCATCTGCTAGAAATTCTTATTCTAAAACAAATTTAGTAAGAATATGTCTTAATAAATATTTCAAACTTGAGATCAGTAAAAAGAAACTAAAATAAGCAAATCAAAAATTTTATAACTGAAAAAAATATTTATTATTTTTTTTTAATTTTACACATGATTTTAAAAAATTAGGTTATTTGGTTATCCCGTCGACGAAAGAACTATCGCCAAACTATAGGATTAAATGCCAGTAATGGATGATCGTGAATGTCACATTCAATGACATTGAATACGATACACATGTCTAACACATTATTAAATGATTTTTATTTCGACTTTTTATTTGTATTTTTAGTAATATTCTACTAATTCTTTGTTTTTTTTTTTCGTTGTTTAAAATAAAAATCTTGTCAATATGTATAATTTGGCTATTAGTTTCGCGATTTGTATTATTTGGCGAAATTGGTCGAAGGGATAACCAAGTAGTACCAAAATTTGATTGAAGTTTGTTTACTTTTCATGATTATTAACCACAATTATAAAAACAGGGAGGATTGGGAACAGGAATACACAACGGTAGACCTATCAGTCAACCACTAAAATCCGACTTTTAGGGGTTTTTTACCAGGACATGACTTGGCATACTTATTCCATTTTAATATATCAATCGATTTTTAAATTATCCTGCGAACCTAACATTCTTTAAACTCTTTGAAATAAACGGAAAAATTATCGGGCTGATTGGGAAAACAGAGTTGATTCTCAATTTATCCTGGATCTTTTGCGAACAACCGGATTTCTAATTAACCTACGACATATACATATATTTAAATTGGTTAAATTACATGACTGTAAGTTTTGCAATAATCCTGAACGCTCTGTAAATTGTAACGGTGACCACTTGAAAATTCTATCTATTGAATTTTTAACGCTTTTTAACCATACAAGAGATGCATGATCTGTGTGGACTGTAAATTTGATACCATGGAAATGATGATAGAATTTGTCAAGAGTGCTTATAAAATCTAAACACTCTAATTCAGCTATGAAATAATTCTATTCGCAATCTGTAAAATTTATTGCTTTTCTCTTTAAGTATTGTGAAATAGATTCAAATTTCCATTCAAGATTTTTCTTTTCTTTGCCACATATGTCATCAAAATAATCCAGTCAGGACTGAATTCCTATTCCTGAACTAGAGTAAAAGCTACTAAAACAATATTATCCATAGTTTGTGTATTCATATTCATCAAAATAAACGAAGCACGTCTAGTTGCCTTATAAAATACTGAGCTGAATGCGCATTTACAATAAAATCTCAAAAGTTGAAAAAATGCCCTTAATTCAATAACCCATAATTTACATTATCACATTTTAACAATGAAAAAATAAATAAAATACTCATAAATAGATGTTTTTTTATTCATTTAATAGCATACATCTGACTTGCATGTTCGATATAAAGGCCTGCTTATAAGCCATCGTCAATATAAAGGAACGAGACAGTACAAAGGAATTTTATAACACGAGAGAAATACAATCGCAAGCTCCACACAAAGAGTGTGCGCAATGGAGCCAGCGGGAATCGAACCCACCAACTCCTACACTCGCAAGCGATTAGCAGTGTGATGCCTTAACCACCCAGCCACGGATAATAATATTATCTCTAAAAGATAAATAAATAAGCCCCATAAACAAATAAATAAACCTCGTAAAAATGTTTATAACAAAATAAGAACAAAATAACAAAACAGTCATAACAAGCTGAGAAATGCACGTCAAACGTAACAAATTAGTTGCGTTCATACTATAAGATAGTAATAGTATACAGTACTTAGAATACAGTAGAATATCCAAAATCTTTTATGTATCTTTGTAAATACAATCGGATTTCTATTATACAGAAAGTAACTTGTTGTAAACTTCAGCAACATATATCAATTTCATAAAATATGTAATAATTCAATATAACTGAAACGCGCCCGAAAACAAAGTTTCCCCACTATACCACTATGTAATGGAATACTTTTGTGTAGCCCTGTAAATTAAAAACAAGTAATCTTTGCACCACAGATTGTACAGAATGTATATTTTAGCATATACTTCATAGATTCATATCAATTTTATTATGTTCGAAAGAGTGTAACACCATTAAAAGGCAAAATTCGAAATGACTCAACAAAATTATAAATTAATTTCAAATGACTCGGTTGTGCAGTTTTTGCTCTGTTATATTTGACCAGAAAGACGGACCGAACGACTGCTATGGGTGCTACGTATTTACATAATTACCGAAGCACCTAAAAATATTCTAGAAAGATTCTCTCTTGAAGCAATTCTCAACACCAATCACTGTGGGGACAAGCAACCCGAAGAATAAATCTCGTTAATAACTATCAAAAACATATTTCAACATCATCAACCATAGTGAGCTTATTTCGTATATCCATCACCAATAAGGAATGTTTTCACTAAGAGAGTATCTTAATGAATCCTGATGTTACGAAGACTCCCATTTCGAATATAGCACATTATTATACGCCCCCGTCACATTAAATCCTGTGCAACTTTATGTAAGTCCAATAACTTAACCAGTCTGTGCCGTCAAAAGTCAATACTTAATCAGCAATTGTTTCAGTTCATGAAAATGAAATTTACTAAATGCAGTTCTTCAGCTAAAAGTCCTCAAAGTCAGCAACAAACATTCTTCTCAAATTTAGTTTACTGGAATACTACATAAATTTTTCATTTATAGCTGGGACCCATCATCTTAAATAAAATTTCTAAATTTATATAAGTTATAATTACAAAATCTTTTAACTTTAATGGTATGTCAACTTTCCTTTAATACATAGTATAACTATCAACAATAATAATAATAATCAGTAATGTAGTAAAATGCAACTCATAATAATAACAATAATATATCTCAATATAACTAATATTTCTTAATAAAATAGCAATTCATAGTGTACTTCAATAATAGAAATAATAATAATAATGTAAAAAGAGTATGATAAATATATATTTATGTATCACAGTTTGTTTACTTATTGATAGGGAAAATATTAGTTGAAGATAAAAATAATTACATAAAATAAAATACACCAAATAAAATCTGAACTAACATAAACATAAAATTTTAACTGAAAATACTTTTTTTCTTAGTGAAAATGTCATGAGGTATTGTAAATTACTAATTAAAAAAAATATGTTTTCTTTAAGATAAAATGTATAAGATATTTTGAAAAGAAAACTTTATCTTTATAAATACTGTTTTTTAGCAACATATCTTATCATAGATACAATAATCGAAATTAAAGTAATGGGAACTGCGGCACATTGATACACCCCTCTATAGCTTACAGGGTCATTACAGGAAGTTTCACAACAGCTCCAAAAGATGATATTAGTGTACACAACTACATACAGAACGTCTTGGCATGATTCAGTAGTATGATGAAATTTGACGGATGATTTATTGTTTTTGTAGGACAAAAGTAATTTTGAGTTGTACAATTGCAAAGATATTATTACAACTTCCAGTAATTTCAACTAAAAAGAATACTCTGCCTGGCAAGTAAAGCTACTCGTTATCAGTTTCTCATTCTTTATTGTTAAGTTAATTATGAAATGTTGGAATTCAGATTAATTTTATTCAAAATGGCAGTATGGGGGTACATTTATACAGTCTATGTCGGGGCATATTGATACATATAAATGTGGCTCATAATAGCTACAGACAGCCTAAATCATTTTCTAATTCATTTATCCATTACCTTTTATTATTTTTTTATAATACACACCTTAATCCAACCATTTCAAGACAAAAATTTCTAACATTAGTTTTTATGGAAGTGAAATAGCTCTAATTTTTTATATTAGAATATTTTATAGTATTTTTTTAAACAGAAAACGTACGAACTTACCCAAATACTACTGCTAGTAGAACGAATAAAAGAAAAAGACGGCAGCCTGGCAATTTTTGAGTTTATATCGGTTCTCAAAAGAAATAAGTATTTTCAATATAAGAAATGTTCAGTAAGAGAAACAAGCTGCAGAACAGCAAATAATAATTACATTATAAATATAATTTTTGACATAATTATTTCTTATCTTCTATATATAAACCGATTTATAAGCAAAAAACCTGGTAATCTTTCACTTTCCTAAGAAAGAATATAATACTAGGGTTGAAGTGCCAAATATGACAAAGTTACCATAGCCAACAATGAGACAAGGAACAGCCAGAACATCAGGTCATTAAACATTTAATTTTGATTGCTTTAATCTTGCTTACAAATAAATTTTGGGTGATTTAAATTTCTATAAATAAATATAAAATGGTTTGCTAACTCATTTTCTTTGAAAAATATGCATTGGTGTTATTTTGTTTCCATTTTCCCCAAACGTATCAAAATGCCCCATGAGGTGTATCAATCTGCCCCGGGGATGGGGCACATTGATACAAATGACTTTTTTTTATTTTTCTTAAATTACATGCAAAAATATTATATAAAACAACGATTGTACATTTTTATAACACACTACACAAGTTTTGCTGACACCATATAGAAAAATAACTTGAATTTTCTACTTTCTGGACACTAAAAAAATTCTTTAAAAAAAACTGTATCAATGTATCCCAGTTCCCCCCTTGTTTTATATTAAAAACAATTAAATAAACCAATGTCAAGTTATTTCCTTTCAAAAAATATATATATACGAAATACTTCATATTAAAAATAAATTAAATTAACAATTACGTTATCATGATAATTTACACTTAAGTAGTTTTGAGAATACAATAGAATAGTAATTAAAAATTTAATTAAACACACAAGATATTTCTTTACTTTTAAATAATTTTACATTTTAAATAATATGATGCTTAGAAGAAAACTATTCAAATAAATACGGATACTTTCTCAAAAATATGCTTATAAAGAAATTATTAGAATACTTGAGGGAAATTGAACGGGAAAACTATAAAAATAAAACAATTAAGGCAATAATGCATGCAATTAGAGGTAATTATGTTATTTTTGATTATACAATTGAAATTTTCGCAAACGTTAGGTTTAATTAAAAAAGTCGTTCTTTTACGACGATTTTTAGACATTCACAATTATTACAAAACAGAAAAAAAAATCGAATTATTTTCTTATTCTTTAGTTGCTATTGCGCCGTACTTAAAATTTTCAAATAATTTCGTTAAATAAAGGAAAGCAATTAAAATTATCTGATTAACAACACTATCGTTGCCTCATTAAAGGGCATCATCGCGCATCGTTGCCTTTTAATCGTTGCCTCATCTTAATTAAATTAATTTATTTATAATAGCGTTTTTTATATTATTTTTATAAGATCTCAGCACTCTGAAAATTGGGAAAAATATCATTTTGAACATTTAATATGTTAAAATGAACTGATTTAAAATCACAAATTTTATTGGTATGAAATATAAAAGTATGTTTTTATTCCATGCATTTATTTATAAGGCACGCTTTGTAAATTACTAATTTTTAAAAAAAATTATTTATTAAGCTATATATGTAAGATATTGTAATATAAACTTTCCCTTTATAAAAACAGTTTTTTAGCAACACATTTTATAATAGATACAATAACCGAAAGTAAAGTGATTGTTTTATATATAAAAATTAATTAAATTTAAACGAGGTTAAGTTATTTCCATTCAAAATATGTGTTTAGGAAATGCTTCATATTAAAAAGAAATTAAATTAACAATTGCATTATTATTATAATTTATATTTAAATAGTTTTCAGGAAATAATCAAGTAATAATTAAAATTTTAATTAAACACACGTGTATTTCATTACCTTATTTTAACATTATTACACTTAGAAGAAAACTATTCAAATATAAGCGGAGACATTCTGAAAAATATGCTTATAACGAAATTATTAAAATACTTGAGGAAATTTAAAGGAAAAATACGAAAATAAAATAATTAATGCAATAATGTGTGCAATTAGAGGTAATTATTTTATTTCTGATTACATGATTAAAATTTTCGCAAATTTTAAGTTTAATTAAAAATCTAAGTCTTTCTTTTACGATGCTTTTTAAACGTACATGATTATTTGACAACAGAAAAGATATTTTCGAGTCATTTTCTTAATCTTTAAAGTTTCTATTACGTCGTGCTTAACAATTTCAAATAATTGCGTTAAATAAAGGAAATCTATTAAAATTTTCTCATTCACAATACTAATTTTATTTGTTCTCTCAATTTAATTAAATTAATAATTTGTAATAGCATTTTTTTATTATTGTTTAAGGAATCCAGGGGCTCTTAAAATTAAAAAAATCGGGAAAAAGATCATTTTAAACATTTAATATCTCACAATGTGTATGATTTAAAAACACAATTTTTATTGGGATGAAAAATATAGTAACTATGTTCTTTATTTTTATGTGTTTTAAAAATTTCAAGTTACAAAATTAGTATTTAGAGAGAGTCCCAAATTGTCAGATAATTTTTCGAGTAGAAAATTTTTATAGCAGCTTACGGGAAGGATTGTGAAATAAATTTTGCAACTAGAGGCTGTATATAAAAAATACCCTGAACCTAAATGAATTTATATTTAAGGCATTTTTATATTTTTACTTCAATGGGATATTCAGCTGATACAAAATTTTGAAGTTTTCACCAGTATAATCAGTTAAAAAATATTTCTTTTAACAATAAAAACGTAATTTTAGGTTCAGTTTACACAGATTAACATGAAACATATTTTTTAAGAATATCATGAAAAAATATGCATTTTTGACTAACCCTGCACGATATGTCCAAAAACCTCATTTGGTAAAAAATCATTTCTAAATTTCGAGAACGTCGCTTTAATTACTAACTAGGGAACTTCAAGAAGTGTAAGTCACCGATTTTGACTAAAATGGTATCGTTGGAAAGATATCATCGAGTACAGTAAAAAACTCAATGGAACTACCCATCGCAAATGAGCCGTTTTCGAGATATCCGGCAATTTATGTCACGTAGCTAGTGCACACTTAATGGGGGATCGCAAAAACTTTTATTCTCGATTTTAACGAAAGTGATATCGTTGAAAAGATATCATCGTGAGGATTAAAAAACTCAATGGAATCACCCGTCGGAAATGAGAAGGTTTTGAGATATCCGACAATTTGTGTCACATTGGCTAATGCACACTGCTGGAAACTACATTAAGTGGCAAATTGTTGGATATTTAGAAAACGGCTCATTTCAGATGGTTACTTCAATTGAGTTTTTTACTTCTCACAATGATATCTTTGCAACAACACCATTTTCATAAAAATCGGGAAAACAATTTTTTTCGGTCCCCGATTAAGTGTGCACTAGAACAATATGAACTAGCTACGTGATATAAATTATCGGATATCTCGAAAACGGCTCATTTCCGACGGGTAGTTCAATTGGGTTTTTTCTCCTTCATGATCGTATCTTTTTAATGATACCACTTTCGCTAAAATCGAGACTAAATTTTTTTGCAGTCTCTCATTAAGTATGCTATAATTACGTGACATAAATTGAGGATATCTCAAAAACGGCTCATTTGCGACGAGTAGTTCATTTGAGTTTTTTACTGCTCTCGATGAGATCTTTCTAACGATACCTTTTTAGCCAAAATCGGTGACTTACACTTCTTGCAGTTTCCTAGTAAGTGGGTGTAATTCTAAAAACCATCTGTTCTCATGGAAATTTCAAAGTAACAATTCTATCAAAATGTGCAGAAAAGACAGGGGTTGAATAAAAAAAGTTAAAATTTCAAAAAATGTGAAGCTTTAAGTCCGAAGTCCCCTTAAAGAATTTGAAGGTAACAATAATTTTGTCTCATAATGAATGATTTTAATAAGTTTGTAAGTTAAGTTTATAAGTTTGTAAGTTAAGTAAGTAAGTTTTTAAATCAGCTGCAGAAATATTATTGAGCACCTATATGGGATATTACTAACTCATTATTGAAAAAAATGTCAGATTAAACATTTTAGAATCTAAAATATTATTTACAGAAATTGAATCAAAATAAAATATCTCAATGCTTCTTTCTGAGTTATTAAAAACTGTGAAAACACCAAATTATGTGTTTCAAATATTAAAGATTCGTGAAGAAAATTTAATCATCCCTGCTTTTCACACTATTAAAATTCGTTTAGACATAGTATTGAAAAGTTTTAAAACTTATAGATTAGTTTAGCATGTCTCAGTCTTAATTTAATAAGTTATTTTATTACATAATTCCACAATTTTATAGATTTATTTCTCTAAGTACCATCATGTGCATGTCAACCGTCTATAATAAAAGGGTCCTTAATAATGACATGGTTGACGTTCCTGTCATTAAAATGATAGCATTTTCAAAAAAACTATAAATCATGTGTTTACCATACCATATCATGTTACCATGAATCATGTGTTTTAATATTAGTAACAGTATAACAAAATATTTAAAAAATAACGTCATTAGGATGCAATTGTAATAAGCTATCCATTTTGAGAATAAAAATCCATGTTCATTTTTTTTAAATGTTATCATTTTAATGACAGGAATATGCAGTATTGTGATTCTTAAGGGCATGCTTTCATTACAGATTGCTAACGTTTATATAATTACGCCTAGAAAACTAAAGTATAAAGTTATGTAATTATATAATAAAATCACTTGTTATTAAACAAAAGCTAAAACATGCTAAACTAATCTACTCTTTATAAAACTTTTCAGACCATTCTATAAAAATTTTAGCGGTGTGAAAAGCTGAGTCTAAACAAATTTTAATAGTGTGAAAAGGTGAGATGATAAACTACTCTTCATGAATCTCTAATCTCTGAATCACATAATTTGGTGTTTTTATAATTTTTAATAACTCAAAATGAAACAGTGAAATATTGAAATACTTTCTTTTGATTCATTTTCCGAAAATAATATGCCCCACCAGTGGCCGAGAGGATTAGACCTCTCAACTGGTAGACGTCAGATACTGGGTTCGAACCCAATCGTGGCCGTCGGCCTAACCGTTCGGAGTTTTCGTGGTTTTCTTCGAACCTTGCGTAAATACGGGTTAGGTTCCCTTAGAAAGACCCCCACGAAGGGCACCTCTCCCAGGTCCTATATCCCTAGTGTAGATAATCGGACGACACCAAATAAACCAAACCAAACCGAAAATAATATTTTACATTGTGACGTGCCTAAACTGATCTATGTTTCAATAATCAGTCAGTAAGAGCCCATATATATGCTTAGTAAGGAGTGCAAAAGGTTATTATCTATAGAAATGAAAACAATTACAGATCACTATATGTTATTTTAAAATGTTGTTGTTCTTCTTTTTTTTTTTTTCAGCATTCAGTCGTTTTGACTTAACTTGTTTTCAAGAGAAAGTATATTTGGAAATTTTATACCATGTATGTAGAATATAAAAGAACATTAAAATGGTAACTTAACAAAAAAAAAGCAAGATTTTTTTATTTATTATTAAAACGCTTAAAAACATCTTTTTCAAGCTGAGCAATTTATTTAATTAAGCAAGAAACCACAGATTGCAATTTTTTACTACGAAACAAAGTGTCAAAATAATGCATTTTATCTTTTATGAATTTATATTCAAAAAGCAGCTATTGCCTAAGAAAACGATGGAAAATTACACAAAAATTTGCGGTAGTTAATCATAATCAAGCTAGCATCGAATATGAATTAATTTTCTATTACCTGAATTAATTCTTAATAACTGTGTTTTGAGAAAGTTCTAATCTTTGGTAATTGGTTTGCATCAATTATGAAAAAAGTGATAAAGATTAAATTTCAAGTGCATTCAAGTCATAAAAATAGTTTTATCAATTAAATAAACTTTGTGCTAAATTAATCAAATTGCCTGTAAATCTCATGATAAAAGAATCCAGTTTTTAAAACATATAATCACTTACTTTCAAATAAATATTTTTTGCACAACCGCAAACTCTCAAATGCGCTAGTTGTATGGAACCCGATTATGATTTATTCCATCTTGGTACATTCGTCGGTTACAAATTATGCCTTTCTTCCGACTTTTTGGACTTTAGGGTCAGTGGTTACAATTGCATACATGTGTCATGTAATTTTTCAAGAAAATATTACACTTTATTATAGTTAAGTAATTTTTTTTAATTTATTAATATTTCCGACAATTCTATTTTGTCTTCTACTGTTCCTAAAAATTTATAAATAAACAATGCAAATCACATCAACTTTCTTTCGGTGAAATTTAATATGACGGCTATTTTTTCATAAGTAGTTTCACCTGATTATAAAACTTTCTCCAATTGCTCTATAATTAAGAAATGTTTAAGAATGTCCGTAAACTTATACCATTCGTGAAAAATAATCAAGCAAACAGCGAAAGTCCCGTGAAAAACAATGAGTAAAACATATTAAGAACTATAACAGTTGTTATTTTCCAGGCGGGTGAAAAATGTCCGGGCAAGGATTCGAACCAGGTATGTGCTGACTAAAACCTCCAATGATTTTCACGTGAACCATCCCAAACGAATACTGGAGATCAAATTCATCCAACTATCTTAACTTCGATTAATTTAATTTCGATTAATCCTATTAAAAAAGCAATTTTTTATAAGAAAAAGAGGATATTTGGATGTAAAAAAAAATCACATTTACTCTGAAATTTTCTAATTGATATCGCGATTAATTTTCTTAATTTCAGCCATATGATGAAAATGTACAGCAAGTTTATTTTCCAAACCACTCGTTTTAATCGTGAAAAGAGAAATAAGCGTTTTTTTACTCCTACGTATCTCAGCGTGTTACATACAGGGTTAAATATTTTAAATCGTACAATTTTCTATAAAAGAATATCCATTATGTATTGGTATAGCTTTGAAATATAATAAAATGGAAAATTTTGTATTTGTCGTGTGCCAAAAATAAATGAGCGAGTCGAAGATACTGTTAATTACCGTAGCCTTTTTTATTCAGATTACTTCAGAGTTTAAGCACGTAGATTGATTACATAACTGTTAAATTTGTAAAAAAAAAAAAAAAAAAAAAAAAAAAAAAAAAAAAAAAAAAACATAATTTTGTGTAAGTTCAGTAAAGATATTCTCAGATTTGATATATATGTGTGCCGTTGCATGTTAAATTAGGAAACCAGACCTCATTATCCCATGTAATCTGTTAAAAAGTCATCGCTTAAAAGCGTATTTTTAAAACAACTTGATTGAATCGGTGACTGGGAAATTTAAATGTTTTGAAACTAAGTAAGAAATTTGATATTTTAGATTTCACATAATTAAGTGGTCTAGGTATTTAAATTATAAGCGTAAGTATGCTAATTTCTTTTTAACACTCTTGCGAATATCTTGTAATTTGAATACTGGTTTCCTGTGAATTAGAAAATGTCTACCGATTAACACCGCTTTCAATTTTACGCATCACATTACATTTTTGATTAGATTTTACATTAGATTTTTGAATTTGATCTTTCTTCCAATTTTTTTCTAGTTTTCCCAGATGTTGTAATAAATAAAAAATAAGTTAAAATCATGGATTCTTTGTTATGATGCTGTTTAATAGTGCAATCCGCTGCAAAGAAGGGGACAAATGCAGAAAACAATTTTTTTAAAATTAACGACTACAAAGAAGATACAAATATTATAGTTTTTCAAGAGGCATATTAACCACTTGAGAGGTAGTGGGATACATTATATCTCACCTACTATTATTGGAGATCTCCACCAGAAAAATTGTATTAAATTTTTCTTTTCTAACTTTGGCGGGGAAAAGTCCTGAAATTGCTTCTCCCTATTACAATATAAAATGTTTCCAAATTTTAGGTAAGGGTTCATAATTACACAAAGCCAACAGCCTGCTCTTCAAAGGGTTAAAGAGAGATGAAAGCTGGAGGAGTGAGTGGTTTCCGAAATAATGTGCATCTGATGCTATTAAAATATTCCTAGATGTCGAATGGCACTATTTCACAATGTTGTTTTCGATGAAAATTGCTCACAAGGAAGGTATCCATAAGGGCATACTCAGAAAATTTTCAAAAAGAAAATACAGAATGTTATTCTCATGTAGATACATATGTTTCTAAAAAAATTCGCTGGAACCCCAATAGAACGTTCGTAAAAAATAATGAATATTTAGTTTATTTGGCTATTTACCACCCGTTGGTGACGAAATAAAATTAAAAAAAACCACTTTTTTAGTCAAATACTTTTTAAGATAAAGATGTTTCATGTTGAACTATTTTTTTAAATGATTATTATTTAAATAACTTTAGTTTTGCCGGTTTTAGTTTGTTATAATTATAGTTTTGTTGATCGTTTTTTTTTTGTTTGTTATAACTATAGCATTATCATATATATATATATATATATATATATATATATATATATATATATGCATACATACATATATATTTACATTGAAAGTTAACAATGTAATTTTAAGTATTAAAACGAAAATTTAATTAAATAAATTTGCTTCAATCTAAAAATTAAGACCAATTGAGTACTATCGATTCAATTTTGTTGCTATGGAAACAAAATCTTTTTTGATACTGAAATGGCATTACTGCAGCATTCTTTATCTTTTAGCTTTTATTATCTATCAGCTTTTATTTTGGATTACGTTTAAATATATGACAAAATATTTTTCAATATGACAATATTTTTTCTATAAAAAATAATTTTTACATTATTAAAATTAAATAACTGTTGCTATAAACAGTATATATATATATATATATACCATATATAGAATACCATTTACACGCATTCTAAAAATCTTATAACAAACAATTTTCAGTTACAGGAAAATCGTTTGTTTTTGGCGAGAAAATATGCTGCTCGACAAATCGCGTGACGCTTTCGTCTTTTCATAACAAATATTTGAAAGTATTTTATTTTTTGCAAATTTTCTACTGTTGTTCAGAAGCTAAATTTGACTGATCCTTTATTACATACATATGAAGTTTAATTAGTGTTTTTTAAGTATTCTGAGTATGCCCACGATGAAGACCTTCCTTGTCAATAATATTTTATATTATATGCTTTAGAGCATTGACAATACATTTTCTGTCACACAAACCAAATTGAAAACTTGCTTGCTATAACATATTTTCCTATAATGCCACTGATGTTACCTAATGCATTCACTAAAGTCAAAAAAGCATGAACAACTTCTTTCGACAAGTTTATACAACATTGGAAATAACGTTATTGATTGATATTATTTCTCGTATTGGGGATCAGTGTTATTTGTTTATTTTTTAACTTATATTTTATTTAGTTTTATTTTCGAAGAAGGAGGCCGAACTTCTTTTCATACATCTGGAAAGTAACGTAGCTGAAGCCATTTAATATGATGTTCAACATTATTTTCCGAAAATGTTTTCAATAGATATTATGTTGTACCCTTGTGTCAATAGAATCGCTACTTGACATTTTTATATCAGCTTGTTTCGGGGCAAAATCTTAAGATCTCTAGGTAATGCAAAAATTTTATTTTTATTTATTTTATTTTTATTTTATTTTACTTTTATTTTATTTTACTTTTAAAGAAGGAGACAATTAGACTTTTTTGTCGTACATCTGGAATGTGACCTAGCTGAAACCATTTATTATTAATATTCATCATTAGTTCAGAAAATGTTTCCATTAGATTATTTATTACCCTTATAGCACTTTAATCGCAACTTGGCTTTAATATCAGATTGCTTCGAGGCACAATACTAAGTTCTCAAAGTAATGTAAAAATACAAAAATTTGAGACAAGACAAATACAAATAGACGCGAGAGAGAAGTCAACAGGTATTATCTTGAGATAATGGCAGGCTCACTGTGTTTTTTTATAAAATTTTCCTATACCTCTCAATATTTGGAATATACCTAAAAAAATCTATACATAATATGATAAATTTTTTAACTTAAAACTTTCCCTATAGTACGACAATAGTAGTACCAATATATTGCATTAAAATTCATTATATATCCATTATATAAGGATACATAACGCCAAGAAAATCTTTTCTTTTTTTCTTAAGTCTTTTAAAAATCGATTTTGTCTTTAGAGATGTTTCACCAACGAATATATCTTTTATTTTAAGTATTTATAATTCTTACAGACTCGTACTCATTCAAAAATGCATGAGACTGGGTAAAGTTTGAAGATTTCTTTCAACTGCTTAAAAGGTACATGATAAAAATTTTAAAGGGAAATTTTATTAAGCTATTTATATATCATTTTTTAAATTGCCATGATTTAAATTACCGAGAATTTTAGAAATTTATGCCTTTCATAATGTGTTTAGAAACACACATGCTGTTTTTGGTTCTATGAATCACATTTTCACATATTTACATTCCCTTATGTAAAATAAATTTGAATAACAACTGAAAAAATTGTAATGGAAGGTAAAGGGTTTTTTTTTTTTTTTTTTCAAATCAAAAGTTTACAGTACAGTACTATAGTTATATAATACATTTATCATACAAATTTGCATAAAAATTACAAAATATAATTTAATTATTCATTGAATAAAATAAACTTATAATGAAATATATTTATTGGAATAGTTGAAATATTTATTGAAATAATTTATTGATAAGTTTTAAGTGATACGCTAAAGGATTAGCATACTATAATTAGACAATTTTAGAAATAATTCAAAGCCATGGAATTAAAGGCATTTATATGAATTAGGTACAGTTATATTGAAACTATTTTCTAGCTTAAGTGAAATTATAAACTTCGCTAAATATTTAAGATGCTTAGTTTAGGAAATTCATGAAATCTCTTTATCATATTCTAATTCTATGAAGTTGAATTTCAACGCCTTTTATAGTGAGCGCAGGGGAATCGCTAAGCTTGTTAGGTGATGTATGTGCATGAATGTTTCTTATACTAAAACAATATGTTGTTCTATGAATAATTATGAGAACAAGAATATACTTCATAAACCTACACAGAGATTCGAAGGATTATACACTTTTATAGGATATAAATGTTATATACTTAGTAAAGAAAATATGAACTTTTAATGAATAATGATGTAACTTACTAGCAGAAGCAAAGAATTAATAAAAAAAATTTACATTACTTTTATCATTTAATTATACAGAAACTTTTAACGTAATAAAGAATGGAGAAATAAATGTATGTATATGATATCAGTGTAAAAGAAAAGAAATCGTTTGTAATAATAGCCTTAGGTTATGATCTTTAATAAAAAAAAATATAAAAAAAATACTGTGTGCGGCATGATTTATATGAATTGTATGTATAAAAAAAGTTACGTCTAGGAATGTTAAATTGACAGAATGACTCTCACAAAATAATGATAAAAATTAGTACAAATATTTATTGCAACTCTCTTATCGCCACCTCAGAGCAACAATAAGACTCCTAGTAATAATCAAATGTGAGATATCTTACTTACTGTTATGAGAAAGTGGACCTAGCGTAACAAATTCTGGAACACAAAATTGTGTTTAAAATTATATTTCAGATGTGTTTCATAAAGATTCCCCACTACTCCACTAGATGTAGACACAATTTTTCGTAGTAGTAAGGCCGGCATCTTATTTTCGATTAATAGTAGATGACAAAATACCTATATATGTATGTGTATGTGTGTGAGAGAGAAAAAGAAAGTGACTTATTACGTACACACACACATATACATGTATATACACTGGTGTCCAAAAGTTAAGCATAATTGGTAATTAAGTAAGTAATGAAAGAAATATAAATCGAAATGTGGTGAAACTCCAGGTGTGTAAACAAAATAGTACGCGTCATATATTTTTGTGAAGAGTTTTCCCCGAAATCGAACAGGGGACCGTCAACAAATTGAAAAAGAACGAAGATCTTTTGGGTAACCCTGTCAAAACTAATGTAGCAAAAGCGTTCAAACTGCACATTATGATTAAGTGGCTTATTGTACTGTACTGTGTTTATTTTTATAAGGATAGCATTCATACTCGTAGAGAAATTAAGATTTTTATAAAAACATTCCTAAGTTTTTTGCTTATATTTTGCAGAGTTCTTAATATAAAATAATGCTCTTTTCTGAAAATATGACAAACATCATTGTACACAATACCCTGTCATCAGAATTTAAAAATAATAAAAATTGTATGAAAAATGAGTAGGTTTAGTAAATAATTTTTCCTTACGCATGCGCCAACGATATCAAAATTTCATTTGCATATTGTGTTAGCTAAATGTATAGAACAACTTCTGTAAAAGTTTCAAAAACGTAGCTTGAAAATTCTGAAAATTATCGTCTATAGAATCAACTTAAAATCCGTTATTTTCAAAACGAAGCAAACAAATCAGGGGTTTTATCCAAATACAGTTGTACGTGCAATATTGTCTAGGCACGAAACAATGGAATATGGATACAGTCCCTCATCTTTTTGCTTCATTAGGGAATAAAATATTTTGATCTCATTCTATCAACGATAATTTTCAGAATTTTTAATCTATGTTTTTGAGACTTTCACAAAAGGGTCTCTACACATTTATCTAACATAATATGCAAATGAAATTTTAATAGCGTTCACGCATGCGCAGTAAAAAATTATTTAGTAAACCTGCTCATTTGTCATACAATTTTTATTATTTTTAAATTCTGATGACAGAGTATTGTGTACCACGATTTTTGTCATATTTTCAGAAAAGAACATTATTTTATATTAAGAACTCTGCAAATTATAAGCAAAAAGCTTAGGACTGTTTTTATAAAAACCTTAATTTCTCTACGAGTATGAATGCTATCCTTATAAAAATAAACACAGTACATTACAATAAGCCACTTAATCATAATGTGCAGTTTGAACGCTTTTGCTACATTAGTTTTGACAGTGTTGTCCAAAAAATCTTCGTTCTTTTTCAATTTGTTGACGGTCCCCTGTCCGATTTCGGGGAAAACTCTTCGCGAAAATATATGACGCGTACTATTTTGTTTACACACCTGAAGTTTCACCACATTTCGATTTATATTTCTTTCATTACTTACTTAATTACCAATTATGCTTAACTTTTGGACACCAGGGTATATATATATACACTAGCTAATTCAGGACTTGGATATAATGGTTTTATAAATATCTTAAGAAACGTTCAAGTTGGACATTTTTCATCGGAAAAGATTTAGTGTTGGATTAATTTGGTTGGTCCTTTGGTAACGTAAACAATATAATTCATATGGTTTTTATTTTTTTTTAATGAAAACCACTCCACTTAGCGCCACATTGCTTTCGGCAGTATCCAATGGAGAATGTTATGCATGCTCCCATCTGATTTCTTTTTCCAGTGATCATTGAATTGGCATGATTTATATTTATAAAATCTATCCAAGAAAATCTATCCGAATGAATCAAGAGTTAGCAAAATATTAAGATACTATTCAAAACATTTTCGACAAAAAAAAATTAAATAGTAATATAAGATTGAAAAAAATAGAGAGAGAGAGAGAGAGAAAACTATCACTAATCCTTGAAATAATAAGTAATAATGCTTTTTAACACGATCAATTGTTGAAATATTATAAAATGATCATATAACTTTTATTAATGTATAATTTCTTATCAGTATCATTATTTCACTCGCTTTGTGTGTTTTGACTAATGCTTCGATAAATTTATTAAAATATTTCTTTTTCAAAGTATATTTTACCACATATCATAGACGGCACTTTCAACAATCATTTTGATGATTTTTAAGCATAATTCAAAAACTACTTGAAAAAAAATTAAACTGAAAATTTGCATAAAGCAGGATTTAACAAATGTAAATCTAAGAAAAAATATAGACTACAATTGATATATTTTAAAATGAATTTCGTAATTCATAATTCAAATTATAAAATGTCTAATATTACAAATTCAATGCTTTTACGTTTGAAATTTTTAATTTATTCTATCTTCAATAGAAGAAAGTATTGTAATCGAAATTTTTTTCGACTTCCGGTTTTAGACTGATTTACACGTTTTACGGGTCAGAGATTCCAAAAAACTTGTTTTATACAAAATGTCTGTCTGTCCGTATATATGTCTGTTTGTCTCTCTGTGTGTCCATTTGTCGCCATTCTACCATCAAAAAGTGTATGAAGATATGCATATAATTGAACTAAATTTTTTTAAATCCTTTTTGCTGTAGCATGCAGGTTCTCCTTCAATTTTGAAATATTCCGCCGGAAGGGGGTGCTGCAATAGCGATTTTTGTGCCATTTTCAATATTGTACCGCGTAAAAGTGTACAAAGATATGCATAGAATTAAACCAAATTTTTTGTGTAAGTGTATGGCTATGGCTAGTTGGTCCTCCCTGAAATTGAAAACAATCCGCTGGAGCAGGGCGCTGCAATAGCAATTTTGTGCCATTTTCAATATTTTACCACAGAAAAGTGTATGAAGTTATGCATAGAATTGAGTGAAATTTTTTATATAAGTGTTTAGAGATGGTCAAAAAACCCACCCTGAATTTGAAATAAACTGCCAGAAGGAGACGCTAATAATCGCAATGTCTGTTCCATTTTTATTATTTTACCATTAAAAAAAGTTTGAAGTTATGCATAGAAGTGAACTAAATTTTTTGTGTATGATTATTTTTGGGTGTGGCAAGTAGATCCTCCTTGAATTTGAAAAAATTCTGCCTATTATTCTATTGTTCATCGTCTCGTGCAGAGACGGAAATCCGTTTTTACTCCGATTAATAGACTGAAGCAGAAATTTAAGATGACAATCAGAGTTGGTATATTATTGAATTAATAATATTAACGGCATTAACTTGTGTAACTAAATTTTGAAACATTAAAATGTATGCATGAGATAGAAGAAAGTTTTGGAGTTGGCACAACCTTTTAGTTATTATTATAACCACAGAAGAAATTTACACATTAAAATTATAGTTTCAGGAGACATTAATAAAAATGCGAATGTGTAATTTAACAATAGAAGTTCCAAAAATGTATGTTTTTAATTCAAACTTATCATCCAAATGGCATTAAATTTATTTTCTAGGCATAGTGTTTTACCGAACATTTAAAGAATATTGTCAAAATTGTGTGTGATCATTGAAAACAAATATCTGGTTTTGATTTGTAGATGTCCCCCCCCCCTCAGCAAATTTCGTATGCATCATTCAAAAGTAGACTTTATTTCCAAAAATTTGGTATATGTAACTCTCTCCTATTATAATTAGGAGCAGAGTTTTGTTAGGGGTGTTCAATTTTATTTCCCCATCTATACATTATGCATTCCGAATTTTGTAATTACGAAAATTACTTTGTTTCTTTTTTACCTCTTCCTGTTTTTCTAAAACCACATTTTAGTAAGTCATTGATGTTTTGTTTTCTTTATTACTTTAAAAACCTCCACTCAAGAAAAGTAAGCAAAATACTTCATTTTTTCCTAATCATTTTCTTGTATTTTTGTTGCTATAACAATAAAGACATAAAAAGAATTTTTGCAATAAAACGAAAAGATGTTCCATTGTAAAAGATGCAATGCCGATAAAACTCTTTATAAAAAATCAGCCTAAGATCATGAAACATTTGAAAAAAATTATATTTTTCCTACACAAATCTGTGAAAAAGTTATTGAAATCTTGTTTAGCATTTGAGAAAGTGTGGATATTTTGTTGCTAATAATTTGCTTGTAACCTACTCACTTATCAACTGAAGAAAATGAAAGATATAGAATTATCAAAGAATTACATAATTTGTTAAAATTTGCAGTAAACTATCCATTTATTGCACAATTGTTTTCAGAAATCGGTTACATAATCTTAACTAAATTCTGTTCGAACCATAATAGGGCGAATTATTTGGCATACTGTTAAATTACGGTTATATAACCGTTTTCAATTAAAAAAAACTAAACGACCTGACAGCTTACTGATATTTTTTACAGTATACACGTTAAATAAACATAATATAAAACCAATTAAAATTATTTTTAGATATCAGTAATACTGGTAAACAAGGCAAAAGTTTTAAGATATATGCATAATTGATTACTTCACCGCATTTTGATAGCAGATTCGAGGTGGATATCACTGATTACGAGTTTTATTTAGATGAAAAATTAAAGTTCATTCTCGCAAGCATGTTACATGGAAACACACAAATGAAACACTGTTGACAGATTGAGGACAAAAATGTCCTCAGATTGTGAATTGGGATCTCTTATTTGCAATGGAAATATACAACCTATTTAAAAATAGGTGAAAAATCCTGAAAAGTAAAACGAATTATACTATTTTTAAAAAAGTGGTAACAGTCAAATAATCTCAATTTAAAAAATCCCCAATCTGGCATCACTGAAATAGCCTATAATTAGCTAGTTTTGTTTTCTCTTAGTTCGCGCTTCGCGTATTTTGTATTCTGAAAACATATCGAAATTTGTGATTAGTAAGTATATTTAACACAAATATAATTGAAATTACAGTAGACTCCCTCAAATCCGCACAGCTTGCGATCAGAAATTGTGCGGATTTTAGAATTTTGCGGATTTCTCGTCATTGCTTTGTTTATATATTTATTAAAGTAATCTGAATATTGTTAAAAATGAAATCAAAAGTATGATGAATGTTTACAATATACTAAAATATTAAAATAACCAATAAACTAAAATAAAAATTTAGATAATTTTTTAAAATGATTAAAATACTAAAAGCAAAGGTCTGGTTAATATTCAATAATGTACAATTAAATATTCATTATAAAGATGAAATGCGTTTTTCCTAAATTATTCAATGAAACTTGCCTCATAGAGATACACTAGTAATTCACATCAGAATCATAAAATAACGAAGTTTCATTTCAGGTTGAGGCAGACTTAATAGCTAAAAAAGCTTGATTAATACATAAATATATTTTGTAAGATTGTGATTACCAATGATATCAGCAAGATCTTGATTTTTTCTTCATGAGAAAACATGAATTCTTAACAAACCTTAACAAAAATTACAAATTAAAAAAAATTATAGAATTGATATAAAATTTAAAAAGTCAAATTTTGCCCCTACATCTGAACTGCATGTTTCATTGTTTACATCCATAAATTATGCGAGGAATTAGAGAGTTTCGGATTTTAGAAGTACGGATTTGAGGAAGCCTACTCTATAAATGTTTCTTGGCAAAAATACGGATTTTTTGGAATTTGGGAATTATTTTAATGATACAAAAGTTTGGTGTAAGTCAGCCTTTGTAATAACATTAATTTTTAAAATGTAGACTATTTTTCCGTAAAGGTAAAGCTTTTTGACGCACTACTTTAGTCTTAGAAAGTCAAGTAAAATTCATTATAAATTTGCACACATATTCTAAAATTTATACGCTTTTACAGGATACACATGTCATACATATATATTAGTGACGAGCGTGTATATTAGTAAAATAAATCTTAATTTAATGAGTAATAAATATAACTTAGTAGAAGAAACAAGGCATTCACCCTTTGGGAACAAGTGACCAATATACGTGCTGCATAAGGTGTTCAGAATTCTTGATTACATTCTCCAGTAAATTTTAAATGTAAATTTTGTTTTAATTTATCCGATGATTTTCCCTATTTAATTTGGGAAATTTTCTGTTTTTAAAAACTGGTGATAAAAGATTCAAAATTCTGTACAATATGCTCGTCTCGAAAGGATTAACAAGAAAGAAAAACAGTTCAAAAAAAGTTGTTGCGATTTTGCCATTTCTGAGTTCCAAATTGCACCAAAGCTTACGGAAAGAAGATATTTGAAATTTGCATATTTCAAATTATTTTGTATAAATTCAGGTATCATTTAAGCAGTTTTAGAAACACTGTAAGACCTACAATCTAACACTCTAGTTTTACTCTCTAGTCTTAAAGAGCAACATTCTAAGCTTTACAACATTCTAAGCTTTCTTAAAACTACGTAAGAGAAAACGTAACTAAGAAAGAATCTATGAAGAAAAATAGGAGAACATGAGCATTAAAGCAAACCTTTCAATATTTCTCTAAGCAGGGATTCACTCCAACTTCAAGCAAACATTAAAAGATACCTGGCATGACTCTAATTTCTCTTATTTTACCCATCTCTTCTAACAGCTAAATGCATCATATGAGATTTTATATTTCTAATAATAATGTATCACAACAATAATGATGATGGACATTTTTTGCGATACATCTATATCTTCGAATGGATTTATATTTCAATGCTTTAATGATGCACTAGTCTCATTCCAATAAAACGCAAATAAAATACTAATAAAATTAATAATGGATTTTTCTGATGATGACACAGCTTTAACCATTTCGCTGAAAAAATTGCCAAGACTTATTACTGCTAGTAAAGTTAATATTTTGCAAGCACTAATTTTAATTAAAATCATCCTTTTAACAAAATTGCCTGCTAATGGAGTTCTTTTCTCTTTAAAATTCGTACGACTACTAGTGACTGCTTATCTTATTACTTTAAATTATACCTTATTAACTCTTTATGTTCCAAATTATAAAATTGTAAAAAAAAAAATCTTGTAAAGTATTTTTCAAGAATTTTTGAGAAAACTTTAGAATATTTATACAATTATTCAATAAAATTTAAAAGGATTTTTCCAGATAAAATCAATTAACCAAATCTGAATTTGTAGAAATTTTCAGGATTACTTTTTATTTGCACTCAAATTTTTTATAGATAAGAATAATATTTTATAGAATTAGATAATGTGTAAATATAATACTTTTACAATAGTAATATAGGAATATTTCAAAACTGAATCGTTTCACGCACAATCTTCGAAGTTCGAGAAAGCGGAAGATATTGTTGCGTATATAGGGTTCTTTTTATCTTATGGTTAGACAACTTCAAAATCTTGCCTCTTAGAAAAGTAGAAAATAATTTATTTATAGATCTTCAGAACAACAAAGTCTTCAAAACTCACAAATATTACTAGATATTCAAAAATAACTGTTCAAATCTATCATACAAGTGCAGATATAGGCCCCAGAGGGTCTTTACATAATGTTTCAATACTAAATCACATTCAAAACAACGTAGATAAATCTCAAGCAAACTTGCTTAACCCATTTTAGGCCAAGCACAGAAATTTTATAAAATGTAGCATTATTTTTATTGAAATATGCTTAAATTACATACATTAAGACACAAAAAAAGATTCGTGCATGAAAAATAATATTTTATATAAAAAATAATATTTTATATAATAATATAAAATATTATTTCTTATAATGAATAATATGAATATGAATAATATTTTTATGACTTTTGTTTTATTCTTATTTCATATACAGAATTTGCAACTTTAATCTATTTTAAAAGCATATAATTCATTTCAATTGGAATAATAATATATTTTTAAAAAGTCGAATTTGTCAAAGGCGTTTCAAATTAAAACTCTAGCGTATTTTGAAAATTTTTTAAGAGAAAGTGTTTACTCCAATTGAATTACTAATATTTTATGGATGTCTTCAAAAGCCTTAAAAAATAGAAGAAAAATGAAATTCTTGAAAAAAATGTGTCAGAGTGTTAAAAAAAAATATTTATCGAAATGTTTCGTATACGAACCTTTGGCCGAAAATGGGTTAAACAATCGCCTAGTAATTCACTCAATGAATGACTGATAAATAATAACAACAACAGCTCGCATTTCTCTCCTTATATAGGCTCGCAGCATGCACTGGAAATTTCTACGAGCTTCTCGAAAAATCCAGAAAACCAAGGAATAACATTCAATGTATCATCATACCTAAGGGGGGTTATCATAGAGAGAGTTACCATCGCCTCAGGGTTACCATCGCTAACAATCGGCAAGTTTTCGCCAACTTGGCGATATAGCGCCAAATTTGGTGACCAAAATTAGTCGTCAAAATAACGCCAACTTGGCGATATCTATAATATTTCGCCAATCTGCCATAGACATTCACTGAAAAATAATAGACAAGTTTGCTTGATAACAGAGACAATGTAACAAAAACTAATATTAGTAAAGAAATGGAGCTTAATAACGTTATTTTACAGTACAAACACTAACTATTTACAAAATTCGTAACACTACCCCCTTCTCAGAGACTGCACGTCCCGGGCAGTGCAATCCTTGAGTTAGAGGAAAATACTTAAAATTAATAAGTAAATAAAATAATAATAATAATAATAAGATTTACATAAATAAGAACTAATGACTATTCACATATTTACAAAAAGTGACTTTCATGACCATGGTCTGAAATTCCAGTTTTGAATTTCTAATCACTTGGCTAAAATAAGGGGCTAGCTGGTTATAATGTACGACTTTGGGCTTGGTGTGGGGCGATTTTTGTATGTGTATGACGACGTCATTCAGCCTGTTGACGATTGTGTAAGTACCGTCCCAGTTTTTTTGTAATTTTGGCGACAGTATGGGATTCCACAACCAAACTTTGTCATCTTCGTTGAATTCATGGCTAGTTGCCTTTATGTCGTACCGTGTCTTCATCTTTTCTGATGCCAGACCGATTCGGTTTCTTGCCAGACAATGAATCTCCTCAATCCTTTCCTGGAGTTCATCCACATATTCCTCAGGCGATAAAGGAGCATCAGGAGGACGAACAAACAAAAGATCCGCAGGTGATCGCGACCAAAGAGCATTTGGAAGGGGAATAGCCAGTGGCCTCATGCGCAGCACTCCTGTAGGCAAGCAGGAAAAGAGGCAATTTCTTGTCCCAGTCCTGTTGATCTTTAGACATCAGGAGGGAGAGGCTATTGAGGATGGTACGATTGAACCGCTCCAACATGCCGTCCGATTCAGGATGTAGAGGTGTAGTTCGAGTTTGTCCATGCCGAGTAGTCCACACATTTTCTCAAACACAGCCGAATCAAAGTTTCTTCCTTCATCGGAATGGATTTGAAGAGGAACTCCGTATCTGGAAACTCAGTGTTGAATCAGTATCTCCGCTGAGGTTACCGCCTCTTGATTAGGAATGGCATAGGCTTCAGGCCACTTAGTGAAGTAGTCCAAGACAACGAGGATGTACTTATTGCCATCAGATATTCTAGGAAGAGGTCCCAGGATGTCTAGAGCAATTCGTTCGAAAGGAGCTCCTGCATTATAACGCTGCAATCGTCCACGGGTGCGTCTCTTTGGACCTTTACGTGCTATACAGGCGTCACAGCTTCGACACCATTTCTCCACATCATTGCGAATATTATTCCAGTAAAAACGCTCTCGAACTTTTTGCAGGATCTTCATTAAACCAAAATGACCTCCTGTGGGACTACCATAAAGTTCTTGAAGGACCATAGAAATTCTCGACTAGTAGTTGCCATCTACATGTCTTTCCTTCGCCAGACACCCATTTTCAGTACACGATACCGTTCTTCAAATGTAGGGAATCCCAGAGAGTCCAATAACGGTTAGTCGTAGGATGGTAATGGGCCATGTCTTGCCAGCTGGGCTTCCTGTTGGACACCTCTTTCAGCTCTAGAATTGGCTTAATTTCAGGATCAGCAAGTTGATCTTTACGCAGGCTCTCATCACTCCACTGATCTTGCGATGATTTAGACCCAGTTTTAACTTGTCTCACTATAGGACCTTTGACATTAAATTTATTCTCAACCCGGTCGCAGTATCTAGAATTCTCTGAGCAGGGTCTTCCTGAGAGAGCATCTGCATTTCCATGTTATGAGCCTTTTCGATAGCGTATTTCCATATCGTACTCTTGAAGCTTTTGTATCCACCTGGCTATCTGGCCTTCAGGGTTTTTAAATTCAATAGCCAAGTTAGAAAAGCATGATCAGGAACTTTCGGCCGTAAAGATAGTGGTGGAAATGGTCTATAGCTTTCACTACAGCAAGAAGCTCTTTTCTTGTTACGCAATAGTTTCGCTCTGCCTTTGACAAGCACTTGCTGAAATAGGCGATAACAGGCTCCTGGCCGTCGATTTCCTGGGACAGTACAGCGCCAATGCTTTCGTTACTTGCATCCGTATCAAGTATAAACTATTTATCGATTTGAGGATATGACAGAATTGGAGTGGATGTTAATGCCTTCTTAAGCTTTTCGAAAGCAGCGTCACATTCCTGTGTCCACATAAATTTTTGATTGGCTTCCGTTAATTTATGAAGTGGCCTTGCAGTCATCGAGAAGCCTTTGACGTATTTTCTGTAATAGGTGCATAATCCTAGAAAACTACGAAGCTGGTGAACATCTGCTGGACGATTCCAATTTTTCACGGCCAATATCTTATACGAATCAGTCTTAACTCCTTCCGACGAAATGATGTGTCCAAGGTAGGCGACTTCATTACGAAACAAACTGCACTTCGAAGGGCTTAACTTCAAATTAGCTTCCTTTAACTTTTGTAGCACCCGCCTGAGGTTATTCAGATGGTCATCAAAAGATTTTCCTATGATTATGATATCGTCTAAATAAACAAGACATGCCTCATATGACAGCCCCCGGAGAACCGTTTCCATAAGGCGTTCAAAAGTTGCAGGTGCATTACATAGACCAAAAGGCATTACCTTGAATTGCCATAATCCTTGTCCCGTTGTGAAGGCAGTCTTCTCGCGGTCGTCGGGATGGATCTCTACCTGCCAGTAACCACTCTTCAGGTCTAAAGTCGAGAACCAAGTGTTGCCCGCAAGTGTGTCAAGAGTGTCGTCAATCCTTGGCAGAGGGTAACTATCCTTTTTGGTGAAGTCATTCATTCTGCGGTAGTCTACACAAAATCTTGTAGAACCATGCTTCTTTCTTACTAACACAATAGAAGACGCCATGGGTCGATGGGTCGATGACGTCATTTTCTTCGATATCCTTAATTAAATTCTGCACCTCTTCTGGCTTGGCAAAAGGTAATCATCTAGGGTTCTGTTTAATAGGAGAGTGATCTCCCGTATCAATTCGGTGTTGTGCCATTTTGATTCGTCCAAAGTCTTCAGATGCTTGGAAAAATAAACTTTGGAATTCCTTAATTAAACTTTCCGCAGCATCCCCTTGGTTTGGATCTAAGTCTGTATTTTGTAACAAATCCTTGACTAAATTATCTGAAGATTTCTCAGAGTGATTGGATTTTTGACTTATGCGCGTCACAGGAGCACATGATGCTATCATCTCTCCTTTCTTGATAGTCCTCGTCTTATCACTGATGTTAGCAATTCTGACTGGAATAGTCTTTTTCGAGAGGTCCACTACAGAAAAAGCCACCAATCGTCCTGCTTGCGTACTATTGTCTTCTGGATAATATATATGGCCAAATCGATAATTATTTGCATTTTTAATTACAGCAGGAACTAAAAATTCTGTTCTTGGATCTATATTAATATCTTCTTTGGCTATTACTATTTGTTTTCATTCAGTTTCACTATTTAATCCAAAGAGGCTTATTTCTTCAAATTTAGAGAGCATTTTATTATTTTTGAAATCAAGTTTGAAGTCAAACTTCTTCAGAAAATCTAGCCCAATTAAGCAAGGATCTGTTATGTCAGCCACATATGCCGTATGATAATATTTGGTTCCTCCAAAGTTGATGGTAAAATTGACCTTTCCATGTATGCCTATCTTGTCGCCCGTCACAGTTTGCAGGGTAACGCAGGGCGGAGTCCAGATGAGTTTGCATTTTAATTTCCGAACCAAATCTTCTCTTATTATTGTCACATTGGCGCCTGTATCCACAATCATACAGCATTGAATCTCGTTAATAAATCCAATCACATACAATTCATTATTACCGCTACTCATTTTTGATATCTGGAGGATCTTCAGGTGGGGCTTTTTATTCTCTGACAACCTCCGCCCCGCGAGGTGGCCAAAATTTAGTTTCCCTGCTGACTGTTTGAATTCATCTCACGTTCGTGGATTTTGGGGCAGTTTCTTCGGAGGTATCTTGTATCACCGCACAACCAGCACGTGAGATTCTGGCGTCTTGAGCTTGTTCTTCCATATTTTAAAGCTTCAAGTCCTTGCTTTAATTCTTTAATTTCCTTCAAGATGTCGATCTCAATGTCTGGGCTTTTATTCACCGTTGCCCCTCGGACTGAATGGCGATCTCTTCGGCTGGCTTGTGTAGCTGTTTCCAACTTTAAGGCATATAGTAATGCAGCCTTTAAATCCTGCACATCTGCCATTCGTACCGCTCTCTGAAGTTCTGGATCTTTTATTACGTCTATGCTACCGCAGTGGGAGCATTTCCCGTAGATTTGTTGGGCAGTCGATGAATGCTAAATTTGCAAGGCGTTCTATTTCTGAGGCAAACTCTTGAAGGGTTTCACTCGATTTTTGATGGCGGCTCTTCATTTGTATCCTCGTATAATCTTTAAAGAATTTTTCTCCGAATCTCATTTCAAATGCACAACTCAGAGTGTCAAAATTGGGTTGCGTCATATCGGGCAATGTTTGCAGCACGTCGTCAGCTTCCCCTTTCAAAGACGCTGCAAGCTTACAAGCTTTCACCTCGTCATTCCACTTGTGTCAATAGAGAATTGGGTCTTGTAAACTTGCCAGGAACTCTTTCCGTCGTATGTCGACAGCTTAACGTGCACAGGAGAAGCAGGCGGATACCTAAATTCTTCATAAATTCTTTCGCTGAAAGCTTCTTCTCAAGATCTTCTGCTCTTTTATTTAGCTTTTCATCTACTTCAGCTATTTTCCTTTCCATTTTCTCTTCAACATTACTAACTTCATTCTCTATTTTCTCTTCTACCAAATCTATTCTTCTCTCTACCGACGAGAACTTTTCTTCTAAAGTTTTCTTCTTTTCTTCATGGCTTTTATTAACTTCCTCCTTCAGTTCTTCCATTCTCTTTTGGCTTCTCTTCATTTCTTCCGCCAACTCTTCTTGGCCTTTATTCATCTTTTCCGCCAACTCTTCTTGGCCTTTAATCATCTTTTCCGCCAACTCCTCTTGGCCTTTATTCATTTTATCCGCCAACTCTTCTTGGTCTTTATCCATTTTATTTGATTATCCATTAATAGCTTTCAATAACTCACTCAGTTGTTCTTCCGTTGCTCTCGTTTTCGCCATAAGATCCCTCTTCTGACACCAAAAATTGTTGCGTATATAAGGTTCTTTTGATCTTATGGTTAGATAACTTCAAACTCTTGTCTCTTAGAAAAGTAGAAATAATTTATTTACAGATCTTCAGAACAACAGAGTCTTCGAAACTCACAAATATTACTAGATATTCAAAAATAACTGTTCAAATATATCGTTCAAGTGCAGATATAGATCCAGAGACTCTTTATACAACGTCTCAGCACTAAATCACATTCAAAACAACGTAGATAAAACTCGAGCAAACTTGCTTAAACAATCGCCTAGTAATTCACTCAATGAATGACTGATAAATAATAACAACAACAGCTCGCATTGCTCTGCTTATATAGGCTCGCAGCATGCACTGGAAATTTCTACGAGCTTCTCGAAAAATCCAGAAAACCAAGGAATAACATTCAATGTATCAGCATACCTAATGGGGGTTACCATAGAGAGGGAATGGTTGCCATCGCCAGCAATCGCCATAATTGTCGCCAACTTGGCAATATATAGCCAAATTTGGCGACCAAAATTAGTCGTCAAAAGTGACGCCAACTTGGCGATATCTATAATATTTCGTTATTTTCTGCCATAGACATTCACTGAAAAATAATAGACAAGTTTGCTTGATAACAGAGACAATGTAACAAAAACTAATATTAGTAAAGGAATGAAGCTTAATAAGATTATTTACATTATTTTACAGTACAAACACTAACTATTTACAAAATTCGTAACACTATGTAAATGAAAGAGAAATCATCCTTTTGCAATAGGAGTAACTGAACCTATAACTCATTCTAAACTGCATTACTACAAATCAAAGTATTAAAACAATTTTAAAACAATTTTTTTAACAGTACTTTAAAGCACTGCCCAGGGCTATAATATAGATAAAATAAATATTTTTGGGAATATTATTCTCTCTTGTTTTAAATTTTGAAAGGTTAAAATATGCGTTGTAAGTGAGTGATAGAGGGGATAAAAAAACGAGCAATAAAAAACAAAAACGAGCACAGAAACGGCCATGCTTACTTTAGACAACCTTATACTACGTATAGGATGAGACATAAATACTGTGACACAAATAAAGTACTATAACTTTTAACTGGAGGAACAAAACAACCCTTTTTATTCATCATTCGAAAGAGAAGAAAAATCTGTAGAAAAACAATCAAGATTATTCTTAATGCGTTCCTCCTGCGGCAATGCAGGGAAATTCGTCAAGATAGTCGCAGCAGAATATATCTAGCGTGATTTCGGATCAGGTTTTTTCCAATGTGCATTTAGATGAATTCAGAGATTTATGCTTGATTAGACAGACTTTTTACTCCTGGATCCCTCAAACAACGAAGTTTGCTTGGGGGAAGGGGGGGGGTAGATGTCGGCGGAAAGTAAAATTAACCTTCGCACACCCTGTTTTCTTGCCAAACAGCAAATTTATATGAATAGAAATAGAAATTAGATAAGAAAAAAGCACAAAGAACATGAATAAAAAAATAGTTTGGCTCAAAAACGCAAAGAAAACATTAAACTAAATTATTTTTTTTATCGCGTCACAGTATTTAGGTGTCACCCTCTACAGTTTATAATATTAGATCAATTACTATAAAATTTCGATTATTATTCAAATAACCCAAACACAGCAGATATATATGTTAATCTATAAATCTTCATATCCGAAATATTTTCGCTTATCATATTTCCTCTTAGCTCGGCATGCGCAACTTAGAATCTATCTGTATAATATTATGAAAAAACGGTTCTTAAGTTCCCGCTTTCAAAATTTCAATCTATGTATCCCTACGAAAGTTGAATGAAAGGACGAATACTCATGGAAAACTATCTTTTCAAAAATACTTCAAACTTCACTGCTTTTGAATTGGCATTTGTAAAAATTCCGTTGAAAATTTTCGATAAGATTTGGATGGGAGCAACTGTGTTACATTCAATAGCATTTTCTATGATTTTTCCTGCATTGCCCTTTTCAGTTTGTCAATTCTTGCTTGAAGTTTGCTTAAAAGTTTTTTTTTCCTTTACTGCTGATTTTATAAAGCGCTTATTCTTAATTCAAAATAATCTGAATACTGAATATTTCTTTGCAAACAAAGTTTTTTTTTAGATAAGATTTTATTTGTGCAGAATTGTAAAAGTTTAAAAAATATTTTATTTATTGATTTTTACTTTCGATGAGGCTGTAAAATAACAACAAAAAGCAACCAACATAAAAATGATTATTATTTTAAAATGAAAAAACGATGTAAATCTTTTAAAATGTGTTAGTATCATGATTATAAACTATGTATGGTATTTGAGGTTTTACACTTTTATCGCATAATATGAAAAATAATATAAAAATTTAATTTAATTTAAAACAATATCACCAAAAAACACAAATACCACAAACATCAACCTCTATAAATGTTTTCAAAATCAATAGAATGTGAATGTGATAAAAAACTATTAAAAAGATACTTTAATTTAGATTAATGATTTATCATATTGATTTATTCAATGTTTTGGAAACTAAAGTATAAGACATAAAATATAGTGATAACAACAATTTTAACTTTGAGTGGATTCATGGCCATCTTTGATTTCAGTTACTTTTAAGAGTCCAGATTATGTATTTTGCTTGATTTTTAAGTTTTCATTGCATAATGTTATAAATGTTGAAAGATTTAATTTAATTTAAAAATGTGTTTCGATAACCTTTGTACAGGTTGAATCAGTTATTTCTGAAACAAAAAAAGCCTGATTTCAAATAAGAACAGAGAACTCAAAGAACATATCTGTTACATTTTAACATTATATTCACGATTGGTGAAATCCTTCAGTGGAATCACCGCCAGTCGCAATAACCCTTTCCACACGTTGTCAAAATTGACTGCAGGCAATAATCAGATGGATGTTGGAAAAGTTTGCTGTGCATAAAACGGTCGCCCTCAGAGCAGCAACAGTGTTGTTTGGATAATTATTATGGTTTCTCTCAACTACGTCACAAACATTGCCCATTGGGTCAGTAAACTAGAGAGAGAACGTAAGAAGTTCAGTATGATGGGGTCATTGAAGTTTTGGTCATTTACAGGCAGGTTGTATGAATACTGTATAGATTCTTGTTAGAAAAGCATTGCATCTCATTTTCTACAGAATCATACCAGAGCTTTAACACCTCGGAATAAGCAGCGGCTTTGAATGTGGCAGCTTGAAGAAAAACAATTTCATGCATCCAGTTGTCTTTGATGCTTACGACCCCCAATCGCCTCAAGGCCTCATCCATTAGGCCAAAAAAAATTATGTACATGGCAGTCGGACTTCTTAATGTATTTTTTATATATCA
Organism: Maratus speculifer; assembly: GCA_964019185.1. Taxonomy (NCBI): domain Eukaryota; kingdom Metazoa; phylum Arthropoda; class Arachnida; order Araneae; family Salticidae; genus Maratus; species Maratus speculifer. The sequence continues at coordinate 168,473,692 of OZ025290.1, forward strand.
ACAACTCTTTTTGCTGCTTTTTTTCTGCACATGGACAAAGTTTTCTTATCAGAGAAAGAACAGCAATACTCCTGGCTCCTATTGACGTTTTTGCTTGTTAAAAAAGATCTTACCTCTGATCAGACGATTATATCTAGCACTCTTGGACTGTCCTCTCATCATCACGTATGACCTCTAACAAAGATCCTCATGAATCACACATCAGTTAGATGGTCTACTTAACCTTAAAATTCTATCGAATATCTTTATAGGCTTCCTAGGATTTCCATCGACATGACGAGTGAATTCTGACACTTTGATAATGCCATATCTCGGTATATTGTTTCCTGTATGAAACAGTTGCCACATTATGTTCACATGTAACAGAAAAAGATTTGTAACTATGATTCCCAGGGTAGTATTTCATTATAATGTGTATAGCAGCAGCACTTTGCAATTGTTTTTAAAATAAATAAAATTATGGCACATGTTAAGCTAGTTATGTACACTTACAGTAGAACCTCGATCCATCGTTTTTCAAGGAGTGCGGGAAAAACGATAAATGCGGGAAAACGATGAATGCGGATTAACTTCAAAACACGAAAAAACACAATGTTTGTGCATTACTAATTAATGTAATGTATACAGTGTACGAATAAATACTATTTTCTTGCTTTCTAAACTGTAAAATAAATAAATCAAGGTTACAGAAAATTAATATTTATTTTTAAAAATTAATAATTTTGTTTAGCTTTCCGTTACTTTTTTTAAGTAACAAAATAAATTTTTAAGATGTGCAGCAATTTTCTGGTCATTTTTAGTTTTTCATGTGCGTTCATAATTTCATGCAGTTGCAAAAGCCGTAATTGCATGAATCGGAGTTGGTACTGGCAGCTCAGCTTCATCAGCATGAACGTTATCCTCTGTTTATTTACCATTATTTTAATTTTTTGCATTATCACACAATTCTCCTATGTTTAGAACATTATTTGTCGCAACATCTTGATCAATGGAAACATAATCGCATCCTCTCCTTTAAACAATCACTTTTCATCTACATTATCGTCAATATATCATCAATACAAACAGCACAAATACATTGTTTTAGGATAAAAAAGAGTAATTAAAATTTACATGTGACATTGATTCGCTTGACTTTCAATTTCATTTCGGTCAGGAGAAAATGACTTTTTGAAGAACGATGCTTGCGGGTTTCTTTAACATTATTTAAATATAATTTGTGCAGGGACCGTAGAAATAAAACGATCAATGCGGGAAAACGATGGATGCGGGAGTGATAGATCGGGTTTTCACTGTATTATGTTATATTAGAATATTTTATGTATCGAAAATTAATGTATAAGACAGAAAATATGGAAAAAAATACAATATTAAAATTCTAATGAATCAATATTTTTTCTAAGCAGAAGACTTATCAATGTCTCAACCATGTCCATTAGCCAGTTTGGTCCGCAATTTATAAATTTTATTCAGAGTGGTTTCTCGTAAATTTTTATTTTTTAATGTAACCATTGTTTTATCCCTTTGAAACCCACCCTGCATGATCTTGCGGGTTAGACATCGAATCAAATCTTTGCTTCTGAGTCGCATGTAATAAAAGCCCAAATCAAACAATCGTTCTAGTTTTCAGAAAAAATAAAGTATCGTTTTTTATCAATATGTAGCATTTATAGTACATGTTTTACTTATAGCGGGCATGACAAGTACAACGGATAAATCTCGATGGATCTTAAAGGGTTAACTCTTACTCACTTCTACATAGTCATAGCCTCTGACGTCAATTACTGTAAAAGCTAGCTTTTACATAAAAAATAAGTCGTCGTAAATGTGCAAAATTGCCGATAGCTGGCAATTTTTAGAATATCCTCTCAAAATTTAATATTGACGACAAATGGAAATCTGCGAATCAGGTTCCAAGCATTTTAACTCATTATTCCATATTGAGCAAAATTAGATGACTTCTTAAAAAATAATAGAGAATTTACCTTTCTACTTTAAAGCCAAAATGACTTATTTATATGAAAACTAAGATGGGTTTCAACTTATAAAGTTTCTTGAGCTATTGAGTTTTTGAAATTCTCATACCTGTAGTTAAACAATCCACTTTAACTCTTCTAAAAATATTTTTTCTTGAATTTAATAACCTAGTTGTAAATATTATATGCACATTAAATACATTATTCCATGAGTCAATTGAATTGATTAACCTAGTCAAAAAATAATAAAAATTTCGTGTTCAATATGATATTATACTGCATTATGTATTGTAAAAAAATAAAAAAATCTCATTTCAATACGTTTGCTATATGTAACCTAAATTTTGCAAAATAGGGCACTGTGATCAATTATTACAGGTTCCAAAAGAGGCTCTACAAATATTGCACACAGAAATAAAACATATCCTTGAAATTAGGCTTTGAATGCTTACTAATATCTTACAAAAACGAGCTTTCTTTATTTTCTTCCAATTTATCTCACTTGATATAAGCTTTTTAACAGAATATCCTGCAGAATATGATGAATTTTGTTTTGTGGACTTGTGAATGGTATATAAATTTACAGTTTGTTCATGTACTAGTTCTGCTTTTATGTTATATTCTTCTCGATGACTTACTGATAAAAAGCTTATTTTTAATCATTCTTTTTCCTTTTCTCCAAAACTATAACGGCCATCGTGATATTTTTTTTCTTTGTAAATCTGTCTCATCTGGCATCATTTAAATTAAAATATTTTTTTTTTAAAATCTTCAATATTATAGGAATTTTTTATAAGTTTCTATCTCATTTTTAAACAGTGTAAGAAATCATTTAACTAATTTACTATTTTCAATTTTTAGATATTATTTGAAATTTTAAAGTATCTTTTTGTTAGTATTTGTGTATTTACAGAACGTGACAAGGAACATATATTTAAATTTATAATCTGATGTGTGCTCTTTATACTTTAAAATCAAGAACTTTACTGTCAAAGTGCATGATAAGACAATAAAATCAACTGAATGATACATAATTTTTTTTATACAAACATGACAAGTCATTTTATGCAGCAATAAAAGATAAAAATCTAGTAAACAATTCCATAATTTTTATCGATCGATGAAAGATTTACTAAGATCGATCCAAATTAATATAATTACATTTCTGTTGTTAGTATTGTTTTAAGCGGATTCTTCTTCCTTGATTTAATTGTATAATCACCGCCCACTTCCATTATGAATTAGCATTAAGTGAAATCTTCTGCAATAACATGAAATAAATGCCGGATCTGTTACTTAAGAACAATTTTGAAAGAAAAGCTGTAAAAAATATTTTTAAAAGAAAATTACTGTTTGGTATCATTTTACTCTTACTTTATCTTGAAAATGTAAATTAAATAATAAACAGTTTGTGGTTGAAATGATTTCTTCATCCATTTTGGAAAATTTATCACACTATTATGTTTGTAATTTCTATTGATATTTGCGTTTTATTTTCTTGCTTGGAATTTTGAAACTTGCTTATTGTGCCTAAGACGACAGACTGTTCAAGGAATTACAGTTTAAAAAGTTAATAAACATAAAAAACATAAAATAATAATCACTTTGCGGTGCCCCTAATTAAATTATTTCGATTTTAGTGTTTTTGAAATAGTGTAACATCAGTAAAATATACTCTAAACATTTTTCTCTATAGATTACAATAAAACGTAACTCTGAGTGCCCCTGTGTACTAAATTCAAATGCTACATTCTCATATCCGATCATTCTACAGTAAAACTCAATAACATATGTAAATTAAATCAAAATCCGCGTATATTTATGTTAGTCAGAGACCCGAAACATGGACAGAAAACCCGAACTCATAAACTCCTTTTAAATTATGTTAGAAAGTGTTATAAATGATATAAAAGTAACACATAATCTAAATAAAATATGTACTTTTAAATGCTCTTAACAGTTAATATCTCTTCATTTAAAATTTTAGTTTAATTCAACATTAGATATGGTTATATATAAATATATCGTAATGATTAAATAAAACGTTACATTAATCGCGTAACTTAAAAAATCATTTAAGGGAAAATATTTATTTCAAATTATAATTAAATTAATAATAAAATATCTGCATAATGTATATCAAAATTATTGATGTAACAATGTTATAAATACACAATGTCTAAAATTATAATAAATGCTTACATGTCTAACACACTTATTGGAATCAAAAATTTTATAAATAAGTTTATATAAAAGATTATCAAAATATCTGGTTCTAGTTCTAAAATTCCTAGAATTTTCATTGAAAGGAACAAAGAACGTGAATTAATAGAAGACAAAAATAGATATATAGAATGTCAATCCATCCGAAAGAATTTTATAATTATATTTCTCTTTGAATGCGAAAAAGATCTTTTATATTCAGCACAAAGGATATTGAATATCTGAAAAATTATTTTGCTAAAAAATGATCCGTTTTAAGTGCAAAAAGGCATCTATTTTTACTCGATATTTAAATGATAATGGAAGATAGGTATATTTTTAGAATATTATTAACATAATGATTTTTAAAGTATACTTTTCTTATCTAATTAGCCAAAGGTACAAAAGCAACACTGTATAACAAATATTTATCTTTTCTTGAAAGCATACTTTTATATTAATTTTTAAGTGAAATTTTGTTTTACTTCCCATGATGTCTAAAATTTTGTTAAATTCGTCTTCATTTTTTCTATTTTTAAGCTAAACGAACAAAAATAAATGTATGTTATTCTTTTCAGAGTCTTACTGGTCACCATCCAAATTCGTAAATTAATATTCAACCAATGGAAGAAATTTTTGTACATTTCTCATTTGCATTTCAGTGTTGCTTGCTTAATATATCTGAAGCCAATGTCTAATTTTATAGCTACTTTAAACTTTTTCAAGTTTGGTAAAAAATATTCACGACTTTTGTTTTTTCGTTTGGCATCTATCGGTCATCTGTCAGAGCTCTAACTATGCTCTAACATGCTCTAATTCATACATATACTCTGCCACGTAATCTGTACATATGTTTGATGATGACTATGCTGTGTTCGCAATTGAAAATGGAATATTTAGCATTTATACCTTTTTTTTACAAGAACAATGAAATAATCACATTGCGGTTAAAGGAAAATTGTTCTTATCGTGTAAAATACTGTTTTAACACCAGTTGAAACATAATGAAACTTGTATGCTTATATAGAGTGCAGTAAAAAATGCTTTCTGTAGAATATTTTGTGCACATAATTAATCATTTATTTAAAAAGTTACTCAAAAGAATTCGCGCAGATAATGGTGTGTAAGTTAAAGTTGTAATGCATTTTAATATTATTATGCTATTTTAAATATGATGAAACTAATATTTATTACTGAAATTTGCTATATGATAATTATTTTATAATATAACTTGCATAACACTTATTGTTCATTCAAAGCGGCGCAAATAAGGTTTCAGTTAAAATGCTATGTATGAATAATAAAAGTTGTAGACACGCTTTCAGATGTGGTCTAACTTTTTATGACTAGTTTTATATCATTTTTCAATGTTATATGTAATGTGCCTAAATTCCATGAATTTTTTACAGGGCAACACAAAACAATTCCTAAAAATTAGGATGTAAGCTTTAAGGGTAAATTGTTAACTGTAGTTAAGTAGCTAAGAATTTTTGTCAACTATTTATGCATTTTTTCTGTAACTTTGTTTCATTTCATATATAACAACATTTTTGAAGAATATAAATAAATTCAGATACAGAGTTATACAGAGTATCATTCAGCGTTACCGTCAAAAAATTGTAAGTACAAAATTCCTGTGACGTCGCAAAAAGATGTAGAATTGTATAGCCTCGAACCGTGTATTTCTTCATAGAGTATTAAATGCAGGCAAATTCTAAACTATTTATATTCTTTTAAGCGTAAACGAAATTTTCTGCAATAGTCTGCATATGATAAGTACTTGGAACAGTATTCTTGTGACGTCACAAAAGGAAAATGGTGATTTTTTACAGCCTGAAACCGAAAGGAAAAAGGGATCCATTTCTAAAAATACTTTTTTCGGTTTTTTTTTTTCAGGTATTTTTTTCTGCATTAGATTTTAGTTTAAAATGAGAAGTGTATAAAAATTTGCAGGTAATATACAGAGCTGTAAAATTTTCTTCGTGTGCATTTCCATCTGTTGTTAGAGCCAACCAAAGTTGACTTTTTTTAAGTACGCTGCATTTTAGCACGTTTTGTAGAACATATACATACCTAAAAATAATATTAAAAGGATGTGCAAAAATATTCGAATGCCTTTCCGAATATATATTATAATTGCTGAAATCTTGTTTCACCATGTGCGGTGGAGTTTTGTTGAAAAATTGCAGAATTGTTCGAATGTATTTCCAAATATAAAATTGACACATTTTTTTTTCTTGTTTCATTTTTGCAGCAGTTTCATTTTGAGGAGACTTTCATTTTTGGAACTAACCATTTAATATTTTCCTTTAACTGAAGGTGTCCTCAGAATAAACTTAATTTTAAAAAATACAAGTATATATAAATAACGTTAGATATTGAAACCATCTTTTCGTTAAAAGCAGAAATCAACTAAAAAGCAAAATATCGGCAAAATGTATTTAGAATATTGAAATTCAGAATTCTTATTAGCTTACGAACTTATATGCTGACGTGTACAGCATCCTCAAAAAAATATATTCAATGTTGTTCGTATCTTTCTAAAAGTTTGACAGTTCAAATACTAATGAAACAAATTTATGAAAAGAATTTATGAAACAAATTTATAAAACGATATTATGAAACGTCTGATTAAGCAAATGATTATGTTTCACAGCTTTTACTCATAAATTATGAGACGTTTGGCGGTGAAGTTAACATCAAATTCCTGTATTGATTCTGCAAACTCAAAAATGGTATTAGGATTCTTAAATTTGAGTTAGTTTTCGAGAATTGTTCAACATTTTAATAATATTTCAATAATGATGGTAACTAAATAACTCCATTTTGTGTAAAAAAAAAAAAAAAAAAAAAAAAAAAAAAAAAAAAAAAAAAAAAGAAAAAAAAAGAAAAAAAAGAAAAAAAAAAAAAAAGAAGAAGAAGAAGAAGAAGAAATGCAAAAATTATTGCTTTTTTGTCATTTTAAAATTGCAGTTAATATTATCTTTTATTCCAATCAAAAATAAAGACAAAGCTTTGATTAAATTATGTTTTTCCAGAAAATTTGAAAAAAATAATTCATTAAATAATAATTATAGTATTATTATTATGTAAATAATATATGTTCTTTTTTAATCGAATCTTTATTATTTCAAACGATATTTTTATCATATTTTAGAAAATGTTATTTCAAATTGTTGCATACTTTAAAAATTTGCAAAAAAAAAAAAAAAATCTTACGTTTAAAAATTAATTTACAAATGACTATTAAAAACAGTAAATAATTTACAATAAAATGATTACGTACTAAAAGGAAGTAAATAATGAAATTAAGTTATTAAAACTGCATTTACAGTGACTATTAAAAAAGAAAAAAAAACTTTAAAACAATAAATTCTTTAATATGCGGTAAAAATAGTAAATAATATATATTCTTTTTTAATCGAATCTTTATTATTTCAAACGATAATTTTATCATATTTTAGAAAATGTTATTTCAAATTGTTGCATACTTTAAAAATTTGCAAAAAAAATATTACGATTAAAAATTAATTTCCAAATGACTATTAAAAACAGTAAATAATTTACAATAAAATGATTACGTACTAAAAGGAAGAAAATAATGAAATTAATTTATAAAAACTGCATTTACAGTGACTATTAAAAAGGAAAAAAAACTTTAAAACAATAAATTCTTTAATATGCGGTAAAAACAGTAAATAGGGGAAATTACGTTATATTTAAAATGGCCAAATAATAATGCTGCCAACTAGTTTAAATTTAAAATATGTACTTTCAAGAAATTAATTTCATGTTTTGAAATTACTTTTTCAACGTTTGATGCCAATTCTAATCCAGCAGAAATGATATTTATTTTCTAACAACAAAAAATATTTTTCTTTGAATATTAAAAATCGAAAGAGAACTTTAAAATAATGAATTCATTGATATGCGGTAAACGGAAGAATAATGTTTTTGCATGTAAAATAAACTAATGATAATACTGACAAACAATTAAAAATTGAAAATATATCTATACGAGATATTTATTTCCTTTTTCGAGATAATCCTTTTAACTATTGTTGCCAATTCAGAGACATTGCAAATAACAATATTTATTTTCAAACGGCAAAAGTATTTTCATATGAATGTTAAAAACTGAAGGAAATTTTGGGTAAAATCACATCAGATTTAAAATTACACATTATAATGTCTTATTTCAAACTATATTTTTATTGCGCTGTTATAAATAACGGGAAAGAAAAACTCTGCTTATTTAATTCATTTTATATTAGTGTGTTTTCAAATGAATAGCTCATCTTATTGATTCAAACACGAAAACAGCCATTGATTATCATAAAAGTACATGTTAGGCCTTAAAATTTCACAATTGTACACTGTAAAAATTTTGACTCTTTTGCTGCATCGTCACTCCCTCGCTTTTATAGAATATTTCTCTTTTGACCCATGAAAATGCTCCGTAGTAGGGTGAAGTAATCATTTTCGATAAAAGCGTTGGAGCGATGATGCATCAAAAAGGTTAATTTTTTTACAATGTAAAACGGAAATGGAACAATGGAAATCCTTTTAAAGGAAAATTATCACTAATTTTTTAACTATAATTGAATATTTTAAAACCGATTAAATTAGTGAGTTTTTAGAATATGTGGTATCTGAAAAGAAGTTATAAAGCGTAATTCGTAGGGGGGCAGATACCCGTGTCTTTTTGTCTATCTGTAAGTTAATACTAATTTCGAAAACAGAGTTTAGCTTTTATTAGTTTTTTTTTTTTTTTTTTTTTTTTTTTTTGAATTAAAGTCTTAAAACTTTTATCAAGATTAAACTAACAAGGAAGGTCTCCATACGGGAATATCCCGAAAAATCTGAAACAATTATAGAATGTTCTTCTCGTGTGGATATATAAGTTTATGAAAAAAATTTAGGCGGAACATCCATTCAGTATCCGTAAAAAAATAATGAAAATTTCGCCATTTCGCGATTTATCGCAAGTTGGCAATGGAATGGAATTTCAAAAATACTTTATGTCAAATACATTTCAAGAAAAAAAAAGTTTCATGTTAAACTTATTTTGATAAATTTAATTTAAATAACTTTAGTTTTGTAAGTTTTAGTTTGTTTTAAGTATAATTTTGTTATATCGATATTTATATACTTATATTCAAATTTAATCATCAAAATTTAAGATTTAAAACTAAATTCATAATTTAAATTAATTAAAATTTTTTCAAGCTCAAAGTCCAATTCAGAATTGTTGATTAGATTTTGTTGCTATGGGAACTTCTGACTTTTGTTTTTGAATACGCTTAAATGTATGAGGATAATTTTTCTCAATATATATATATTTTAATCTATGAAAACAATTTTCCAGTGATTAATCAAATAACTACTTCAACAATGTATATATATATGTGATACAATATGTTTATATATGTACATAATAAATTAAAGTGTCTTATTGTATATCTTTAAATTCATTAAATACCATTTACATGCATTCTAATTATTCAACAGTTTTGAGTTGCATTATAATCGTTTGCTTTTGGCGTGGAAAAGGGCTGCTCGCCAAATTGAGTGACTCTTTCGTCTATTCGCGCCAAATATTTGAAAATATTTTTTTTTTTTTTTTTTTTTTTTTTTACATAATTTTTGTTGTGATTCCGCCGCTAATTTTGACTGATTTTTTATTACATACATAAGTAGTTTAATTAATATTTTTTTCAAAATATTCTGAGTATGCCCAGTATGGATACCTTCCTTGTAAGAAAGAAACGTTATACATAACGCATAGATTATCCTTCTCAGGACTGAGACAAATATTACAAGGGACCACAAAAAACGGTTTAAAATTACTATACAATATCTCCAAAGATCTATAAATTTATATATCGCTTCTTATGATTTAACCGCATTTAATAAAAAAAAATCAAGAAGTAATTAAAAAAAATTTAGAAGCATTTTAATTAATTTAAAGGGTTTTATTTAGTATCTCATACAGGTAGCATCAAGACTGAGGAGTCTAACGGAAAAATAATCTAATATTACGAGAATGTGGTTACGAATTTTTGCAACTTTCTAACTCATTGCTGAGATATATTGCATTATTTCGCCTGTTTCTTTACATTAAATACTGATTTTATAAATGTTATATAACATACTAAAATTTACTTCAATTTTAAAGCTTAACACAGAAAAACTCAATTCCATCATTGACACTGTGCAAGTAAATGAAGGCATGTGATTATTTTTTTAATTTAAATTATGATTTATCATCTAATGCTAATTACGAAGCTTAAGCATTCTATTTTTTTTTTCAAGTTTAATTCTGAGAAGATTACGTTTAAGCATAACATATCAAAATCACCTTTAGGGGTGGATAATGAATACTCCCACACTCTTCAAATGTAATTCAAATTCAAATATCTGAGCCTTTAAGGTTAGATTATGAATACTTTCTACTAATGAACTGCAATTCAGAATTTAATCTTTAACATATTTTCTGGTGTCTCAATTAAAATTATGTTAAGAATGACTGAAATGAAATCAGTATTTATCTTATCATCTTATATTAAAATATCGTTTGATCTTCTTATCATTCTAATTATGCACTTTAATCCGGTTGTGAAATTTATATTCGAATTATTACAATTGCTTGAAGTTAAAATTAAGGCAATTTCATTAGACTAAGTTCACAAAAGTACAGATAGAAATTAAAATAAAAATAGAAATGAAACTAAAAATTATATGTTATGATAATCTTAATCTCTTCAAATTCGAAGCCAATACAAATACTTATTAATTTTTTGGTTTGTTCTTTTCCAAATAAAATGCCATTGTAAATGGCAGTAAAAATATCTTTTCTGTAGTTAATCCTTTTAGGCGCTTGATAATTTAGGTTCAAAAATATGGATCTAAAACTACAAACCCACTTAAAACATCAATTTAATAACTATTCACCTAAATTAACTCAATCACAAACTTAAGAACTTGAAACAAGTAAATAATCCACAAATCCTCAAAAAAATTTTATTAAAAGCGATTTAAGTTGAAAATTTTGAAAATTTAACAGTTTCTTGGACACACTGTCTTTTGGACATTTTAAGGCATTTTACAAACCCAGATGAAAATAACATTTATTTTAAAAGGATTTTAGCGTAGATGCAGCCATTCATTCTTTTACTTTCAATACAAAAAATATTCAGCCAATAATACGCGATGTAAATATGTAAAAAGTCAGACAGTTTAGTTTTTATAAGCAAAACAACAGAGGTCCTCGAATGAGGACCCAGGGTCTTGGAGGTTGAAACATTCTTGTACATTATTCTGTTAATTTTTTTTAAATGCAGCTACATACCGAAAACTATGAAGCATTGTGCATTTTTTTTTCTTTAACGTCAATTTATAGTAATCTGTGAATGAAAATCGCCACATAAGAGCAGTGTCTTATTGGAAATGCAAATAAAAACTTTTTCCAAACAAGCATATATATATTTAATTACCAACCTCAAATATAAAGCTTTTACCCAACAGAATATTATATACGATAATAGTATTCTTTGGGAAAACTTAGAATATCAGTGTATCCAGCTAATTATCCTAAAATTAAAATAGCATATGTTTGCATAGTAATAATCTTACTTATTAAATATGGTATAATCTCATGGTGCAATCCTACAGATGTCAATTTTTTTTAGTGCGTTAGTAATTATGTAAATACGTAGTACCAGTAGTTGTCATTCAGTCCGTCTGTCTGTCTGTCCGCATATGACAACGCAAAAAAATACAACCGAATCGTTTGAAATTTAAAATACATAATTAATACATAATTTTTTCGAGTCATTTCAAATTTTATGAAAGTCGGATGTATAGATCAATTACAGAAAAATTAAAAGGATTCCGTTACACTACGGCTAATGGGGGAAAAAGTTTCAAATGCATTTTAATCGTTTGAAATTTAAAATACATAATTGTTACATAATTTTGCAGAGTCATTTCAAATTTTATGAAAATCGGATTCATAGATCAATTACAGGGACAATCAAAATATTCCGTAACATTACGGTCAATGGGAAAAAAGTTTCAAATACATTTTAATCTTTTAAAATTTAAAATATATAATTAATACATAATTTTGTCATTTCAAATTTTATGAAAATGGGATGCATAGATCAATTACAGGGACAATCAAAAGTATTCCATTATATTACGGTCAGTGGAGAAAAAAATTTCTTATGCATTTTAATGGTGTTACCCTCATTAGAGGATAATAAAATTGATATGAAACTATGAAGTATATATATACTAAAATATACATTCTGTACAATCTGTGATCCAAAGAATATTTATTATTAAATTACAGGGCCACACAAAAGTATTCCACTACATGATGTTATACGGGGAAATATTATTTGGGGCGTGTTTAAATTACAGTAAACTGTTTCACATTTATGACTATAATAAACGTTGCTGAGGTGTAATAAAAGTTACTTCCTGTATATTTACAGGAACATAAAAAAGATTTCGTCCACTATATTGTGTCCGAAGTACTGTCTACTATAATAGTAATATCTGAATATTTTTAAAACTTCATTATCGTACGAACGCACCTCATTTGCTACACTTCACGTGCAATTTTCTACTTGTTTATACTATATGTGGTGCAAAGCATTACATATGAACATCACCAGCTTCTTGTATATAAATAATAGTAATAATCGCTATTATTTTATACCAAGTTCTAACAAAATGCGAAGTTTTGTGAAATTTCTTGTCGTTTGCTCTTCATTTAGACTACCTAAAAGATTTGCGTATTACAAGCACAGATGCAAGACATCAGACAATCTTATGTTTTAATCCTACTCAAGTTGTATTCGGAACATTGTAAAACCCGCAAATTCATCTTAAATTAGAAGTAAACAATTTTAGATTTTTAATACTTTCTTCTTATTAAATTAGAAGAATCTAATGAAAAAATCCACTGTAGCAATATTTATATTCCAATGAAATAATAATGCTTTTGATTTCCACATTACTCTTCTAAACAGATGTTTGTAAGTATTACGCATGCAAGTCAGTAAGTATCATTAGATTGGATTATACATGAAGAAATATCTGGAGTAAGGGAACTTATAGTGTGTGTATCATATTATGTAAATAAATGTATTGTATATTCATTCATTATCTATTATTATCATGTAATCTCATTCATTTTGCATCGCCTTGTACATTAATTTCAACGAAGCAGACTGTAACCAAATTCTAAAAGAAATGAAGATGTACTAAAAAAATTAGAATGTTAGAGAAAATAGAAGGGAGTTAATTCGGCGGATTGGAAACGTTATTATCCGAACATTTCACGTAATATGTGTATTGAGATGATCGATTTTTATGTAACATAACAGAAATTACTTATCATATTTTTACTAACACATTTATCATAAAAGATAATAAATAAAAGAAAAGTATACGATTATATTCTGTTAAAAGAAATGTTACATTTGCAATATTAAGAAGTATTATTTATTCAAGAACGTTAAAAAGATATCCGCTATGAGGATCTATTAATGAAAGCTAACAGTAAAAGAGTTGTTGAGAATTTTACGATATGTATTTGAGGCTTCATGAAAATTTTTGTGACACTTCTTTTGGAATGTCTGAACTCAAAATTGAATTTCTGGTTGAAGGATCTTGGCATTTAGACCACCCGTGAATTTTTAAATTTTCAAAATTTCCGTTGCAAAACGAATGTTTTCAAGTCATTTTGAAATTTTAATAGATTCAAATTTAGTATTTAATGAAATAAAAAATATGAAAGTCAAGCACTTTAGTCGGCCCAAAAAAGTCGACTAGATATGTAGCGGAGATCTGTATTTTAAAGTATTGCGACCAGGTTCTTTTCAAAAAAATGCATTCGCTAGAGTTGTAGGCTGTGATCAATAAAATAAATGCCTTTTGAGAACTTTGTTTATTTAAGGTAGAGTTATAAAAATTAAATCATTTCTTACTGAAATAATTAGGGATGGTGCCTGTAACCATTTTTCAAGAGACCTTTGTTATATGACTGAGTGCATGAAGCGAGAGAGAGGCAATTAAATTTTCTCATTCAGAATTCACACATTGGCATCCAGAATTGGCGAAAAGGAGCATATGAAAAGTGAATGATATCATAACCATGAAATTTTCTGTTACGCTTTAAACAATTAAGATGATTTTGAATTTAATACAGGGCAACCAGAAATGGGCAGTCCTAAAAAAATACGCCAAAAAGAATTCGCGCCAATTCGTACGTTAGGACTCTGTTTTGGGAGAATTTATGAAAGACACAATAATGTGGCATGCACAAGGAAAGATTATTACCTAACAAATAAGTTAGAATCACAATTAAGCAGAGAGAAAAGCGATTTTACTGACCGCAAGCAAAGCATATCTTTGTTCTTTTTTTATTTGTTTCCAGCAAGGGTGAAATACGCATCTTAATGAATTCTCTTTATCTGACAGCCGTTTATCAGTAATAAAGCAGATGCTAGATGTTTTTCTTTCTTTTCTTTTGAACGGAAAGTTATTGTGGGATCGAAATAAAACATTAAGATAAACTAGATATTTAATTAAAGATTAGCTTTAACTGTAATTTAGAAAAATGTAAAATTTAAGAAAACTATATGTGATTCTACATCACATATATCACCCCTTTCACAGGCAAAAAAAATCTATAAAGGTACATGCAGGGAGAGAAATCAATTTTCATATGCTCTTACAAGTAACAATGTGTAAAATGTTCATGAAAACAAACTAAATATTTACTAAATAAAGTAAACAGTAATTGAACTTCTCTCTAAGTAGGCAACCATCCCAAATAAAAGTATATATATATATATATATCATGATATAAATATATTGGTACCATAAATTTTGTAATACAAATGACATCATATATTGTTTCTATTTAGAAACAGCTGCAGCTTCATTAATAAAATTTGTGATCACTCTTCAATTTGTCTTATTTAGACAAGGACCTGTATCAAAAATGTGCACATACAAATAAAAGAAAATACCAGGTCTAAGTCCACAGGTCACTTACCAATTGGCAAAAAAAAATCCAAATTGTTTATAATAAGAACATTAAATATGTGTATTGATCAATACAATAATAATAGCAAAGTACTCGAGTAATATAATGCAATTAAACACAAAACATAATATACAAATAAACAAAAACATAATGTAAATAGAAGGATTAAAAATGTCCATAATAATGAATAATAGGAAATACTTGAAATTTCCACCATTTTTTTTTTAAATGTACAAAATAAGTTTTACTACCAACTTATATTTGAAATGAGAGTTCAAGCAGTGCTAGACAACCAACATATGGATAAATTTTTTGAAACACTGTCGTTGACCATTTACTTCCATGTGATAACGTTCCTAAATGTATATCTTCTAATTTTTGTCTTTTTTTTTTAATACCCAAACTAATGAATTTTTTTATTAAGTTAAATCTGAAATTTAAAATCAACGTTGCATTATATTGACATCTAAAACGGTATTTTAGTGTAACATGAGAAAAGAAATCCTCGTAAAGAATTCGGTATCTTCCCAAAAATACTTTTATTCAAGAATAATTACTGGTAAGTGGGAGACACTGAACTTTCATGCAAAAGTATAAAAAGTTTAGAACTGTGGGAAAGATGTGTGGAAAGGTAATCTGGAGACCTGTAAAGTAACTTCAATTTAAGATACGACTTGTATAAAGACCAATAAAAGACATGCATTAACCACTAAAGCAAACATATGACAGCATCTTTGCCTATAAAAATTACAATTTATCTTCACTTCATATCCTTTGAATGAGAAGTGTGAAAACATTGACATGTATGCAATTTTAAATATCACCTTGACTGTGGTATACCACTCATCGTTATCTGCAAAATAACTAAAGTGTATTTTTTTATGTGGAAGTACTGTGTACAAATTATATAAGGATGAGTATTGAATTTAAAGTGAATAAGTGTGTGAATTTTAGTCTATGTATAAAATTTTACACCTTGCTAGAATTTTAAATAAAGAAGGAGTAAGCTCCGCTACCTGTGTAAGCATACATTGGCTGAAAAGGAATCTTAATGTTCGTAAATGTAGTGTAAAGTACTAATGTATATCATGTATACCCGAATGAAAATAAAGAAATGTGGAGAAGTGAATGCAAATGATATCTAATTACCAACAAATGTTATGCAAAAAAATGTATATATCTATCTAAATTGCGCCTAAAGAGTAATGAAATTCACGCGTGTAAACGGGAAAACATGGAATAGTGCAAATGGGAAGGTAAAAATTACTGGATTAAATCATCCATAACCAAAACAAAAAAAATGTAAAGAAATGACTTATGTATTAAAGATAATAATCAATATGTTCTAAAAAAACTTGATAGAGGACCGATAATTAAACAATTGCATATGTAAATGTATATGTATGTGAATAACTTCCTCTGCAAAGCAAGCAGCAAAATATATATACCTTTGTAAACTGCCATTGTAAAAAAACTTTGTATAAAAACATTGTAATTGCTGCATGCAAAGAGAAGTTGTATGAAAAGTGAGTCAGTTGCAAATATCCACAAGTATATCAAAAGAAAAAGAACTTTGTAAAACTTTCACCACTGTAATATTGATACACTAGTGAACATTCGCACTAACACTGTGTGTAAAGAAAAGTGCAATTGATAATTACACAGACCTACTAAAAATAGAGTAGCTACATCGAATTAAGACAAAATAGATGTGCAATTTTTTTATCTATCGCGAAAGATACAAATAAAGAAAAATAAATTGTGTAAACAAACATTTAAGATTCACCGCAGAAGTCTTACTGATAATTAGGGCTTAACCACCAGAAGAAAACTATCAATAAATCAAAAATGTGAAATTTTGAATCATTCATCTATTCCTGAGCTCACGAAACAGTTGAATGAAAGAGAATCAGAGATATGAACAATGCCCGAAAAATGTAAATCATGAAATGATTGAAAGTAATCTTTAAATAACAATGTATTAAAATGTGTAGACCATATGAAAAAATATCTACGAAAAATAGTGTATGTAAAAAAAATATAATAATTAATGCTTTATGTTTGTGTTATGAATAAAAAGGTTAACAATGTAAAAAAAAAAATACTGTGTAAAAGAGCGGAGAAATCCAAGTATCACCTGAAAGTAACCAACAAAATATGTAAATAACTAAATATACATGAAATAGCATACCTGAAGAAGTGTTGAATATTTACGTTATATTTTAGAGTGATTAAAAGCTTGTTTTTGCTTGAAATAAAATTTAAATGTATTACAGCAAGTGGAAAAAGAAGGGTGATTTATGTCGAAAAACTTGTTGTAAGCACGGTTATGTGCGATGCAGTTAATGCATCTTGAAGCATTTTTACAATTATCTGAAGTGTGTGATTCACCACAATTAGCACATGCCAAATCATATGCACAAAATTTTGCCAGGTGGCCTATTTGTTGGCAATGAAAGCAACGTTTTATGTTAATAAATGGCCTGACAGTGTAGTCAACAGAATTAATATTTAATTTTCCATGTTGAATTAAGAGATCAGATATCCAAGATGTAACACTAATGGTCCAGTTATATTTTAATCCCTGTCTTAATTTATGCTTTCTTTCAAAGTTAATAGAAGGAATGGTACTGCCAATCTTTTCATTTATAGATATCATAATATCTGGTATACCTATATTGTCATCAAGACCTAACAGAATTATTTTTGTGCAGTCAGATAAATCTCTAACTTGATTTTTGTGCTCACATAAATTTAGGATGTAATCCGGTATTGAAATAAGATCAGTATTTTTGTCTTTTGATAATTTAGAGTTATTTGTACCAGAATTTATGTGTATTTCAGATTCAACCTTATCTAGAAATTTGGCCAAATCTTTCCCATTAGAATTACATTCCTTATCTTTAATAACATTAAGGGGTTCATCCAATTTAGATTCATCAATGTCACATTGAATAGCCATCTCATTATGCTTAGACTGTTTGGACGAGTTCAGTGTTCTTACTTTTTCGAACAACAGCTCATTTAACCTATGTAACTGGTTGTTATTTTTTTGTAAAACAGTCCACTCAGAATGAACACTATTCATCAAATCACTTAAAATATTAAACTTTAATTCAATTTCTTTTTGATAGGAATTAAATTTTGCCATGAGTTCTGGATTATTCTCATTTGAAATAGGATCAATTAATTTCTGAACATCCGAAACAACAGATCTAGAATATCTGTTAATAGAATCCTTTAAACTACTCAAACATGAAATCTCAAAAGAATTAGAATCTAAACCAATTGTTTCAGAATCCATATTAGTTTTAAAAGACATTACCTGTTTTGCATCAGGTCTAAACTTAAAGTTAAACACAACAGATGGATCTTGTGTCAATTTACGTGACCTTTTTTTAGTCATTATAAACAATTTATATCCTAAATTATAAAAATGCGAAAATAAACAAACGAGCACAGTATCAGATTATTAAAAAAAATGAACCTATCTACAATGCAATATAATAAAAGCAGCTATATGTGAGAATATTTTTAAATAGATGCTAAAAATTTAAAATAAATGTCTATCCATAAACTAATCAAAATTGTGTTTTACATTTATAACAAGTGAAAAAACATGAAAAAAATCTCAATATTTATTTAAATATTAGAAAACTGGACTCTCTCTAACGAAATATTTTTGCAAGTGGCTGCAAATAGGAAAAACAAACACTGGAACTATATGTATAAAAAGTCTTAAAATAAATTAGAAGGGGGGAAATTAGTCACTTTAGTTAAGACGATATTTTGTTTTAATGCACTGTTTATATCCTATATGAAATGCATAAGAACTATCATAATAAATATTAAGGAATTTATCAAATGTTTTTTTTTTTTTTATTGAACACTCCTAAAATTGAAGTTTTTATTAGCTAATATAACTGACGAAAATAATGATTCATACTGTATCTTATTCATCTTATTTTTTTTTTTTTTTTTTTTTTTTTTTTGCAGACTAGAGTGTAAAAATAATTCTACTCGAACAGATATAAACAATGCACACACTTTAAGAATATTAAGATGTTAGATAGGTTTAATTATGCAAATAAGAACATGGCTAGTCTTTGCACAAATAAAACAATCTCCCAATAAAATTACTGTACAAACAATATAAAGCACAACTTACCTTTAAAGTGAAAAAAATCAGGAAAGAAAAGTAGGATAAAATGTAATAATATATTTTTTGATACATGAATTTATAATTCGATTATGCATGCATCAATATTATTATTTATGTCATGTGCACATGGCATGTGATTCAAACGATAAAATTTTATTTATCTGAAAATGAGCCCACTGTCAATAATATATGAAGGTGCATACATCCTTATTGTATAACTAGTATTCAAAAGTATCTTTCTCTGTATTGTTTCTTTTACACAAACTTCATATTAAAAAATAATGGTTGCAACCCGACAACATCATGCCTTATTTTTTATAGGAAAAAGAGATGCACCATTAACTTACCTAGAACTTTTTCATCTACATGGAAATATAATATAAAATTTATGAAAAAGAAAACGGAATATACGTCAATTTATAACACTTCAAAAATAACTGTATTAAAAAAATAAACAAAATATATAGTCATTAATTAATAATGGAAATTATAAAAATACTTTCTTTAAAAAGTAATAAACTGTCTTGATATTTCTCAAACGACTTTCAGCAAAAAGTGCACAGCAATAAGTACTTAGATATTTGAAAAATATAATTTTATCATGCTATCGTTTGTATCATAGTTTTTAAATAGCACTTGTAAAGCTGTGAAATGTTTCAAGACAATCTAAAATCATTTATAACTGTTCGTATTTAAAGAAATTCAATTAGAGCACAGAAAAACTAATACATAATAAACTAAAAATGGTTGAAAATTACTCAACATAATTTTTTTTTTAAATAAAAATATCATATAATTAAAATAGAAATTGAGATTTAACCTATTAAATATAAAAGCATACACTTTCTCATCTGCGAAATTTATGCTGTAAATATTTATCAATGAATGTCTTCTTCACTCATTTTTTTTTTTTTACTTTCAACTACTACAAATAAACTTGTAACAGTACTATCGTAAAAATAAACGTTCAATAGCGCACAAAATTACAGACACAAAATTGATCAATGCTGTAGTTTTAAGGGTTTTTTTTTAATAGTATAGCGCATGTAATTATTTTTGTGAAAAACATCAGTGTCAGCATCCAAAAATTTAAAGAATAAATCCAATGTGAAGATCATATTATCGACGAATGACGAAGAATTTAAACGTCAAACACGAAATTCTGTGTCACTTTAGTCGAGAGCATATGAAATCGTCACTGAAGTACACCGCTAAGATGAAATAAAAACATTATGTCAGTGAGCGTGACATTGTTGATTTAACGGAGGTGAAATAAGAGTCACAAATCGCCAGTCGTAGATTCTTAGGCCTACATCGGCAGGGGAAAATTTAACGAGCGGAAGCGAAGCACCCATCATCACGAAACGTCCCGATCAGAAGAATCACTCGCTCAAGTAAAAGAGAAATTGGCACTATAATCCAACTCTATAATGTCCAGCAAGAAAAATCCGGCGGCAATAATTCACCGGAGCATAGGCATATTTCACACAACAGTCTGCGAAGGAAGGGAGCACTTATGTAATGATTCACAAACATAAGCAGGACTTATCTGACGAGGAAATAGTCGTTCGAAAATACTTGAAGACTGACGTTAATAGTTCACATTTATTGTATTCAGGAAAATAAATAGTCCGGAAAAATCTGGCAGGCAAATAAAAAGCAGGCAAATAACAGCAGGCAAATAACAGCAGGCAAATAACAGCAGGCACCATCCCTCGATGTTTGAAAAAGTTGCGAATGCCTGGTGTAGGCACCATAGTTTCTGTAGTGGAGATCTGTATTTTAAAGTATTGCGACCAGGTTCTTTTCAAAAAAATGCATTCGCTAGAGTTGTAGGCTGTGATCAATAAAATAAATGCCTTTTGAGAACTTTGTTTATTTAAGGTAGAGTTATAAAAATTAAATCATTTCTTACTGAAATAATTAGGGATGGTGCCTGTAACCATTTTTCAAGAGACCTTTGTTACATGACTGAGTGCATGAAGCGAGAGAGAGGCAATTAAATTTTCTCATTCAGAATTCACACATTGGCATCCAGAATTGGCGAAAAGGAGCATATGAAAAGTGAATGATATCATAACCATGAAATTTTCTGTTACGCTTTAAACAATTAAGATGATTTTGAATTTAATACAGGGCAACCAGAAATGGGCAGTCCTAAAAAAATACGCCAAAAAGAATTCGCGCCAATTCGTACGTTAGGACTCTGTTTTGGGAGAATTTATGAAAGACACAATAATGTGGCATGCACAAGGAAAGATTATTACCTAACGAATAAGTTAGAATCACAATTAAGCAGAGAGAAAAGCGATTTTACTGACCGCAAGCAAAGCATATCTTTGTTCTTTTTTTATTTGTTTCCAGCAAGGGTGAAATACGCATCTTAATGAATTCTCTTTATCTGACAGCCGTTTATCAGTAATAAAGCAGATGCTAGATGTTTTTCTTTCTTTTATTTTGAACGGAAAGTTATTGTGGGATCGAAATAAAACATTAAGATAAACTAGATATTTAATTAAAGATTAGCTTTAACTGTAATTTAGAAAAATGTAAAATTTAAGAAAACTATATGTGATTCTACATCACAAGATACTTTTAAGAGGTGTTTTTAAACTTGTCGAAAATAGTATTTGAGACAAGCTGAAACTCAGGAAGAATAATATTTATGCTTAGAAAAAACATTTTGAATATGAAAGACAGCTTTGGCGGAACATTTTACTTTCTATATACACTGAATGTTAAAAGCGAGAGCCAGTAAAAATGGGTACTTCTCTTGCGGTACTTCTCTCGTGATTCATTTACTGGCTTACGATACAAACAACACTTAAGGACCGGGCAAACATAACTGCTCTGATGTTAAACTTTATTCTTCGAACTCCGTTTTCTTTTCTCTCACTTGCGGTTTACTGACAATGGAAAACGAGGGAGATACAATGGTCAGAGGAGATCACTTATCTTAACCTTACTTATGGGAAAGATTCCCGTGCTACTCTTGGATTGAAGTTCAACTGAAAAACTCATTTACATCAAACGCGCCACCTGCGGATATAAAAGGCGCCGCCTGCGGACATAAAAGGCGCCGCCTGCAAGTCGCAAAAAAAAACTCTGTGTGTGCCTACAGCCATAAACTGTGTTGCAATGCCTCACGAAAGCTATCTTAAATGAATTTCAACTTTGATGCTTGAGAGATCACAACCATGGAGTAAGAAACTTCTTACTCCGTGATCACAACTCTCACTTCGATAGGCTCTCGCAAGACCAAGTGACTCGTAGCAGCGCGCAGTTTTTCCGACAATTTTGGAATAGTTAAAAAATTCTAATTCGTAGTGAAATATTCGACAGTTGTTAAGTACTAGGGGCGATCAAATGAAAAAGCATGAAACTCTCTAACTACCAAACCGACTGAAATCTGAATATGCTCCTTTGGAATAAAGTAGTGAAACATTGAAAGATGCGATTGGAGTATCCGGTGTAGTTGTGAGCATGCGTGGTTGCCCGTGCATGAAGGGGGAGAAAAGCAGACAACAAGTGAGTTCCGTCCAACTGACGCGGCAGTGCCTGTGAAGACATCATCGCCATCTCATTACAAAATCCGATGATTAAAAAGCAGCAAGATATACGATCAAAGTCTGATGCAGCGAGAAATCTAATGGCATCTCGCTGCACTTTAATCTTCGGATTTTGCAATGGGATGGCCATGATGTCTTCACAGACACTGCCGCGTCAGTGTGACAGAACTCACTTGTTTTCTGCTTTTCTCCCCACGGGCAACCACGCATGCTCACAACTACATTCCAATCGCATCTCTCAATGTCTTACTACTTTATTCCAAAGAGGCATATTCAGATTTCAAACAGTTTGGTAGTTAGAAAATTTCGTACCTTTTCATTTGGTCGCCCCTAGTATTTTAGGTAACGTATTTGTGGCACCACGAAAATTTGTATATCACTTTTTTACAATGCATGAATAGAGAATTGAATGCCAGGCACTTAACGTGGCAAGATCGGGGCACTTATTAATTATTAAATTTCCAAAACTTTCTATACAAAAAATTTTTTTGAGGCATTTTAATATTAATACCTTCAAATTTAGTATTTAGTGAAATAAAAAATATAAAAAAATCAAAAATTAAAAAAATTTTGAAATGTTTTATAGTTGTTGGAAAAGGGTATTTGTGGCACGCTGAGTTTGAGGCAGAATAGCATTTATGCATAGAAAAAAAAATATTTTGAAAATAACAGACAGTTTTGGTGGAACTTTGTACTTGCCAGTTAATTGGGAATGCTATACGCGAGTGCCAGTAAAGCTGGATTTGCTGTGCATCACTGAAGATCCATTTAAGATACCATTTTGCACAAACCATATTGTAGTGCCTCATAAAAGCTATCTTAAGATGAATTTATTTAGATGTAATGAAATTTAGATGTAATATCAGACTTAAATCTGACACCGGAAGTACTTGTAATAAGAATGTCTTTTAGGTTTTAAAAAACACGTCATCTTCACATCATTTTAGCCAGCTTGAAAATTGCAACATATTACTTTTGGCAACCAGACAATCTATAATTAATTTGCCGGAGAAAAATTCAGTTGATATTACGTTAATGCCAGATACCTAAAAACCTGAAAACAAAAGTTCCTGTTAGGAAAATTGTTTATAGGTTTTTTAAAATGTCACCTTCACATCTTTTTATCAAGCTTAAAAATTGTAACATTGTAAATCAAAACAAAAGAAATTGCAACTCTTTGGATTCCAGACAAACTATACAGGGCCACGCAAAGAATTGGATACACGGCCGTACATGGATAATAATTTCTGGAAATGGGATTTTAATAGTTTTAACAGCGTTTTAGTTTAAATTAAATTTTAACAAAATATTGTCATATTATATACTTACAACGTAAGCTACAAGAATGAATAAATGTGTTTAAATATGTTGGTATAAATTGCTGAAAGAGAAATTTCACACTGTTTTGCGGTTTATTGCTAATCTAAATTTTCCTATTATATAGTACATATATCAAACTACATTTCAAATACATGGTTGTTTAAAAGAATTAGCATACGTATTTGCTATGCATGGCAACACTTTATTTCTCTAAATAACGAAGTTTTATTCATAAGTGTTTCATACTCTATGCTTAACGATTGTTTTTGCTTTCTTGTTTTAAATAAACTTGGTCTTTTTTGGTAAACAGGAAATTCTGGCGAATTCTAGTTTTTGCTATTTATGAAGCTGAATTCTTTTATACATCTATTATTGATTGCTTTCAGAAAAACTTTCCAATTTAGAAAATCATCAGATTTCAATGATCATCTTGAATGTTAGAAATTACTCTTTAAAAAGTTTGCATCTTTGAAATGACTGAATGATTTTCTTACTTTCATTTATCCAATGGCTTTCTCCTTACAGATGGTATAAAAGCTTTGGACCAACTCATATCTGAAATATGTTGGAAGTGTCGTTTCTTTCAAGTGGTGCTATAACTTTTTTAGCTAATTAAATAGCACAAAAGCAAATCAGGAACTCAAAATAACAAACGATAAATGATAAATATTCTCTAACATAGCAATGTTATTACTAGAAATAATCTCTACGAATTTTTACATTTTCCCAAGACATTGGCGTGTTCAGGGACCATTTATAAAAGGATAATCTTTGAAAGATTTGCTTGATTTCATTTATCCATTGGCATTCCAGGATGCACATATAATCAGCATGTGTTTTAACACATATATTATATTTTCTAAATTTAAAAGTTTTTCAAAAACATTTCTAATTTTAAAATTTGCATTATACTAAAGAGACACAAAGTTTGATCAATTTATACTATATTATAGCATTAAAAACTGTAAATCAGTGACAATGCTTTATATTTTTGTTTAGAGTAGACAGTCAGAGTAAACTGATATTTAACACAATAGTATTCCTAAATTTGGTAACGGTGTTATTTTTGAATACATATACAAAAATTAAATCAAGAATTAAAAAATACTTACATTAAGCCAATTTTTAGCGTTAATTTACCTTAAAAATAAATTTCTCAAAAATAAATCATAGGAGTTTTTAATAAGATAAATACAACTGAAATCTTTTTAACTAATGTTTACAAGTCACAAAACATTATTTTTAATTAATAACAACATCTATTAATTATGTTCAATGTGTACCTGTTAATTCTGAAACGTAAACTTTTCTACTTTAACTTAATACTATTTTGAAACCTAATAACCTTGTTAAAGTTAGTAAACTCTTATTCTGTATTTTGATTTAACACTCAGAAGTAATTAGGTTGTTCTTTAACATAGTAAAATGCATCGATGCTATAAAAAAAATTCAATTTAATTCGCACATAAATATAACGAACTCTCTAAATCGAACTCTCGAAATAAACAAATCCTCTTTCTAGGGGTTACAAACGATCAATAATAAATTCTTTTGCTGCCAAAGAACACAACTAAAAACAAAAGTAAACATGGATAAAATAATGTACATTATGATTTCCCCAAAGCGCGTCCTTAATCAAACATCTTCATAAGATACGTAATTATTCTATAAGACGAATGATGGACCTTTTTTTCCTTTATATCTTGAATGGCGGTCGGATATTATTTGTATTCCTTAAATGTCACCCGGAAGTGTCATAAAACCTAACCTTCGAAATAAACTTTTCTTTTTATAATAAATGTGAAGAAAGCCTTTAACTTGTTTTCAAAAACAAAAACAAAAAAAAAATCGTAAATTTGAGTGTCATTCAATACGTTGTTTAGTTTACAAATTAAATACTTCCGCTTCAAATGGATAATAAAACTATATTTTTAATTCTTGTTGCTTGCATTAAATTACAAATTGTATCTACTTTCCTTCAAATAATTTTACATAAACCGCTTACCTTACATAATAACAAAAACGCACTAAATTTTTATGAAGTAAAGATGGATATTTATTGTTCGTGTTTTCTTGGTTGCATTCGTTATATCTTTTTTTAAAAATCAGAATCAATGCGATTACAAATTTGTGTTATCCAAGCAAATAACTTTAAATTTTGAAATCATTGTCGTCCTGCAACATTGCTTGTTTAATGGAGGTTGAAGATCAAGAAACACTAATGCTTATATCTGTAGGCATAGTATAGCTAAAGAAAATTTATTCTGTAACTTAGTAAATGTAGAACATTATTAGTACTCCATTTCTTAAATGTGTTTCAATAATTAGTTTCAACTGAAAAAGGAAACCTACCCTATTCTATTAATTACTTTTCTGTTTTGCTTGTACAGATAAAAGAAATTACATGCATTAAGAGTATATTAGTACTTAGATAAATATTTTCTATTCTCAAAATTGTAGAAAGATGTAAAATTGTAAAGAAGTACAATCTGAGCAGAAATCTCCAGTGCGCCATGGAGACTTATTCTCAAAATGCTGGCGGCAAACTTTTATGAAGAGAGTATTTCAAAACTCGTTCACTGTTATACAAATGCATCAAATTCACGATGATTATGCCGAATAATAACTTCGGTTGTACTTAGCTGCTGGTTATAAAAGCATTTTCTTTTTGACCATTTGGAATATGGTTTTTGTTCTCAACCGTGAATAGATATATCTGATACATATTTAAATCCTCGTGGTGTCCGCATATTTGGAATACTTTTGCTGCCACGATAATAAAAAAAAATATTAAAAATTACAAAAAAAAATTGAGATATATCTTTGAAACAAATTACATATAAAAGTACATTTTTTCCCTATACGAAGGTGTAAAATTTTAAAATGTGTGATGTTTAGAAATTTAAAAACTTACAGTTGTTCTCAGTTGTGAATAGATGTATCTGAGACATATCTGAATCCTCGTAGTGTCCGCATTTTTGGAATACTTTTATTGCCACGATGATAAAAAAAATATTAAAAATTACGAAAAACGAATAACTCAAAAATAAATTGAGATACATCTTTGAAAACAAATTACTTTTTAAAAGTACATTTTTACCTTATACGATGGTGTAAAAATTAAAATGTGTGATGTTTAGAAGTTTAAAAACTTGCAGTACCGAAAATTGTAAAACTGAAATTTCATTTAAAATTTGAAATTGATGCCATTCGCCGAAGGACATACGCGTTATATAAGTGTCTCTGCTTTATAATATATATAGATAAGGTAGGTATAATAAAATGAAAAATTGAATGAATTTAGAAAAGAAGAAACACTTTTTTTAAATATGGCATTTATTTATTAGTCTTAAATTTTAGTCTTCGAAACTATAATTTTCCAAATGGTTGTTGTAATTTGTTAAATTATATTCTTTTAAAAAACTAGGGGGGCGCCGCCCCCCTGCTCGCTATGCTCGCCAACCCCCCCCGTAATCGCTTCGCGATTCCAAATTATTGGCTACCCCTGCTTGCTGCGCTCGCCAATACCCCATGGTATGAATAAGCAGTTGCAGACCTTTCAACTGATGTGTCACACGACTGGTGTTGTGAAGAAATTAAAAATGTGTCCCCCTGGGGGGCAGAGTGGGAGGCGACACAAAATACATCCATAATATGAATAAGCAGCTGCAGACCTCTCAAATGATATATCACACGACTGGTGTTGTAAAAAATTGAAAATGTGCCCCCCTGGGGGGCAGAGTGGGGGTGACACACAAGACATCCATAAAATGAATAAACAGTTGCAGACCTTTCAAATGATGTGTCACACAACTGGTGTTGTAAAGAAATTAAAAATGTGCCCCCCCCCCTGGGGAGAGCAGAGTGTGGGGTGACACATAAGACATCCATAATATGAATAAGCAGTTGCAGACCTTTCAAATCTTGTGTAACACGACTGGTGTTGTAAATAAATTAAAAATGTGTCCCCCCTGGGGACACATTTTTAATTTGTTTACAACACCAGTCGTGTTGTAACACCAGTCGTTTGGGGAGCAGAGTGGGGGATAACACACAAGATATCCATTATATGAATAAGCAATTGCAAACCTCTCAAATGATGTATCAAACGACTGGTGTTGTAAATAAATCAAAAATTTGGCGAAATATTACAGTTATCGCCAAGTTGGCGTCACTTTTGACAACTAATTTTGGTCGCCAAATTTGGCGATATATCGCCAAGTTGGCTACAAACTTGGCGATTGTTGGCGATGGTAACCTTTCCTCTCTTTATGGTAACCCATACGACGATGCATAGACGGAGCCCTTTCCTGATTGGTCTATTCAGCTCATGGAAGGAGTGGACAACCCGGATTCGTTAGTTCCGGAAATCTTCCACATCAGCATCATTCCAGGAGTCATTCCTTTTAAGGCTAGTTTTTTTTTACTATAGAAGGATTAAAATTGTTTTTATTTTACACCACATTGAATGGTGAAAACAATAACCCTCGTAATAATATCATAGCAAAGGTAGTAGCGTTTGATGTAATATTTTTAAGAAATGGAAAATGCAAACGTCTTTTTGAAATTTCTGGCGAACCAGTGGACGTACGACAACGATTTTTTTTTCAAAAGATAGAACTCGACGAGACTAATCAAGTGATAGCATTCAAAAAACTATCGTAGTTTACTGTAGATTTTTTTTTACTTTTAACGAAAACTGAAGACCTAAAATTCAACAAGCGATAGCTAACGATCCCATGGATAGATTAACTTCCTTTTTGGTTTATTATAACCCTTTTGGTAAAATTTAAAATAGTTTTTTTTTCATCTTTGTATGTTTGACGAGCGTAGAGAAATTCGAATTTGTGCCTTAAAGCTCCAGTTTAACATTGTTTCTTCTTGTTGCTGTTGTAGATTTTTTTTTCATTCGTTCCCACCAAGTTTAAATAAGTATATTTTTTATGCATGTAACATAATTCATTCAAATTAAATAAATCACGTGAAAAACATAATTATTTGTTTTTCTTGGAAAGCATTTAGTTTCAGTTCTTTGAATAAAGTTGTGAGCGCACTTTTATTTTCGTCGAACTCCTTGGTTTATTTTTCAGACATCATGCATTTTATATGACAATGCAATAACTTTCTGAATTATTCTAATGCAACAATAAAATTTTGGCAGCAAATATTTTGATTTTCAAGTTATAACATAATCTTCAGTTGTTATCAAGAAATTTGAATGACAAGTATTAAAAAATGCTCTAGTGAGCAACAAAAAAGTTAATATGTTTTTAAGTATGAAAAAGAGTTTGACAAGTGCTTCTAATTGAGCATGAGATAGAACAAGGGGTCCCATCTTGGCTGAAACTCATTGTCAATACTAAATTTAAAAAAGTCATATTGGCGCGGTTTCCACAAAAAAAAAAAAAAAAAAAAAAAAAAAAAAGAGTAAAACTTTTTATCATTCTTTTTAGTAAAATTTTCAATCCTGCTTTACATGTGAACTGCGCTGTTGACTCTGCACTGTCAACTGCACTGCTGACGGATTTGCAATGCAATTGCATTACAAATCAGTTTTCTGTGCAGTTCTATGTTGAGGGGAATGTTTGGTTTCACTTCATGAGTATGATACGCTACTGGAATTAAGATTTCTGGTATTATTTTGCTTTACATTCTTGTTTAATTAGGCTGCGTTTTTTTCTTGCTATGTCTTTGCGCTACATATTTTTATCGTAATTGTGACAGTTTTCTTTTACACGGAAAAGGCGCAAATATGATTTTTTTCAATTTTGGCATTAACAGTGAGCTGCAGCCAAGAAGGTATCCGTTGTCCTCTCTCATGCTCAATTAGAAGCACTTATCAAACACTTTTTCATACTTAAAAGCATATTAACTTTTTTGTTGCTCACCAGAGCATTTTATAATACTTGTAACGATATATTTTATAAAACACACATTACATAATTTATACTTTTCATCTATTCTGGATTTCTAAAAATATGTATCGCTTTTTCTTCTTTGAACTAATGAAAAGCCTTTCAAGCTAACAATGAAACTCCGATTTTCTGTGCAACATTATATCTTCACGTAGTAACAGGATACGGATATGTCATTACCGAAGTTGTTTCAATAGATATCCAGCATGATATGTATATTAATCACAATAATGGTTAGATATCTCATCTATCAGGTATGTATGAATAATGAGTCATTAATGGCACTTAAATTAGAATTCATAATAATTGCTATCATATCTCATGCGTGGAATGTATAATATTTGAACCTAATTATATAATATACAATATTTATATTGAACATACCGTAAATAAGGGAAATAATAAAGTTTATTAACAGTTAAAGAAAATGCAATAAATCTACAACAATAAATAATCGCTGTAAAAAATGGACATTTTTACGGACATTGCATCGGAACGCTAGTACGATAAACTATCTGTTAACGAAAAAATTCCGGTAAATTCCAGGAAAAAACGAAAATTTTACGGGAATGTACGGAAATTTTTCCGTTAAAAAACTGTGAATTGTACTGACGTACTAATTATAAGTACATCTCCATAAAATTGTTCGGTTTTTTTCTTCTTCTTCTTCTTTTTTTTTTTTTTTTTTACAATGATTTAAAAATCAATTTAACTGCGAAACGATTATTATTTTTATTTATAGTTACTAAAATACTATTACTTAACTTAACTACAAAACGATTATTATTTTTATTTATAGTTACTAAAATACTGTTTTGGTTAATTTTAAATTTGATTATCAAACTCTTCTCAGAGAAAAAAATTAAATTTTCATAATGTAATCTATAGTTTGTTTATAAATTAAATAATATAAGTGCAGTAATTATTTCAGTTTCTAATCTTTGTAATTATGAAATGAAAATTAATTGGATATTCTAATCCTAAAACTTCCTTGTATCTCATGCATCTTAATATTTTAACAAGTCGGAAATTGCATGTCAGTCGTAGCAAATGAGGTGCGTTCGTACTATAACGAAATTTTAAAATAAACTGTGCTTCGGATACAATAGAGTATCCGAAATTTTTTGTACAGCTGTAAATAGTAAATGCTTTCTGTATATGGAAGTCAACTTGCTGTAAACCTCAGCAAAATATATCTATTTCATAAAATGTAAAATAGTTTAATATAATTTAAACGCACCCCAAACAATGCTTCCCCTCATAGCATTATGTAATAGAATACTTTTCTGTGTCCCTGTATATTAATGAAAAATATTCTTCAAACTGTTTCGAATGTATATTTTAGAATATATTTCATAGATGCATGTGAATTGTATCATGTTCGAAGAGTGTAATACCATTAAAATGAACATGAAACTATTTTTTCCCATTGACTGTAATGTAAAGGAATACATTCGATTGTCTCTGTAATTGATTTATACATCCGATTTTCACACAATTTGAGATGATTCGAAAAATTTATTTAATAATTATATATTTTTAATTTCTAACGATTCGATTGTGTAGTTTTTGCGTTGTTATATGCGGACAAACGGGCGGATTGAACGACGACTATATCTGCTACATATTTATGTAAGAACGTACCTAAAAATTAGTTACAGATGCTAATACTTCAACATTGTTAATTCAATGATATACTAACTTTGACTTTCATCCTAAATTAAGGTTTCAATCACTTAAACAGAGAAGAAATCAGTTATTCTCGATCATGATATTTAGTAACCCAATCGTTACGGGTGTCTTTTAAGAGATTTGTAATGTTTTGTCCTCATTTTATAAAAACAGAAAAACGTACCTTTTAAAATCGAGTAAATGCTTCGATTAAGAAAGGCAAATTTTACAATAGAATTTTACTGGTGGGGGTAAACAAGGATTCTTGAGCTCTTTTGCCGCACGTATACGTGTTGCTCGTCCTCAAGGGCTTGAACACAATACTTTTTCGTTAATTCTGTTGTACAATCACCGCAAAAAAAAAAAAAAAAAAAAAAAAAAAAAAAAAAAAATCTTGACATTTGCGATTTTAGATGTTTTGTTAAATATCTAGAAAAATACTTGAGGAATGACTCTGAAACTCCAGATGTATAAACAAAATAATACAGGTCATATATTTTCGAGAAGATTTTTTTCCAAAATCTAAATGAACCGTCAACAAATTGAAAAAGAACGAATATCTTTTGAATAACCCTGTCAAAACTAATCTAGCAAAAGCGTTCGAACTGCAGACTATGATTAAGTGGCTTACGGCAATAAACTGTGTTCATTTTTGTGCGGATAGCATGTATGCGCTGAGAGGTATTAAGATTTTTATAAAAACGGTCCCAAACTTTGCCAAGTTTTTAGCTTATAATTTGAAGAGTTCTTAGTAAAAAATAAAGTTCTTTTAAAAAAATATAAGAAAAAACCTTGTACATAATACCCTAATATCAAAATTAAAAATTATTAATACCTGTATGAAAAATGAGCAGATTTACCAAATACATTTTTACTGCGCATGCGTTAAATCTGTTAAAATTTCATTTGCATATTGTGTTAGCTAAATATATACAGCAACTTTTGTTAAAGTTTCAAAATCATAGCTTAAAAATTCTGAAAGTTATTGTCGATAGAATAAGATCAAAATCCGTTATACCCAAAATGAAGCAAAAAGATGAGGACCTGTATCCAAATATAGTAGTATGTGCAATACTGTGTTGACACTAATCAACTGAATTTGGATACAGCCCCTCATTTTTTTTTTTCATTTTGGGAACATAGGATTTTGATCTTATTCTTTAGACGATAATTTTCAGAATTTTCAAGCTATGATTTTGAAACTTTAACAAAAGTTGCTCTATACATTTAGCTAACACAATATGCAAATGAATTTTTTATAGAATTGACGCATGCGCAGTGAAAATTTATTTAATAAACTTGTTCATTTTTCATACAATTATTATTATTATTTTAATTTTGATTACAGGGTGTTATGTACAATGTCGTTTCTCATTTTGTCTGAAAAGAACATTGTTTTTTATTAAGAACTCTGCAAGCAAAAAAACTTGGCAAAATTTGAGACCGTTTTTATAAAAACCTTAATTGCTCTACGAGTATACATGCTATCCGCATAAAAATGAACACAGTTTATTGCCATAAGCCACATAATCATAATCTGCAGTTCTAACGCTTTTGCTACATTAGTTTTGACAGGGCTATTCAAAAGATGTTCGTTCTTTTTTAGTTTGTTGACGGTCCCCTATTGGATTTTGGAAAAAAATCTTCTCGAATATATATGACCTGTACCATTTTGTTTATACATCTGGAGTTTCAAAGTCATTCCGCAAGTATTTTTCTAGATATTTAACAAAATATCTGAAATCGCAAATGTCAAGATTTTTTTGCGGTGACTGTACATCAGCTGTTTGCTAGTAGCCGGTTTAACAGGATATGAGTTTCCGTCACTGCACAAAATGTCGATGGTCAACAGTACTACAAAAACGCACCTAACAACGCATCATAGAGCATCTTTCTTGGATATTTCCACTACATATAACTATTTTTAATTTTATGGCTTAAATGCCTGTCCGACATCCGAAACTTATAATTAGGATTAAAGGACATTCCTTTCAAAAATATATTCGCAATAATTTGTATGAGCATTCATAACATAGTTCAAAAATTTAACTTGACGAAAACACTAATTATTGAATTTAAAACTTAATTATAGTCTAATTGACATGCATAATCTAGTGTATTTATTCTTCTAAGTAGAACTTCTAATTCGTGAAAAAATCAGAACGGAAATGGCGCTCCAGTGTTACTATTTTTTTTTTCATGGAAAATCCTATTTCAAAATATAGATTAAAAACTAGAACAAGAATATTTCCTTGATAAAAATATAATTTCAGAAAATTTTAGACAATGCTACTCTTCAATTCAGAATTGTGAACGAACAAAATAGTTCAATAAAACTTAGAAATGTCTGCATCTATGCGATATCACTATGCGTTTTATTTCTTGTTTTTTATCATATCGAAGAAATCTGCTAAAAAAGTATTTTCTCACTTTATGTTTTATGTTCATTTCAAAGGAATTTTTGTAAAAATCGAAATGAAGCGAAATTTTTCTATGACGAATTTTTTGTATGCATTAATGTGTTCTGAATATATCAAATTATATAATCATAGAATCAAGTTATATAATTAAATTATTTAATCATAGAATCAAGTTATATAATCAAATTATATAATCATAGAATAATATATCAAATTATATAATCAGGTTATCTCTTCAAAATATTTTTCTTTCGGGATAAAAAAATTAAATGTCCTTGAAAATTTAAATATTTACTTAATTAACCCTTTAATAGGCAAAATACTTCAATATTGAAATTATCGGATTACGCCAAATTTTCAGTGTTTTGCTAATAAGTTCAGCCAAAGATTTGCTTTTATCTTCTATTAGAAAGCAATTGCAAGAAAAAAACATCCAAAAAGAAGTTTCCCTTAAAAAAATGAAGTGCCAAGTTCAGCTAAATGTTTCGGCCAGAAAAAGTAGTGATATCTAAAGTTCGCACAAGTTAAAAGCCAAACATCCCAAATCTTCCATTGATTTTGGCTACCTGCGACTTGGACGTTAATTCCTTCTATAACATTTTCAAATTAATGTTTGGAAATTACGTATGAATTAATTAAATGTTAAAAGTAATAGTAGAATGCAAAGAGACAAATTCTCCCCAACACGACACAACACAACAAGCCCATTTCCCAAACACAGAGATACAACGAAAAGTCAGCAGCTGGATCCTCATCCTGCAAGGGAGACGTCGCATTTGCAAGTAAACTTGGAAAAGCATTCTTACAAACCAACCAGAGATCCAACTATATACACAGATGAATCCCGAACCGAATCAGGCGTGGCATGAGCTTTTTGTGTCATGAGTGGCGGCGAGGTGACTCATCAGTGGGCCTGCAGGATTGGCAACTTTAACTCCGTATTTCAAGCTAAGCTACTTGCATTCCTGCGGGCACTGGAATGGATCTCTGGACAACCCTACCCCTTCATCAGGTTTTACAGTGATAGTTTGTCCAGCTTGCAAGCCATTTTTCACATCGTACTAAACACCCCCATAGTCCTAAAAACCAAACAGCAATTAATGATCTTAGTCAATAAAACTTCCCTAGGTCACGTCTCGGCCCACATTGGCATTGAGGGCAATGAACGGGCTGATGCTCTGGCCAAGGTAGCGACAGAAAATCCAACAATAGAAATTGAACTCCCAGTGCCTTTCTCCAATGTCAAACGAGTTTTAAAAGGAAGAAGCATATCCGCATGGCAGACTAGGTGGCACGAGTCTGACAAGGGACAAAACTGCATATAATTCAAGCGTTCCAACTTCTATGGAAGAGGTGTCCGCAAGATTAAAGGCGGGGCCAAGGTATACGCTACCTAGTGGCAGGGGTGCATAACCAGAGGATTATTAAGTAGATTGCAGTTTCTTTTGTGTGAATGGCAACAAAACTTTTTTGTTTCAATTAAATGTTACTTTAAAATATTACGTAGAATAAGTTTTAGATTTGAAATATTGTAAATAAATATAGAATAAATAAGTGTAGTACGACTAAATATTAACATAAAATATACTAAGATGAAATATCCTTTAACTATGTAATACAAATATCGCTGATTAAAATATGTTCGATTTTAATTATGTTTTTAATGTAATGAAAGATGACTCATATAATTTAGTAAGTAGATTATATAAATGCAGAATTTTGAAGTAGTGTCACATTTTACTAAATTCTTGATGAGCTAAGTTATACAAAATTGTATACACCTTAGTATTTCCTATGATAATATAGTGTTTAGCAATGTTTAGAAATGTATAGAATTTAATACTAAATAAAATATTTAACTTTAGCTCCATTTTTAATTATCAATTGCAGACGATAAAAATCCAATGTTTTCTTGGTCGTATCGACTTTTATTATTTAACTTGCAAAAATTTCATTCTTTTAATTTAAAAACCTATTTCATTATATACGTATATTCGGAATAACTTTAATTTTAAATGTATGTATTAAATGTTGTTTTGTTAAACAAAGAAATATTGTTAATTTATTTGTTTAAATATTTAACGTTCTAGACAATAATTTTCTTAAAATCGTAGATTACACACTCTCTCTTTCTCTCCTTTTTTTCTTTTTTTTTTCTTTTTTTTTTTTTTTTTAACAGACAAAGCTATGTCGAGACTTCATATAAAAAATTCAATCACAAATTTCAAGCTATTCTCTCATCATGACAGATTAATCAAGTCTACGAGATATATTGCAAAATATTTTTGTTACAGTTTGTATCGATAAAATCATATACATTTAAAAAAATAGTCACAATATCATTTTAATTTCTGGAGAAAAAGTACTAATTAGTACTCATAAGTACCATATAATGCTACGAAAAATATTGACTTTTACCCTAAAATTAAAATAACAATGCGACATTTTTTAAATACATATATTTTTAATAAAAAAAAATCTGTGTATTTAAAAAAAAAAGTCGCATTGTCATTTTAATTTTAGGGTAAAAGTCAATATTTTTCGTAGCATTATATGGTACTTATGAGTACTAATTAGTGCTTTTTCTCCCGAAATTAAAATGATATTGAGACTATTTTTTTAAATGTACATGATTTTATCGATACAAACTGTAACAAAAATATTTTGCAATATATTTCGTAGACTTGATTAATCTGTCATGATTGAGTGAAAATTCAGAAAATATGCGCAAGAGATGCGGAGATAATAAACATCTGCGCATATATGACGTCAAACCCGCGTATTCATTTGCACCCCTGCCACCAGCTGGCGCAGCTTGTTAACTTACGACAGATTCCAGCATTAAGTTGGTACGCTCTAGCAGCTCTGACAAGGGACGCCATACCTACAACCTCATCCGAAAAGTATCTAGAGAGCTTTATTTCCTTTTACCATCCACCACAGCCTTCCTCACTGACCATGGACCCTTTAAACAATATTTAAAGAAATTCCATCGCGCCACTTCACAACTCTGTGAATATGGCGAAGTGGGATCTCCAGATCATACCTACTATCACTGTACTCTGACTGAATCGTGGCATCTCAGATATCTCCCTTCTCCTTCCTAAATCCTGGCTACAAGGGGTGTTATCTCGGCCAGCGTTGCTTGCCAAATTAAAAAACATCTATAATTACTTAATGTTCATTTCCCTTCTAACCTCTTAGCCGTCTGTCTTTCTGTAGGATAGCAGGAGATCGAGAGTTCTCCATCCCACCTCACAGTTGTTTGTCACGAGGGGCCACGGGCCCCAGCGGACAGTGCACCATAATTTCATCATTTTCTCCGCCGCTCTCTGTCGCGAGGGGGCAGTCTGTGCTCCAGCGGATGAGTTTTATCATGTAAATTTTACCTATTTTATTGTAACTAAAAAAAAATCAACCTTTTTTTTAACCTTAATAAAGGCGACCGGGAGGGATACTATGCTCTACAGACAAAGCCTCCTTGTCTGAGCAGTCCCTCTTAGGCATTCAAAGAGACACATTCACATGAAATCATTATAAGTAAAAGATTTCTGATAAATACCACCGAGTTTCAACAAACATTAGTTTTGATTACAAATTGTTTACTCCATTTATGGTTTGATTTATTTTGTGTCGGAAAATTATCTACTCCAGGAATATAGGCCCAGGTGGAGAGAGCCCTTCGTGGGGGTCTTTCTAATGGAGCCTAACCGGTATTTATGCAAGGTTCGAAGAAAACCACGGAAACTTCGAACGGTTAGGCCAATGGTCGTGATTGGGTTTGAACTCGGCACCTGCCGTCTACCAGTTGAGACGGCGGTTGAGATATCTTTATAAATTTCTTCCATAAGATTAGTGTTAGCGCACGGGTCTTTCCATTTGAATGAAGTAACCTTTTAAGCAGCACTTGGCGCTTCTTTTTTTTTACACGAAACATTTTGTTGGGATATCACTAATTTTCGTGTGTTTTTTTAAATGGATTTTTCTACACACTTGAAAAGTACTTAGAAGAAAATTTTGAAATTTTGAATTGCATAAAGATGAACATAAGAAGTAAAAATTCAGAGGCCACTGTGGACCTCTAGGCCACTGATGAAGCCAGTCCACTTATGGTTTAATTGGCATTTTGTGCGGTCTAAACTTCGAGTCATTAACACGAAACCCAGGTAATAAAACATAATTTAATTTCTTCAAATCTCACAATACGTTGCATTATATTTTAATGTATAATATTGAAATCATGTGCATTCACGACAGAGATTTTCTTTCTCTTGAACATTTATTAAAGGTTATTTAAATACATTAAGAGGTATTGCAATAAACTTATTCGCTTTAAACTGTTTTAAAAGCTGGTTCTAATTATGTTTTAGCCATTAGCTATGTTGGAATGGCAGATCAATACAATTTGACAGACTGAATACAGTTTTGTTGTTGTTGTTGTTGTTTTTAACTACTGGGCATTTATATAGACTGAAGTGGTTTTTATGCTTTTTTAAAATGTGTATTTTATTTCTATACATTGTGCCACAAAATACCTGAAATTCTAAAAAAATGAAGCGCATTTGATTGTACTTTAGAATTTGAAGAAACCCTGGAAAGTATTAATGGCCAAGCCCCAGGAATACATTTTCAATGAAAGATTTGGGATGTTTGGCTTTTAACTTGTGCGAACTTCAGATATCACAACTTTTTCTGTCCGAAACATTGAGGGGCTACTTCAGTCAAATGAAACGACCCATTTGCTAATGCTAATCTTATGGAAGAAATTTATAAAGATGTATCGGTTGCATTTTAATATTTTCAAGTGATTTTTTTACATTAGATAGCTTAGACTGATCAGAATGCAGGCCGTTTTTTACTTTTTCGATTCTGGTTGCAGATATTTTTATGGTGGTATTTCCAAAAATGAAAACCGGCTCCAAAAATAAAAGCATCCTCATAAAAATTATCTGTAAGTAAAACCAAAAAAGTAAACACTGCCTACATTCAGATTG
Organism: Maratus speculifer; assembly: GCA_964019185.1. NCBI lineage: Eukaryota > Metazoa > Arthropoda > Arachnida > Araneae > Salticidae > Maratus > Maratus speculifer. The sequence goes on from OZ025290.1 coordinate 168,512,986, forward strand.
ATATTAGCTAGCTAATAGAAGAAAAATCATTAAGAAATTCTGAAATGCAACTGAGATATCTTTATAACTTTCTTCCATTGGATTAGTGTTAGCGCACGGGTCTTTTCATTTTAATGAAGTAACCTTTTAAGCAGCACTTGGCGCTTCTTTTTTTTACAGGAAACATTTTGTTGGGATATCACTACTTTTCGTATGTTTCTTTAAGTGGATTTTTTTACACACTTGAAAAGTACTTAGAAGAAAATTTTGAAATTTTGAATTGCATAAAGATGAACATAACAAGTAAAAATTCATAAAAAAATAGGTTGTAATTCATATTTTTTCGAATATTAATTTCAGAATTCGTAATTTATCTCATAAAACTTTCGTATTTAAAAATTCAATGTATTTCTGTTTCGGTTTTTTAGTATTATTACCGCATAAAAAAATTCATACTCGGCCTATAATTTCAGGATACATTCATTAAAATATTAAAATGTAAATTAACATTAAAATCTCTCAATTTTGAATGTTTATAATTCAAAAACTTCTCGTCCAAAGGACAGGAATTTTCATATGGTACTACATGATTACCCCGTCGTCCAAATAACTACTGCAAATTAAAAGATAACAGAACTGCCAATAATGATGATAATAAATGTCATACTCACGTAATATTAAACTCATATTACATGTTATTACAAGTTTGTTACGATATCAAGTAATTTTTAATAGGAATTTTTATTTATATTCTTATTAGTATTTTATTAATGTATTTGTTCTTTAGTTATTTAAAATAAAACTTACGTCAATTCGTTTCATTTGGCGTATAGTTTGGCGATTTGCATAATTTGGCAAACTGGTCGACGAGATAACCACATAGTACCTTTCGTTTATAGGCATTGTTTGAAACGAAGATTTAAAGTATTTTATCAAAATTGAGTATCATCGTTGAAAGAGATGAAAGTTTGCGCTAATTTTAATTTGTAGACGACCTAGCAAACAAAGTTTATGTAAACCATTTAAAAGTAGCTTGGGGCCCGTGGTACCTAAGTGGTCATAGAGTCGAACACCAAACTGAAAGGTCCTGGGTTCGATGCTTGACATCATCAAAGACCCACCGAGTGTATGCAGTGTTGCATTTGTTAAATAAAGGGGTTCTGAAAGACCTGTGGTCGGTCGTTGCAGTTACCATGGGTAATAACTCTGGAGAAACTTTCTCTCCCCTTCAGAAACATATCGAAATTAAGAAGGCAGCGATTTTTGGTGCTGCCATCTTTTGAGGCTTTGCTAAACATCTTCCGCTGCAGAAGTCTGTCTTCCTACCTCTTGGGTGCAGTTCAAAGGAAGCTCCAGGACCCCACTTGTCCTTCGGGCACACAACAACAAGAACAACAAAAGTAGACTTAATTGTTAATCGTTTTGTACTTGTAACTTTCTTCTACGATTATTTGTTGCAGAGTTAATAGTGGGAGATTACTTTTTTTTCCCACAATATGTACATTTTGGTAAAATAAGAAAATATCTACGAGCTCTAAGATTAAGAAGTCGTAAAAGTATATTAAAGTAATGTATGCTGAATACACTTTATGGCCAAAGATAACAAGTCACATGCGATTTTAAACATTATATATCTAGAAAAATACATGGAGAATTATTCTGAAATTCCATGTTTATAAACAGAATAAAACAGGTCATATGTGTCCGCAAAGCTTTTTTTCCGAAACCCATAGGATACCGTCAACAAATTGAAAAAGAGCGAATATCTTTTGGATAACCTTGTCAAAACTAATGTAGCAAAAGCGTTCAAACTGTAGATTATTATTATGTGACACACTGTAATAAACTACGCTCATTTGTATGAAGATAGCATGTATACTCGTTGAGAAATTAAGGTTTTTATTTTAAAACTCCCAAATTTTGCAACGTTTTTTGTTGACAATTTGCAGTTCTTAATATAGGATAACTTTATTATGAATATTGCCACGCTATTATTTAATAAGTCTAATCCTTTTTACCTTTAAATATCTATTACTAACTTTTGTAAAATTTAATTAAAAGATATTTTTCGAAATGCTATTTTAGACCTTTTAAGCTCTGAAAATTAAAAACTTTTCTAAAACTTTCATATATTTATGACAGCAAGTGAACAACTATACTTATTCGAATTAAATTATATAACCCTAAACATTAATGTCTAGATCATTAAGAGCGTATTTTTTATACGATTTTATGTAAATAGCAACTTCAGATCACTTTCCTAAATTGACATAGAGCACCAATTAGAGAAACTACACGAATTTTATCTAATTTCCTTAAGTGCAAAACCCAATAAAATTTTATGTAACTTAATCAAAAGTTCTTATTAGTAGCTCGAAAGTTTAGAATTCGTAAGTAATTGTATGTATTCTTATCAGCAATGTTGGAGAAAATTTCCAAGCTAAACAAATTTATTTTAAATATGTTTTTAAACTTTTAAGTAAATTATTCAGAAAAAGTAGAGAACAGGAAATTCTAAAAAATCTCGTTTTCATTTTGTCTTTGAAAATTGTAAATATTTATTTTTGAAATCCAATATAATGATTATGATTGAGATTTTAGTAAAAGTGCTTGGAATGTATAATTATTTTCAATAAATGTGTTTTTTGATATCGTAACTCCGCTTTAAAAAATGAACTATTTATATTTGAAATTTTTTTATTTTAAGTTATCGTTAAAATAAACTCATTTTGTAACAATTTTCTAAGTTTTATAATTAGTATTTTTTAAGTTATTGTAGCATACAAATTCCGTCAAATTTACTACTTACTCATCATATGTAGTACAGAGTAAGTGTTTCAATTTGTTTTGAAAATAGAAAAAAAATCACGGATTTGCACTTTTCTGACACAGGAGATTGCCTGTAAACGCTCTATATCCCGAGCAAATTGTGATAGAGACTTAAAATTTGGTTTGTACTTAGTATGCAATAATGGGAAGAATCCTATCTAATATCAATAACCTCGATTATCCGGAACTATTTTTTTTTTCGAACTCTCGAAATATTCGTTTTGATGAAAGGTACATAAAAATGCTCGATTTTTTTTTTATTTTAAGGAGTGAGTATTAAAGACAATTAAAAAACATAAATTTTGCATAAAGACTGAAGTCGATTGAGTAGTTAGTTGCTGAAATATTTGTAATTTTATTTTCCACACTCTTCGATTTCTCATGACCCATTATTTCATTTAAATTTCAATTCAAGAATATGTTTTAATTAGATATAAGATGCTTAATCTGACGCAGTATGCTATTAGTTAATATAATAATTAAATTTAGAGTCATAAAAAAGTTTTTTTTTCACAGTTTGGTACTACTTGATTAACTCGTCGACCCAAAAACTATCGCCAAACTATAAGATTAAATGAGTAATTGCTTATCATAAATGTAACATTCATTTGTCATTAACACGTTACACGTATTTGCTACGTCATCAAGTGATTTTTTTAATTTGAAGTTTAATTTACATTTTTATAAATCTTTTACTAATTCATCTGTTTTTTTTTTTTATTTAAAATAAAAATTATGCCAATTTGTATAATTTTCGAGTAGTTTGTCGATTTATATAATTTATCGAAATAGACCATAGGATATTCAAATAGTAACCGCAATTAAGTAATAGAACATTACTATGTAATGAAAATATTTAAATATACGTTTAAATTTTACTTTGGAACTGCAATCCATTATTTAAATAGTTTACACATGTTTTATTTTCATGTTTTATAATATGGATATCCATGATGCGTAAGTATTACGGTGCCCCCCAACGACTAGTTTTTTTATGCGTTATACTTTTTATGTTAAAAGCAGTAAAGCCATTTTTATGTTTCTCAACAAATAAAACGATCGAAGATGTTTCAAATTTATAACAATGAATAATTTTGAGTACCGTAAGAGGCATAAGACATTTAAAGTTTAACAAAGATTGTACGCAATTTTCTTGAGTGCCAAACTTAATAAAATTTTTTGCAATTTAATCAAAAATTTCTGTTACGTCCGTCTAAACAGTTTAAGCACAAGCATAAGATATCGAAAGTTTTTAAAGAACAATAAAAAGTTAGAATGGCAAACATTTTTTTATTTGCGTATTTGACAAATTTATTTAAATAAATAATATGAAAAGTAAAAATAATAATTATAATAATTACATATTTCTAACAAATTTAATTTAAAATATGTTCAAAGAAAACTGCCTCAAAAGTTTATGCACAATTAGAACCGGAACTAGACTTAATTGTTTTCAAGATCTGTAGGGCGGACAACATGATTTGTAAACTTATTAACAGCGATAAAGAACTTATGTTAGCTTAATCTTTGGATGTATATACTTCTTGGTGGTTTTTAAATTAATTTCTCAATAATGCGAAAGTTTGACATATTTTCTGATTAATTTTAAATTGTAAATGTATAAAAGTGATAAGCCTGACTATTGAAAGAATTTGGAATCGAATAGAGTTTTTTATTTTTGGTAAATAAAATACTTGTGTAACCTTGTTGAGATATATAATAATCTCTCAGATGATTGCAGGTTTTTCTCCCTTCCCATGCTATCACTTCCGGAAACTCTATTCAAAACGCTAACTACGACAGTATTTTATTTACTTGCAGTATTCTTAAATTACTTATATCCAAAAATGGATAACCCTATTCGATTATATAGTTTCTGAATAAAGATACCTGCTAAACTTATGCGTTTCTGAGAAAAAAATGAATTTAAAAATAAATCAGAAAGGAGCTTCTTTCCATTTTAAGAATGAATTTGGATTTAAAATCTTTAATAAAATGATATAGAAATATTTTTATAAATCTTCTTTTATTAAACAGCTTCAAAAGTTACGATGTTTTTAACTTTCTTTTTTCTTTTATTCTAAGCCATATTAATTTTTTAATGAATCTTTATTCGAATGTTGAAAGCCTAAATATCTAAGTAATCATTAATGCTGTTAATGTGTATTTCCAATAAAATATACTGTAAAATCATTCCATAGATATATATGCAGTATTCTTTTAAGGAATCCTAATTATATGATAAACATCTGAATTTTTTGGAAATCGTATAAATTGTAACGAGCCAGGCCTGGTTTCACTGATTTCTGTACGGGCCAGGCAGAACTTTTGAGTTTAACTACGGGCCGGTGTGGGCCCGGGCCTGGAAATTCCGGCCCGTGCAGATCTCTATGCACAATAGCAAAAATAATTGCATTTATCATTATTATAAAACTGTTACATACAAATTATTTTTCTGCGATTTCAGATTAGTTCAAATAAACTCGCATCCATTGAAATTATTAGATTTTGTAGGGTTTCTTGTGACAAAAAGTACCATGCTTTCAGAATAGCCTCTTTGATTTCTTCAAGTAAGCCATACTATACTGCCCATTGTAGTAGATCTGATGGATTAAAATGCCACAGACATTCTTAGTTTGTTTTATACTTGGACAAAAAGCTGGCGAGTCAAAAATTTATTTTATGTTATGTGAAATGCAATATTTTCCAGATTTTGTTATGCAATTTGAGGCATTACCTTGCTTAAAGATCCTGTAGTCTCCAAAAAATCACCAAATGAAAAGAAATGTTGATTTAGCTTCTCTTGATGCTTTTGTTACTTTTCTCTTCCTTTTAGAAAATTCAAATCGATCAGGCGTTTGAACCGAATATCCCCCGCATCATAACAGGCTTAACAACCTCTTGCCTTCTGAAAAAAAGTGTTTAGTTCATTTTGTAACTCATGTTAATACATGCTCCACTCATCAGGACATTTTGAGTTCCATTTTTTCTCATCATTGAATAAAACAGTAAGCCACTTATCACTGTAGGACATATGTTTTTTAGCTCAGTTCATTTTTGCCTGTTAATAACGTAATTTGAAACACGGTTTGCGAACCATTTTCTTTAGTATTGTATAATTCCATTCTTTAGTACATCTATGAACGGTATCTGAGAAACCTGCGCACTGAGATTCTTTTTAATTAGCTGTATGGGCATATTTTATAACATCAGTCTCTGTTTTCTCCGATCCGACTCAGCAAACATCCTGTATGGTGGTCCACATGCTGTCTTTTGATTGAAATTATCATTTCTAGGAAGCATAATACATCGCCTTGAACATTTTTTTTTTTTTTTTTTTTTTCAATTTGGAAAATATTTTTATTTTGTCTTATCAGCTCAAAAACTTTTAAAACCTTACCTTTTGTGAATTCTTCACACTTCAGTATTTTTAAAATGTGCGGAAATGATTTTTGTTTTTATTTTTATACTTTTATAGAACTGAAATAAGACTCATATAACCTCATCACACCCGTCCAATCCCGGTTTCTAAAAAAAATTAAATAAAATGCTTAAATTTTTTAGACCATTTTTTTCTTCAAGAAAAAAAAAATAATTCAATAAAAAAATGTAATTTTTATATTAGCCAACAAAAGTTGCTTATTTTAATTAATTTTGATTAAATTTCAAGTATTTTTTGTAAATTAGATTCATATGTTTTTATTTTTAAGTACATTTCCAGTATATACAACTTTCAAATACCAGTTACATACATATTTTTCAACTAATTTCTATTATTTTAAAAAGGAAGTAATAATAAATAAATAAATTAGTTAATAATTATAGAATAAGACAATTTGTGTTATTTTAAAAAAGAAAATAAAAGTAAACAAACAGTTTATTAATAAATAAATAACAATAGCTGAGTTACCATGCAAGGCATATATAATTGCCATTTTGTTGCAATCGTGCTGCGTATATGAAATCTATGTCTATTACTCTTGCAGAATCTGCTAATTCTGAAAAAAAGTGAGCAATTAAAACAAATTATGAATAAAAGCAATATGGTTTAACATTTAATATACATTCAAAAAGGATCAAACTGGTCGCCAATGGCGGCTAGTATTACATAAAATGAATAAAATAATAAAAACATAAAAACTCACTTTTAAATAATAATTGCATTTTTTTCTGTTAACACCTTACTGATTTTTTTTAAATACGCATTGGAAAAGAAATAGTGTGCGACAATTTCGAAAAATTCTCTTTAACTTTACTGTTGTAAAAAAAATGAATTAGATTCAATTTTTTTACTGAAAAAGAAACATTAATTTTTTTATTACATAAACTAGTTAAAAAATTAAAATTGTTCAAAAAAAATAGATGTTATGTATCGGTCTAACATAAATTAAAATAAAACTTTTTCGAATTTTCTAACGAATATATTTGAAACGAAATCTTTGAAAACGTGAAAATACGTTGAAAATCCTCACTGAACTACAAAAGACATATTTTGAACAAAATAAGAACCGTTCTATATAACTCCGTCGGACCGGTGTTCTTCCACTGTCAAGAAGTATCGTGTTCAAATCTCAAGACGGCTAAAAAACAATTTGTGTAAAAAATAAATGATATATTAGTTCAAAATTACTCAAAATATTCTTTCAGGCTCACCCAAGATTGAAATATTTACTAATTTTGAAAAATAAATTATTGTTATTAAAAATCCCTGTCTGCTTGCCTATAGGCGGAAGTAAAGATTTCGTTAAGTGCTCATTTCAACAACAAATCAGCGAAATTAGGCTGCCACTTTTTGACAGCCTTTTTTGAAATATATTCTGATTTTATGAAAAAATAGACCAATATGGCATATTATATAGATCTAAAATAAGAGAAACTGTCAATTGAATGCATTTGAGAGCAAAACTAAATTCAAAAACGAGTCAGAAAATAAGGAATTTGCAATTTGAATAAATCCTTAATTCTCAATCACGTTCACTTCGGTAAATTCTGTTCAAAATGCCCATTTTGATAGCATTTTTCTTTAAAAAATAGATTCTACTTTTATCAAAAAACTGGCCATTGGGTCACTTTATATAGTTCCCAAATAAGAGAATCTATCATTTGTATTCGTTTAAAATAAAAAAATAATTTAAAAATGAGTCAGAAAATAAGCAATTTGTTATTTGAATTCTTCCTCAATTTTCCCATCACAATCGCTTCGGGAAATTCTGTTCAAAATGCCTATTTTCAAAGCATTTTTAGAACTATATTCTGCTTTTATCAAAAAACTGACTAATACGTCACATTACATAGTTCCCAAATAAGAGAGCCTGTCATTTGGATACGTTTAAAATCAAAAATGAATTTAAAAATGAGTCAGAATATAAGCAAGTTTGATTTAAAATTTCTTTTCGACTCAATTTTTTTTTTTTCAATTTTTGTTTAATTTATTTTTGCTATAAGGATTGGTCCTATAAAATATTTGTTATTGTAAAAGTTGTAGATATAATTAAAATGATGTAAAATAAATTTAATCGGATTTGATATGTTAAGAATCGACGAAGATATAGATTTTTTTCCTTCTTCCAATTCCCCTTTTTTTTTGTTTTATTTTTATTGGTTTACTTATTTATTTATTTATTTTTGCAATAAGAGTTGTTTCTATTAAAAACTTGAAAGTACAAAAGTTTTTTATTATATTAAGAACCTTTATAAAAAATTAATTTTTAATTAATTAACTTCATACCTTTAGAATTGACGAAGTTATACATTTTTTTCCCAAGAAACTCTACTATTTGCGCCCTTTGAGAACATTTTTTTTTTAAATTAAAAATTCGTCATACATAAACTTTTGGCCTATTTTTAAGACGTAGAGTCTTTTGTAACTATGTGAATTTTGCGACGATATTCTAAATTTACCGACTAACTTCTCTCTTATTTAACAGAATCTCTATTTTCCTAATCTCTGAAATTTCGCATAAGACTGATAATGGATTACCCGTAGATTCCCGATAGGCTCACGGCAAAATTTTTAACACTGAAGATGTGACTAAAACTATAAACTTAATTAACATCAGGCTTACATTAAACAATAGCATACTTAGTAACATTTTTCAAGACATCCCATGCGAAATTCATAATAATGTTCTCTCTACGGATAATATGCTTAACAAAACTTTCATAAATTAATATCCAGGGAATATTTTGTAATTTCATAATTGGATTGCAAATATTCTTGTTTTCCATTAGTATTTTGTAATTAAATTCATAAGTTTCTTTTTCATTAATTCTACATTTTTCGAACACTGAAGTTTCATTACTTTTTTAACATTTTTCTTATCTAATCTAATACGATAGTTTTATTATAAAATCTTACTGAGCTAAATATAAAAAATATATAAATATTTAAGTACATAATGTCACATACAGTTAAAATTTTAATTAAACTTGCAATTTTAAAGACATTATATAATATGTGTTATTCAAAAATACTTATAAAAGTAAAAATAACTTTTATAAAAACTATCTTACTTAAACATTCAGTGTTCATCTGAAAAAACGCGCATATTATTATTATTATTATTATTAGTTTAAAAATTTCGGAAAAAAAACTTAAGTTAATTAGCTTGGGAATCGAACTGAAGTATGGAAATTTAAGTAATATTTTCGCACTTGGTTGAAACAGCTAGAAAGGGAATTTATATAAAAATATATTTTTTTTATTCTCTTTCATTTTTAAGACAGAACAGCAGGAAAATGATATTGATTCTTTAAACTATACTTTTTATCATTCTATATTGATTTTTAACTCATAATCGTAAATTATATATATGAAATCCCTCCGTTTATAGCCATTTCGCGGTCAATCCATTCACGAGAAAAAGAAACTTATTGCAACTGCGTCCACGTTAGGCTTAAGTATTCCGAGCCGTTCACAAATATTCTAATTGATCATCTTATGGAAATATACATGTAAAAGATTAATTCATTACTCATTTTCTTTAAACCTACAAAAACTATTTAATTATAATGTTTAAGTTATAAATAAAACAACCAACAATTACGGAAAAAACAAACGTTAAATTACGAGAAAAACAAACAATGTAAGCAAATTAATACTGTTGCCATTCAAGAATGACAAATTCCGTGAATGAATCTTTAGAATGACTCCATTGTAACATCGCGACTCATGAATCATTGGGCGCGTTAGGGAGCTATGCGCGCTGAGCGCACGCGCTCCTGAGACAAGTACATGGAGTGGATCTTACAGCAGATATAGTACTCGGTACTGTGCGCTCATTAATAAATTAAGAACAGACCATGGATTCGAATAATGGCGGTGCTAATTATAAAGATAATCTGTTACAAACAACGGTGAGTTTCATAGCCGAATGGATAGAGCGTTGAACTCGAAACCAGAAATTGTGGGATCAAATGCTTCGCGTCTAAGCGTACTCCAAGCAAAACCCCCTAAGCTCGCGCGCGCAGCGCGTGTGCCTCCCGAACACGGCCATTGTTTATTCTTTATTGTTGACATTTGTTTCCGATCTTATAAAGTGTTTTCTTTTAAATATTAGCTAAAAATTGGGCCAAAATAGGAAAATTTTTTATGCATATTAGGTTTTTTTTTATTATTTTCTCTCAGTATTTTTATATATATTTTTGGCTGTAGTTTCACAATATAATCTTTTGTAATTGATTTTTTCCTTACTTTTTTTTTTAAATTTATGTATTTACCATTTGTTCATTACCATCCCCCCATCCACCAGATAGTTTTGTTATAGTTTTAAATGCAAATTTCTGTTAAAATTTTCTTTTTTTTTATAGATTCCCCCCCCCATGTTTAGACCACATTTCTCCCCTGTTTAGTTTGATTGACCACAGTTGTAATTTTTTATCATCCTTTTAAAAATGGAAACACGTCATTTTGACCGGATGGCTTCTAGTTTATTTATATTAAATTAACTGGTCAAAACGCATTAAAAAAATATTACACATTTCACTTTTACTTTTTTCTATGTTCAATGTAATAAATTTTTGTAATCGAAAATTTCTGAGACTCCCGGTTTTCGAAGAATTTTTACGCTTTAGGGGTCACAAATATATTTAGAAAAATATCTGACCATGGAAACCCCATTTCATTGAATTTTTCATTGATTTATCTAAACACAATTGTGATTTATCATTCACAAATTTATCTAAACAGTTCAAATGCTTCGGTGATCTTGGTAGACATAATAGGTATGACCCCATCGGTTACTTAGCTGACGCTTAAAAACCAGATGACCATATCTCGCTCGTGGGATGCTCGATTACAGTGTTGAATTCAGGGGGTGGTCCGGTGGGGGACACCCCCCCCCCCCACGGAGCCGCAGAAGTCCCTACCGGAGAAAAGTGTCTGAATTCAACGCTGCTCGATTGTTTTAAATATTTTAAACTTTCCCAAAAGAAGCACCTTAAGTCAACAACTCAAAAATGCCTTTTATCACTTACCAATGATTTATCAAAAAAAGAATGCGTTTGTTTGAACTAACAAACCCAATTATTCTGCGACGAAAGTGGAAAATGGAACTCATTTGTAGATAAAGAAACATTCGTCTTTAGCACAGTGTATGCTTTGCCTAGTGGAAATTTTCATCCGAAGACATCGCGCAAAAGATATGCTATCGAAAAATTGTTGAGAAACTTTTTTTTTATTTATTACATTATTGAATCAATATATAATAAATATATTTCCAAACTTTATGTCAAGTTTGCCAGTTATAATTTTGCATGCAAATATTCGCACATCTTCAGTTAAAAGTGTAATCTGATTGCCGGCAAAATCCAGAAATTTTATTTTATATGCACTCGCAAAAAAAATAGTTTTATTTAAAAAAAAAGAAAAAAAACTTATTTCATTTTTACTGGGACATTCTTTTCACAAACTGAAGTCATCTGAAAGTAAAATCTCAATCTCAGTGTCCTTAATGAAAAGAAATATTGAAATGTAATATCGTTATGAGTAAGAATGCGATGTTTTAAATATTGACGTCATTTTCTCTTCATATATTTTTTAACAGTTCCTGTTATTAATAATATGAAAAAGGCATCCGTAATAATATTGTAATTCCCATTTATCTGGTTGCTGAATGACATAATTTTCCTCATTTGAAAATTTTCTGATTTTGGTTTGCTTTAGACATTAATTTTTATCATAAGTTATTTTCTGTTATTTTATTTACATTATTAATATTATTTCTCAGTAAATATATTTTTTTACCTCAATTAATGCATAATTATACGCAATCATTTTATTGTGATTAAATTTTATGAAAACAATTAACTTTTTTCTTTTAAATGCAAGGATATATTCATTGATAAAATAAAGCTGGTGGAAAGTGATTATGGAAAATAAATTTTTATTATCGAGTGAAAAGCTAAACTGAGTTGCCACCATTTTGAAGAAATATCGTAAAAAGCATTTAAACTTAAAAATAAAATATAAAAATGGAAATCAATTAAAAAATAGCTGAAATGGGCACAACTAGAAGTAAATAGCTTGCATTTAAAAAAAATAATTATTAAAATCGGTTGAGTAGAAAATTCAGGGCTGATGACACGACACTTTTTAGCTTGTCTGAAAGAAAAGCATCGGAGACTAAAAATTGTTAAAATTAGTTTACCTATAGTTTTGATTCAGGTTTTGTTTGTGAAATTGGTATTTAACTTCGAAATTTATATGCACCTGTAATCTGACCCGGCAGGGTTTTTCAAACTTTTGCTCAAAGCACCTTTTCCACAAAAAATACATTTTCCACAATTACTTTTCCAATCCTTTTACACTACGATGTCATATCATGTGCCAAGCGGACTGTACAAATTTTCATTAACCTAATTATAAATTAATTCATAAAATCATGCATATGAAACTTTTTTTTACTTTTTTAATTTTAAGGTATTTTTAAGAATCTTAATTCCAATTCTTACCTTAACTCTTAATTCCAAGAATATACTTTTAAAAATACATTAATTATTTCTTATTTATTATTGAAATTTTAGTATTTTTCATTTGTTAATGATTTCAAATCAATTAAAATGCGACAAAGCCGTTTCCTTCTTACTTTTATAAATAAAAACAGTTTTTAATTTTAAAACATTGTTTTGAGATTTACTATTAATTATTTACAAAGTCATTTTTTTAATACGCAAGCAATGTCTGTCTCCTTCACGAAACAATCTCTTGTTCTTATTTTTTTCATGCAATTAATGGGTTTTAATTGTTAAAAATATGGATACCTTATTAATAGCGAAAAGTGAAGCTTTTTGTTGAATAGAAATGAAATTGAATTTTAATAGACTGATTGAGTCATTTAAAATGTGCATACAATTTATATGAGTAATTATATTTTGAAAAATATTCCCTCGAAAAAAATTGGGTCGATAAAATTATAAAAGTGACTTCTTGCAATATAGTTTTTAAATAAACTAATCATTTGATAAGATATTTTACAAAATGCAAAAAATCGCATAGTTTAATTAATGTGGCTTCAATTGCTTCTTGTAGAGCAGATCATAGCCCTGTCTTTATAATAGATGAACTGTGGTGCACTCGATAATTGACTAACCTGGCATTGGCATGCAAATTTGTTATTTAAAAATTTGTCATTGTGCACCATAAAGCACTTCATGTTTGCTATACAGCATTTCTGATTTGTTATTGTCATGAACCGGCCAACTGACCGCCAAGCAAAAGGGCCAAATTGTAAAGTTGTTTTCTCTGTAATTATTTAAAAATTTCAAAGAAAGATGTTTTTCCAGTCTGATACAAAATGTTTTATCACGTATGGGTGTATAAGCTTTGAAAGTATTAATCATAACTTAATTTTTCAAAACTAGCTTTTATTTGTAGAATTATATTAATTTAAATATTGTTGGTAATGCAGTGAAACCCGCAGCTTAGTGATCGGAAAAATCAGTTTGCGGCAGTCAGGAGGCTACAGTAAATCATTGAAAATTTCTTATTTGATTTACATTACCAGATCCTGTCACATCATGGATATAAATATCATAACACATATTAAATACGGACAATGGCACACTTTATCATCATTAACTATCTTGCATACTGTCTTGCATGCTATCTATATTTTGTGTTTATAATAAGAAATGATTTTGACATTCATCCTATGTGTACACTCTAAAAAATAAAAGTGTAAATTTACACACAAAAATGTGTAAATAGATGATACAAAAACGATTTGTTTATATGTGTAAATTTGTGTGTAAATTGCCAAAATACACGCCTAATGTGTAAATTTCAATACACATTTCAGTATGTAATTTGATGATAACACTAACTGTGTAAAAGTTATCGTGATCACTCATGAAATACCCACATTAATGTGTAAATTGCGCAAGAATACACATATATCTGTGTTATATTCTTACTGATTGATCAGTGTAATCTTCTGTGATTACACTGATAAATATGTATTACGCAAAAAACACATATTATTGTGTTATTGTAATTTACACAGTTCTTAGCGTAATATGCAAAATACGCATATTCCATGGAGGTTCAATAACTATTGTGTCCAGTGTATATGAAATATCTCTACTGCAACGGGTTGATGAAGAATATCGATATATTTATGCTTAGTTTCAGAACCGTAGCTGCAATATTCATATAGTTTTGTAGGGAGGAGTAAAATGGGGGGGGGGGGGTTGAAATTCTGATTTTTAGCTTATGGGGCTAGTTTTGTGATAGTGGATGCGATAAAATAGTGTTGTTTGGACTCGGGATCATAGTGATGTACACACTTCTCATCCACTATCACAAGTGTAGCATCATGAGCTCCAAATCAGCCTATCACACTCACTCCCCTCCTCTTAAAAACTCCCTATAAATAGGTTTTTAGAACTTTACCCCTCCCTTTAAAACTATGCTACTATAGCAGCTACGGATCTAAAACTCAGCATATAGCCATTTAAGACATTAGTTTTTGATATTCCTCATCAACCATCATAGTACAAATATTACTTCTCTGTTAGTGGGGAAGTATGGGATACATTGTGACATTTTCAATTTCTTTAATTATAAAATTGATTCTTCAAATTATGTTTCTATATTGCTCAAGGACATTAGAAAGTGTTTCATTTTGTATTCTATAAATCAAAGTTTTTATATTTGTGTCAAGTAAAGTTGATTTTATTATTTTTGTGAAAAGTGTCCCATTCCTCCCCACTCTCCTCTAAATATACCCATAGAAACTGCTATTTTATTTTCTATAATCTTCCTTGCTTTTTAATTTTATATTTTCCCCTCATTTATATATTATACAGAACATGCAATTAAAAATTAAGATAAAAAAATAAATAATTAATAAATGATAGATTTTAGACTAATCAGATGGAATAATCGTAGTTGGTAAACTTGCAATTTCCACACTTTTTATTTTCAGAGTTCAGACTCAATTTTTCATTTTTTATTTTTCAGACTCAAGATACAAAGTCAGTTATATTGAAGGTACTGTGTTACATACAGTTATAAAAGTAAAATTTAAAATACTATAAAAAAAATAGAAAAAATGTATGTAAACTTCATCTCTCTCACACACACATATTACCTGTAAATATTTTAGCTGATTTGTTTATATATACATAAATCACCTATATTACACGTTGAATTGTTTTCTTTTCATAAATAGTCATCATTACAAAGAATTTGTCATATAAAATATTATCAGGACTATCAAAAAAGCTGTTGAATCATTAAAGTAGCATCTTTTGCATTAAATTTATATTTAGAATTTTGTGTCTTAAAAAAAGAAAAAAAATACAAATATATTTTAACATTAATGAAATTAATCCTATCTTCATAAATGAAAATTTCAGCTATTCTAATTAAAGTTTTAGATATGAAACTAATGTGTATTTTTATTTAACAGCTATAGTAAAAAATAAAATGAGAAATACTGTGTCTCTATCCAAATATCAATTGACTCTTATAAATTTTCGAAATTAATGCTCGTAGAATTTATTTGATAATTACATTTGTGTCTTAAGTGTATAAAACGCACCCGGCGGGGGATATTTATGTAGAGGGGGAGGGAGAGAATGATAAGTTCGATTTTGAATATTCATTATGACACAACTGTTATAATTTTTTATATACATACAATCATATGTTTTATGTCATATAAGTTCTGTAATAATATGCAAAATTGGAATGGAAAAATGTATATTTGAAGAAAAAGCCATTACTTTAATATAAATTTTCTTCAGAATTTTTGATCTGGAGTTAATTTAAATCAACGTATTTGCGCCCTTTTGCAATTTACTTCTGTGTATTTTTATTAATTCTATAATTAACAAGAAAAAATTATGTGTTCTTTACTATGGCTATTTTAGTGGAACATAGTTCTTCCGATGTAATATTTTCAAATTAAAACACAGCTGAAAATTTAATGTAATTAAGATAAAAAAATTAAAAAAATTAATGACTCAAAATTAGGAAATGTAACGTAGAAACTCAAAAGTAACGCTATAGTTTTAATCGATGATAAACTTAGTTAACATTATAAGTTTCATAATTAAAAAAAAAATCAATAAATAAATAAAACTCAGATGAATTGTTTAACTTATAACTCAGAATATATAATATATGGATATGGTATACATTTGTATAATAGTTTATAAATAAACTATAATATCTTTCACACAACCGAACCAAAATTTAACACCTCACCCCCCCCCCCCAAAAAAAAAATGATGTTAATGTTTATTTTGCTACTGTTAACATACATTCATAAATTCCTTTTAAGATGAAAATTTTTCAAGAAATAAATGTCTTTAGATACAACAGTTGTTATTTTAATAAACATTTATCAGGAGTTATGTAATGTTGACATTTTTTAAGGCAAGTAAATTATACGTGTAAAAAATTCTTATACGTAAAAAACAATCCAACATGTATCATATACATTTATACATAAATAGAAACAAACCAGATAAAAAAAAATTGGAGGTAATACGGACGTATGACATTACATACCTCATATTTTATAAGAGAATAACTTATTATATACTATATTTTTCTGAACGAGAGCGCCTGCAATCAGCTGGACACACCATTAGTTTTCAACTTAAACATGATGAAGCCAAGTCAACGAAGATTACGATTTTAGTTTTGTATGCTAGATTCGCGTCTAACTCGGGGTTGAAGTAGTTCCTGAATACAACCATCAATTGCACTGTGAACTGAAGTTAAACTAAAATTACAATTTAAACTTTGAAATGGATAAAAGTTTACAAGATACCAGAGGGCTCAAATAATTTAGGGTAAAATCAAGCATACTTATATTTGATGTGCAAAATGTATAAATAACTCAGGATACGAATTTATAATTATCTTAATTACGTGAATTATATTTTATATTACATATTAAATGAATTCGAAATAGTTTTTAGATTTTATTGAAGATTAAACTACTATCCTTTTAATTAAGGCGGGGGGGACAGCAAAAAAGAATACCAACAGTACAAAAAATATAATTTAATTTTATGAATAAGCATAAAGTGGGATTATATCTCTATTATAATGCCTCGTTATGAAGTCTCCCTAATGTCGCTTTAAGAATGAAATCTAGCACTATTACTGAAAATTACAAGTAAAATTGTGAAAAAGAGCAGTCTGTGCGATGGCTGAAAAAAATACGATTTAATCAAAACCTATAATTATACAATCAAGCATTCTTATATTTGATGTACAAATTTTTAAAGGGAATTCGGAAAACGAAATTAAAATTTACTAATTAAATGAATGAAATTTTACGTTACATGTAACAAAATAGTTGTTACATTTGTTACATGGGTCGAGATAAAAAAATTTTTAACTTCTTTTAAATGTTCACGTGCTGCTGAAACGGGGAGAGTGAGAGAGGTGGTCAGAGTATCTTATAAAAATATATAAATATATTAATTTATTACTTAAAAATACTGTTACAGCAAAGCAATGACACCATGTTATTTATGGAATGGGTTTACTAAAATAAAAAGTGCAGCTCTGAATAATATGTAAGCCTCCTATCCCTTTCGTAACGTCTACTTTAAAATTCACGCATTTATAATTTTTTCAACACAATAATTAGTGTAATTTCAGGAGTAATCTATATTTACACATTTTTATGAGTTTATGCACTGATAACAAACTTACAAACTTAATGCCACAAATTAAACGCACATTAAAATAGGTATTTTTTATGACAAGTGGGTGACTTTAGAAATTTACACTCTTACCTATGTGTATATCATTATCTGTAAATTACAATAACGTACCAATTTGTGTAAATTCAGACATTTTTCAGCATTTACACATTTATTTATGTTTTTCAAGTGATAACAAAATACACACTTAGTTTTTTAAGCTAAAATGCACATAAAAGCAGGTAAAACTTTGCAAAAAGTGGGTAATTTTCATGTCAGGTGTGTAATTTTAGGAATTTACACACATATATATGTAAATTTGTCTAATTTACACTTTTATTTTTTAGAGTGTAATACCGAAGCAAAAGTTGCAATTTTTTCAAACTGGCCAAAAAATTGTCTAAGCCAGGATTCAAATAAGGGATTTTTAAGGGACTGCTCCACCAACCGTGATATCTGAACAAATCTGGCAGACACATAATTCACTTAGAGAACATAATGACTGTTACATCAGGTCTGATATGTGAATTAGAATAAATACGTTTCTAGCGTTTACTTGAGTTATATTACCTGCATTTTATGAATATAATTATTTATCACGTGTTTCTTGGAATTTCCATTTATCTGTGATTTACTTTGCGTATCTGCTTCATTTATTAGATCATGTATAACAGTCATTAGGCTTCTGAGCAAATTATGTGCCTGCCAAGTTTATCCGGGATATTTCAATTGGCAGAACACTGTTTCTTGAGCTACTAACATTGCATATTACTTGTTCAGCAATGTATCATACTGCAACCATTTTTTTCAAAATTTGTAATTTACATAAGATTGTAAAATGTTAAGTCCTGTATGCCTAATATAAAACTTGGTTGCCATTTGTAACATATTTCTATAACTTATTAAGCATTAATACATAGGGGGTCTCATTCAACGAAGGTTTTTTTATCCGGAACCTGCCCTAGGCAGCGGCTTGTGATGATGATAGATTCTTTGAAAGGCGCGGCTTGTTGAGCTAAAACCATATTGAAAGACCTCTCCGCCTGGCCTGGAGCTGAAATTGGTAGAACATTAGCGGCTTCAGCCAAACGTATCTGGTTTCAATTTGACCAAAACTCTTTATTGATGAGTTTAGAATATATTATACCTTTAAATATTCATGTGTAAATAAGTATTCATCGTTTACTGAAGTTATATTACCAGCGTTTTATGAATTTTGATATTAGCGCGTGGAAACCTTTTAATATCGTCTGATCTGCCATCTTTTTGATCAGTTTGATAAAAACAGTTTAGTTTTAAGTGTCTATCAACAATTATTTTCTGCACATTGTGTAAATTATTGTAATTCAAAACGTGTGTGTGTTTTTGGCTGAGGATATTTTATGAAAATACTTCTTTTAGTTTTGTTTTCATTTCAGTATTGTGGGAGAGCTAATTGCCATACCGAAAACCATATTCAATATATACAGGGTGAGTCATAAATATCGAAACAATAGGCTATCTCCTTAAATATTGCCCCTAGACCCATACTTCCAATTGCAAAGTTTCATCAAAAAAGGTAAATTTTTTGATAAGATAAGTTGCAACTCAATGGGGGGTCTATTTTAAAAAATACGAAAATTAAATTTTTATACAACCCCCAGAGAATAAAACTTCCAATTAGAAACTTTTTCCTTATCCTCTTCTGAATCGAACAAAAAAAAATTCATCTCGATATCTGCAAATCCCTGGATGATATTAAAATCCAAAATTTTTCAAAATTCGTGACTTACACCACTTTAGCATACATCTGAGTGCAGCGATATCAGTTCATTTGAAATACAATTTAGGGATCGACCATTAATTTACGCATTGTTAAATGTAGACCCAAGACAATACTTTAACTTTTAAATATAAAATATAAAATAAAAGCGTATAGCTTTTTGCTTTAAACTTCCTTGACGTATGCTAGATGTCTGCAATATCTCGAGCTTGGCGCCAGGCTCGTAATTGGCACGACCCATTGGCCGGACCGTCTTATTAAACACTTATTAAAAGTGTTATTAAATTAAGTGATATTAATTAAACTCTCATTAACCGTGTGTTTAAAACTTATTGTCGCAGGCAATAAGTTTAGTAAAAATAGTAATAGCGATAATGACCCTTCTATTAACTGGATCATATGGAATATATTTTAATGTTATTGTATATTTTAATGTTAATGGAAATATATTTTAATAAATTACATGGAATTTTTCTCAAAAATCTAGTTTGTACTATTCAGTTTCAAAATTTATGTGGTTTTAAACATATTTTTACTTTTTTCTATCTTTACAAGAGAAAAGTATTGGATTCATGAAAATTTTGAATTCCAGTTTTCGACGGATTCACACATTTTAGGGCTCGGAGATACCGAAAAACATGTTTTTACAAAATGTCTGTCTTTGAGTCACTGCTTCTGTATCTCTGTATATGATATACATTTTGTGAGCGCGCTATCTCAAGAACTAATACACAAAATTTAATAAAAAAATATATTTACTTAGTTCTTGATATACATTGATGCTAATTAGTTTTTGGTGTGAATCGCTTAACAGGTGACCCTACTGTAAAGGCTTTTGTGCGATTTCCGCGATCGCTGTATCTCCAGAATGCAAGGAATATCATCAATCTTCAGATTCAGTTATTCCTTGACATGAATTGATGTTATTTATATTTTGTTGTATATGGCTCCACGAGAGGCGCTGCAACACTGAATTTGTTACGATTTCTGCAATAGCTCTACTTTAAGAACTAATGCAGGAATTTCCATAAAAAGTCAGATGCAGTTACTTCTTGACATTAATTGGTTTTGTTTACGTTTTTGTATCAATCATCTTTCGGATGGCGTTTTCATAATAAATTTTGTATAGTTTACACGATTTCAGTGATATCTTGTACTAATCCACGGAATTTCGTATCTTTAGAGTCTTCCGATTGCTACATTCGAGTAGTTTATTTATTCCAAACGGCATTAAAAAAAATATTTATTCGAATGTTAAAGTCGAAGAGTATAACGTTTCTTTTTTATGCTAAGCTCCCACTAATATTTCATTCTAAGTGTATTTAATTGATCAAGGTTTAATGCGTTCGAACCAAACATCATTTAAGAAATTCAATTGAATAATTTCAACTTAAAACGTTTAAATGAAATATGCTGAAGATTCATTAAACACCTGTTCTTGTTTTAAAAAGATAACTGATTCGCAAGTTAAACAAAATTTAAAATGTATTTGTATTTGAACTGAAAACTGTATGTTAAACTCTAAAAAATGAAAAAAAAAAGCGCAGCGGCCTTTGAGTCCGCTTACAGCGGTTAACACGTTGGGGATTGTTTTTTTTTTTTTTTTTTTTTTTTTTTTTTTTTTTTTTTTTTTTTCTATTTCGGCCAATTATCTGCAATAGGAAATACAGGGTTCGAAAAATTCCACGGAAAACTTCGAACGGTTAGGCCGATGGTTGCGATTGGGTTCGAACCCAGTTCCTACCGTCTACCAGTTTGGAGGCCCGTAATTAGAGGCATCTTTTACGCATCGTGTAGTGGCAATTTTAACAAGAAAAATATGAAGTTGACAGGGATAAAACAATGAAAAAAATTGAAGTCGGCGTGATAAAAAAATTAAGTTTAAATAAGCTGACTCATTTAAATAGTAATTAAAGAAGGCGAAAATGGCAAAACTTAAACAAAATCTGAAATCGAAACTACACAAGAAGGAGTTAATCACCTAGACACTTTTAAAAAAGCATTTAAACGTTAGGAGCCAATCTTTGTTTAAAACTAAATGCACTTTTCTTCATCAGAATTTTTTATTTCAGTATTTCTCATTTTTAAACTTACATCATAAGTCAGTAACCGCTGGTTACGGTAACAATTCAATAGTTTTTTAACACCTCAATTAAAAAAAAAAAAAAAAAAAAAAAAATTGCCGAAAGATGTTTTTACCTCAGAAAATTTACTTTAAAAAATATAATTTGTTCACAAAAAATTGCATCTTTTTTTAAATTGCTATTTTAAATACTTTTATTTTTTAAAAATATTTTTTAAAATGCTGAATCAAATTGAAAATTAAACATTTTCATTTAATTAAAAGAAAAAAATTCAACGTGACAAATAATAATTTGAGTTATGACAATTTTAATTTACTCTAATTTTTTTGAAAAAAAAAATTATTAAGAAAGCTTATGATGTGATAGTGCTTACAAATTATGTGGTTAACCATCATAAAACATTCAAAATTCAAACCCTATAAATAAATAAATAAAATAAATGTTTCCTGGACAACATACAGCAACATTGTTTCTTCAATTACACGCATTTCAATTTGTGTCTGATCCCTGGAAACCTCACGATTTATTAAAATTGTCATAACTCTCTGAGTTTTGGAGATATCAAGATAGAATTTTTTTTGTTCAATTCAGGAATGGATATGGAAAACTGTTCTAATTGGAAGTTTTATCCTCTGGGGTCCGTATAAAAATTTAATTTTTGTATTTTTTTAAATAGACCCCCCATGGAGTTGCAACTTATCTTATCAAGAAATTTACCTTTTTTGGTGAAACTTTGCAATTGGAAGTATGGGTCTAGGGGCAATATTTAAGGAGATAGCCTATTGTTTCGATATTTATGACTCACCCTGTATATATATCTCGTCATCATTGAACAACTTACACCATTATACAGTCTCAAATAGTTCTACTGATACAATAAATTAAACTAAAAAGTAAGTTCGAATCTTTATAATCAACTGACCTAACAAATCATGTTTATAACCAATCGTTCTGTTCGGCACTTGGACGCGTAAGTTTTCCTTAAAAAAAAAAAAAAAAAAGCAAAATAAGCGGCAGTATATGCTTTTTCCTTCTTACATCATCAAAACCTTTCTAACATTTTACAAAATTTATGAAACAGTTTATTATAAATAAGTATCAGAAAATGTGGATTTACAATAGGATAATAAACTGCATCACATGAAACCGGACTTATGGCCAAACTTTTTGAGTTATCCCAAGAAAACTGTCATTATTTTGATTCGTTTACGAACAACCGAGAATCACTTATATTTTTTTAGAAGACGCACTCATGTGTCTTCACTGTCACTTTGATCTTCGCACAATTTATTATCTTTAAAACTATTATCCGGGTTTACGACACTAGTATAGAACTTTATATAATTCATCATCACTTACTTATAAAAATCTCACTGGAGACCCTCATGGGACTTCGTTCGTTTTTTTAAATCAGGGCATGATTTTATTTCGAATTATAGTTGCTTTGCATTTTAACACCTTAATTTTATATGATTTATTATTTTTATGCAGTTGAAAATTTTAGTTCTCTACACTTGTCTTATTATATCTGGATGAAAAACCTTACCCAAACAACATTTCTTGTTAAGCTTTGTTTTCTTGTTTTTTACCATAACTTTTTGAAAACTAATTGGTGTTTTTTGTATATTCGCGCAGTATGCCTCTAAATAAATCTTATGCTATTAAAGCTTATACAACCATCATTGACAAACAATGACTTGTCGCTGTACAACAGCTATTTTCACATTATGCCATCAAAGTTTAAAAGTGTTTATAAATGCGATTTGTCTGCCCGTCATACCGTGATCTAACACTCGTAAATATGCTTGGACGCCAACGTAAATGTTTTATGTTATTGATTTTTAATGTATATATTCGGTTTTTAAAATTATGTGCGCAGAATTTTTAGTTCATATACATGGACATACAAATTAATTCCTTTACGTTATGGTACATGCGGTAAAATTGTTTTCGATGCATTTGAATGATATTCCAGTGCAAACTGCATCTGGAACACAAAACACAAAACATAAGGAAATTAAAAATTATAATAGAAATCCACGATAAGTTTACCACTAAAGAAGCTTTATTACTATTTAGCTATATGGAAAAATTCTTTTATCCGTGAAATTAATCATTTCATAACGTGTTTTACATCCTAATAATTAATAAAGATTGAACAGATTTATTATAAAATAATATCATTAATCAAATATTTTTGTTTAGGGCATTAATCATTTCAATAACGTATTTTTTCAAATCGCAGCTGCTATTTTAATTTAAATATTTAATTAAGTACTTAAGTTGTTTTATTAATCTAATTATTCTAATCGATAATCATAATGGAGAAAAATGAAATTACGAATTTCTTTTTATAATGACTCGGGAGGTTATAAAATTATCGTTATCTTCAGTAAAAACGTCGTTATAGTAACATAAGTAAAAAGAAAATCATTAATCTAAAATATTCATTAATTCATCATATTTTAACTAACCTAGTTCAATAAAACTTTGATGATTTTATAACAGAAGTTTGGTAATTCATTCTTATGGATCTCTACTTTGTGATTCTGGAAAAGTATATAAGAATAAAGAAAATATATTATTTAATATTTGAAGTATGAAACTTCTATACTAAAAATAAGCAACTCTGTTAAAAATAGTAATAAAAAGATTAATGGCAGCTGTACGCTTAACAGTATAGTTCGGAATTTTAAAGGAAAAGTTTCAAATAGTAGTAGAAAAAGTTATTAATCAAAAGAGTAATAAATAGATTAAGCAGTTACGTTATTTCGTTTAAAAGTATCGTTCGTAATTTTAAAGTAAAATTTTTAACTAGCAGCAGAAAAACGTATGCTATGTGTTATTTTATTACTTAAATATTTACTTAATTTTAACTTCAAGTTTTAAAATGTAATATTATAAATGCTCTTGTAATGTTTTACTTAATTTTTTTAAGCAATTTTATTATTTAGCATCATATAGGCTACATTCTGAAAAATATAGAAGAAATTCGGGAATGCATAAAAATAAGATTGAATATAGCACATACAGAGGCGGTCAAATATTTCCGGCCAGCAAAAATTTTTCAGTTAATTTATAAATATACCCATATGAAGAGGAATCTCAAAGTGATATTTATACATTTTATTGACATAATAGTTAGGAACTTACTTATAGAAGAACATGTAAATATCAATAAATTTAACTGACAAAATTAAGTATAAAGGAAAATGCATGTTCTCAAAAGTTTCCGGCCACCTTCACAAGTTTGTAAAAAAGTGGTATTGTAATAGATAATTAAAGTGATAGACAACATTTCCGATTAGTATTTTATCGTATTACTATTTTATTAGCTTTAGCAATAATTACTGCGGCGCAGCAAACTGACATTCATACAATCAACGGTTAAAGATCGTCTGTGGTACGTTTTTCCCCCATTTCTTGCAATTTTGGCCAAATTTCGGCTGAGTTGGAATATTTATAGTTCCGCAGACTTTTGTCAACTTCTTTTCAAAGATTTTCTATTAGATTCATACTGAACGCTTGGGCTGATCATTTCAAAAACGAAATTTTTTGTGCGAAAACCATTGCTTATCGAGGGTTGCAAACATTATTTATGTCGTTATCATGTAAAGAAAATAGATGTGACCAAATATTTTTCTGTAATAAGGCAGAAAATAGTCTTGCAAGATATCCTTATACATTGTATAATTCACCTGGCTGTGGATTTCAAATAACGGACCGACACTTTTTGAGGAAAATACTTCCCACGGAAACGTGTCCTCCGCCATGCTTCATTGTAGGAATAACGTAGGTCGAATCATATATTTTGTTGTTAGGTCATCGGACATTGTGTCTGCCATCACTTTCAAAACTGATTCGAATTCGATTGATGGAAAAACAGAATTTTTTTTCAGTTTTCACTTGACCAGACTTTGTGTTCTTTGGAAAATAAAAGTAGAGTACGTCGGTATTTTTTTTCCTCTGAAAATTTTTTAACACCGACTCTTCCACAAAGTTCTGTATCACGTCAGCATCATAACACGTTAGACTAACTTATTTCAGCAATATTTTCATTCCGTAAAACGCAGTATATTGCAACGGAATTTTCATGTGGATTATCAATGGTTTTTCTCCTGATAATTCTGTCTTCAGGAATAGTAATTTTCCGGGGTCTCCCGGACCTCTGAATGTCCTGAAAGCCATAACCATCTTTATATAACTTTGTAACTATTGTTTACAGCCGATTTTGTCGATCAATATCTCAAGAAGATTGGCCTTTTATCGACAAACAAATCACTCATTTATGAACAATAATTGTTGAATTTTTCAAATTTGAATTCAAACTATGCTATACACGTTGATTCATTCATAAATACAACAAAAAACGCTTTATGGATAGAAAAAAACTAAAGAATGATAAGTGGCGGAAACTTTTGAGAACATGCGTTTTCTTTTATATTTAATTTTGTCAAAAAAATTTATTGATATTTACACGTTCTTCTACAATTAAGTTCCTAACTAATATATCAATATAATGTATAAGTATCGCTTTGAGATTCCTCTTCATATGGGTATATTTACAAATTAACTGAAAATTTTTTGCTGGCCGGAAACTTTTGACCGCCGCTGTATGATAATGTATATGATATAATGTAAATAAAGCAGCTCTAAAATTTTAAGACTTTATGAATGAATAAACCTTTACATAAATATAATATCAGTTTCGAAAAGAAAATGTTATCACCATCCTCAATTACAGAAAATTTCAGAAGAATGGTAACAAAAACTGTTCTAAGAGTTAGGTTATAAGGGTTATATACTTTTCCCTGAACTTTGAGCAATGAAAGGTAACATAATTCAGTGCGTTTCATTCTCAGAACATGTAATGCGCAAATACTATTCTAATAATTACAAATTAAATATTATTAATTTTTCATATAATGATATATTTAGTATAACCTTTTAAGACTTGGATATTTTTGAAAGAAGTTAAAAGTCTTGGTGGTTAATCTTAATTAATACGATCATATTAAATTAAAAACTATATATTTGAAAAAAATTCCGATGTCTGGATATGTCAAGAGAAGATCGGTAGACAGAATGGCACAGACTCTGTTTTTAATCATATAAAAGACGAAATCGTTTATTCTTTCTTCTTAGGACCCCGCCCCCGCACAAATGCCTTAAAATGTAAGCATACTGTGATCTGAATTCACTTTAGGTGTTTATGCAACGATTCTGTATGTATGGACATATTTACGCATACAGAGTATATGGCACAGTGAGTACAAAGTTTCAATAGAGATATAATACACCTAGATGATTGGAAATCACATAGCAATGCATAATTGGAAACTCTTTCCTGGCACGTTTTAGGAACATAATGCACAATAAATGAAGTCACAAACGGAGTGAGAGGACAAGCTTATTATTCTTAGTCCACAAAAAGGTTGGGACGGTTTCAGTTGGTGTACACAGTAGATGGCGTTTCGTAAATCGAAAAGTCAGATGACTTGCATGTACAGGTACACGGGTGTTGCGTCCTCGTTCTTTGTGAAGCTTTATTTCGACTGCCGACACAGTGGAAGAAGGAAGCCACCTTTTTTCTTAAAAAAAATTTTTTCAGGTTTTTTCTAAAAAAAAGCCCTAAGGTCATCAATTTTTACTCATTTTTAGTATATAATCAAGTAAATTTTACACATTTCTGAGCAGTCGGATGCTTCAGTTTGCAAAACGCCAGAATTCTAGCATTTTTTCCCGGTATCTTGTTGGATGCCATATCAAGACATTTTATTTTTTATTAATTGTGTCTTCCGAAATTCATTCTTCAAATTTTGTAAATTTTGAAACTTCTACACTAGACATTTATTTATTTATTTATTTTATTTTAATTATGACACTGCACTAAAGAACTATGTCTAACATCAGTAAAACTTTAAAAACAATATGCCATGCTCACTCGGCCTACAGAAGATGGCTGTAAAAACTTAAAGATAAGAGTAAACATTCTTAAACCCACATTGTTCATTTTCAATAACATACATGTTTTCCAAAAAAAAAGAATTAAAAATTTACGTAATTAATAAATGTTAAGCCCATTAAAATATTTTTCTATAGACGAAACAGTAATTTTTTATTCCAAAGATAAGATCCTGAGATATATATATGTCATGGTACGACGACGGTGTTCCATAACAATGTACAAGCTCCAGTGGAAAACCATGTTATTTGCAAAACATTCTACTACTCACTAAGAATCAACATCGGGACGAGCTGAGCAGTCGCTCCGGCAGTTTGACAAGCGGTGGATTAGTTTATTTGGGTATTTCTCCATAAGAAAGTTCAATCAATCAGTCTTTAAATTAATTTTATTAGAACTCATAAAATAAGTTAAGTTCTTCCCCGCAGTCACTTTAGCACACATCGAACACTACAACCTTCGTTATCCAGTCTACATCATCAGATATTCTAATTTAGCGAGGAAATGAAACGGGCATCTTAATAGTTTAAAAGTTTGTCGCATTCTGAGCTCCGCAAAACCCAGAATGAGGATCCAACACCTGCACGAAAAACTAGCCCCTCCTCACTCCACGTCAATCATTTTAAAAATCCAATTAGGATTAACTTCGAGGCTACACGTCATAAATCATCACCTCTGATTGATCTATGAGGCGTGGCCTTCCGATAGGAATTCATTCTTGTCTCGCAAATAGACTAGCCTGCTAACATCCGCGCATTAACACAGATCACGTGATGTTAAATACAAAAAAATAATTAAAATCTCGAGAATATTCTAAAAAGGAAAAAGGTTACGAAATAACTTCCCGCGCTTTTGAGAAAGAAGCAATAAATTATTAATAAGTGAAATAAAATAAGAAAAAGAATTTTAGCTGCTAAAAGATTAATACATTACGAAACTAACAAGGAAGGTCTCCATACGGGCATACTCAGAAAAATCTGAAAAAATTACAGAATGTTCTTCTCATATAGTTATATATGTTTATAAAAAAAATTTCGGCGGAACCTCCTTAAAACGTCCGTAAAAAAATAATAAAAATATCGTTTATTTGGCGATTTATCTCCGGTTGGCGAAAAAACGAAATTTTGAAAAATACGCTTTTACGCTTCGAATACTTTTTGAAGAAAAAACTTTCTATGTTCAATTTATTTAAATAAATTTAGTTTAAGTAATTTTAGTTTTGCATTTTTACTTTACTTTAACTGTAATTTTGTCATATACGTTTACATGTACTTATAACAAAATGAATTTAATATATTTTATCATTTAAAACACAATTTAAATTGATTAAAGTTGTTCCAAATTGAAAAATACACTGTTAAAAATCTGCTACATTTTGTTGCAACGCACTCCCTTGCTTGTATAGAAAACGGTTACTTGGCCGTGAAATGGAGCTTTCTCATTGGTTGGAATAGAGATATTATATACAAGCAGTGGAGTGCGTTGCAACAAAATGCAGCAGTTTTTTAACAGTGTATGACACGGTCAATTCACCGTGCTATTGAACATTCTCATTGGTCAGAAGAGAGATATTTTATAAAAGTAGTGGAGTGACGTTGCAGTAAATGCTGCAGATTTTTAACAGTGAAGTCAATTAAAATCAATTTTCAGATTCGTTAAAATCGTCCGCTTTTGGCGAGGAAATGCACTGCTCGCCAAATCCCGCGTCGCTTTCAGCTTTTCACGCCAATTATTCCAAACTATTTTATTTTTTTACATATCTAATAATGTAATTCCGCCGCTAATTTTCACTGATCCTTTATTACCTACATGAGTAGTTTAATTCGTATTTTTTTCAAAAAATTCTGAGTATGCCCCCAATGGAGACCTTCCTTGTAAGATTAAAAATATGTTACTAATAATAAATTATAAAACTATAAATAAAAGTGAATGAAATTCAATGTACACATTTTAATCTTTTTTTTTTTTTTTTTTTTTTACTTTTTATTAGGTTGATAAAACTGCCATAAAATCATAAAATTGCGATTGCTCTGTGGTATATGTGTATGTGTGTACGTTCAGAAGCATGATTTATATATTTAACTTAAGTTTAAATATTTATATTTGTTTTTCATTTTCGATCTAAAATAATTATTTATTATTTCATTTGCGAAAAAATATAAAAGAAAGCATTGTCTGCGTATCGAGCCAACAAAATCCTTGGAGAGAAAAGTTAGAAGTCTGGCTAACTGCCAACTGTACTATAACGCCGTGAGAAAAGTGCGTAAGTTATTAAATTATGTTCTAAAACAGGCATATCAAACTCGTCTACCACTGCATGCCAGATTTAGTATTGTAAACTATGCCGCGGCCACATAGAGAAGCAGATTAATTTGATGACTATCGTACAAATGAAAACTATACATTAAAAATAAAACATTGTTTTAAAAAACAAATAAGCAAACAAACATACATACAAAAATTTTAAAACTATTTATTCGAAAAATTGAAAACACGCACCAGAAAATGTTTAAAAACATTTATTAGGTAAAAATAAATCTAGCAAAAGAATGTCGAATACAATGAGAAATAAATTAAAATAGAAATACAAACATGCTTAAACGCATATTGAATGGATTAAAATTTAAATCGCAATCAAAATTATACAAAAATATGTTATCAATTTTGTAATACTAATATTTGTAATTTTTTATGTTATAATTGCTACTTTTTATAAAATCAATCATTTATAGAATACAATTATTTACAATATAATATGAAATAAAAAAAAATCATAATTGATTAAAATATATTAGCTATGGTTATTGTTCCGGAATAGGAGTAATTTCCTGTTTCTCTTCACTTATTTTTAAATGCATATCGTGTCTGCGACAAAAAAACTGCCCACAAAATAAAATTTCTTGCACCTATTTTTTTTTCAAGAATTATAAAGTTAAAGGGCAAAATTAACGCTGGCCACCGGCCACAAGGCCGCTAAATGAGAAAAAGTGGCTATTAAAAAAATATTTGCCGGTGGCTATTGATGCATACTGTCTACCAATGAAAATTTGGTAATTTATGAAAATTTCCAGTTATAGCAACACATATTAAAATTATGGATTTCATGCGATTACTGGAATTTCTGATTACATCATTAATATTTATAGAAATGCCCCAGCATATTTTTTTAATTTATTTAGCTATTCTGGACATCCTTTATTCTACCTTGAACGATATCGAGTTGTGTGCTATTGCATCCAATCATTGTTTTTAAAAGTAGAACTATTTTAATATGTTTCACAAACACACTTTTTCCGATAAAATTTCATTTTAAAATCTATTGATTTTTCAAAATTATTTCTAGATATTTGTGGGTTTTTCGAAATATTTGTGAGTAAATTCTTAGAAAACTTTAGCGAAGTTTCTACATATTAAAGAGTCTTTGTTTGAGCATAAAAAAGACTTGTTGATTTTTATGAATCTGTGATGCTATATCATCATCAAGAAATGATAATTTACACTGATACGTTTACTAACGTTTAAAAATGAAATTAATTAATGAGCTTATGTCCAAAATGCTCACTTTCGACTATGCTTGCAGCCAAATTATAAAAACAAGGTAATAACTTATTATTATTATTATTATTATTTTACAAGACGTGTCACCTTTCCCTTTCAAAGCTATTTATTGCTCTTGATTTTTTAGAAGCTTTTAATTAGAAATTAGCTTCGTATTTTAATTGATTTTAGATGCATTTTAAATACCTAACAAATACCACGCGTTACTTTGTAATGTCATAGTGAATCAAAGAGAACAGTAAAATAATGCATTCGTTTTAACATAAAAACACATAATAAACTATTGAAAAAAAAACATAAAACTTTTCTAAATTTTTAGATTAAGATATACCCTTCTTAACTTTCTTATTGATAACTTTCGCATACCCTATCTCCTGGAAACGAAATTTTAAAATAAATTAGATTTGATCATGTTTGAGACAATATGTTTGCATCTTTTATGCCAGAGTGTTGCTGAATTGGTGTTGTTTGCATCTCCTTTGCCAAACTGTAAAAAATTTTCATCCAAAATAACAACCATTAATTTAAAAATTTAAACCTTTGTTATTTAATCGCGGATTAAATGCGTTATTTAACCGCATTATTAAGTGTAATGAAGATTAATATTCTGAAATAATGGTAGATATTTTGAATAAAATCAATCTCCAATTTTGCAACGTTGCAATATTTGCAGTGCAAAGTGTATTTTCTGCATCAACTAAGACTGAATCAAACATACGAAAATGCCAAAAACTTGGCGGGCCACAGAGGAGTTCATGGCGGGCCACGTGTTTGAAATGCCTGTTCTAAAGTGTCTAAGTTGTGTGACTTTAGAAGTTGTTTTTTAAGTTTCCCTGCATATTGGCGCTTTATCCTTGTTATATGTTTAGCTATTGACTATACTCTGAACTGATACAATTCTTGGATAAAAATAAATTAAGTTTATTACCAGAACCCCAAATTTTTTTAAAAACCTTATGTAATCTGTGTGAGTTATTTAGTAGGTAAGTATGATGCATTAGTGTCTCTAAAAAAATATATAGTTTCATAATCAATATAACGATTGTAAACATGATCAACGTTATTGCCACTGGAATTCTTTTCATAGTTATAAAATAAATATCTGAAAGCATACTTGAAGCTATATTACCTTAAATAAAATGTTTATATTGTTTATAAATAGTATTATTTCGTATAATATAATTATGATGCAAGATAAAGTCCAATAATGCTTTAAACAATCTACTAGAAATATAATCTTTTAAATTTAGTTCAGTTATTGTTTAAAGTATATCAAAAATTGTCTACTTTGAAAACTAAACATACAGTTTTATGTAGATGGCAATTCTATGTAGTTTGCATTATTAATAAATCTTTAAAATAAATGATTTTAAGTATTTTATAGTGTTAACGTTCTGTATTTGATTAATACGCTAAACTCTTTTTAAGTAACGCCGATGGTCATTTTAATTGTCAGATTTTATATATGAGTAAAAATATTCAGTAACAAATTACTAACAGATCTATTATATGCATTACAACCAATAATAATGGTGCAATACAGAATTTTTCAGATTTTTATAAAATTTCGGAATGATAAAAAAATATGTACAAGTTAAATTTTAAGATTAAATTTTTAATAATTTATGATGATTAAATAGTTTTATGATTGTAATTTCATTTTAGCAATATTTTCTTGAACCATTGTGTATTAATTGTTTATATTATTCTTTATAATAACAGCATAATTTATGAGATGACTTGCCTACATGAGTAATGATAAATTTAATTAGAAAATCCTTTATGTTGCTACTTAACCTTTTCAGTTCCGAATCTAAAATAATATTACTAATACTTATTCATTGGTTTTTTCCGAAAAAAAAAGAAATTGTAACTGTCAGAAAAAATAAATTTCTGAAATTGATCCTTTAGGTGCTTAGTAATTTAGATTCAAATATACGAATTTACTCTCGTAAAACCTCAGCCATAAAATAATTCAAGTTGAGCCGAAAACTATTCGTCTCACGATTTGAAAGAGTGAGACACCTTACTCTGTTCTCGTAAAGAGTTGAAATAACTCGTTTGAAAGAGTTGCTTTTAATTAATTTAATTGAAAATGAGTAAAACGTTTTAAAAGAAAAAATCATTCACGATCCAATAAATTACAGATTTTTTCCGGGAAGCTAAATCCACTCTTTCATTTTAGAAGTGTAAAACTACAAACTCCTTTAAAACATCAATTTAATAACCACTAAACTAAATTAACGCAATCAAAACTTACGATAAATAAATAAATAATCTACAAATCCTCAAAAAAATATTGAAAAAGATTTAATTTAAATACTTATGAAAATTTATCACTTTCCTGGCCACACTCTCTTTTGGACATTTTTGGGCATTTTGCAAACTCAGATGAAACTAACTTTATTTTATAAGGAATTAAACTTAAATACAGGCATTTATTTGTTTTCTTTCAACGAAAAAAAATTGGCTATTGAGAAATGATGCAAAACTATAAAAAATCAGACATTTTAGTTTTTATAAATAAATAACACAGATTCCAGAATAGAAAAACTCAGGAACCGAAAAGATTAAACTTTTGATATTTGTATACTTAACATGTTTTTTTAAATAGTGCATTTTTTAGTTGATATATAACATTATTTTTTCATTAATTAAATACATTTATTTATTTATTATAATCTATATCAATTTTGTAATTAAATAAATATAAATTTTGAATAAACTGCAATATAATAATCTTAATATTAGGAATATATGAGAGGCGAAATTTAGTACCATAATGCACAGGTTTTTTTTTATTACTTTGTTCTATGATATTAAAATCCCCAATGATAATGTGACCGTGTGTGGCTGTTTGCATATTTTTTATACTTTGGATTATTACAATAACACGGGAAATAATTTGAAGTGGTTTCATGTTTTGAAATAAAAATTGTAGTTATGCATTTTGATGATTTATTATACCTGACTTATCTGCATGGGGACAAATCAAACATCTTTTGGAAAAGTACATTCGAAATTTAAGTGTAACAAAGAGACAAGAAATAAAGTATCCTGGAAGATCCTATCAAGAAATAAGGATCTGAGACTATCCCTATTACTTTCTCTGTACCCAACATTAGTCTTGGAATATCAAGGCTTAATTTGTCAGTAGCTGAAAAATTACTCAAAATGCTATTTTTATACTGAAAGCAAAAATGTGCTAGAAATACACGAATGTGTATAAATACAGTCACAGCAAAAAAAAATCTTGACACTTACGATTTTAGATGTTTTGCTAAATATCTAGAAATATATATAAGAGATTATTCTGAAATTCCAGGTGTGTAAACAAAATAGTACGCGTCATATATTTTTGTGACGAGTTTTCCCCGAAATCCAACAAATTGGACCGTCAACAAATTGAAAAAGAACGAATATCTTTTGGATAAACTGTCAAAACTAATGTAGAAAAAGCGTTCAAACTGCACATTATGATTAAGTGGATTATTATAATATACTGTGTTTATTTTTATAAGGGTAGTATTTATATTCGTAGAAAAGTTAAGGTTTTTATAAAAACAGTCCTAAATTTTTCCAAGTTTTTTGCTTATAATTTGAAGAGTTCTTAATATAAAATAAGGTTCTTTTCTGAAAATATGACAAACAACCTTTTACACAATACCTTGTCATCAGAATTTTAAAATAATAAAAATTGTATGAAAAATGAGTAGTTTTAGTAAGTAATTTTTCATTGCGCATGCGTCAACGGTATCGAAATTTCATTTGCATATTGTGTTAGCTAAATGTATAAAGCAACTTCTGTAAAAGTTTCAAAAACATAGCTTGAAAATTCTGAAAATGATCGTCTATAGAATCAACTCAAAATCCGGTATTTCCAAAACGAAGCAAAAAAATCAGGGGTTTTATCCAAATATTAGTTGTACGTACAATATTGTGTAAGCACTAATCAATGGAATATGGATACAGCCCCTCTTCTTTTTGCTTCATTTAGGGAATAACGGATTTTGATCTCATTCTATCAACGATAATTTTCAGAATTTTTAAGTTATGTTTTTGAGACTTTTACAAAAGTGTCTCTATACATTTAACTAGCATAATATGCAAATGTAATTTTAATAGCATTGACGCATACGCAGTAAAAAATTATTTAGTAAACCTGTTCATTTGTCATAGAATTTTTATTATTTTTTATTTCTGATTACAGGATGTTATGTACAATGTTGATTGTCATATTTTCTGAAAAGAACATTGTATTTTATGAAGAACTCTGCAAGTTATAAGTAAAAAACTTGGAAACATTTGGGACCGTTTTTATAAAAACCTTAATTTCTCTACGAGTTTACATGCTATATTCATAAAAATGAACACAGTTTATTACAATAAGCCACTTAATAGTAATCTGCAGTTTGAACTGTTTTGCTTCATTAGTTTTGACGGAGTGTTCCAAAAGATCTTCTTTCTTTTTCAATTTTTTTGACGGTTCCCATTTGGAACCATTCTTGTTTCCCATTTGGTCTGTCTTAGGGGAAAACGCTTCGCGATAATATATGAGGTGTACTTTTTGTTTACACTCCTGGAGTTTCAGAATAATTCCTTATATATATTTCTTGATATTTAACAAAACGTCCAAAATCGTAAGTGTCAAGATTTTTTTGACATGACTGTATAAAAAATGAATTAAAATGAAATAAAGTAATTTGATTTCAATAGTTTCTATTAATAATTGAAATTAATGTAAACATGATTTTACTTTCTTTGAATAACAATGAAATTGAGAACTGAAAAGTGTCTTGATTAAAACAGTTATATATTTACATATTTACAGTATATTCCATATAAGTAAAACCACTAACTTCATTTTCTATATATAATAATTCCAACTTCATTACTACATATGTCCTAAGAAAGTCGATTAAGAAAATAATAATGGTACGATTTAAAATTCTAAAATAATAAAAGAACTTGAAATTAGAAATTACAACACAAGAATTTTAAATTTACAAAGGAATGTGATATATGCATTGATACAGAAGAAAATAATACAATCATTTTTGATAGTTTAGAAAAAGCATTGAAGCAAAATATTTCTAAAGAAAGTTTCACAATATGCATGTACATATTTCATTTATTTGAAAAGTTCAGATTTAACTAAATTAAAAGTTATTGTTTTATATTTTAAAAATATAAAATAATAGTTTTACATGCATATTGATAAAAGGAAAAATTATTTGCATATCTTAATATCAAACAAAGCATATTAATTAAGATATGGAATAATTTTTGTATTCAAATTATTAAAATCAAAATTCGCATATTTTAATTAAACGTAAAAAAACATTAATTTTAAAATAAATAAAAATTATTTAACTAATTAAAATTAAGATTCACTAAAATTTAAATGTACTTTTATATAGTACGAAACTGTATGTCTTAAATTTTTATAGAATCAGTATGTAACATCAAACTGCTAATTTTTTTACTTTCTTTTATTTTTACAAGAAGAAAGTTTTGGATTTTTTAAATTTCTCAATTTCGAGTTTTCGACGGATTTACGCGTTTAAGGGATAACAGGTACCAAAATACATGTTTTTACAAAATGTCTATCTGGTAGTCTGTGACTGTGCCTGTCAGTATGTGACACAAATTTTGTGGGTCTCTACTTCAATAACTAATGCACGTAATTTAATAAAAATTTATATTTGATTAGTACCTGATATACTTTGGTGCTGATTACTTTTTGGTGCAACTCGCTACACAGGTGGCATCATTTTTCACGATTTCCGCAATAGCACAATCCCCAGAACTAATGCACGGATTTTTATCAAACATCTGATTCAATTTGTTCTTGAAATGAGTTGACATTTTCTACATTTTGGTGTAAATCACCTAACAGATGGCACTTCTGTGCTACATTTTTCATGATATCTACAATAGCTCTGTCTCAAGAACCCATGTACAGATTTTCATCAAACTTCAAATTCAGTTAGATGTTGCAGATTAGGTTTTGGTGTAAAACACAAACAAGTGGCGCGGTTATATCCCATTTTGTATTGTTTATCTGCTTTAATTGTTTATCTTCAAGAACTAATGCACAGAATTCCGTATCATTAAAATGCTGTTATATTAATATATTATTGTTTTATTTTGGCACTATGATAGCGAATTTTGAATTATTAATATGCAGGAGACATAAGAAGTTTTTTGATTGCTACATCCGACTCGTTTATAAATGTAGCGACTTTTCAATTTTTGAGAAAATAATTCCCATTATAAGCCCTTAAATCATCAGAATTTCCTGTATGCCAAAAGGGAGACTCTCAGTTCTGTACGGTATTTATAATTTTATTTTACCGGTGTTTTAAATTTTTACCTAATTGATTCAGTAATAATAAAAATAATTGTCAATAATCCATTAAGCACTGGTGTTATATTAATAAGACAGGTCTTTTGATTGAACATGATTGTCTCTTGATATCTTTTTTTTTTATTGTTTTTAGCTGCATATAATGAAAGTACATGTTCCAGTAAAGGACATATTCTTTACTAAGCTCATTTCATCTTACTGACCAAATTTTATTGATAATCATCAATAATAACCGGTAAATATATTAATATACAATATTTATCAAATTCACCAAAAAGCCGTGGTAATTATTAAATAACAAATTTATCTAACTAACCGTAATATATTTATATATACAGTATTCTCGCAGTCGCTCACCATTGCGCCAAACTGAGACTAAATTCTTCATTTGGAGAGTAAACAAGCGATTGGATTCGCCAAATTGCTACTGCTCAATTTTTGCTTTTTCTTTCTTTTCTTTTTCATTTTTCATACATATGCATAATTATATATTTTTAATATATTTGTGTCGTATTGTTGAAATTGGACGAATAGCAATCGTTGTCGCAGTTATAAAAACTTAGATTATTTTAAAACATATTGAAAAAAGGGAGTACATTAAAGTATTGAAGATATATATACAGGGTGTCCGAAAAGTCTGGAAACGGTCGAATAACTCGAGAAATACATATGAGATTGAAAAACATAAATATACGTGTTAAATATTTTTAAATAAGCTACTCAGTGATACCAAATTTGACCTTCGTAACCGACCCCCTGGGGGTCAGAGGGGGTCCAGCTTTGAAATCTTAAATTATAACCCCCATTTTTTATTGCAGATTCGGGTTCTACGGACAAAAATACGCAACTTTTGTATTTGATGTTTATTTCGAATCCTCGTTTATCACGGTGTATTCGAGCATATTAAATCGATACATTTTTCGGCTTTTCCAACGGGATTTTCCCTAATCGAAACTAATTGGGGAGAATTTATGACATCAAATTCCTCGTCTTTTGCAAGAATAGCGTTTGCTGAAAATCACCGGTGCCGATTATTTCGATAGTACTACACACAGTTAAAAATTTGACCCATTTGCTGTAGCGTCACTCCACAGCTTTTATAGAATATCTGTTTCATGACCAATGAGAATGTTCCATAACATAGTAAAGTACACTGTAAAAAATTGACACTTTTGCTGCATCGTCACTCCACCACTTTTATAGAAAACGATCACTTTACTGTGTTATGGAGCACTCTCATTGGTCACAAAAGAGATATTCTATAATAGCTGTGGAGTGACGCTGCAGCAAATGGTTCAGATTTTTAACAGTGTAGCACTATTGAAATAATCGCCACGGGTGATTTTCAGGAAACGCTATTTCTGCAAAAGACGGGGAATTTGACGTCAAAAATTCTGTCCAATCAGTTTCGATTAGGGAAAATCCCGTTGGAAAAGCGGGAATATGTATCGATTTAATATGCTCGATTACACCGTGATAAACGAAGATTTGAAATAAACATCAAATACAAAAGTTACGTATTTTTGTCCGTAGAATCCGAATCTGCAATAAAAAATGGGGGTTATAATTTAAGATTTCAAAGTTGGACCCCCTCTGACCCCCAGGGGGTCGGTTTCGAAGGTCAAATTTGGTATCACTGAGTAGCTTATTTAAAAATATTTAACACGTATATTTACGTTTTTCAATCTCATATGTATTTCTCGAATTATTCGGCCGTTTCCAGACTTTTCGGACACCCTGTATATAAATATATATGTATATATATACGTGCGTGTGTGTGTGTGTGTATGTATTGCTACACAGCTAATCTAATTTTGCTAATATTTTTTTCATTTGGCGAATGTTTTTTATTTTTAATTAGCCAAATTACTAACGTTGCTCAAATGTCAGCGAGAACATTGTGTATATATAATTATATATATGTGTGCATGCATGCATTCATATATCCGAATTTTCATTTTTGCTCTATAATGTGCTGTCCTATTTATTTTTAAAATGTTTTTTTAAATGTGTAATAGTTTAATAGCGTTGTTAGTCAAAAAATAAGTAAAACACATGTAATGAGATAACGAAATAAAATCTAAAAACTCATCTTCAATTTAAAAAAGAAAACTTTAAAAACAAAGCTTTTGCTAGATATTCATGAAGATACGGTGACAAATTACATTTAGATTTCAAAAAATTCCACATTCCAGTTGCTTATAAATGACTCTCTCAAATTTTACATCCTTGCCTCAGCGTCTACTGGAATTTGAAGAGGAAATCGAAACTTGAGTTTAAAATATTCACCGTTTCAATCGCTCAACAACACTATTTACTTTCGAACTTTAATTTAAAAAAATCTAGAGTGATTCCAATCAACTTCCTGAACACTTTATAGAATACTATGAATTCAAATAATGCAAACAAGAACGTAGAATCGTGCGTCAAGCATATATTGTGAAACCCCTCCCAGCACATTCAGAATACTACAATAAAATTTCATAGTTTAATAAAGTAAAAACTATGTCTAAATAACCAGTTTTTAAATTACATATCAAATTTTAAAAACAATTTCAGCTATAAAAATAAAGAATAGAAATAATATCGAAATTTTTGGGGCAACTTTCATGCATTTATGAACAAAAATAAATTAAAGCATATGTCACAAAGCGGCTCTTTTTGACTTAAGAACACCCTTTGTAATCACAGAAGCGTAAATATTGTTCTTCAACTTTCGAAACTGAATAATCCATGAATTCGTTTACACGCACGCCTATTCGTAATTTAATGTTTTATGAGCTAAAAGCGAAAAATAGGCTATGAAAGTTTAACACTTTAAATTAAGCATAGATTTTAGAAATATTTTTATAATTAAGGGGGGGAAATATCCTATAAGAATAGCACACATACAACATATATAAAAGATATTCATATCCCGAGGCGATATCCGAGTTGTATCCAAATATAGTAGTACGTGCAATACTGTGTAGGTACTAATCAATGGAATATGGATACAGCCCCTCATCTTTTTGCTTCATTTTGGGAATAATGGATTTTGACAATATTCTATTAACGATAATTTTCAGAGTTTTCAAGCTATGTTTTTGAGACTTTCACAAAAGTTGTTCTATACATTTAACTAACATAATATGCAAATGAAATTTTAATAGCGTTGACGCATGCGCAGTAAAAAAGTATTTAGTAAACCCGCTCATTTTTCATACTTTATTATTATTTTTTTATTCTGATTACAGGGTGTTATGTGCATTGTTGTTTGTCATATTTTCTGAAAAGATTATTGTGTTTTATGAAGAGCTCTGAAAATTATAAGCAAAAAACTTGGAAAAATTTTGAACCGTTTTTATAAAAACTTTAATTTCTCTACGATTTTGCAAGCTATATTCATAAAAATCGACACAACTTATCACAATAAGCCACTTAATCATTATCTGCAGTTTAAACTGTTTTGCTTCATTAGTTTTGACAGGGTGATCCAAAAGATCTTCGTTCTTTTTCAATTTATTGGCAGTCCCCTGTTAGATTTCGGGGAGAAATCTTTGTCAAAATATATGACGTGTACTATTTTGTTTACACACCAGTAGTTTCAGAATGATTCCTTGTGTATATTTCTCGATATTTAACAAAACATCAAAAATCGAAAATGTCAAGATTTTTTTGGCGGTGACTGTATAACAAATGTAGCTAGGTATTTTCAAGATGTAAAAATATTCCTTGACTTTTTTCAGGAGAGTAAATTTTGTTTTATTAAAAGTGCTAAACAACAAGCATAAATTGCTGGTACCGAAAAAAAAGTGAACTTTATGAACGAAAGAGAGAAAAGGAACCGATCAACAAGAATTTTTGTGCCTGATCATCAAAATTCCCGATTTTCTGTGCCCGATCAATGAACTTTGTAATTCTTCCATGCCTGATTGACCAAATTTGCACATTTTAGAAAACTAATCGAAAAAATTTGCAATTTTTAAGAAGCTGATCGAGAAAATTCGCATCATTTCCTCGCTTGATCAACAAAATTCGCTATTTTTATAAAGCTGATTGACGAAATTAGTGATTTTTTCCTCACATGATCAACAAAATTCGCGATTTTTTTCCGCACATGATTGAAAAGATTCGCGATTTTTCCTCACCTGAACAACGAAATTCGTGATTTTTATGAGCTTGATCAACAAATTTCACGATTATTGCTAAGCAAATCTATGAAATTCTCGATTTTTATTCGCGATTTTTCCGCACCTGATCGACGAAATTCACGATTTTTTCGAACCTTGTCGACAACATTCACGATTTTTCTGAAGCCGATCAGCGAAATTAGCTATTTTTCTACGCTAATTTCACTATCGACGCTAGTTTCGCTGTAAATTTGATCGACGAAATTCACGATTTTTCCAAACCTTGTCGACAAAATGCACGATTTTTCTGAAGCCGATCAACGAAATTACTTATTTTTCTACGCCTGATCGACGAAATTCGCGATTTTTCCGAAACTGGTCGCCAAAATTCGCGATTTTTACGAAACCGACCTATGAAATTCACGATTTTCTTCATGATCGATAAAATTTGAGCTTTTCCTTCGCGGATCGACGAAATAGGCGTCTTTTCCTCATATGATCGGCAAAATTCGCAATTTTTCGAAGCCTCATCGAAAAAATTTCGTATTTTTTACGAAGCCGATCGAAAACAATCACGATTTTTCCGCTCCTGATCAACAAAATTCGTAATTTTTACGATGCTGATCGAGAAAATTTACGATTTTTCGTCGCCTGATCAACAAAATTTGTTTTTTTTTTTTAAACTAATCTACGATATTCGCGTATTTTCAAATCTGATTGGTGAAATTCGCGATTTTTGTTCACATGATCAATAAAATTCACATTTTTTCGAGTCTAATCAACAAAATTCGTAAATATCCCGCGCCTGACTGATAAAATTTGCAATTTTTACGCAGACGATCGACGAAATTCGCGATTTTTCCGTTCCAAATCGCCGAAATTCCCGATTTTTCCGCGCCTGAATTACGAAATGCGACTGAATGATTTTTACAAAGCTATTCGACAAAATTAGCGATTTTTCTCGCTTGATCGTGAAATTTCGTGATTTTCCACAGCTGATCGAAGGAATTCTCGATTTTATTAGTTGCTTGATCGACGTAATTCGCGATTTTTCCACTCCTGATCGAGGAAATTTGAGATTTTATTAGACCCTAATCGAATTAGCAATATTTACGCATCTGATCACAACATTCACACTATTTCCGTCTCCAATCAACGAAATTTACGATTTTTCGGAATCCGATCTATAACACTCGCGATTTTTTGATGTCCGATCGATGAAATGTGCACTTTTTCCACCTTTAATTCACGAAATACGCATTTTCCGTGCCAGATCACCGAAATTCGTGATTTTTTGTACTAACTGACGAAATCTGAATTTTTTTACGCGGTAAGATGAAACTCGCGATTTCTTTTCTGTGGAAAAATTGACGAAATTTACGATTGTTTCGCAGCCAATTAACAAGATTTTCATTTTTCTCTCGCGAATCGATAAATTCACGATTTTTCCATGCCTTATCAACGAAATTTGCAATTTTTTCGTCCGTGCCCTATCAACGATAATCGCGTTTTTTTTCCATGCAATAAACTAAGAAAACATGCATTCATTTTTTTTTTTTTTTTTTTTTTTTTGAATGATGAATTTGATTTGCAATTTTTTCGAGCATCAGCTACAAAATTGACGTTTTTTTCTTGCCTTATCAACAAAATGGGCGATTTTTCGCGTAAGACCGACAAAATTCACGCTTTTTCTGTGCCTGATCGACAAACCTCGCAATTTTTCTGTTCAGGATCGAAGAAATTTGCTATTTTTTCCATAACTTCATGGACAAAATTCACGATTTTTCAATATCAGATGAGTGAAATTCGCGATTTTTCGGTGCCGGTCAATGAAATTTGCGATTCGTAAGTGACGAAATTTTATATTTTCCCGCTGAAAATTGACGAAATTTACTATTTTTCCCTGTAACATATGCAAAAAAATTGCAATTTTTTTCAGTTATAAATTGACAGAACTCACGGGCCATACGTTAACCCATCGCGGGCCACAGGGTGTGCATCCCTATCTTATTGCATATATAGCAGATGTACTAGTATGTGCTGTGTATGTCTGGTACAGTGCTGTGTATGTCTGGTACTAGTATGTGCTGTGTATGTCTGGTACAGTGCTGTGTATGTCTGGTACTAGTATGTGCTGTGTATCAAAGATAAATTTAGGACGTACGTATCGTACGTCCTAGATGTAAAGAAGTTACGAATCGTCTAAATTAGACTGCTGAGAGCCAACCGAATACTGAAAATATTTAGAACGATATCGGCGAAATAATTTAATTGGTTTCTAAAAGTATCTAGATGAAAAAGGATTTTCCACAAGTTGTCATCCTGACTACTAACAAGGAAATCAGCCTGTCTACGCTCAACTTTGAAAAAAAATGCTACAGATTATGGAAAACTCGGGCTACTCTTAGAAAGTAATGAAATTCAGCACAGCATATCGCAATATATTTTTCAAGATATGCTACTGTCTTTTGTAAATTGATCTAGGGTAACCTAGGTTGAGATGCCGTGTTTTGACAAGATGCATGTCAAAAAGTTTTCTTGTGTCCAAGCGCTGTAGGAAAACGCGATATTTTTAAGAAGAAGGTTCTGTACTGACACTTTAATTTCCGTTTATGTTTTGTTTTTAAGGTTTACTTTTTTTAATTATTTCGTCGTAACACTTCTGATAAGAATTCAAAATATTTTACAA
Source organism: Maratus speculifer (assembly GCA_964019185.1). Classification (NCBI taxonomy): domain Eukaryota; kingdom Metazoa; phylum Arthropoda; class Arachnida; order Araneae; family Salticidae; genus Maratus; species Maratus speculifer. The sequence goes on from OZ025290.1 coordinate 168,557,502, forward strand.
AACTTCTTTGTTTGCCTATATAAATCATACTTTGTATACTGAAGAAATAAATTTTATGTTTTTAAAGAGCACTTACACTAGTCCTTTCTACAAAACGTAAGTGGTGGCCAATTTTCCCTTCATAATGGCGGGGAGGAGATCGGTGACTTTTTTTCAAAATTTTGGGATGAATCAACGGAAAGTAACTAACGAAAAGTAATTGGTGTAAGACGCCGGTTACTTTCCGTTACAGTCTAACGCCTGGTTGTTTCTTCAGTTTTTTAATTATTCTTGAGAACGATTATTTTAATCAAATACTTTAAATCAGTCATTAAATCGTGATTTTAATCAACTGATTTTAAAAAAAATCATCTATTGAAGTGACAAATTTTCGAAATATATAAAATGACATAAAGAAATATTAAAATCTAAGTTGAGCCCAATTTGAAAGATTTCTACGTGTATTGTGACTTACAAAAAAATTATTTGCCTTATAAATAACTGTCTTTGTTATTTTAAACCGTTTAAAAAATTATGTTTAATAAAGATATAAATAATTTTAATAAATGTAAATACTGGTAGTATATAATATAGTTTTAAACAACTAGGCTTCCCTTCCCCCTACGTAACTAGGGTTTCCAACCTCCGTCAACACACCGCAGATTCTGATATCAGACTAATATGATCTGTTTCGGAAGTTTTAATCTTAATTAAACAACTACTGACGATCTCCTGTAATCAGGGTTCTATTCATTTCTTTCTGACTGAGCGATTTTAAGGTCGAATCAATTAATGACAGGACAGCTAACGGCTTCACGATTGATTATATAATATGACCCAATAATTAAAAATTAGCTTGTATAAAATGGTTAAGAAAACTATTTTATACGATACGATAAGAAATTTGCTTTAAATAACCTTTTAAATGTATCGATTTAAATATAAGTAATTTTCAGCAAAGCTTTGTTTCTCATTTAAATATTCACATAAAAATAATTTTAAATGTCGGTAAAACTCAAAGAAATAGTGATATGAACTGAACTACACATACTGTGATGAGATACCTCAAGCCTTTTTAAAAAGGAATTAAGAGAAAGTCAAAGAGAAAATCTTCAACAGATGGTGATAAAGGTGATGAATAAATTCTATAAAATCCAAAAAATTGGTGTGATGAACTGCATGTACTTTGATGAGGTTCTAAAAGGGAATTAGATAAGAAGTCAAAGAGGGAACCTGCAACAGATAATGATAAATGTGATATTTGATTCAATAAAAAACAAAGAAATTGGTGCAATGAACTGCTCATACTGCGTTAAGGTAGCTCACGTCTTTCGGAAAAGGAATTAGATAAGAATTCAAATAGGGAAACTTCAACAGATGATGCTAAATGTAATGATTAAATTCTATAAAAGCCAAAGAAAGTGCTTGATAACTGTACATATTGTGATAAGGTATCTCAAGTCTTTCGGAAAAGGAATTAGATAAGAAGTCAAATAGGGAATCTTCAACAGATGATGATAAATGGGATTATTAAATTCTATAAAAGCCAAAGAAAGTGGTGTGATGAACTGCACATACTGTAATAAGATATCTTAAGCATTTTTAAAAAGTAATTAGATCAGAAATCAAAGGGAGAACCTTCAACAGATGATGATAAAGGTTATGATTTAATTCTATTACAAGATTTAGGCGATAATGATTTTTTGAGAGAATAAATGTCTGGAGTGTCTAGCAGAATGCAATAAAATATCAGAAAAATGCGAAGTGCATTCAGAATTGTTAGTTACATAAAAAATGTTCAAAATTTCTAAACAAATTTACAGTTTTTATCTGATCTGAAATACTCCTGAAAAGAAAAAAAGGACACATAAAAGCATAAACAAAGCCTACACTAACACAGTTTGTCATAGTGGCTCTACCGTATTTAAACTTAATATAATTTTTTTAAATACATACTTAAGAGCAGTAATTTTTTTAAATGTTAAATAGAATATAGCTTTTTTTCAAATATTTTGCTTGAAAAATACTCACAAGTTTCTTCACAAGTAATCTTCATGAAATAATTCAATATTTTAAATGAGAATCTAATGCATTTACGTGGAGTCTAAAGTAATCAAAATAAGTAAATGAATGAAGATAATTAAATATGTAATAAAAGTTTAAATGAAAAATACTGAATTTTCAGAAAAATGTTTTGCTATTAAATAAATTCCATTGTAAAAATTTTGGGGATTTCTAAGGGAAAAAATATAGAGAATACTATATCAGTGTTTTCGTCTTTCATTGGTTAAATTCGATATCTAAATAGCAGCATAAGTCAACTTTACATTATATATAGAAAAGGTAAATTAATATTTTTGAAATTATGTTTACTTTTGAAAAGATTTTTGAAATTGTTTGGAGTTTAAATTTCGTCTATCTATAAAAATAAAAACATTTTACGGAAACGCAAGAGCAAATTCTTTTTTTCTCATCCAGCTTCATACTGTTAGGCCTCAGGAGACTGACGTATATTTCAAAATACTATAAGAAAATTCTTCTAAAAGAAACAGATTGAGGTGAAACTATTTTTTATTACATCAATTCACTATTTGACTTAGTTGCCCTATTTCTTCAAGCTTCCTTCAAAATGTCAAAACTTTCCAAAAGCCTAAATGTATGAAAATCTCATTTCATATAGACATTTTTGTCCTAAATTGGCACTTTAGTTTTTCTTCCATTGGGCTTCTCATCAAATCACTTTTCTGAAGTCCTTTTCAGATTTCAGATATATTAAATGGAACATACCTTTTTTAATAAAATATTTTGCTTGAAAAATAGTCTCAAGTAATTTTCATCAATTGATTTAATCATTTAATCATTTAAATGTGAATTTAAAACCTTTATTTGGAGTCTAAAGTTCACAAAATACATAAATGAAAATAATTAGCATGTAAAAAAAGTATAAGTGTAAAGAACTAAATTTTCAGATTTATTTTACGTATTTATATAATAAATTTCATTTTAAAATATTTGGGGATTTCAAAGGAAACTATAATATAGAGAAATATAAATTCAGTGTTTTCTTTTTCCGTTGATTAAATTCGATATCTAAATAGCAGCACAAACCAACTTTAAATTATATATAGAAAAGGTAAATTAATATTTTTGAAATTATGTTTACCTTTGAAAAAGTTCTTTTAAATGCTTTAGAGTTTAAACTTCGTCTATCTATAAAAATAAAAGCATTTCATGGAAACACAAGAGCAAATTCTTTTTTTTTTCTCATCTAGGCCTCAGGAGACTGACGTATATTTCAAAGTACTATAAGCAATTTCTTCTAAAAGAAACAGATTGAGGTGAAACTCTTATTCCTTACATCATTTCAGTATTTGACTTAGTTGCCCTGTTTCTTCCAGCTCCTTTCAAAATGTCAAAGAATTCCAAAAAGCTCAAATGCATGAAAATCTCATTTCATATAGATATTTTTGTTCTAAATTGTCACTTTAGTTTAAAAGAAACAGATTGAGATGAATTTTTTTTTCTTACATCAATTCAGTATTTAACTTAGTTGCCCTATTTCTTCCAGCTCTTTTCGAAATGTCAAAAGATTTCAAAAGCCTAAATGTATGAAAATCTCATTTCATATATATACTTTTGTTCTAAATTGCCACTTTAGTTTTTCTGCCATCAGGCTTCTCATTAAATGGCTTTTCAGAAAACTTTTTTCTAATTTCAGAAGTATTAAACTGAACATAACATTTTTTATGAAATATTTGCTTGAAAAATAGTCTAAAGTAATCTTTATCAATTGATTCAATCATCTAATTATTTAAATGTGAATTTAAAGCATATATTTGGAGTAAAAGTACACAAAATACATAAATGAAGAAAATTAGCATGTAAAAAAAAGTATAAATGAGAACTGAATTTTCAAATTTATTTTATAAATTTCATTTTAAAATATTTGGCGATTTCTAAGGAAAATATCAATTCAGTATTTGATTAGTTGCACAATTTCTTTCAGCTTCTTCCAAAATGTCAAAAGATTCCAAAAGCCTAAATGTATGAAAATCTCATTTCATATAGATATTTTTGTTATAAATTGGCGCTTTAGTTTTTCTTCCTTCCAGCTTCACATCAAATCACTTTTCTAAATATCTTTTTCTCTAATTTCAGAACACAGTACTTATTATTAGAGACAAATAATCAGAAAATTGTAATTAATTTTAATTTTTTATTAAACTTGTTTAAAAGAAAAAACAATTATAAGAGATTTTTAAAACTTATTTTTATTTAATGTAAATAATAGTATAAAAATAAGTATCTACTACAACTTCTTAAAATTCGTTCATCATTATAAAAAATATAATGTAAAAACGAAATGAAATTGCTATCTTACTAACTTAAAAAAATTGAAAGTGTAACTGCATAGCGGTTGAGAGAAAAGTAAATCTCAAACCTGATTATAACTTTTTAAATTTATAATCTATTTTTGTGGAGCAAAATGTTTTTTTTTTCTGTAACATAATAAAATTTTATACCTAAATTTGAACTATGCACCACCATTTAGAGCGTTTCCTTGAATGCGACGCACCATTCTTAGGACGCTGCAATGAACAACATGGCTCTTATTTCTCAGAACAACTATTTCGAAATAATAAGGCTCGTCTTATTTAATCGATATATTCTGTGGTTAAATAAGATGAAAATTACCATTTGAAAATGATAGTGGGGAATTTTAAGAGCATCTACGTAACCTACTCTGCATTGTTTAAGATTTTAACTTATCAACGTTAATGGCGTTATTTTTTTTGTACCTCATTTTCAATTTAATTTTTTTTAAGTTCAAATGGCCGTCATTTTCAAACCAGATGTCAGATGAAGTTGGACAACGAACTCGGTCGAGACATCTGTATGTGCTACGTACACACCAAGTTAAATCCAAATCGGTTCATTAATACCCGTGTTATCAGGTGACAAAAATCAAATTATTTCAAAATGCCATGCATAATAGAAATTCAAACCGTTATAACTCAGACTGTTTTTGATATAGACGAATCAAAATATGCTCTGGAGCCTTTGTATCAAGCTAAAACACATGAAAGATAAATCTTTTATGACATCTAATTTTGTGCACCTAATTTTAAATTTTAATTAAAGAAATTCAAATGACCTCCATTATTATATTTTCTTCAAAATATTGTCAATCGAGTTGCTTCCAAATTTCCACATACATAGTGTTACGAATTTTGTAAATAGTTAGTGTTTGTACTGTAAAATAATGTAAATAATCTTATTAAGCTCCATTCCTTTACTAATATTAGTTTTTGATACATTGTCTCTGTTATCAAGCAAACTTGTCCATTATTTTCAGTGTATGTCTACGGCAGATTGGCGAAATAATAAAGATATCGCCAAGTTGGCGTCACTTTTGGCGACTAATTTTGGTCGCCAAATTTGGCGATATATCGCCAAGTTGGCGGCAAACTTGGCGATTGTTGGCGATGGTAACCCTTCCCTTTCAATGGTAACCCCCCTTAGGTATACTGATACATTGTTTGTTGTTCCGTGGATTTTTCGAGATGGTTCTAGAAATTTCCCGCACCTGCAGCGAGCCTATATAAGAAGAGAAGCGATGCGAGCTGTTGTTATTATTGATCAGTCAGTCATTGAGTGAGCAACGCGTTTGTTAAGCAAGTTTGCTTGAGTCTTATTTACGTTATTTTGAATGTGATTTAGTGTTGAGACGTTGTATAAAGAGTCTCTGGGATCTAAAGCTATACTTGTACGATAGATTTGAACAATTATTTTTGAATATCTAGAAATATTTGTGAGTTTCGAAGACTCTGTTGTTCTGAAGTTCTGTAAATAAATTATTTTCTACTTTTCTATAAGCAAGAGTTTGAAGTTGTCTAACCATAAGATCAAAAGAACCCCATATACGCTGCAACATTTGGTGTCAGAATTTGGGATCTTATGGCGAAAACGAGATGAACGGAAGAGCAACTGAATGAGTTGTTGAAAGCTATTAATGGATTATCAAATAAAATGGATAAAGGCCAAGAGGAGTTGGCGGAAAAGATGAATAAAGGCCAAGAAGAGTTGGCGGAAAAAATGAATAAAAACGAAGAAAGAATGGAACAGTTGACAAATAAAATTGACAAATGCCAAGAAGATGTGACTGAAAAGATTAATAAAGGCCAAGAAGAGTTGGCGGAAAAAATGAATAAAAACGAAGAAAGAATGAAAGAGTTGACTGAAGAATTGAAGAAAGAAGTTAATAAAAGTCAAGAAGAAATGAAGAAAACTTTAGAAGAAAAGTTCTCGTCGGTAGATAGACGAATAGATTCGGTAGAAGAGAAAATAGAGAATGAAATTAGTAAAGTAGAAGAGAAAATTCAGAATGAAGTTAGTAATATTGAAGAGAAAATAGTTGAAGTAGATGAAAAGCTAAATAAAAAAGTACAAGATCTTGAGAAGAAGCTTTCAGCGTCCAGTGGTAATTATGAAGAATTTAGGAATCTGTCTGCTTCTCCCGTGCACATCAAGCTGTCGACATACGACGGAAAGAGTTCCTGGCAAGTCTACAAGACCCAATTCACCATTGTAGCCGAAGCGAACAAATGGAGTGACGAGGTGAAAGCTTGTCAACTGGCAGCATCTTTAAGAGAAGAAGCCGCCGACGTGCTGCAAACATTGCCCGATATGATGCAACTCAATTTTGAGACTCTAAGTTGTGCACTTGAAATGAGATTCGGCGAAAAATTCTTCAAGGATTATACGAGAATAAAAATGAAGAGCCGCCATCAAAAATCGAGTGAAACCCTTCAAGAGTTTGCCTCGGAAATTGAACGGCTTGCAAATTTAGCATTCATTGACTGTCCAACAAATGTACGGGAAATGCTCTCACTGCAATATTTTGTAGACGGAATAAAAGATCCAGAAGTACAGAAAGCGGTACGAATGGCAGATGTGCAGGATTTAAAGGCTGCATTACTATATGCCTTAAAGTTGGAAGCAGCTACACAAGCCAGCCGAATAGATCGTTATTCCGTCCGAGGGGCAACGGTGAACAAAAGCTCAGACACTGAGAGCGACGTCTTGAAAGAAATTAGGAAAATAAATCAAGAGCTGGAAGCTTTAAAATATGGAAGAACAAGCTCAAGAAGACAGAATCTCAGGTGCTGGGGATGCGGTGATACAGGACAACTCCGAGGAAACTGCTCCAAAGTCCACGAACGTGAGATGAATTCAAGACCAGAGAATAAAGAGCCCCGCCTGAAGATCCTTCAAATATCGAAAATGAGTGGCGGCGATAATGAATTATACAGGGTGAGTCATAAATATCGAAACAATAGGCTATCTCCTTAAATATTGCCCCTAGACCCATACTTCCAATTGCAAAGTTTCATAAAAAATGGTGACTTTTTTGATAAGATAAGTTGCAACTCCATGGGGGGTATATTTTAAAAAATGCGAAAATTAAATTTTTATACGGCCCCCAGAGGATAAAACATCCAATTAGAAAAATTTTCCTTATTCATTCCTGGACTGAACAAAAAAAATTTCATCTTGATATCTTCAAAACTCAGAAAGTTATGACAATTTTAATAAATCGTGAAGTTTCAAGGGATCAGACACAAATTGAAATGCGTGTAATTGAAGAAACAATGTTGCTGTAATGGGGCCAGGAAACATTTTATTTATTTATTTATAAAGTTGGAATTTTGAATATTTTGTGATGGTTAACCATATAATTTGTAAGCATTATCACATCATAAAACTTCTTAATATTTAAAAAAAAAAAAAAAAAAAAAAAATTGAGTAAATTAAAATTGTTATAACTCAAAATATTATTTGTCGCGTTGAATTTTTTTCTTTTGATTAAACGAAAATGTCTAATTTTCAATTTTAATTCAGCATTTTAAATACTATGTATTTAAAAAAAATAAAAGTATTTAAAATAGCAACATTAAAAAAAAGGTAATTTTTGTAAACAAATCACATTTTTAAAAGTAAATTTTCTGAGCTGAAAAGTTACCGTTACCGACGGTTATTGACGTATGTCAGTTTAAAAATGAGAAATACTGAAATACAAACAATTTGATGCAGTAAAGTGCATTTAGTTTTAAGATGGGCAAAGATGGGCTCCTAACGTTTAAATGCTGTATAGTTTCGATTTCAAATTTTGTTTAAGTTTTGCCATTTTCACCTTCTTTAATTACTGTTTAAATGCGTCAGTTGATTTAAACTTTATTTTTTTATCACGTCGATTTCAAATTTTTTCATTGTGCTGTGACTCACAGACAGACATTTCATAAAAACATGTTTTTCGGTATCTTTGAGCCCTAAACCGTGTGAATCCATCGAAAACCGGAATTCAAAATTTTCATGAATCCAATACTTTCTTCTTGTAAAAATAGAAGAAAGCAAAAAATAGCTTTAAAACCTTCATAAATTTTGGAACTGAATACAGTAAAACCTCTAAATAACGGACAAATCAGGAACGCAGAAATTGTCCGCTATTCGGAGGTTTCCGCTATTGGGAAAAACAAAGATATTCAAAAAGTGCTAAGAAACGTTTGACATTTTATTAATTGACTTTTATGTGTCCTAAAACCTCTTTTATATGATTAATCAGAAATTAAAATTATTTTTTAAGCAATGGGGCTAAATAAAACTGTACACACCTTCAGTCACTGTTCATTACATGCTTATGAAAAAACCCTGTTACAAAAGTTAACTTTTGCTTGCGATTACATGTAATTTGTTTTCCAAAGTGACATTATTGGACATTATAGAGTTCCGGTCGGGGAGGGGGATTGCACTTTTTGCTGTTAAAAGCATAAAATCTCAATTTTCCGAGGGGATATTTCAATGCTCTGGAAGATTTCCCTCCTTGGCAACCCCTTCAATTCAACTCTGAACGTGAGGGGGGGGGGGATTTTCCCCAGCTCATTTATCACAAAATTCCCTGATAAATTTAGAGGCCTGTTTACTTTTTTTTATTTTTTTGTCCTTAAAAAAATACTTTTTCATCCTTTATCGCCTTAAATAGTGTCCACTATTTGGAATGTTCGTTATTTAGAGGTTAAACAAGCACAAATTTAGGTTTTCAGAATGGGGATTGGACAATAGTCCGTTAAACAGAGGTGTCTACTATTCGGGAGTGTCCGTTCTAGCGGTTTAACTGTAGTATAAAGTAGATTTTTTAAAATATTTCTATGTAATTTATTAAAATATATTTCCATTGATTCCGCTAATAGAAGAGTCATTTTCGCTATCACTATATTTACTAAACTTATTGCCTGCGCCAATAAGTTTTTAAGACACTTTTGATGAGAGTTTAATTAATATTACTTAATTTGATAACACTTTTAATGAATGTTTAATAATGGTCCGTTTTAATGGTCCGTTCAATGAGTCGTGCCAGTTACGAAGGTGGCTGCAAGGTCGAAATATTGCAGACATCTAGTATATTTATCGAAGTTTAAAGCACAAACCTATACGCTTTTATTTTATATCTAAAAGTTTAAGTGTTGTCTTGGATCGACATTTAACAATACGTAAATTTATGGTCGATCCCTTAATTGTACTTCAAATGAACTGATTTTGCTGCTCTCAGAGGCATGCTTAAGTGGTGTAAGTCAGGAATTTTGGAAAATTTTGGATATTAATATCTTTCAGGGATTTGCAGATATCGAGATGAAATTTTTTTTGTTCAATTCAGGAAGGGATAAAGAAATTTTTTCTAATTGGAAGTTTTATTCTCTGGGGGCCGTATAAAAATTTAATTTTCGTATTTTTTAAAACAGACCCCCCATGGAGTTGCAACTTATCTTATCAAAAAATTCATCTTTTTTTATGAATTTTTGCAATTGGAAGTATGGGTCTAGGAGCAATATTTAAGGAGATAGCCTATTGTTTCGATATTTATGACTCACCCTGTATGTGATAGGATTTATTAACGAGATTCAATGCCGTATGATTGTGGATACAGGAGCCAATGTAACAATAATAAGAGAAGATTTGGCTCGAAAATTGAAATGTAAACTCATCTGGACTCCACCCTGCGTTACCCTGAAAACTGTGACGGGCGACAAGATAGGCATATATGGAAAGGCCGATTTAACCATCAACTTTGGAGAAACGAAATATTACCATACGGCATATGTGGCTGACATAACAGATCCTTGCTTAATCGGACTAGATTTTCTGAAGAAATTTGGCTTCAAACTTGATTTCAAAAATAATAAAATGCTCTCTAAATTTGAAGAAATAAGCCTTTTTGGATTAAATAACGAAATTGAACGCAAACAAATAGTAATAGCCAAAGAAGACATCCATCTAGATCCAAGAACAGAATTTTTAGTTCCAGCTGTAATTAACAATGAAACTAATTATCGATTTGGCCATATAGATTATCCCGAGGACAATAGTAAACAAGCACGAATATTGGTGGCTTCATCTGTGGTGGACCTCTCGAAGAAGACCATTCCAGTCAGAATTGCTAACATCAGTGATAAGACGAAGACTATCAAGAAAGGAGAGGTGATAGCGTCATGTGCTCCTGTGACGTGCATAAGTCAAAATTCCAGACACTCTGAGAAATCTTCAGATAATTTAGTCAAGGATTTGTTACAAAATACAGACTTAGATCCAAAACAGATGGAAGCTGCGGAAAATTTAATTAGAGAATTCCAAAGTTTATTTTCCCAAACATCTGAAGAGTTTGGACGAACTAAAATGGCACAACACCAAATTGACACGGGAGATCACTCTCCTATTAAACAGCACCCTAGACGATTACCTTTTGCCAAGCAAGAAGAGGTGCAGAATTTAATTAAAGATATGGAAGAAAATGACGTCATCGAACCATCGACAAGTCCATGGGCGTCTCCCATTGTATTAGTAAGAAAGAAGGATGGTTCAACAAGATTTTGTGTAGACTACCGCCGACTGAATGACGTCACTAAAAAGGATAGTTACCCTCTACCAAGGATCGACGACACTCTCGACACACTTGCGAGCAACACTTGGTTCTCGACTCTGGATCTGAAGAGTGGTTACTGGCAGGTAGAGATCCATCCCGACGACCGCGAGAAGACTGCCTTCACAACGGGACAAGGATTATGGCAATTCAAGGTAATGCCTTTTGGTCTATGTAACGCACCTGCAACTTTCGAACGGCTTATGGAAACGGTTCTCCGGGGGCTGTCATATGAAGCTGTCATATGATTCTTGTTTATTTAGATGATATCATAATCACAGGAAAATCTTTTGATGAACATCTGAACAACCTCAGGCGGGTGCTACAAAAATTAAAGGAAGCTAATTTGAAGTTAAGCCCTTCGAAGTGCAGTTTGTTTCGAAATGAAGTCGCCTACCTTGGACACATCATTTCAGCGGAAGGAGTTAGGACTGATCCGGAGAAGATATCGGCCGTGAAATATTGGAATCGTCCAGCAGATGTTCACCAGCTTCGAAGTTTTCTAGGATTATGCACCTATTACAGGAAATTCGTCAAAGGCTTCTCGATGATTGCAAGACCACTTCATAAATTAACAGAAGCCAATCAAAAATTTATGTGGACACAGGAATGTGACGTTGCTTTCGAAAAGCTTAAGGAGGCCTTAACATCCACTCCATTTCTGTCATATCCTCAAATCGATAAACAGTTTATACTTGATATGGATGCAAGTAACGAAAGCATTGGCGCTGTACTGTCCCAGGAAATCGACGGCCAGGAGCGTGTTATCGCCTATTTCAGCAAGTGCTTATCAAAGCCAGAGCGAAACTACTGCGTAACAAGAAAAGAGTTTCTTGCTGTAGTGAAAGCCATAGACCATTTTCATCACTAACTTTACGGTCGAAAATTCCTGATCCGAACTGATCATGCTTCTCTAACTTGGCTATTGAATTTTAAGAACCCAGAAGGCCAGATAGCCAGGTGGATACAAAAGCTTCAAGAGTACGATATGGAGATACGCCATCGAAAAGGATCATCACATGGAAATGCAGATGCTCTCTCAAGAAGACCCTGCTCAGATAATTGTAGATACTGAGACCGGGTTGAGAAGAAATTTAATATCAAAGGTCCTATAGTAAGACAAGTTACAACTGGGTCTACATCATCGCAAGATACGTGGAGTGACGAGAGCCTGCGTAAAGATCAACTTGCTGATCCTGAAATTAAGCCAATTCTAGAGCTGAAAGAGGAGTCCAACAGGAAGCCCAGCTGGCAAGACATGGCCCATTACCATCCTACGACTAAACGTTATTGGGCTCTCTGGGATTCCTTACATTTGAAGAACGGCATCTTGTACCGAAAATGGGAGTCTGACGATGGAAAGACATGTAGATGACAACTACTACTCCCTAAGTCGAGAATTTCTATGGTCCTTCAAGAACTGCATGGTAGTCCCACAGGAGGTCATTTTGGTGTAATGAAGACCCTGCAAAAGGTTCGAGAGCGTTTCTACTGGAATAATGTTCGCAGTGACGTGGAGAAGTGGTGTCGAACTTGTGACACCTGTGTAGCACGTAAAGGTCCTAAGAGGCGAACCCGTGGGCGAGTGCAACGTTATAATGTAGGAGCTCCTTTCGAACGAATTGCTCTAGACATCCTGGGTCCACTTCCTAGAATATCTGATGGCAATAAGTACATCCTCGTTGTCATGGACTATTTCACTAAGTGGCCTGAAGCCTATGCCATTCCTAATCAAGAGGCGGTAACCGTAGCAGACATACTAGTTCAACACTGGGTTTCCAGATACGGAGTTCCTCTTCAAATCCATTCCGATCAAGGAAGAAACTTTGATTCGGCTGTGTTTAAGGAAATGTGCGGACTACTCGGCATGGACAAAACTCGAACTACACCTCTACATCCTCAATCGGACGGCATAAGTGTTACGAATTTTGTAAATAGTTAGTGTTTGTACTGTAAAATAATGTAAATAATCTTATTAAGCTCCATTCCTTTACTAATATTAGTTTTTGATACATTGTCTCTGTTATCAAGCAAACTTGTCCATTATTTTTAGTGTATGTCTACGGCAGATTGGCGAAATAATAAAGATATCGCCAAGTTGGCGTCACTTTTGGCGACTAATTTTGGTCGCCAAATTTGGCGATATATCGCCAAGTTGGCAACAAACTTGGCGATTGTTGGCGATGGTAACCCTTCCCTCTCAATGGTAACCCTCCTTAGGTATACTGATACATTGTTTGTTGTTCCGTGGATTTTTCGAGATGGTTCTAGAAATTTCCCGCACCTGCAGCGAGCCTATATAAGAAGAGAAGCGATGCGAGCTGTTGTTATTATTGATCAGTCAGTCATTGAGTGAGCAACGCGTTTGTTAAGCAAGTTTGCTTGAGTCTTATTTACGTTATTTTGAATGTGATTTAGTGTTGAGACGTTGTATAAAGAGTCTCTGGGATCTAAAGCTATACTTGTACGATAGATTTGAACAATTATTTTTGAATATCTAGAAATATTTGTGAGTTTCGAAGACTTTGTTGTTCTGAAGTTCTGTAAATAAATTATTTTCTACTTTTCTATAAACAAGAGTTTGAAGTTGTCTAACCATAAGATCAAAAGAACCCCATATACGCTGCAACAATAGAAATAATGGGGCCATTGTATATTTTTTTATAACTAGCTGTTACCTATAGCATATATTATTATTATTACTATTATTATTATTACAGTGTACGCCTAACATGAGGTTTTGTAAAGATTTGTGTTCGTTTACTTGTGTGCATAAGAGAGATATAGGTTTTCACATTTCTCAAACAAATTGTTGAATTATGGCACCCCCCTATTGGAAGTTTGCAAAGAAAATTCCCAGTCCAAAGAGCATAAAATCGACAAATGTGGAACAGTACATATACAAGCTGCTATTTTTCTGAAATTGTAACAGCATATGAAATTTGATTAAATTTCGTGAATTAGATTGCGAAATATAGCAATCGCAAAAATCCTGATAATGCAGCATAGAAGGCACCACCAGTAATATGATTTAAATTAAAACCTAATCGGTAACAACTTAAGTTAACGTCTAATTCAATCTGAAATTAGCTTAAAATACGTTTATTTAGCTCTTGAAAGAGAGATATTTTTCGATAATCGTGAAAAATGCAGCATAGCAGCACTGCTTCTTGCTCTATTTATGCCTAAATCAAATCCTTACAAAATTCTATCAATGTATAACTGAATAAAAATGATTATTATATTCTGTATGTTAATTCTTGGGATACAGTTTCTACAAAATTTTTGACACATATTTTTGTTATGCAGACAGATCAACAGAATCACAGACACTTTCTAAAAACAGTCAAATGGTGTTGAGGCCAATCTAAAACGAATAAATTTGTCGAAAACTGGGAAACTTTTTTTTTATAGAATCCAATACTTTTAGGTGCTTTCGGAATTATATAAATACATAGTACCTATAGTTGCCATTCAGTCCGTCCGTCCGCATATAACAAAGCAAAAACTACCCAACCGAATCGTTTAAAATTTAAAATATATAATTATTACATAATTTTGTCGCGTTATTTCAACTTTTATGAAAATCGGATGCATAGATCGATTACAGGGACAATAAAAATATTCCATTATATTACGGTCAATGGGAAAAGTTTCAAATGCATTTTAATCGTTTGAAATTAAAAATATTAATTAAGGTACCCTGGGGTAATAACGCCACGTTAAGGTTCTACCAATTTTCACGGCTCAGTTTTAGTTAGAATTTTTCAAACAAATATATGATTTGATACAGCAAATCATTGACTATCTATATAAAAAAAATAATTTAACAGATATGCTATGAGATTTCATAAAATGTAATGGCGTGATTTCTTGACCAATGCTATTTGGCGTTATTACCCACCTATATGGGTAATAACGCCATGCAAACAAAGCTATGAAATAAGATGGAATAATTGCCATTTTCTAAAAATACAAACTCTACAAACTTAGAAATTGACAAATTGCATTCTAAGCTATTGAAAATGTTCAATTTTTTGTGAAAGTGTAAGAAAAATAAAGGTGTGGTGTGGTGTAGGGGGGGGGGGATGATGCAAAAGAATATCAGACCGTGAGCTTCTCTTTGATTAAAAAGGACCTCTTAAATAGAATTATTAGAAACATTGCACAGTTTTAACTGTGTTTATTTGAATCAGTATTTAGGATGTAGCTCGGCCACTGTAGTGAATCAACCGGGGTATTAATGCCAAGGATTGGCGTTATTACCCAAGGATTGGCGTTATTACCCAAGGATTGGCGTTATTATAGTTATTGCGCTGTACATTTTAAATTACAAATTATCTCGAGAAGATATTCAAAATCTTCAACAACATTCTGAAAGTCCATGAAATGTACTACAAATTTATGTAATTAAGAAAGTATTTCCGGATAAAAAAAAATAGTCTTCACATCACAAAACGTATCTCGCAAATTTTAGATCAAGCGTTAATTTTAGTTGCTTGTAAAAACAATAAGACCTAAAAATGAAACAAATTAACTTGAAGCTGTTTTTTGCGATTTATATGACTCAAAACCCTTCTGCGCAGAGCACATGGGTATCATTTACCAGATTATTTCATAATTATGGAAAATATTAGCACTTGGCGTTATTACCCCGCCTGGCGTTATTACCCCATACCACCTTATTACATAATTTTGTCGAGTCATTTCAAATTTTATGAAAATTCGATGATAAGATTACAAGGACCGTCAAAAGTATTCCGTTACATTACGGTCAATGTGGAAAAATATTTCAAATGTATTTTAATAGTGGTACCTCATTCGAATACAATAGAATACATGAACCTATGAAGTACATAGAAATTACAATGTACATTCTGTACAATCTGTGATGCAAAGAATATTTATTATTAAATTACAGGGCCACAAAAAAGTTTTCCACTATATAATGCTATACGGAAAAACATAGTTTTGGGGTATGTGTTAATTATTTTAAGCTATTTCACATATTATGAGTATGTTATAAGTTGCTGAGGTTCAATAAAAGTTTCTTCCTGTAAATATTTACAAGAACACAGACAAGATTTCTACCACTATACTATATCTGAAGTACTGTCTACTATAACAGCAAGATCTGGATATTTTTAAAACTTCGTTATCGTACCTCATTTGCTACGCTTCACTTGCAATTTACATTTTGTTTCCTTTTAAAGAAAGAAGAAAGTAAAGAAGTAAAATAAAATAAGAGAATTTTTTTTAAAGAAGTTTTGATAAATGTGCTGATGTTTAATATATGTTGTTACGTATGCCGCAAAGAAAATAATTATGTTTCTTGCTCCAATATAATAAAAAGGGACTATCTGAAAGTTCGTTTTCCATAATAATACAATATAAAATTTATTTTATATCTGAATAAGATTATTGTACTTCTAGAAACACGAAAATAATCCTACGCATTGAAATTGGGAATAAATTTATTTCGCTTTTAGATTATCTAAAAAAGTGAATTTTCTGCTAAAAATTCCTTTCTCATTGCAAACAAAAATTGAATTCTTTTGTAAAAGAAAATCCTGGATCTACATTTTCTCATATTATTTGACAAGAATCGGTGTCGAGGCATATCCTTATTGTTCTAGTTATCGACTTAGAATATTGTTGGAAAAATATGTTTCTAGTATATTTCTTGCATTAGGAGAAATAGGTGTTTGCATTATCTAATTTACATTAGAAAGAATACTTTTTATAATGCGCATTTCATAAACTACCTTTAAGGCCCCACATTAGGCACAGAAAAAGACCCAGATGATAATGTGAAGTTTATGGGAGCGTTCTTTTCAAATATCTCGAGCAAATTTTAATATTTTTACATGATTTTTTTGCACAAGATAGCTGAGAACGATCCACAACCGGCCTAGTTTTTACTTTTTCGAATTTTGCTTATATATTTTTTATATTACGATAGTTTCAATTTAAGAACCGGATAAACCGGTTCCGAAAGTTAAATTAATTTTTTAAAAAAAATCTGAAACCAAAACCGAAAAAGTAAAAACTAAGCCGATTGTAGATCCTCCTCAGCTATCTTGTGCAAAAAAACATGTAAACTTATTAAAATTTGCGCTAGATATTTGAAAAGAACGCTCCCATAGACTTTACATTATCATCCGGGTCTTTTTCTGAGCCTAATGTTGCGGCTTAATTATAACATTGTGTTGAGTTTTAACTATTTTCTGATAGAGTTCTTAACAATTATTTCACTAAATTTATCTTATATTCGAAAATACTGTAATTATTTTTATAGAGGGTTGGTTCATTATTAGTTATTTTTGTAACACATGTAATTAAAAATGTTAATCAGTTTTTTTAGACTGCATCTAATGTAAAGTGGATTTTTGTAAAAGTAAAAATAGGAAAATGAAGCGAAAACGAACTTTCTAAATTTTATTTAGCTTTGTTTTATTCACACATTTATTTATTTAGTTTCCAATATTATGAATAAATATCAAATGCACGCCAAGAATAGCAAATGAGGTGTGTTCTTACTATAACGAAGTTTTTTAAATATCCAGATCTTTGTGCATTAATATACGGTATTTCGAATTCAATATAATAGCCGAAATCTTTTGTGGGTCCCTTTAAGTATAATCTGCTTTCTATTACACAGGAAATAAGGTACTACTTAGTTATCCCGTCGACCAATTTCGCCAAATTATAAAAATTGTCAAACAAATAGCCAAATAATACATATTGACATAATTTATTATTTTAAACAACGAAAAAACAAATAATTAGCAGAATATTAATAAAAGTACAAATAAAAGGTCGAAATAAAATCACTTAATGATGTTTAAAATACGTATATAGTATTTAATGTCATTGAATGTGACATTCACGACATTGTCACGATTATTGTCATTTAGTCTTATAGTTTGGCAATAGATTTTTGGTCGACAGGATAACCAAGTAGCACCGGAAATAACTTG
The DNA here is from genome assembly GCA_964019185.1 of Maratus speculifer. Classification (NCBI taxonomy): domain Eukaryota; kingdom Metazoa; phylum Arthropoda; class Arachnida; order Araneae; family Salticidae; genus Maratus; species Maratus speculifer. The sequence goes on from OZ025290.1 coordinate 168,575,433, forward strand.
TAGTAAAACTGTGGAACGTATATCAATTTTATAAAATATGAAATAGTTTACTATAGTTAAAATGCTCTCTAAATAGTGCTTCCCTCTTATGTAACTGAATACTTTTGTGTGACTCTGTAAATTGATAACAACTGCACAACTTGTTTGGATGTTTACATCTAAGCCTAATTCTGACCAAGTTTTATAAATGTGTAACTGAATCAAAAGTTTTATTATATTCCATAGGTTAATTTTTGAGATACAGCGCCTTCAAAATTTTTGTCACATATAGTTGTTACACAGACAGATCGACCTAATCACAAACAGATATTTTCTAAAAACTGTCAAATCATGTCGAGGACAATCTAAAACAAATAAATTTGTTGTAAACAGGAAAACATTTTTTTTTAGAACCTAATACTTTTTTCCTTTTAAAGAAAGAAGAAAGTAAAGAAGCAAAATAAAATAAGAGAAGTTTGTTTTTGTAAGAAGTTTTGATAAATGTGCTGATGCTAATATATTTTGTTAGCTATGCCTCAAAGAAAACAATTATGTTTCTTGCTGCACTATAATAAAAAAAGCCTATCTGAACGTTTGTTTTTCATAATAATATTACATAACATTCATTTTTTTTTATCTGAATAAAATTATTTTCCTGCTAGAAACGCGAAAATAATCTTACGCATTGAAATTGGGAATAAATTTATTTCGCTTTTAGATTATCTAAAAAAGTGAATTTTATGCCAAAAGTTCTTTTTCATTGTAAACAAAAATTGAATTCTTTTGTAAAAGAAAATCCTAGATGTATATTCTCTCATGTTATTAGACAAGAATCGATGTCAGACCATATCCTTATTGTGCTATTTATTGACTTAGAATATTGTTGAAACAATATATTTCTAGTGTATTTCTTGCATTAATATTTGCATAATCTAATTTAATCTTAGAAAGTATAATTTGTATAATGCGCTTTACTTAAACTAATTTTAATTGTACTATTGTGCATCAATTTTAACTAAAACTCAAACTTCTCAACAATTATTTCACAAAATTTATCTTATATTCGAAAAGATTGTAGTTATTTTTATAGAAGGTTCATTATTAGGTTTTTTTTTTTTTTTTTTTTTTTTTTTTTTTTTTTTTTTGTAACTCATGTAATTAAAAATGTTATGCAGCTTTTTTACATATGAGACTGCATCAAATGTAAAGTGGATTTTTCAAAAGTAAAAATAGGAAAAGAAAGCAAAAACGAACTTTCTAAATTTTATTTAGCTTTTTTTCATACATTTATTTATTTAGTTTCCAATTTTATGAATAAATATCAAATGCACCTAAACGTAGAAAATTATCTGTGTTCTTACTATAACGAAGGTTTTAAAATATACAGATCCTTGTGCATCAATATGCAATATTTCGAATTCAATATAATAGCCGAAATCTTTTGTGTGTCCTTTTAAATATAATCTACTTTATATTACACAGGAAATAACTTGTAGTAAAACTATACAACGTATATCAATTTTATAAAATATGAAATAGTTTAATATAGTTAAAATGCTCTCTAAACAATGTTTCCCTCTTATGTAATGGAATACTTTTGTGTGGCCCTGTAAATTGATAATAAATACTCTTCGCATCACAGATTGTGCAGCTTTTTCGTTAATCATGAAAAATGCAGCACAGCTACACAATTTGTTAGATTATTTACCTCTAAGCCTAATCCTGACCACGTTTTATCAATGCATAATAATGGTGGTCGGTGGGTTAATTTTTGAGATACAGCGCCCACAAAATTCTTGCCACATATTGTTGTTATACAGACTTATGTATACAGACATGTATTGCCAAATATATCGACTGAATCACAAACAGATATTTTCTAAAAACTGTCAAATCGTGTTGAGGACATTGTAAAATGAATAAATTTGTCGAAAACTGGAAGAGGATATTTATCTCGAATGCAGTACTTTTTTTTAAAGAAAATAATGTAAAAAAATAGAACTTTGTTTCTTTTTAAAAAGAAGTTTTGTAAATGTGCTGATGATTAATATGTTTTGTTAGGTATGCCCCGAAAAAAACAATTATATTTCATACTCCAATGTAAAAAAAAAAACAGTCTTTCTGAAAGTTTGTTTTCAAAGTAATGCTATATAACATTTATTTTTATTCTGCATAAAATTATTGTTACAGAAAAAACACGAAAAAAATCCTACACATTGAAATAGGGAATAAATTTATTTCGCTTTAACTAAAAAATGAATTTTTCACCAAAATTCATTTAAAAAAAAAAACTTTGTTATAGTACGAACGCACCTCATAAGATACGCTTCACTTGCAATTTACAGCTTGTTTACTTTTAAAGAAAGAAGAAAGTAAAGAAATAAAATAAAATAAGAGAAGTTTGTTTTTTTAAAAAGTTTTGATAAATGTACTCATGCTTAATATATATTTTTACGTATGCCTCAAAGTAAACAGTTATGTTTCTTGCTGCAATATAATAAAAAAAAGGACTATCTGAAAGTTCGTTTTCCATAATAATACAATATAAAATTTATTTTATATCTGAATAAAATTATTGTCCTTCTAGAAACGAAAATAATCCTACGCATTGAAATTGGGAATAAATTTGTTTCGCTTTTAGATTAACTAAAAAGTGAATTTTCCACCATAAGTTCCTTCCTCATTGCAAACAAAAATTGAATTCTTTTGTAAAAGAAAATCTTAGATCTATATTTTCTCATATTATTTGACAAGAATCGATGTCAAGCCATATCCTTATTGTTCTATTTACCAATTTAGAATGCTGTTGGAACAATATGTTTCATGTATATTTCTTGTATTAAGAGAAGTAAATACTTACATTTTCTTATTTACTAGAAAATACAATTTTTATAAACAAATTTTATGCATTAGATTTGTTTGTAACATTGGGTATGAAGTTTCACTAATTTCTGACATAAATAAAGTTCTTAACAATTATTTCACAAATTCTCTTTTCTATTCGAAATTTTCTAATTGCTTTAATGGAGAGTTTATCATTAATTCTTACAGTAACAGATGTAATTACACGCATTATTAAGCTTTTTTTACATGAGACTGGATCAAATGTAAAACGGTCTTTTAAAAATAAAAATGCTAAAACGAAGCAAAAAATAAATATTTCGAAAACAGGAATTCTGTTTTTCCAGAATTTAGTGTCCCCCCGATGAAACAGAACTGTATATAAATATAGATAGTATAAAACATATTTCTCTTTTAACACTTAAAGCACGTACTTCTACAATATGTAAAATGACGCCATTTGCATCATTTGACTTCATTTGACGTCATTTCCACATTTGCGATATAATTTAAAACAACACTTACAGAAACGCATGCATAAAACGTCAGTATCAATACACATTAATCAAAAAATCAACAAAAATTGATCTCGTCATTCAAAAAATTCTACAAAAAGGGGGGATCTAATAATTCATATATTTATAGTATTAATATGAATACCTAAACCGATTATCAAACCGAAGTCATGAGCACTTTTCAAATAGTTTGAAAAGTGATAAAAATAAGACGAACATTTCCATTAAATTCGCTACAATCTTTTTTTTTAAATTTTTCTTTCTGGTTCATTTTGGAAATTAAAATCTATGGGCTCTTTTTTCAAACAACTGCACATTAATGTTTCTGAGTAAGATATTTAAAATAAAATCTATGACAACTTCAATCAAATTCAAAAATATTATTGTTAATGACGTTAATGTGTAATAGGACAATATTAAAGTATTATTCAAAGTACATAAATTTATCTATTATTTTATAATCTTTCACTATCACTGTCACCATTTTTTCAAGTAAAAGATTTCCCACGAATAAATAAAATATTTAAAGAACATATCCGAGATTTAAATTATCATGATATTCTAGAAATTATCTAAAAAAATCGAAAAAATCTAATTAAACAAAAAGAAGTATATATAAAGCGGCATTTTTGAAAAACAATTCCATTCTAAAAAAAGAGAGAGAGATAGAGAGAGAGAGAGAAAAGAAAGAAAAAGATGTCAGATTTAAAATTCAGGTTGCAAGTTGAAATTACAACTGAAACACCACGCCCACTCAAACAATTTTACTCTAACGTTTTCCCATTTATTATAGTATCTAAATTTTGTCCAATTGTTTATATGAGGAGCCCAGGAGCCAAGGGGTATAAGTGACAAAATTGAAAAAAAAAATGTGTTAAGTGCACAGGCTATCTGGAAATATGTCTATTTATTTGTAGGTAAAGAGTTAAGAGTGATTTTGTCATTATGTACTGAGTTATAGGGATCAGTCACTTAACCTCTTTCCCAAAACTGTGAAACGATTGGAGGCCAAGGGGTATAAGTGCAGTTGTGTCCGTTAACGTCTATATAGCAGAAGCACGACCAACGACATACGTACAAAGCCATTTGCTTTTTTTATGTATTAAATATATTCATTTTAACTGTTATCAAGTAAGAAAAATCATGCGTTAAGCATGGATTATGAAACACTTTCGAACACTCCCTGAAATCTTTAAAATTTTTTGCTATTGAGGGTAATAAAATGTTACAGTCCATTGCCAAATATGTATTCTGATACTTTTTAACAGCCCTATGTTTTATTTGTCGGTTGATATATACTGTATAATGGGAAAAATTTGTTTAGCAAGAAAACGCATAACAGTTTGAAATTTCTCTTTCAGCAGTTTATATTAATAGATGGAAGCACACTTATATACTTTTGTTCATCCTGTAGTTTATCTTGAACCTTTATTATACGCCAATATTTAGCTGAAATTTACTTCAAATTAAACACACTTAAGACTACTGAAATCACATTTCCAGAAATTATCATTCATCGATGACCATGTATAAAAATTTGTGTGTGATCCTGTATATCATTTTACCTATATTTTACAAGCATTTCTTAGTAAACTGAATGCAGTTCAGCATAGAAATACAAGACTTATTTAAAAGAAATCTTTAAGTAAAGTACGCTCATAGTCTGTAACCTTTACGAATATTTTTGTGTAGCCCTGTATATGAACTATAGCATTTATACATATCATATAACGTGTATACATTTAGTGAAACTTAAAAGCGCAAATCATAATTAAAATAGCATTTTGTTCATCCATCAATCATCATCGATAATTATACAGTAATTCGGATAGAAATTCGGTCCTATTTGAAATCTTTTTTTGTGTCCCTGTAAATACTGTGTACTTTGTATTATGTGCGAAATAACTTATATTAAGCCTCAGCGATATACATTAATTTTATTATACATGAAAATTGTAATATAATTAAAACAAGTCGCAAACAATTCCCTCTTTATTATTAGGTAATGTAAATGTATGGTCCTGTAAATAATTAATAACTATTCTTTTCACCTCAGATTTTATAGAATGTCTATTTTAGTGCAATTCATAAATGCATATAAATTTTAACATGTGACAAGGTGTAACATATTTCAAATTCATTTAAAACGATTTTTCCCATAACCTGTAATGTAACGGAAAAATTTTGACTGTCCCTGTAAATAAACTAATCATGTTAGAAATATGTGCAATAAGTTGCACAGAATCATTGCAAGAGTCATTTGCAATAAGTTCGTTTTGAAGTAAACATAAATAATTCCCAAAAATTTCAGGGCAATCCGAATATATTTACGAGAGTTAGGACAGACGGACGGACAAACCAAAATCATATTCTTTTTTCAACTTTGTTAGTAAGTGTTAAAAAATATGAAATTTCAATGTTTCTAAACTTATAATAAAAATGTAAAACTTATATTAGAACAAAATTTTTTTATTTCATTCATCATATCAATATTGTTCATAAATTTTTTGTAAATTCATTTTTTTATTTAATATTTTTTCCTTTTTTAGAATTTATATTAAAACAAAATTTTGTCCTTTGATTTATTTGTATCAACATTAATCTTTTCATAAATACAATTTTTTATTTAAAAATTTTTCATTTCTTGTGTTCATTCGGCACTTGTACCCTTTAGTTTTCAAGCAGTTTTCATTATTTTTGGAAGCCAAGGGGTATAAGTGCCGAATGATGATAAATATTGCTTAGTTATAAATTAAAAAAATATCCTATTCCACCTTTTTTTAAACAGTTATTGAAACAAGAGTTCAAAGATCATTAAGAAATAAGCAAAATTTTCATATCACAATTCATTCAATTACAGTCGATGTGTAACTTTGAACTCAATTTACTCGAAATCTAAATTTTGTCACTTGTACCCCTTGGCTTCTGGGCTCCTCATATATACTTTAAGTCACGTGTTTCATAAAACGGTGCAAATGTTTTAAACAGTTAGAAATATCTAAATTTTTTAATTCTTCGAAATATACTACATTTCTCTGAAAAACCTCATCAACTTCAAAAGTACTCAAGTGATTTCGATTTTAAAAAATTGTTGTATGGTCGTGTGCAAATATAAGATCATATGTGGCAGTCAGTTTAAAAAAACTAATTAATTAGTTTAAAAATATATATGTATTTGAAAAATCTAAAATTTCTGAATATTGCTGTTGTTTTAAAATAAAGAGTTCTAGTCGTAGAAAAAATTATTTGCCATAAATCTTGAGTATATTCCAGTGAATATGAATTCTAAATTTTATCAAAATCAGTCAGGTAGCTTTCGAAGAAAAATATCTTAAAGCTCACATATTTCCCATAGGATTGCATCCAGTTTTATCTTCCTTAAAAATTATCCATTTCGGCAAACTCAGGGAAATAACCGTTTAAATGAATTAAAATGAACGCCTGTCAGAAAGTTTATTTTGCATAATAAAGCTGCACAATTGCGTTTTTGATCTGAATTAAAAAATCCTTCTACAAGAAAGACAAAATAAACCCACACACTGCAATCGCATAAGCCCACACATCCCACACACTCGCAAAATAACAAAACAGAATAATAAAGAATTAATTTATTTCGCTTTTAGATTATCTAAAAAGCAAATATTTTGTTGAAAAAGTTGCTTTCACATTGTTAAAAAGAAAAAAAAAAAGGTGTTATTTTTTATAAAGAGATCTTGGATATATTTCTCGTTCTTTCACAGTAATTGGTAAGACAAATCCGCATTGACCTGTTTACTGACTTAGAATGTCACTGAATGATATGAATTCTTTGATAAATTTTAAAATATTTCATGAAAAAATAAAAAATACCTAACTAAGAGGCAGAAAATTTTGGAGTTTATCTGTGAAAGAAAAACTTCTTAAAAAAGGACGGGCCGGGAAAACGGGATTCCTTCATCAGAAGTTTAGTAATTGAGAGCAAAGTGGTTAATAAATTAAACAACCACGAAAAGTTTTTACCTTGTTTCAAATAGATGCTGGCACACTTCAATAACATTGATCATCAATTTCGGAATGATTTTGTGTTTCTAAAATCAAGATTGAATTTTTAAATTCTTGCCAAATTGTCTCTCTAAATTTTTATTGTTTTAATTAATATTTTAATAAAATATTTTGTATTTTCTATTATTATTCTATGTTTAATATTACAATTACATTAGTATTGTTTTTTAAATAGTTGTTTTTTTTTAAATAAAAAGTATTAAAGTTAGTAAAGTGCATCTAGAAGTTTTCTAAACACGAAATTTTGCATGCAATTAAATGACCTTATTTATTTATGTAATTATGTTTTGAAAACAAAATAACATATAACAAAAAAAAGTTTTAAATTTACTTAAAAAAAAATAATTTTAGTATTCTTACGTTTACCAAGAATAAGACTGCCCCTCTCCGCTACATATAAGAAAAAGAAACATTATCTATGAAGCAATATTATCTATTATTGGTTTATATTTTATTTATTCCAAACAATATACTACTTAAGCTTTTGTCTACAACTTATCTACCCCCAGAAATAAATTTAAATGCTTACATATATATTTTTAGTCTTTGGTGTATTTCTACAAATTGAACAAATATAACCTCGTGTTCATTTAATGAATCTTACGAAAGTATCGTAATAATTTATTTATTATAAATTACTGATTATATGCTACTTAATTTCTCATTCAATAAATTTATGTTTTTGGGGTTTTTTATATTCAATCCATAAACATTATAAAGGCATTCAGGGTTCTCTGAGGCTTTTGACCAGCATTTGGTGAATAAGAAATAAAAAACATTAATCAAATGAAAATAAATTTTAGCAAAATAGATTCGGGGTGAAACACTGAAAAAAATCAATTTTCAGATCGTTATTTCATATTTTTTTTTCAAGCGGCATATGTTGTGAAACATCCTATTTTTTTATAATTGCTTATAAAATAGAAATTTGATCATCCGCAATGTAAACTGTTTAAAATAAGTCTATTCCATATGATTTCTAAATGTGTAAATGTTTCACACATTCTTTTAGCAGTCTAAATAAAAATTAAAAACCTCTATTTTTGACTGATCTTTGTACAAATCTACACTGAAAACTGCTGTGAGATTTCAATTCGAATATAAAAAATAATTCACCGACCAATAATACTTTGTACAAAACTAATAAACAGTAGTGACAATGGTTATTTCAACACAGCATTTCAGAAAAAATATCTCTACTTGATGCGTGTTATAATGTTGGGTTTTTAACGACGCGACTCCGGTGCATAAATGGCAAAAGAAAAATATCTATCGAATAATCCTTTCTGTGTCTTCAGCTGTTGCTAAACTGAAGCGGTGTTGAGAAAGTATCTTTATAGAGCAATGTAAACGGCATAATTTGATTAAACAAGTAAAGCGACATCAATCTTTCAGTTACACGGATGAATAATATCGACTGTATATGCACATCACACATAAAGGATCAAAAATTAAGCACTCGCAATTTGGGGAAATTCATTGTTCGTTTCCTCGCCAAATGAAGCATTTTGTCGCGATCTGGCTTAATGGCAAGCAGCAGCGAGAATCCGGAAGCTATTACATAGAAAAACATGTAATATCTGATTAGTGACATTTTATTTTTTAGTATCTTCTTAAAATTAATTTATGTATAAATTTGCTATTCATTTTTTCTGTTCAAAAAATAAGGTGCAAAAAAATTTTGCTGTCAATGAGGCTTGTTGCAAGAAACTTAAAAAATACTGACACAGGGCTACCAACATTTTTTTAAGAAAGAAACAAAAATATATTGATCGTAAGCAATATTTTGTCAGTTATTTTTCTTTTTCATTAACATTATGTTATTTTCATTGTTCACGTCAGTTCACCAACTCAGCAGTAAATGATATAAATTAATGGTCTTTTACCTTTTTTATGAATTTTCTAAATCTTTACCTAAGGAACTTATCTAAGAAGAGTAATTTTGATGCACTAATTGCCGATATGTCAGCGAAGGCTTATGGGGAGACGGGGAAAGTTTTCATTTCCGGTTGAATTTCCTTTCCACGATAACTGGCACAAAATGCATATGATTAGCTTGAAATGAATTAAGCATGTTGTGAGATGCCCGGAGCTGTATCGTTTTTCTTTTTATTTGGTTCATTCGTTTGGAAAAAGAAAGACATTTTATTTTACGACATAATGGTTTCCTATGGCAATTCATAAGATTTTCAAATTCTCATTTGTTGAAAGAAATGATTCATTTGATTAACGTACTTAAATGATAAATCATAGATACTGATTAAATTAGCATATTTTATACTGATAAAAAATGAAGTACTCAAAATGAGTAAATCGATGTACAGGCATTAAATTAAGCATTCTTGTAAGCTCGTATTAAATTAATTCTCGTATAAAATTAAATTAATTCATTTTTTAATCAAAAATGAACATTATGCTTTCTCAATTTTAAACTATCACACGTTATCAAACCCAAACAAAGCGATAGTTTTGCACCTTGTAAAGATTTAGTTCATTTATAAACGCATAAAAGATGTTTATTTATGTAAATACTAAATTATGTAAACTATTTTTAAATAATTCAAAAGTTCTTGCAAATAAAATCAAAATTCACCGGATTATATAGGAGACGATTTTTTTGGCTTAGTATTTTTATTTCAATTTTTATAAATTTTAAGAGAAAATGCTGTGTTTTTCTTGGCACAATTACAAAATTCGTACTAAAAACTTAAAAAAATAATATGTCAAGAATAAATTGAGATAGAGCTTTCAAACAAATTGCATTTAAAAATACATTTTTTTCTCTATACGATGGTGTAAAAATTGAAAACGTGAGATGTTTAGAAGTATAAAATTTACAGTACCAAAAATTGCAAAACCGAATTGCATGTGAATGTGTTGCTATTCACAAAATGACGTATGCGTTATGCACAGATACTTTTGGCCTTTATAATATAGATAGATTACAATTAAATGGAAATAACATAATTTTCAAAAATACTTTCATTTGTTCATACCAAATATCTTTAGGTAAATAACAGGCATCTATTTACATGAAGAAATAAACATCTTTGAATATGATGTCATCATTGACTCAGTTATAAAAACATGCATTATATTCATGGAGCAAATTTATCTCTTTTTTGAATGATGTCCTTTTCTCATAAAAAGCATTTCGCTTTAAATATTATTTTTTATCATTAATTATTTTATTAATATAGATTACTTAATATTATTTTGAATAAATAATTAGTTCTTTCGTGATTAATAGGGGAATTTAACTAAAATGAATTTAAGTAAAGGCACGTGTAATACATAATTACACGCAGTCATTTTACTAGGGTAAAATTTTATGAAAACCAGTATTTTTTATTTTAAATTACAATGACGCATTCACTGGTGGAATTACGCTTCTGATTAGTGGATGTCATGAAGAAATATATATATTATAGATAAAAAAAGCTTAACCTAACTACCATCATTTTGAAGAAATATCATAGAAAGCTTTTAACATTAATTATAAATGTAATAATGGAAAAAATTTTAAAAACTAGACAAATTGGGCACATCTGCAAATGAACAGCTTTCATTTAAAAAAATAATTATCGAAATCGGTCCAGTAGAAAACTCACAGGTGATAACTTGAAAGACAGCCTGGTTTTTTGAAATATATGAATACTCTGACTTTCTATCATTTTTATGAATTTACTTAGACTCCTATTTCAATTCATTAAATATAGTTTTATTTTCTAATCATTTTTATGTTATTTTCATAAAATATCAAATAAAACTGCTGCATCAGGCAGTTACATGTTCGAAAAACAGATATAAGTTTTAGACAGGGGACGAAACTAATCTGAACATAGATTCATAAAAGAAATAATTACTGCCAGTATTCTAAGACCACATAATCTTATCTATAACTGAAAGTAAATGGAAATTATTGCCTAGCTAGATAATTCACAAATAAGATGTACATAAAATGATCGTACCAAAACATGTTTGATATTATATATGAAGTACCGTAAAATGGGGTGAATCGGAACACTTTTCAACTTTAATGTTAAAAAAAAAAAAAAACTGATTTTTTAATTTTTTTTATTTTTCTACTAGATACTTCGGTCTTGTTTTGTTCTTTACTTTTTAAACAGAAACGAAACATTTTTACGGTTTATATATATATTATTTATTTTTTTAATGGTATTCTGATTCACCCCGCAGATAGGGGTGAATCGGAACAAATGTTATAATCTTTAGTTATTCCGATTCACACTTTAATAGGGTTAAGAAAAACAGGTAATAATGATAAGGGAGGAATAGGAACACGTAGTTACTGTGAAACCAAGCCTTTATTTTATATACAAGTAAAGATATGTCTTTTTAAAAATTAGAAAACAACTTTGAGATCAAAAAAAATTAAAATTTATTTTAAGAAATTATATTCGAATTGCATTAGTAGAATTTAATACAAATTCAGCCCTGTTCTGTGTTATCCTTTACTAGTAGTCATTGGGTAAGAGAATCTATTGAGTAGCCCCAACCGCTGCATATATTAATAAGATTTACTACTACGCCCTCATCCTCAGCTCTTAGTACTGTTTGCATCCCTTTCTTTTTTAATTGTTTTTTCATTTTGAGATGTTTGTGTAATGTTGTGCATATCAGAGAATAATTCTGTGCAATTTTTCTAAATAATTAGCTATTTTTAAGTTTTTTTATTGTGTATTCCATTGTCTGTTGGATTGGGCGTTGACTTTTTTGTTTAATCAAGTAATTTCTTGGCCCTGTTAAACTCTTCAAGTATTTAGAACAAACAAAATATTGTTACAATACATATTCATACATATATTTTCATATATTACATGAAACTATTACTATATAGAAAAATAAACCATGAGAGAAAACATGTTCCGATTTACCCCGTAGATCTTAAACCTCTGATGATATAAGCCATTTTTCATTTTTTTCATTATGTAGTTCAGAAATAAGCATAATTTAGTACAGAATATCGTTTACAGGTCTATCATTAATTAAAAATCCCCTCTCTTAGGTTTAAAATACGAAAAATGCTGTAGTTACATACAAAGTTTTGAAGACGTTGAAAAAAAATGAGGTTTTTGAGGATCCTCTTGAAGTTTTTTTATATACCCCAATAGTTGTGCAAACATGCGAAAACTGAATTTCCTAACTCTAAATGTTATTATCTTCTTATAAAAAAATTGGCACCTAAAAATATCATCACATATATTTATAATGAATTTATTTGTATGACTAGGAAGTTTCGTTCCTATTCACCCCATTTTACAGTATATGAAATTAATAGTTCGTTTACATTCATTTCCATTTGCGTCGCACGTTAATAGGATTTCTCTTTTTCAAATATATTGAAACGGATAGAAATCACTGAATTTTACGGCAAGTTTACTATAGGTATAGGACATTCGCAGCATATATTGTTCGTTTACAGGTACATGAAAAAGAAACCGGTGACAGTTATTACCTTTGAGTAATAATTACTGAAAATGCGTTTTAAAATTCGGTATGCTTTTAAAATCTAAATTGTATTTTGCATGTTACTCGTTGCATATAAATTCTATACCTCATATACAGAGCTGAACAAAAGAATTCACGTAACCAATCTCCATATTAGTAGACATTTCTGATGGGGAATTTTCAACAGTTGTATGCATATTTCCTAACCGAAATAAATTTTAGCATGTATGTAGTTAATAGATACAAATGTATATATCCTATACAGGGCTGCTCAAAGAATTTTAATAGTTTTTCTGTTGTAGATAGAGGCAGCTGAAATTGGATTTTCAAACGTGTTATACGACTCCATATGATTGGATTAAACATAATATTGAAACATATTAAATGGTATAGTTTTATTCATTATTCTGAATACGTTGGATTGTATTTTATAATATATTCTTGATGCATAATTTTTTCTTTCTTGTTTCTATTGTAATTTATCTTCATGATTATTTTAAGCTGCGAGTAAATATTTTAAGCATTATGTATAATTAAAGCAAAGCTTAATAATAAAATTCTGTGGAATTTCATAAGAGCATCTCCGCTTAAAATGTATCTCTAGTTATTGGGGATTTCGTTTCCCTCATTTTTATTTGAAATAAATGTAAATAATTGAAATAAATATCTTACCCTTTTCTAAAAAACTGTTGAATATATTAATTTAATTTTTTTATAGTATCAGAAAACAATTAATTTGAGAATAACAAGAAGCGGTTTTCATTTTGGATAAACAAAAATAAAATTATTATTATTATTATTATTATTTTACCGAAAACTGACAATTGTAAAAATTTTAAGAAAATTTTTTTTTCATTATTTAAAGAATGCTTTCACTCACACCTATACTTTTGATATTTTAAAAGAAATAAGTTAGTTTCACAATTTGGGGAAATTTCAACAGTTTACCTAAAATAGAATTTTAGAAAAGTACACCCATAATAAAAGAAACATATTTTTAAAAAAAAGCAAAAAAAGAAAAGAAAAGAAAAGAAAAACATAGTCACATTAACAGTGCTTAAAATATTTTAAAAACTGCCAGCATCATAATATTTTGGGTTTATAATCATTTAGCACCAAAATTGTTTTAGTTCATTTTTTTTAGGTTAATAATTAAACAAGTCGTTGTGGGCCACAGTAATACTTAACCATTATGGATATGCATAGTATAAAATATGAAAACGAAACATATATAAACTATTTATAAAATGCATTGCCATTTCAAAATAAATTTTAAACGTATATTTAAATATTTTTAATATACATAGTATTGCTTTATTAGTGAGTTGCTGATGAACCAATTTCGACAGATTATATAAAACGTGAAAATACACTCTTACTGAATTGCGTAAAAGAAACAACCTTATAATCCAAAAATTATAATTCTATCAACTAATAACTTACTACGTTATATTAAGATTCTCATTTCCAATTAAAACATATATTTGAATTGAAATATGAATAAAATACAGGGTCATGAGAAATTGAAGAGTGTGGAAAATGTGATTACAAATATATAGTTAATATATTTGTATTACAAATATATAGGTAAACTAATTATCCAATCGACTTCATTTTTTATACAAAATTTATGTTTTTTATTTTTATTTTTTTTACATCCATTCTTTAAAATAAAAAAAAATTCTAAAATTTTTATGTACCTTTCGTTAGAACAGATATTTCGAGAGTCCGAAAAAATAGCCTTGGATAATCGAGGTTACTTAATATTCAATAGACTTCTTTCCTTTATTTCATACTAAATAACACACACATTTTGAAGTCTCTATCTCAATATTCTCGGGAGATATAGCTTTTATAGACACACAAACTGACAGCCGGTAATTTTTTAATGTGTTTTTCGGAAATCTCCGTGTCTGAAACATGTAAATCCGTCAAAAAAAATGTTCTCGATTTTCCAAATGATTGCAAGACTTAACCTATACTTCATATGATGAGTAAGTAAAACGCTAAAATTTAAAACATTTTATGCTCCATATACCCTTAATGATTAATATCAAAACATGATATATTGAATGATTATAATTTTATATCATTAAAAATAATTTAAATTGCGGTTGTGTATTGATTTGAAGGAAAGAAAAACTGGAATCATATCTTCTTTCTTAAAGTGTGGTTTCTTAAAGTGTGGAAAATTAATTAAAAAATATTTTAGAAAATATTTCATAATTTTGTAGTTTTCAATGAAGTACTATTTCTCAAATGTTTGTTCTAAAGGAAAATATTGTAAGTACTATTTGTATTCCTCTTCAGTTCATCATCCTATTTTTAAAAATATGAAAATTTACTCTACAAGTGCAAATCAAACATCACAACTTTTAAATGCGAAAACTTTTCAAATTCCTGTAAGCTGCTGAATTAAATAAATATGTTTTGCTGTACCTATCTTTTCGTACGAATGTGTTTTGAAATAAAACAATACATAAAAACATATCTTCTGTTAAGATAATAATTAAATGGAATAATAAATTAAAAAGAGAAAAGGGAAAATAACAGTCTTTAAAAAAACATTTAGGAAACGGTTGGCTGATTGAAATCAATTCACTATTAGGTAACATTTCTGGAATTTGCCAAAAATTTCGAGAATTTTGTTAGCAACAAAAGAAAAATAAAGGGCGTAATTAAGGTAAAAGTGGTGATGTGACCATTGTAACATATCTATTACGTTTCATGTTTATTATATTTTAGTATTTATCATAAAACTTTTCCAGATATTTCTAATTCCATATACATTTTATTTTAATCTCTTAAAACTCCAGGATTTATTTATAAGCTATTTTTTATTTTATTTTTAAGTTTATATATATAAACTTGAGTTATGAATTTATATTAATAAAGGGATAACTAAGATAAAATTAAAACGCAGAAAAAAATTCAAATGTCTTCTATACGATCGTAATTAATCGACACCTCGGATTTTATTCGTCAAATCTCGTATGTATCACGAAATTAGAGACAGTCAGTTACCAGTATACGAGAATTTGTAAAATTCCAACATAATCGGAAAAATTAATTTTTTGTACCTAGATCATCGAAACGTTCCACTGTGTGACGTTCTTCCTTCTATTTAATGTAAAACTCTGTTAATTCATAAAAATAAATGACTAAGGAAGATATAAAGGAGACAGAGATACGTAGATATTAATAACAAATTGATAATTACAAAACTTTTACAGTCCTGATAATAAAACGCACAGCTAATACTAGCTGTCGCAAATCACCGTGTATGACGCCTGGTATATGTAAAATCCGTTGTGTATCCTATGTTCTCCAAGTAACCTTCGAATTATTCCTCCGGAGGTGACTTATCAGGTGACGTTCTCGTCACCTGACTAAGGCTCTAAATTACCAGATTAATATGAGGATCAAAGCGCAGATACCAAACAACATGATAAAAATGTTAAGTAACCCGATTAACAAAGTTCACAATTAAGCAGTAGGAACTGCCGATAGGATTAGGATAAAGTCGGTGGGCAGGATTTTCTTCTCAGTACGCGGCGATTAGAGGCTAATACCAATTATCAAACCCGTTCATCTGGAGATACCCGATTGTAAGGACCTGATCATCGTTTAGGAAGAAAGAAAGAAATGAGCATTGTATCATCGATGTGTAACAACTAGTCATTTCAGAACAATGGTAAAATCATGTTAAAATCAATAACAGCTGTCTTTCCAAGTTTTTCGATTACATTTTAATAGTTTTAACCGATTTTTTTAATATTATATATGATATCAATCTCTTACAGTGTGATCGATTCCTACGTTTTTACTTTTTGGACTTAACTTGCAATTCTACCTTTATATGCTCACTTGCACTTTCGAAACGAAAGGTGCTTTACGTTAATTGGTTGGCGCAACAACCGATAAATATTTTTTTATGAAATTAGACAATTCCACACTATTTTTATAAATACAAGTAGTTTTAGGAACATTTTACTTAAAAACAGTTATTTGTGATCTGTTAAAGCACCCAGAATCATGTAAAGCATTACATGTAACTAGTTTCGTTGATAAACATGTAAGATGAACATACAGAGTACATAGCAAACTAAGGGGTTATGCCCTCTAAGCATTTTGTGCGCAACTCACCGAACTCCCATTAGAATCGCAAACTGCAAACATGGTCCTGATACATCTGTTAGCTAAACAGACTGTGATAAACCCAAATAACAAATTTAAAATTATTGAATTAAAGGGACTCGGTACCCTCGGTGCCAGCAGTTATTCCGCAGCTTAAATTGGCGTTATAAGAGGAATGTGAATCGATTCCTCAACAGCTTCTTTATAATTTTGTGCTCAGTATAATATACGTTGTAAATCCTGTCTCACAGTCAGAGGTGACACCACCTATTAGAGAATTTTTCCATTAAAATGGGCATTTCTGTCATCTCTGCCGTTGTACTACAAGTGACTTTTTCAATTAAGTGCTTCTGTATCCTGTTGAATTTTTTTTAGATGATAAGTTTATAACTTGTCCCATATTTTCACATCTTGGAGATCTTATGTTATGATTTTGGCCGATATGGAAAACTTCTGAATGACGTTACAGTCAAAAGACTGTCTTGTCTTAAAATTTTACAAACTATTGTATATATATGATCGACAAAACCATCATTAAAATATCTTTAATAACTTAAAAATCATAATTACGAAAGAAACAAAACATAATAATTTTATTTTTAAAATATGCTTTTACAAATTACTGATATCCCCTAAGGAGATTTGGTGAATCATAATTACTATCAAAACAAATTTTTGAATAATAGCTCAAAGGCATTTTAAAAACGTTATCTTTAATTAAATATAATAGCAGTAGTTAATCAAAGTTGATTTGTAACTTTTTACTAGAGTCTCATCAAGAATAAGCTTACATGGTATTTTTTTCTATCAATAAAAAATAACTCTTTTCTTTTTTTAATATTTCTTAGCACTATACTTGTTTTTGGTACAATACAAAAACTTCTCAAGAAACGTTTTTCCTATTGTTTTTCTTGTTCTTGTTTCAATATTTTATGCGTAAAAATGAACTTTGACTATTTTTTATATATAAATATATACAATTTACTCAGTTAACGTTAAGTAAAATATATTTTCAACAATGTTTTTTATAGTCAAGGAAAACATGGATTTATTTGAATGTATATCATTAAATCATATAATATTTTTAGTAAATACTATAGCATTACTGAAAAATTAAATGTACTTTGTACATTAGTAATAATGAAGAATATCGAATTAAGGAAATGAATTTAATATTGAGAATATACATGATATTCCAAAACCTTTTACCATGGCACTTATTTCTTAAATGTAAGTTCTTACAAAGCCACATAAAAAAGGTACAAAATTTTATGAAATCGATTAAAATTCTCAGGAAAATAAATTTGAAGAAGTACCTAATTTTAATTTTTGTACGGACCACATTCAAAAAATTTTCCAATGAGTAAAATGTGTACCGCACAATAAAAAGATTCACAAAATATCAGCATTTGAAAAAAAAAAGTATACATGAATGATGATTTAAACCGTTTTTCGATACCTTTTTAATGATCAAAAATCATGGCGGATGATTGAGTTTTAGGGGTCGTCAAAAAATGAGGATTGCATTGTTTTCTTCAGTGCAAAATAATGATTAAGCTTTCACTGACATTATTTAAACGTATCTCTGTGTCTTTTAATGATATATATATTTTTAATTTTGTACATTTTTAGACATTATTAGTGTATGGGGCATACTTTACACACAGGAAATTCTTTTGTATTAGGCCACATCAAAATTTAAATTTTGCATTTTTTTTCAAATTTAATCCCCCAAAAATTTTAATATATTTCATAAAACACTGCACCTTATTTAAATTACTTTTGTAATATATATTTCATATCTATGATCAATATTTAAGGAAATAAAACCTAGGTTGCCAAAAAGTAAAAGTTCTTGAGCTATGGTTGCCATTCAACGTGGTTTACACTCCTCTACCTATCCCCTAAATTAAAAGATGGTGCATTTAAATTCCAGCAAGGATTGTACTTATATTCTAAAGCGAAAGCTAGATTCACAGGGTGGTCATCCCTATCACCCCTGTGTTTCCAAAATGGCCATTGAGTCTACCAAAGCCTGAAACAATTTTTCTTATTTCCTGAAAACGAAGTTTTTGGATTTATGACACTTTTTTAGCAAAGGTGCGATATGTTTATGCACTATTTATATATTTAAATGTTCAATTTATTTCAGATATTAAACATTGGCATCCTCAAAATTTCACCATTTTTAAAGGAATACATGACCAGGACACCACGCCCACTCTCACTAATTTTACTCCAACATTTTATACTCATTTATTATATGTAACTAAATCTTAGCCAAGTGTTTATATATTCATAAAACTGAGCAAGGACTTCACACAAATTAAAAGTATCTTCTTTTCTGCTGAAATTCCCATTAACTCCTAAAGTAGTCGAGTGTTTTCGATAAAACAAATTCTAGTGGTAGAATATAAATATAAGATCTTATGTGGCAGACATTTTTAGAACAAATGTAATTAGTTTTAGAAAAAACATTTCTGAAAAATGGAAAATTTTTGAAAAATTGCCAATGCTCTAAACTAAAAGATTTATTTGCAGAAAAAAATCTGTCTGCTATAAATCTCCTGTGAATATCGATTCCAGATTTCATCAAAATCGGTAGGGTAATTACCGAACAAACAATTATTAAATCTGTCTCTTTTCTCATAGAATGACATCCCCTTTTGTCTTCCCATAAATCTAGAAAATAGATTTTTAAAAAGTGCATAAAATATATCATTGATTTTATTCAAGAATTGAAACAATGCACTGGAGAAGAGTATTACCGTTCGAAAGATGAAAGTTGGTAAACTTTTTAATGTGCAGATACCCCTATTTTAAAAATTGTACTTTTGATTGGTTTGATAGGAGTGTTATGATCATCTTTTGAAATAAAATATCATAATTTAAAGTGAAAGCCAATCCACCACAAACATCCTTCCTGGTTTCGGTATTCGAACTCGATACACTTTGTGCTGTATCCGAGGCTTTAGTCACTAAACAAGTGGACTTTTTTATATAACTCCCAGTCAAACGAACTTCTAACATCTCTTTGGTATAATTTAATGAACAATTAGAGTAAAGTATTCTTTTTCCAGCGATTGTATCTATTAGATCCCTAAAAATAAAAATTCCTAAAGTTTAAAAAAAATTTTAAGGAATTATGTAGATTTGGACTCTTCTCTATTTAAAATATTAATAAAACTTTGTTTCACAAACAGTTTCAAGGAATCAGCTGAAATTTCCAAATGTTATTCCTTACATCTTTTTACTAAATTTAACACCGGGATTTTTTTAAATTGGTTGTAATAATAATTTTGCGATTTCTACTGCAAATCGCTAAAATAATTTAAAAAATGATTAAATGACCTTTTTTCTCACAATTTGTACAGGGATGACAGGGATGACCGCCCTGGGAATTCGCTGTTTTTTAAAAATTTCTTACAGTCCACGATACACTCCAAAAGAACTAGATGGTCAAGCAGATTCGTCAGGCAGTCAAGAAGTGTAATCTGTTATTGTTTTTTAACAAGGTAATCTCAAAATCTCTACAAGATAAATACAAGATAAGCCTTTGAAATTTTAAACACAAATTTTTCTCTTAAATGTAAGGGAATAACGGAAGAAATAGCCAATGATGACAAATTAGCCACTTGATTTTTTTTTCCGCTGTACAAAAGTGTATTTTTCTTTTCTTTGTAATTTTGTTTCTAAGTCTAAAAAAAATATTCATTTTCAAATGTGACATTAAAAACTTAATATAAATGTAACCCTAAAGAGCATTAATGATTATCAATGATTTATAACAGCATAATATATTTCTGTAATTATATTAATTTAAATAATGTTTATATTGCAGAAAAAGGATGCAACACTTCACGGCACTGAAAAAGATAACGGCCCCGCAAGCATTTTTAGAAAGAGACACGTTTTCAGCACCAGCCTTGGCGAGTTGGCGAAAGCAAGAACATTCAGCTAGCTGCATCGCCAAACACAAAATAAACAGAGTTCAAATGTGTCATAAAACATATAATTAATAGAATTATATTTATTACAAGAGAATCTTTACTACTGTTTTTAATTAATTTCTCAATTTCTTTGAACATAGCGAGTTAAGGAAATAATATTTTTGAATTGAGAAGAAAAAAAACCTATGTTTAGATGTTTTGTGAAATTTAAAGCATTTTAATCTGAAAAAGCTCTTTGTTTTAAGCTATGTTTTAATCGTAAACAACGGTGAATAACATTTCCTCATATTATAGTCTTTGCTTGATAACATTTACGGAAAAAACAAATGAACAATAAGCGCGATCTCTTTGCAGAAGAAAGGGTTGCTATTCGCTAGGCGTTTGACGTCAGAAACAAGAAAGGGTGCGTAGCATTGATGTCATCTCCGCGCCAATCGTTGTTCTGGCGATAAGGTGCTCAAAACGTTATTCTTTCTGAAAATGTGCCCCGCAACTCAGGAACTGAACGAAAACGTCACCATATATATTGATAGCTGGTCTGTAATTTTAAAGAAAAAGGTTACATTTGCCTAGTTTTGAACTTAACGCAATTTTTACGCAATTTTTTGATTTTAGAAAACTTGTCCAATTTCTTGACTCGGCCCAGTTAGTTTAAATGATAGACATTGGTCCCTTAAGCCAATTATCTGACTTCGATTCCCGGGCTCGGCATTTTATTCACTCAATTGGAAATATTTAAATTCGTATATAGTTTTATAATAATTTGCTCTTTTGTTGTTTGATCAGTGTAAAATAATCTCTTAAACTATATGTTTTTGAAAGCTCTAAGTCATATAAATAAGACACAAGGACACAGATTTTCTAACATCGCCATTCCGTCAAAGTAGTCATAAAAGAAACAGGCAAAATGGACATATCGTCACTTTGCCCGAAGACGATGTTTTATCATATATATATTATAAAGCAGAAGTTTTGAAACTTCCGCTCGAGTGTTTTCAAAAACTACCCGACGGATTTTTTTGCGGATTGTATTCGATAGGAAATATTTTTGCGGAGGTTTGTCATTCAAATATACAGGGATAAGTATGATTTATGGCAATAAATTTCTAATTTTACTGATATTTTCTACGAAAGGGTTGCCAATAGTTATTTTTTGGCGAAAACTGTCATTACTAAAAAAAAATTTTTAAATACATCTATTAGAAATATTACAAACATCTTGCAAATAAAAGCAGAAAATAACTGCTGATGATAATAGTAATAATAAAGAAAAACCGTTTAATGAGGCATATCTTAAAAATGAAAGAAATATTTTTAATGCTTAAAAAAAAACTTAACGTGAAAAATTAAAATTGATACTGCATTTGGCGATTTATCCCTTCCGTTAGAAGAAAAAAAATGAACTTTAAAATTTGTTTAAATGAATCTTGAATGATAGTTATTTTTCTTTTTATTATTTTCTTTTTGTCTTTTATCAAATTTCAGTATCGTGTAACTTAAGCAGAAAAAAAGCAGATCTCTATATGTTTCTTTGCGATTTTTATTTTGCTTTTATCGCCAAAGAATATGAAGATAAAATGCATGTGTCTGAAAGTAGGTTTCTGATAGTCGCCATAATGGTGTTTTTTCAAGTGAAGATAATTTTTGGAGTATATTTTAATATTCAATTGTAAATTATAAGATATGAGTTAATATTTTAAAAATTGGAATCAAATATTTAAATTTTTGCTTTTGTGTGAATTTTTGCCACACATATTGCAAAATAATGTCATACTTTTTCAAAAGTTTTTCGCTATAATTTTAAAGAATGCGATCAATGAATATAATGCTTTTTTAAGCAAATATTTTTTGTTGTTTATTTAATTTTTCTTGCGCCATTTCGTCAATTCCACTCAAAAAAAAAGAAATTACAGTTTTAAAATTTACTAGCTTAAGAAGGAAATTTATGCAATTATGTGTTATTATTATCGAAAAATTCAACATTTAAAATAAAAATTGCCTGCTGGAAAAAAAAAACACTTTTACAATTAGCCATTTCTTCTTCGATTTTCTTCATCTTTTCTCTGTGTTAGCTAATATTTAAAAAGATTTTGGACCTATCTACGATAATTGAATACAACAAAATGGCATATTTGCTACATTATTGAATGTTTTGTTAGTGCAGATATCATATAGGCACAGAGGTAACTAATGGAATCTAAATTGGCATTATTTTGCCTGACATGGTAACCCAAATATTGTTATTTATTAATACGATGTTTACTTCCATTCTCTTCTTTAAAATTATATAAATTGTTTTATTCCATACTTATTAATTAACCTTTTTATTGTTATTATTTTTAAAATAATAGAAAGTAATTTAAATATATATATGCAACTGGTATTGAAATACGATGTTTCCGCCAAATTAGCGTAAAAAATTATCGCGCCAAACTCGGCGCGTATACGACATCTGTGCCTTTTTGTTTATGTATTAAGGAGATTTCTAGATCATTAATCCGATTACAGAAAATTAGTCAGATTATTTAATTAGACATTATAAAATTTATGGTTTTTCATTTTAAAAAAATGAAAGAAAAATATACTATTGGTGTGACAGGAGAATTAACGACTGCTTGATGTTATTTAAAAAATATATTAAAATGGCAATTTTTTAATTATATGTTTACATTTTTTTGTTTATGTTATTGTAAACATTTTTCCATTTTTACACACGCATCAGTTTGGCGGAATTTTTTTCTGACGCCATTTTGGTGAACACTGTGTTTTCAATTACCAGTTACATACTATGTTATTTTTAATTGATTTCTATTATGTTAAAAATTAAATAATAATAAATAAATGAAGTTTAATTAATAATTATAGGACAAAACAATTTATATAATTTTAAAAAAGCAAAGAAAAGCAAAGAAACAGTTTACTAATAAATAAACAACAATAACCGGATTACCATATGAGGCATCAAATTGCAATTTTGTTACAATCGCGCCAAAGTTGTCCGTACATGACATCTGTATCTAAACATTATTGATATTATTATTGTTTATATAATTTGTTTATATTATATGGTACTGCTTGATTATCCAAACGACCAAAAAACTGTCCCCAATATATAAGATTAAATGTCAATAATGGATGTTCGTAAATGTCACATTCATTTGACATTAAACATGTTGCACGTGTTTGTTACGTCATTAACCAATTTTAATTCGACGTTTTATTTGTATTTCTCTTAATATTTTAGTAATTTATTGATTCTTCGGTAGTTAAAATAAAAATTATGTCCATTTGTATAAGTTGCCGAATAGTTTAGCAAAATGTATAATTTAACGAATTTGATGGACGGAATAATCAAGTAGTTTACATTCTAACTGGATATTTAGGTTGATAGAATTGGCGTACTTATCGAGTCTCCGCCAAGTTATATGCCAAGCAGTTTTTAATTCTGTATTTTAGCCTTACTTTTATATATTTTTCATCTGCAATTATTTTACAATCACTAAAAAAGCAATATTTACAATATTGCTACAATACTGAAAAATCTTTGAAATGACAATGATGTAGAATTAAAAAATATATTTGTAATTAATTTATCATTCACTTTGGTTTAAAAAAAATTGTTAGGAAAATAAATATATAATTTAAAATTGGCTAAGAAAAAAATATATACATGAATATTCCACTATAATAAATTTTATTTTTATGATTGCGTAGCAATTTTAATTAACATTAAGCCCTATTAGCTGAACTTTATCAAAAATTAACTATTAGATACTACTTCTTTACACCGTCAACGAAAAAACTATCGCCAAACTATAAGATTAAATGCCAATAATGAATGATCATAAATTTCACATTCATTTGACAATAAACACGAAATAAGTAAGGATTCATTTGTAACAATATCGTACCAAGCACTAGTAATGTTTGACGTCAAAGTCATAATGGGATCGATTACAAAGTAGACAGATTTTATATAATGCAAGCTAAAGGTTTATTTTTCTACAAGATTATTCCGATTTAACTGCTACATGTTTGCAACTAATTTATAAAATGAAGAGGCACTGAGCTACTGCAATTTTAATTTTATTCAAATAATTCAGCTTAAAACACGCTTTTTATATTTCATTGTTCTAATAAATATATAAGTTAAACACTCTGCTTTATCTGTAAATAATTCTTTGCTTATTTCACTTAATGTACTCTGCCAGAAGAGGATATTTATTAAAAAACGTAATGTAACATGTAATGAAATTACATTTAGGCTATTAGAACTTTTTATAGTACAAATTCAGAAGCCGGGAATTTAAGAATTATCAAAAGATAACGTATGATACGAAAGTTAATAGAGTTTGATAACCAAACTCAGTAATCATTGCAATGCTCTCTAATTTAATAGTGTGATAACTAGAGAGCATTTTGATGCCTGTTGTCATAACCTGTTGTCTCATTTTCATACGAAACTTTATTATAAATGATCAAATAAAAGAGATCGTTCTTATTGCCCAAATTTTGTCCAAGGAATCAAAATAGTACAATATCGCAATGGCGTTGCATCCATTTTAAGCAATGTAGAAGTAAATTCTATGTGAGGGTCTGTAATGCTTTAAAATAAAAATTTTAAATCGCCATTTTGATTAAGTCAAGGTTCGTTTGGGAAAATGGACCAGCGAAGCGGGCATAGCCTGCTAGTTTATAATAAATCCTACTTAAAAGTAAATTTAAATGGAAGATGAGAAGTCGGAAGAAGACAAGCAGGGAGAATAACTTCAGCAACAGTGTTTCCCCCAAGACAAGGGCGCACAGGCCTTCGACCAGTAAATTTTTGATCTTCCACCAGTAAATTTTTGAAAAGAAATGTTCCCCTTATTTTTGGCATTAAATCTGTATCTTTAAGAATTTAAATAAGAAAAAACCTTCTGCTAACATTTACCGGTGGACGTTTCCCCGAAGGCCTGTGCGCCCTTCTCCTGGGGGAAACACTGAGCAAAGAAAGTCTTACTACCTACTTTTCCAGTCTGTATGTCTATTGGAAGCACTTGTATCCCTCTATTTATCATAATTTAGATTTGAGAGTTTCTGTTTACTGTTTTATCTGCATGATTTATAATCAACATTTTTAATCGTAGAGTTCGTAATTTTTGTTTTCAAATAAATAATGGAAATAAATCCAGTAACAAAATTCGGATAATCTGGAAAATTCTCTTTTAATAAAAATAACTGTTAAAAAATAGTTAAATTGTAAAATATAGCGACTTTACAGGAGATTCTTACCTTCTAGATGTGAATTCACTCATTTTACACACTCTGCATACATAAAATATAACAATCAAATTTACGAATATTTTTTTTTATCTTTTCATCTATCAAACTTTCTAACTATTAGGCTGCGTTTTGCATTCGAAGAAGGTGAGTAACAGAAATACTGCTATTAGAATTATATTAATAATTTAAACTTTGTAACCTATTAAAAAAGAATTATTATAGGAAAAACGCCTGCCGGATGTACAACTCTTCATTTAATTTTCAAATTTTTACCAAAAAGCCAGGCATGTAAAAGGCAATAATATATTTTTAATTATTTTTGTAAATAATTTTAAATACATTTTACAAAACATAAACTAAACTTAAACTAAACTATAATACACTAAAAATGAAAAGCTTGTTTAAAAGATACTCTTATTACTTTAATTGAAATTAAATATGGTAGAGTAGCATTAAAATGTTATAAAATTATTTAAAAAAAATAGTATATGTCCATCCTAAGTAGGACTAAAAAAATTTCAAAGGAAATATTTCAATTTTCAAAACACGTAAGCTGAAATATGCAAGTTATTTTTGCTCAAAGTGTGCTAAATTGGGAAAAAAACTCAAATATTTTTACTCAAAGTCAAACAATTTAAACTTTTATAGCCAATTTAAATTTATATTTGACAAACACTCGAATCTGTGTACACAACGATGAAAAAGAAGACCCATTTTTACACATAGCAAGTTGGTTAATGAATTCTCAGGAATATTAATGAGTTGAAGGTTTTTAAAGAGACAGTGCATTTTAAAAATTATTTTTAATACTTTCCTACAAAGTTTCAAAAATTTCTATGAATTCGACGTTTTTTGGCACTAGGGCTGTCTATCCGTGTTTTAACTATTTTAAATATTTTTCGTTTGTCGACATTTTATGTGGTTACCTGCATATTGAATAATAATAAAAGAAATATTATCCAATACAATTTACATCTTTATTTGCAAGTCAACATAAAAAATTTGAGATCATTAAAACTAAGTTTGCCTATTTCTCACAGATTTTTTTTTTTTTTAGAGGGGGAAGAATAAAGTACATACTGATATTTAGTTTTTAATAAAAGTTGCTCTTTCCGGGTGTTATGAAATACTTTTTATATTTTTATGTATAAGTGTTACGGCTTTCCCATAACCTTGGATGTCGCGCGCGCCTCCATGGCGCATTCTACTGTACTTTAGGTTTGCCGTTTTGGCAATATATGGAAATCGTCAGTTGTTTGTTTATCAGTGATCATAGCGGACCGATCATGCGTTCGCTGGATCCACATTCTTTAATTAAAATGTAAATATAATGTGTAAATAATTTTGTATATAAAGAATTTTAAGTAATATTAATCGTAGTAATTGAACCAGCGACCAAATGAGTATTTAAAAATACTCGCAACATTCTACAATTCGTTCCAATAAGTCAACATAAAAAAATTCAGATATATATTGAAACTAAATAAATATCAAACTTTGACTATTTATTAGCACATTTTTAATACATTATGAGTGGAATAAAGAAAGACATATCAATATTTAGCTTTGGAAAAAAAGTTACCTTCTTCTAGTAATACAGAATGCTATTTACATTTTTATTAGGTGCGTTCGTAATTATGTAAATACGTAGCACCTATTGTTGTCGCTCAGTCTGTCCGTCTGTCTGTCTCTCCGTCTGTCTGTCTTTCCGTCTGTCTGTCTGTCTGTCTGTCTGTCCGTCCGCATATAACAACGCAAAAACTACCCAACCGAATCGTTTGAAATTTAAAATACATAATTATAACATAATTTTGTCGAGTCATTTCAAATTTTATGAAAATCGGATGGATTGATCAATTACAGGGACAATCAAAAGGATTCCGTTACATTACGGTCAATGGGGAAAAAAGTTTCAAATGCATTTTAATCGTTTGAAATTTAAAACATATAATTATTGCATAATTTTGTCGAGTCGTTTCAAATGTTATGAAAATCGGATGCATAGATCAATTACAGGGACAATCAAAGGTATTCCATTACATTACGGTCAATGGGAAAAAATAGTCAAATGCATTTTATGATGTTACACTAATTCGAACATAATAGAATTGGTATGAATATATGAAATATATACTAAAATATGCATTCTGTGCAATCTGTGATGCAAAGAATTTGTATTATTAAATTACAGGGCCACACAAAAGTAATCCACTACATAATGCTATACGCGGAAACATTGTTTGGAGCGTGTTTTAATTATATTCAACTATTTCACATTTTATGAATAAGATATACGTTTCTGAGGTGTAATTAAAATTACTTGCTGCATATTTAAAGAAACACAAAGATTTCGACTACTATACTGTATCCGAAGTACGCTCTACTATATCAGCAAGATCTGAATATTTTTAAAACTTCGTTATCGTACGAACGCACCTCATTTGCTACGTTCATGTGCATTTTCCAACTTGTTTATTTTTTTATAAGTCAACCAAAGAAAAACGAAATACGTGAGATACATTAAAAATTAGTAAAGATCAAACTTTGCTTATTTCTTAACACATTTTTAATTCTTTTAAAAGGGGGGGGGGAAATACATATCAATATTTAGCCTTTTAATAAAAGTTGTACTTTTCGTGGATTGCGAAATACCTTTTACATTTTTATTTGTAAGTCAACATATAAAAATGAGATACATTAAATAGAAAAAGGATCAAACTTTGACTTTTTCGTAATGCAATTTTAATTCATTTAAAGAAGCAAAAAAAGTACATATCAATATTCAGCCTTAACTTTTGCATTTTTCGGGTATTGTGGGAAACCCTTTACATTTTTAACGCATTCCAACAAAGTTGAAACATGTTTATGACTTTGGTTTGTCTGGCCGTCTTTCATCTCTCCAACTCTCGTAAATATACTCGAATTACCCTGAAATTTTTGGTTGTTATTTACATTCACTCTAGCACAAACCCTATATGTAATGAAGTTGATAATATGTTTAGTTTATTTACAGGAACAGTCAAAAGCTTTCCGTTTACATTAAGGCCAACTGGGAAACATTCAATTCAAATAAATTTTGTTGACGTTAAATCCTTTCAAACATAATAAAATTGGTACGCTTTTACGAAGTGCACTTAAACATTATTTCTGCAGAATATGTGATGTAAAGAATAGTTAATATTCATTTACAAGACCACACAAAAGAATCCCATTAGATAACAGTATAGGGGAAAATTGTTTGCGGCGTAACTTAAATATCTTAAAGTATTTCATATATAATGAATTTGTTATACGCCGATGAGGCTTACTATGAATTATTTCATGTATAATACGATATGCGTAGCATTTATAAGTCCACGCAAAAGACTTCAGATAGTATATTTATCCAAAGTACTGCATAATAGCGGTGATGGCAGTAAATGCATTTGTAATTATGATATGCGCTTTTGAATTTCACTATGTTTATGCAGACTATACTTTCATGTTATTTATAAATGAACATAATAAATGAGATGCATTAAAAGTCAGCAAAGAACGAACTTTAAATATTTCTTACCACATTTTTAATGCATATTAATATTTAGTTTTTTTTTTAAAGTTGCAGTGTTCGGCTGTTATGAATTACCCTTTACATTTTTATTTCTTGGTCAACGAAAAAAGAAAAAAAAGAACCATTAAAACATAGTAATAGTCAAACTTTGACTATTTCATAACACATTTTTACTGCATTCAAAGAAGGAAGGAAAAATACGTATCTATACTTAATTTTAAAAGAAATTTACACTTTTGGTGTGACGACAAACAGTCTAATAATATACAATGAGATTATAAAGAATAATAAAGTTTCAAGAAGAAAAACGATTCAAAAGAATAACCAATGTTATTTAATAAGTAAACTTTAGTACATTATCTAAAAATGTTCCAATTCTTAAAAAAAAAAAAAATGGTTCGAATTTCAGGCTCGAAACAGTTATCAAGCTGATATTCCATATTATCCGACACGCCATCATAAAAAAAATTAATATCTTCACTTGTAAACAAGTTAGCATATAAGAAACAAACACAGCAATAAATATAACAATTCAAATTTATACTGAAATATCTTAACAAAACTGACAATTAAATTTTATAGTTAATACGAATTTTATGAAATTTACCTGTAAAAACTTTTAAAACTTGAGAATAAGATTATATTTGACCGCGTCGCACCAACAGTAGATATCCAGAAAGAACTGAGCACAGTGTTTCTAGGAAGTCATTTAGCAGACGACCACTTGACTGCAAAACTGTATGCAGTAGAAATTGAAGTATTCGAATTTATTCGAACATTATTAACAACCAAATTTCCTGTATATTTTGCATTATATATTATTAACTTTTGCATTATATTGTAAACTCTAACCTTATATATTTTGCCATATTTTTAGTGTATCTTAAGATATGCAGTGGATTTCAGTCTTTCTCTTAAATCGCACTTGTATTCTTAAGCGTAAAGTGGGTTCCTGGATCGATTACCCTTTCTGAACTTCATCATAAATATACTCGAATTGTCAAGCTATTTTTACATTTTATTGTGATTTATTATACAATTTTAGATATTGAGAATGATGTAATATTTATAATCAGTTTACAGAGACACACGAAACATACTTCGAATAAATTGAAATTAAAATGGATCATTGAGGTGTATGTGCCATGCTTTCAACAGATTATGGAGTAGGCTATCACTCGTTTACAGAGACGCACAAAATAATTCAGTTTTAGACTAGAATTCCTATAGTTTTTCGTAATCGATATTTGTTGAAGTGCATTTTCTGTTTTAGCATGAATGTTTAAACTTGCGTAATTTTTAGTATACTACATGGCGTAAGTAAATTCTATAGTTTATATACGAGAGTTCTTTTTTAAAACTAATGCGATTCAGAACCACATAAAGTTCGTTCTAGTTACCGGAACGACAGCAAACTTGGTCAGGCGATTAATAATGCAACAGGAAAAAATATTTTGAGAAAAATATACTCAAGTTCAATTTCTGTGGATAGGGGGATTAACGTATGTAACAACAAGCCGGCAATTTTGGCTGAATGCGCGCTGCAAAACGTAAGAGGCTTATTTCTTGAAACTTTTCGCATGTGTTTATAGTCGAAAATATTGAAGCTGTTGTCGCATACATGGATATAAATTTGCATTTTTATTTGTTTTTCGTGTTTTATGCTCACTATCGGCTGCATAGACTACAACAGCACCACATTTCGCCCAACCGTTGAGATTGTAAACTTTTTTTTTCTTCGGAATCTTTTTTTGTTCTATAGGTTACTATTCTTCTTAGCAAATTTACTACCATTTCAGCTATTAGAACGAACTATGCAGTTAGCTCTAAGGAGCATTAGTTTAAAACAAAATACCCTGAACAAAAGAGTTCACGAAGATTACCGGATATGGAAGGAATATTTTCAGAATAGCATCCTGATGTGTGTGAGATGAGATGTGTGTTTTTTTAATTTCCTTTTATAAACATACCTTTTTTCATTTTTTAAGAAATGAAATTTCTTTACGATATTCTGATGCCGTTAGAAAGTGCTTCAAAATCTACACCTCATTCATTATTTTCCGTTCTTATTTTTACCATTTATGCTACAAATAAGAATTTTTTCAAACATATTCAGTACCATGAGTGCAATAAATATTTTCTAAAATCTCAAATTACTGAGTATTTTAAATTACGAAATAGCTTTTATTTTATTTATTTTTTCAAATTCTTCATGCATTCAATTTTCCGAAATTTTTTTCTTCATTTTTCTTTTTTTATTACTTAAAACCTCCTTTTAAGAATTTTTGAGTACCTATTTTGTAATCTGATAGATAGTTGTTTTCACAATTTAATAAGATTGTACAAAAAATTATTTCAATTAATTTTAGCCTGTCACTGTACACATAATTACTAATCTGAAGGTCTTAATAAAGTGTCACTCCAAAATCAATGCAAAGATTGTTATAGTATACAAGGTGTTCGTAGTCTGTAAAAATTAATTGGAGAGTAGATAGTATTTAGCAAGATGAACAATATTTGCATTGAAACTTATGGTCTCAATCCAATCAGAGTGTTCTAAAGTAAATAGTCCATGTTGAAATTCCCCCTCCCCCACATGCGGAAAAAAGGAAACATAACTAAATCTTATGTTTCGTAATTCCGTATGGGTTAGTGAAAGAGTCAGTGGAGATTATCAACGTGCGCCCAAAAGTACTTTTGCTTAGTTCATACAGGACAGTGAAAAATTCTCGCACCTTATGGTAGTCGTCTTGTGTCCTATATATTTTCTTCACTGCATCAAGGCAAAGAGATATTCTGCATAGAATACGGGTTTCTCGGACACCAATGATTGTTACATATCCCCCAGTCTAGTGGATTTTGCTTTTGTAAGCACGGGGGCCAATACCACATGCCTCCACGTCCAATACAACTTTATCGATTTTGATCACCTATTATCTGCAACTACCGATGCTGGAAATTCGCATCTTGCGAATTCTTCAAGATGGTATTATGGAACTGTGCTGCTTCTCCAGCATGATAAAAAATGAAGTCGAAAAGAAGGATATGTTCCGGTTGAATTTATTTATATATATCGATTTTCTGAAAGTTTGGGTGCATTGCGACAATAGGTCTCATTATAAATATTGTTATTTTTGATCAGAACTATCATCTATACATTTTTTCTAAATAATTTACGACATTGTAAACCAAAATTATGCCATATAAATACTGAACATTATCATAAAAATTTTGAAAACAAGGGCTTTTGAAACATGTAAAATGTTTATTTCTAAAAGAAAATGAATTTCAATTTATTTTCTTATGTTATTTTCGAAAAAAATTCCATATTTTCGATCGATTTTTTCTTATTTTGAAAATTTACGATTCCCTTTAAACAGTTATTTTTAACACATATTCAGTTTCGTTAATAATAAATCATAATAATTTTTCCCTAGTTCATTTTAAATGGAATGTTTCTGTTCGGTTCCAGTTTTTTTCCTGAAAAATAACAATTTTAGTTCAGTTTTATCAGATTTTTTTCCTATTTTCAGGTTTATGCTCGTGTTTGCTTTGAAGCATTCATTTCAATACTTCATCAAAAAATGTAAACTTTAGTTAAGGGGGTTCGAGACACAAAAATCTTCAAGTTTTCTAAAAAGAAAAAATACGTATTAAAAATTTATTTTTGTTTTTCTGCTTAAAATGACAATTAAAACATGTTTCTTGTTTAATTTGTACAAGAAATGTTATTTTTTTCGTTTTGGTTAGTTTTCAAAATCTAGCTTTCAAGCAATGATTGTCATGGAAATGGCTTTATGTGAAAATGTGTTTTTCTTCCTGATAGGTTTTTTAAGCATGTTTCCTGTTTAAGGTGATTTAAGTCAAGAACCGTTTAAAAATAAATGGTGTTCAAACTTGGAACATGTCTTTTTTCAATTGTTTTACTTTAATTTCGATTCAGCAAGTCTGAAAAAGAAATATTTACTTTTAAAAACATTTTATTAACAAAAAAGGTGCATTATTTATTTTTAAATTTTTACTTCCAATATTTTTTATTTTCATACTAGCGGACCCGACAGACGTTGTCCTTCTTGGCACCGACTGTAGAAAATCAAATAAATGTACGTAAATATGATAATACGCACGATAAACACTACGCTCTTCATTTAATTTCTTATTACAATTATGTAAGGAAATTATTTTTCACTCTTCAGTATTTTTTGAAGTCGATACAATTTTTGACAGAAAAGTTTATTTTTCTCTTTTTAGCTAAAAGTTAACATTTTTCTGAAGTCGGTTAATCAAAATTATAATACTGGAAATATTATTGTAAAGCATACACTTTTTTCAGGAGTGGGCTTCGAACACGCGATCTTCTTTTTTCAAGAAGCAGGGCTTGAATCTGGCGCCTTAGACCGCTCGGACATTCCGTCCGCACTCTATTCATCGAACTTATTCAACCCTTTTAATTAGCGAAAAATCACTAATTATTAGTTTTTACCTAATTACTAAAAAAGTACTGAATCAATTTCGATGAAATGTGAATCTAAACCATTCTCGAATCCACTGGAACACACACACAAAATTTCATTAAAATCGGTCCAGTCGTTTAGGAGGATTCAGTAACATACACACGCAGAGAAGATTTATTATATAAAGATAAGCATTGAAAATTTAGGTTTTTGTGCCGAAGACATCGCCAAATTAGGAAAATGTGAATTATCTCACGAATTACAGGATTTAAACGAATTTGCTTAGTACCATTCGATTCAGAATGAAAAAATACGCTAAAATATGTTATCAGTTGAAAAATAACTACAAAAGCCGACTTTTAAGGAATTTTTTTTAAGTTCGTTCTTTTTTCATCTCACCTTAGGGGTGGAATTTTCGAAAATCCCTTTTTAGCGGCACTCGATGTTATATGAAGTATTTTTACCCCAATTTTCAAGATTTTTGGTTCGGTATATTTTTTGGTGCTTTGATTAATACGAAATCCTTACTCTCTTTTATATATATAGATAAGCATTGAAAATTTCAGGTTTTTGAGCCGAAGACATCGCCAAATTAGGAAAATGTGAATTATCTCACGAACTACTGGATTTAAACGAATTTGCTTAGTACCATTCGACTCAGAATGAAAAAATACACTAAAATTTGTTATCAGTTGAAAAATAACTACAAAAGCCGATTTTAATGGAATTTTTTAATAGTTCGTTCTTTTTTTACACTCCTTGGGGGGGGGGGGGAATTTTCGAAAATTCCTTCTTAGCGGCACTGGATGTTATAAGAAGTATTTTTACCCCAATTTTCAAGATTTTTAGTTCGGTAGATTTTTTTTGTGCTGTGATTAATACGAAATCCAGACTTTATTTTATATATATAGCACTTTTAATTAGCGAAAAATCACTAACTATTAGTTTTTGCCTAATTACTAAAAAAGTACTGAATCAATTTCGATGAAATGTGAATCTAAACCATTCTCGAATCCACTGGAACACACACATAACATTTCATTAAAATCGGTCCAGTCGCTTAGGAGGAGTTCAATTACATACACACGCACAGAAGATTTTTACATATAAAGATAAATTAACATTTTTAAAAATGCTGAATTAAGATTAAAGCTTACATATTTTTGTTTATTTAAATAAAAAAAAATTCTACAAATCATATTTCGAGTTACAACAATTTTAATGTACCCCACTTTTATAATAAATTTTATGTTTAATTTTTTTTTAATTTTATGAGAAGTTTTATCATATGATTTTGTTTACAAATAATATGGTTAAGCATCTCAAAAAATTAAAAAATTTAACTCAAAAAATAAAAATTATTTTAAAATATGCCCTGGACTCCCTTACCCTAATAGCATGCATGGTCACAGTGACGTCACTGTGAGTCACTTTGGTCACATCACATCTGTGACCGAAATGCCACCACTCAGTGACGTCAATTTCTGACTGAGATGTGACTTTCTTAAAAATCTTTAGAAATTTATAAATGTCCTTCAAAATATGTTATTAACTTTAAAAAACATGTTTTTGGCAATTTAAATATCGTCGCTTTTGTCACAGTTTCATCACAATGTTAATGTCAAATTAGTCAGAAATGACACATTTTTCACAAATTTGTCACATTGTGACTACTTTGTGAAACGTCACAAAAGAGCTCTAAAACGGCCATAAGAGCCCACAATAGTCACAGAAAAAGTACGCAAAAAGACCCGGATGACCATGTAAAGTCTATGGGAGCGTTCTTTTCTAATATCTCGCTCAAATTTTAATATTTTTGCATGATTTTTTTTGCACAAGATAGCTGAGGGCAATCCACAACCGGGCTAGTTTTTACTTTTTCGATTTTGGTTATATATTTTTTATATTACGATAGTTTCAGTTTCAGAACCGGTTTAAACCGGTTTCGAAAGTTAAAGTAATTTTTTAAAGAAAATCTGAAACAAAAATTGAAAAAGTAAAAACTAGCCCGGTTGTGGATTGCCCTCAGCTATCTTGTGCAAAAAAATCATGCAAAAATGTTAAAATTTGAGCGAGATATTAGAAAAGAACGCTCCCATAGACTTTACATGGTCATCCGGGTCTTTTTAAGTAATTTTTCTGTGACTATTGTGGGCTCTTAACGACTTCACATTTTAGGCGCTGTGACTTCACATCGACAATCGATGGTCACAAAGTCACAATGTAACTTCACAACTACGTTGCAGTGACGTCACCATGTTTTAGGGGTTACTAAAGTCACAAAGTGGTCACAATGTGACGTCACAATAAAGCTATAAAACGGCCATAACGACTTCACATTTTAGTCGCTATGACTCCACATCGACGTCATGTGACGTCACATCGACAATCGCTGGTCACAAAGTCACAATGTGACTTCACAACGACGTTGCAGTGACGTCACCGTGTCTTACGGGTTATAAGTTTTTAAAGATTTTTCTCAGTCACAATGTGACTTCACTGAGTGGTGGCATTTTGGTCACAGATGTGATGTGACCAAAGTGACTCACAGTGACGTCACTGTGACGTTACTGTGACCATGCATGCTATTAGGGAAGCAATTTCGTAATGCTGAATTATAAAATTCCTATAGTCTTTTTAGAATAAATTTTAACATTTTTTTTTCAAATTTATTTATTTTATCTAAAATTTTAAACATTCATATTCATAAAAATTCATGCATAAAAAAAGTGTCATATTCATATATTCATGCATAAAAAAGTACTTAAAATCATCCAAACTAAGACTATAATTTATAAAATTGATAAAAAAAATGTACTTAAGGAAATACAGTTCCTTTGAAATCATCTCTTCAATTTTGAATAATACAGATATATGTTGTGGCACAACACTTAGTACTAAAAACTAAATTTAAAAAAATCCTTTAAAACAGACGGTTTTACTAAAATGCAATTTTTTTAACTTTTTTTTAAAATCCTCTTTTTATAAATATAAATATTTTTGCTTCATTTTTTCCCACAATATGCTACATAAAACTATGCCTGATTTTCTTTACGTATGGGATTCTACATTTAATGTGCTTTTTTCTCTCGTGTACATTAAAAAATGAAGAAACTTTAAAAAATTCTCAATTTAAATATTTTTTAAAGTAACTATTAATTTGAATGTAAAATCCAAGCACGTTCAGAAGGGGGGATTTCCAAGAATTTTCTTTATATAATTAGTTAGCAAAAATGTATAAAAACAAGAAATTAGTAAATAAAACCATGATACATTATGTGTATTATAAAACAGGACAATCATGAAATAAAATAAAGCAAAATGTATATTTGTGAACATGAATTATTTTTTATTGATGTTTCTTATTCTGCAGAGGATCTCTTTACAAATTTTTGGTAACTGAATGAAGGCTAAATCATTTCACTATAGTACATTATATCGATATTCTCACTGCGTAAAAATAATCTCTATTGATTCCTGCATAGTGAAAGGTAAATAAAATCGTGGAGATAAATTATTCTACTATTTTAAAAATAAATCTGTAAAAGTTTTTTGCCACATATTCTGGCCAAAGTGGAGTTTTCTTGCTGTATTTGATGTCTATAGTATTTTCTTTGATTCTAGTTTTAATTTTGTTTGTCATTCTTATATAAAATTACACTGTTCTATTATGTTTGGTGAAATGTATTTCAAGTACTTTTATTAATTGATTTAGTTTTTTTTTAATTTTATGGAAAGTTTTGCGATAAGGGAAAAATTGAATTTATTGAGTTTGTATTTCAATCTTTCAGTTCGATATTCATATTCAGTTAACAAGTAAGTTAATTTTATGTACTTCATTTATTCTGTTCTAAAAACATCTTTAATCTTGGAATTAGAAAGTGAAAAAAAAAATTACTATATATAAAGCCCGATTGGTACTTTGCAATCAAGTGTTAAAGGGATACTTTCAACAACTGCATTATTTACAAAGTGTAAATATCATTATGTTTGTACTTTCCCTTCCTATGCATTAGTTATCTAATTCTTTTAATGGCAATTTAATAAGTTTGAGAAAAAATAATTTCTGATTTAACTTTTAACATGGATTATCATAACAGCTTGAAGATTAGAAAAAATAATGTCAACAACTTGTATTTTAATTTATATTCAAAATATGAGAAATTTTGTTGTTTTAAAAAACAAAAACATATTATAAAAAAAATTAAAGTAGAAAAAATAAATTGGTTCAGTTTCACAACAGAACAACAAACTAGATTAAGTTCCAATTTTCCTTCCATCAGATATAAAAGTTTTTTCATCTTTGTATGTTCTTTGTTTTGTTTTAGTTTGTTTTAATTTTTTATTTGCTTTTAATTTGAAAATTTTGTAAATAGAAATTTTTTCGTGAAAATAAAAGTGGTAACTTCTTTTTTAACTAAACCCTTTTCAATTAAAGGAATAAAAAAGAATTGTACATAATTTTCGTAATTCCCATAACTATGTCAAGTGCGTTGTTTTAAATTTCCTTTAATGAAAAACAAATTATTTCTTTGAAAATAAACTTTTTTAATGTTGCTAAATTTCTTTTCAACTAGATCATTTTCAAATAAACAAATTAAAATTTTTTTCGTGTATCTTTCGGAATTCCCATAACGAGAAGATAAAGTGCTCTGTTTTACAGGTTGCCATATACTTAGAAAAAGACTTGTACATAAACAAGTTTTTTTTCATTTGAAATAATTATTTTCCTGGGGATTTTAAACGTTATTTAACGTAAAAATTAATAAAAAAATTAGAGGTTTAGTTCGTAAAGTATGATATTTCTTCATATTATTAGATTTTTTTTTAATTCAAGAATCGTAAAATGTCGAAAGCTATAGAAAGGTTAAAGTATAATTTCAAAAATGACCTATTGCTCCCAATC
Source organism: Maratus speculifer (assembly GCA_964019185.1). NCBI lineage: Eukaryota > Metazoa > Arthropoda > Arachnida > Araneae > Salticidae > Maratus > Maratus speculifer. The sequence goes on from OZ025290.1 coordinate 168,614,543, forward strand.
TCAAAAGTATTTTATGCTGTACCCTTTAAGACCCATGGAGTATACATTCATTTAAATTTTATCTTCTGACAAAAAAACAACTTTTGGCATTGGTCGCACCTAGCATTGAAAACTGCTGCATATTGTAGCCCTATACATAAAAGTTCGAGAACAGACATTTTTTTGTTTTATCATATCATCAAATCATATTTTATGTATTTTTTATACTTTAATTTTTTTTATTATTGGATTTTTTTCACACCAAAAGTAAAATTAAATTGACAAACATAGCGCTACAAACTTTTTGCTTGCCTTATTTTGAAGCTATGACATTCGACGGAAAACTCTACTTTTGAAAATACGCCAACTTTTCCCCTGCCAAAAATTTCAATATATTATAATTTTTTATAAACAAATTCATAAGTTTTTGAAAGAATTTTTAATATTTTGTTGCATATTTTATATTTATTAGTGACTAATTTATATTTTTAAATGTTTTAATTAAAAAAACTATGTTAATAGTCCGATAAGTAGTCTCGACATAGCCTTTTCAAAAAGCCATGCTGCTGCAAAATAAAAAAAATATATGAGTTTAACAGAAAAAAAATTTCGATTCTCAAACTTTCTACTATGGGGCTTTAAAATGCACCAATTCTCAATGCCAGGGTCGAGTGACACTAAAAATGGTTTCCTTTCAGTCGTATGCAACAGTCATACACTGACGGAAAAAAAATCCCAACACCAAGAAAGACTTGTGTTAGCTAAACGAAATTTTGTAGGCGTGTTTATACATCTGAAAGATGACATTGATTTAAATTTCATGCTTCGCACATAAGTTTGGCGCTAGTAGCGCCACCCACAACTTTAAAATCAGGTTTGCTTTAAATGAGTACTGTAAAGTTCGTGAGCATTATTTATCTTCCAAATTTGACGAATTGTGTTGAGGTTGATCATGAATGCCTTTAAGATAGTGATGGGCGATTCTGGAAATTTTGAGAATCGATTAAAATCGATATCGTATAAAACAACATCGATCATAATAAGAATCGATTTCTCAGTTCTAGAATCGATACTAGAATCGATATTTCGATATTTAGGTTCACACAGAGAAGCTCCAAATTACTAATTCCAAAACTTAGACAATCAGCAGAACCGTAATTGCCGCCTCCCCCCCCATCCCCATTTAGGGAGGCATAGAATTAAGCTATTGCAGATTTTAGAGTCGGATAATAAGAATTTTAAATTGATTGTCACTTATGGTTTTCACTTACACAAAAACTTTGACAAATTTGAGAGACATAACTCAACTAATAACAACACTGAGTAACTTGGCATTAAACCGAGTATAAATAGTGCCAAGAGCGTGTAACTAGGATGGGGAACAAGGAGTATAGACAAAAAAAAAAAAACTTTTTTTTTCTAATGCCAACCAAATGTTACACGAGATAGTTCGGAAGAACATAAAATATGTCCCATTCCCAAGGGGGCAGGTAACCCCCACTCTTGACGGAAAGGCGACCATAGCCCAAATGTATCTTTTGTCGAAGTTTCAAAATGAGGATTTACAATAAAATAGAACGAGAATTGGACATTTTAAAAATTGCATGCATACTTTGAACGGCCCATATAGTAAAGATTGGCGAGGAAGGGGGGGGGGGACGAGGGATAAGAACGGACGAACTTGAAAAAAAAAACATAATTAACTAATAACCCAAATAACTGAGCTTCTAAACAAAAATATAGTGTTTAACTTAGTGTTGAATTCATGGGGTGGCCCGCGGGGAACATACACTCTTTGAAACTATAAAAAGTGCCAAGAGCATGTAACTAAGTGGGGAGAGGGGTAGTAACAGAAAAAAAACGAGGAGATAAAAGCTTTATAACGATATGTTACATGAGATGGTGTGGAAGAAACAAAAAATATGCCCCCCACCCAGGGGGGCAAGGTGAATCCCAAACGGACAGAAGGGCGACCCCGACCCAAATGTATCTTTTGTTGAGGTTTCAAAATATGGATTTATAACAAAATAGAACGAGGATTAGACTTTTTTTAAATCTCAGTCATAATTTGAACGAACCTGTAAAGATTGGTGAGGAGGGGGGGGGCGGTAGGACGGGCGAACGTGAAAAAAAAAAATAAAAAAAATAGTGGCACTCTGAGAGTGCCGATAGAAGTGAAACCTTGAACAATTACGTGTGTATTTTTGAATCGCCAGGAAATACTTTTAAATGAATAAAAAAAGGTTCTATAATATTAAAGAACATATTCATGTCTATTAAAAAAAAAAAAAAAAAAAAAAACCGCGCGATACCATATGTCCAGCTATTGTAGTTAACTCACTATAACTACTTTCTTACACTTTAAAATGCGATAAATACACCAACCAAAATTAGACCATACTATCGATAACTTAATCCTTATCCAAATAAATCATTTTGCATTAATGCCTGTTACAATATCTGTAGATTACTTTTTGAATTTTTCAAATCGGACATTCCATTCAAAAGATATTACGAATTTAAAGATGACAATCTAAAGAAACAATAGCGTTGCTGAGTACTCGGTGGCCAAAAAGCTTAGGGATTACGTGTGCAATCAAACGATTGCGGGTTCGGACCCCAGTTTCGCTGATATGTATCAATGTTTTTTTTTTTTTTTTTTTTTGAAGAAGAAGAAGAAGTTTGAAAAATTAAAATTTTAACACATTATGGGTCCGTAATGTGGCCTGAAATGATGGGAGAAAATTTCTTTTGCTAGATTTGTAATGTATGAAGCATAAGCTTTCAATAGACATATTGTATCAAAAAAAAGCCCCTCTGCCCCCCCCCCCCCCCAAAAAAGGTCCTTTTGGAAAAACCGGAAAACTGAAAAAGCAAAAAGAACGGCGAGAAATGGTTAGCTATACTAGAATTTTTCTCATCACTGTAACTCCTATAGAAGCAAAGTTATAGCATTTTAAAGATTGAAATGAAGTCAAGAAATAAGCAAAATTAGGTGAGTGATCGACAGGGGGGGGGGAAGAATCCACAGATCTGGGGGTGCCATGTAGCTTAAACTTTTAAGTTAAAAATGGTAGAAAATTAAATGAGCGAAATTTTAAGGTGTATATTGGGGGAGGGTGCAAGCCCCCCCTCAAAATTTTTTTTTGTTTCTTTTGAAGAAACAAAAAAATATACCCCCCGGCGGGGCGCAGATAAACCCCAAACGGGCGGAAGGGCGACCCTTTATTTATCTTTTGTCAAGGATTTAAAATGTGGATCTAAAATAAAATAGACCGAGAATTGGACATTTTTAAAACTGTATGTATATTTCGAACGGCCCTGTAGGTTAAAACTGACGTGGAAGGGGGGGTTAGAACAGACGAGCGTGAAAAATAAAACATAATAAACTAATACTTCAAATAACTGGACTTCTAAATAAAAATATAACGATTTAACCTAGTGTCGAATTAATGGGGTGGCCGCAGGGGATTCCCCCCCCCAGAAGTTATGAGATTTTATGTTTTTTAATGCACAAATTACGATTCCCCCTCCCTTACAGAGCTGTAAAACATGATGCCTTTCTCCGGAGTCGCAGAAAAATAACTGCATTCAACACTGATTTAGCCTAGAAAAAAAAAAAGAAAAAAAATCGAAATCGAATCTAAAGATCGACATCGAATCTAAAGATCGACATCGAATCTAAAGATCGACATCGAATCTAAGATCGACATCGAATCTAAAGATCGAAATCGAATCTAAAGATCGACATCGAATCTAAAGATCGATCTTACGGGCAGAATCGATTTTACATTTTTACTTTCTTTTGTAACTTTACAAGAAGAGAGTATTAGATTCGTGAAAAATTTTGACTTCCCGTTTTTGATGGATTTATATATTTTAGAAGGTCTTTAACACGATTTCATGGTTTTTAAGAAATATCTGTCTGTGTGTGTGTGTGTCACTCTGTGAGTCTGTATACGACAAAAATTTCTGACAGTTCTATCTGAAGAACAAATGCACGGAATTCCACAAAACTTTAGATGTAGTTTGACCTTGATATAAACTGAATCTAATTAATTTTTGGTGCATATAGCCTAACAGGTGGCGCTGCTATGCTGCATTTTTTGCGATTTTCGCAACAGCTATATCTCAATAACGAATGAACGGATTTTCATCACATTTTAGATCCAGTTAGTCCTTGACATGAATTGATGTTTTTTGCATTTTGATGTATATAGCTTCTCAGATGGCGCTGCTATACTGAATTTTTCACAATTCCTACTCAGCTCCATGTGAAAGGGGGGGGGACGAAAGGAAGCGGTCGTTCCGAGCACGGAAATTTAGGAGGCGCCAAATTTTTACTACTAACATCACTTCTAGCCTATCACAAGAAAAAGCTAATAGGGGGGGGGGGGGAGCTAAATTGGAACTTTGATCCGGGCGCAGTTCTCTTTTCGCACGCCCGTTTCCATTTTAGCTTTATCCCAAGAACTAATGCACGGACTTTCACAAAAATTTAGATTCAATTAATCCTTGATATTATTTGATGCTAATTACAATTTGGTGGAAATCGCTTAAGGGTGTTCTTAAATCAAAAAGGGCAACTTTGTGACACATGCATTAATTTATTTTTGTTCGGAAATGCATGAAAATAGCAGGTGTTGTTGTTCAGAAACTGTCTAATGGCACTCATTCTTTTGTTTTTTAAAAAACACAATAGATTTTTCATAACAAGCCTTCAAAGTTGACACTTTTGAGCATATTTCCCGACGAAAGCAGAAAAACCGGTCGAAAAGGAGGAGAAAAACGGGTGATTGTGACATCGAAATAGCTTATAACTCGATAAGTAATTTAATTATCATAAAATGGAAAAAAAAAGTTCAATTCGAAATCGCTTTCATAGTCAGGCATTAAAATTTTATAACTTTCTGTTAAAAAATGAATTTGTAAATGTGTCAAAACGTTTTTCGCTTGTTGAGCGGATGAGTTAAGAACACCCTTAAGAGATGGCGCTGCTATACTGCATTATTCATGATTAACGCAATAGTGCTATCTCAAGAACGAATTTTCATCAAAATTCAGATTCAGTAAATCTCTGACATTGATTAGTGTTATTTAGTTCTTGGTGTAAATTGCCCAACAGGTGGCGCTGATATGCTGCATTTTTTATGATTTCGCAATAGCTGTATCTCGCGCTTTCATGGATTTTCATCAAAATTCAGATTCAGCTGGTACTTAATAAAAATTGATCCTGATCAATTTTGGTGTACATCACTCAAAAAAAACGCTATTTTGCAGGGTGGGGGGGGGGTTCTGAGGTTTCTTTAATTCTTCTATCTTAGAAACTATTACACTGAAATTTTTGAATTGGCACATCCGTCTATTTTCTCTTCGACTTTTGAAGGAAAATGAAAATTAGATTACCTTCAGAGAAATCGATTAAAAATTTTAAAGAATCGATTAAATCGAGTTGGCCGTAGTATCGATTAAATCGATTTAAAAAATCGAAATCGCCCATCACTACTTTAAGAAGACGAAGAAGCCATTATCATCAGCTCCCGAGTTGGAAAGAGGTCGTAAACTAGGGCTACAAGAAAGTGGATTTTCTTTCCGCGATTTTGCAGAAAGACTTGGACGGAATGTATCCACTGCGCATGATTGTTGAGAGTAATGGTCAAGGGATGGTACTGCCACAAGAAGACCAGGTTCCGGGTGAACACGTGACACTACTGAGAGAGAAAACTGTCGTATTCTGCGTTCAGCTGTGGCGCATCGTACTGCGTCTGGGACAGAAATTCGAGCTGGAGTTGGTACCACAGTGACACAAAGAACTGTTAGAAATCGGTTACTTCAAGGACAGCACGATACAAGGCATGCATTCCACTGACTCTAAGTCATAGCCGTTTGCGACGTCAATGGTGTCAAGCCAGAGCTCAATGGAGGACGGACTAGAGGTTTGTTGTGCTTTCTGATGAAAGCAGATTCTGCCTTGGTGCCAATGACGGCCATGTGCTGGTCAGAAGGAGATCAGGGGAACGTCTGCAACCAAACTGTCTTCGGCCTAAACACACTGGACCTACAATCTGGGGTCATGGTCTAGTAGAGCAATTTCCTATGACAGCAGAAGCATTCTCGTGGTTCTCGCAGGCACACTGACTGCAAATGTGTACGTCAGTCTGGTAATTCAGCCTGTAGTGCTGCCATGCAAGAAAAGCATTCAAGAGGGGTTTTCAGCAGGATAACACTCGTCCTCATGCCGCTGTTGTAACGCAACACGCTCTACAGAGTGCCAACATGTTACCTTGGCGAGCGAGATCACCAGACCTGTCTCCCTTTGAGCGCGTATGGGATATCACTGGATGAGAACTCCAGTGTCAACCCCAACCAGCATTGAATATCACGTATTGACACAGCTTGTACAACAAGCATGGAACTCCATACCACAAAGTGACATTCGGCACCTGTATGACACAATGTATGCACGTGTGCAGGCTTGCATTCGAAATTCTAGAGGTTATAGTGACTATTAATGTAACGGCATTTCACCTTTGAGATGCATTTTATTGACCTTAAATTAACCTGTGATCTCGAAAATCTAATCAATTAAACATGTTAACTAGACAAATGCACTGTCCAAATTTCATTACTCTACAATAAGTTCTTCTTGGTGTTGGGATTTTTTTTTCCGTCAGTGTATGTAATAAAAACCCGAATTGACTTATCGTTCTTGTTTTCAGAAAGAACAAAGTATCATTCTTTATCAATAGATAGCGAATGTAGTGCATGTTTTACTTTCAGCCGAAGTGACTAGCTTTTTTTACAAATACAAGGGACGCAATTCATCTGGTTTTAAGGGATTATAAATAGTCTGTGGAACTTTTATGTGTTTGTATGTAGTTATTCATTTAAAAGTTATGTTTTAAAAGACATTTCTAATTACAAAAAAACTTGAATGAAATTCTTACGCATTGTATGTTTTATATGCAGTTAATCTGCTAATTACAATGACATTTTATGTCCTTTAATTGTTTTTTTCCTTGGGAAATAGAAAAAAATAATTGATTTTTGATAAAAACTGACCCTACTATTATTTAAATTAATACCTATACAAAACAAAATTTTATTTCCGCTGTTATAAAGGTCTTAAAGTTATACAACTGAATATTATTTTTTTAATAGGAAGTTTTGATATGTTATAGGCTCCTCCGTACCTAGATTTTGAAATGCCAGTAGAAGTATGTAGGCAAACTCGATGTTGTTGAAAGATATTTTCCAATTTAATAATCCAAGAATCAAGATATTAAGGGTCTCTCCCAACTGGTGCGATAAGAATGAAAAACATCATTAAGTTAGAATTCATACTAATGATTTTCGAAACTAAGTTCCGCGTTTCTTTACTGTATCATGTGAAGGTTATTGAAAACATATGCAATATTTCCTGTCACCAAACAGTGTTTCCAGAACTATATGTAAAATCATTATAATTGACTGATAGACATTTTTAGTGAACTGTTTTCCTTCTGACTTTAATATTAAACAAGTAACCAATTAAAGTTAATTAGCTGATTGAACCGAAATGTGAAAATATGCTTGTTAATAATGTTTGCAATGTAAATGAGTATATGTTACTCACTCTTTTGCTAGACTCTCGTTGAGAGGGTTTAGAAGTGTTGCAGCTGGGTTTAGTATGTGCTATTAAAATTTTTTATTTATTTTCATGCAAAATAGTAGAAGTTTTTTTATTGCTTCATCATGCATGCAACACTGAATTATTATGAAAAAAGGCACGCATTATTACCAATTCTTCGTGAATAAATGGATTTACTTTTATAATATAAAATAATTTGACAATCTGTGGATCGTGCTTGACATCCCTTGGACTAGCCGGTACATCTGAATATCTATAAAAGATAAGAGAATATTTATACATCTCTTTTTTGCTTACCTGAAAGAAACGTTGAGACACATATAAGGTTTAAATTCATGTGAAAATAAATTAGTGAGGAATGTTCGTATTCACACCAATTAACTGTTAGGTATATTTTCCAACAGATTTAGACTATCGTGCGATTGCAAAAGGTGAGTTTTTTTCGAACTTGTATTCTGAATGTTGAATTATTTTGCTTCTTTCGTCATTTTATACATTATAATCTTCATTGCTAATAATAATACCTAATATCGAAACTGTTAGTATAAAAACTGGTTATCTGGTTGACATAAAGCTTTATCGGAAAAGTTATTTGCAATTGGCATATTTAATTTGTATAACATGATGAATATTTATTTCCTAGAAAAAAGCGATTAATCAATCAAGTTGATACACAGAAATTGATAAAACAAATACTCAAGCAATATTTTTATAAACATATCATTCATACATAACTTTTGTGGGTATGAATAATGCCCGATCTATTACATATTTTAAATGCATATTTTTTTTCATGAGTTTTCAAATTGTTTTCGTGAGTTTTATTGGGTTTTATTCGTATAGTGTGAAATGAAAAACAATTCATTCAATTAAAATAAATGTTGCTTTCAATACTTTTGTTGGACGAGGTAATCAGAAAACAGATTTGTATCAATGAGTCTCGATCACTGAATATTTTGTATTAGTTGTATATTTCCAGCCTATTCAATAATAATTGTGTCAACTGTAGCTGATATCCGTATAGTTGGTGATTTCCAGTTATCAACGAAATTGTTTCTTACTAGAGCTGTTTCACGAACAGTATTATAATCCAATGAATAGTATTACTTTATAAACCTTTTATTATACAGAGCTTGAAATCATTAACTATTACTATGTATAAGCTAGAAAACAATTAGCTTTTTTCAATAATTGCTTTATAAATTTAATTAAGATCAATAAGCGATAATTTCAATCAAATTCTTGTTAAGAATTAATCCATTAATTTCATTTTTATTTTATTATACTTATTGCCAAACGGTTTTGGTAGCATCTTGCAGTCAAAAAGAAAGGTCTCTATAAAAAAATCTGTGCATATTTTATCTGAAATTAATATGGCGGCTGACATTTATTTCGGTCCTTTAAAACCAAAATTTTCAGATACATACAAGTGAAAATAAAATCGAAAAATGTTAAACGATTTACTTTAAAAGAATAGAATATCATCATACAATAACCCGAGACTAAAGAGAATAAAAATATTATATATTAGTTCCAGAAAAATGCACGATTTTTCCAGTATTTTTGCATCAATATAAAACAACTTAAAAAGGCATGCACAATTCTTTGCATGGGTAACAGCTGGAGAAATATTATTAGTTATAAAAGTTTTTGTTTCCATACGTATAGTAATTTTATTTCTAGGACAAATGATTATGAAATAATGCTAAATAATCATACAATCCTATTTCCTACTTACTTCGGTTTTATCTCTAAATAAATGTATTTAACTGTACATAAAATTTATGCACAAAACAGTATCGTGGGAGTCCACTATTATCTAAATTGTTAATGTGAATAAATCGTGGAGATTTTTTTATACCACTTTTCTAGTAAAACTTTGACAAATACATATTTTTTTTCTTATTTTCCTACAGGATCACTACCTACAACTACATTACTTATATTTAAAATTTAATGGCTTATGGGCAATGATTTGTGATTAGTACTTACTATTGTAATCGGAGACAGTCTATCAAATTTTTTTTTTAAATCAGTAATTTATTGCAAGAAAGGTCTAACATTAACCGTAATACTTATGCAATTTATATAAAACAAAAAATAATCGATGCTTAGAACAACGTTAGTATCAATCACTCTAAAATATTTATTTAGATTTTTTCGGAATTGTTTAATTATGTAGTGGAGATCAGAGGAATATCTGGAAGAATGAATTGTAAAATAAGGTAATGTGTGAAAAGTTGATTCATTTAAGTATTCAAATAATAACAGAATGCTGAAATCACACAAACTTGAATTTAATTCCTTAAAGAAGTTTAATTTTTCATTGATTAAAGATGTGTGCGTGAAAATATGTGCAACTTTTGAACATTAAATGTAAATTATTGCAATGATTATTTCATTAACATAAGTTTGTTTCTGTAACTTTGAACAATTTTGAAATTTATTTTGCGTATTTATCTCAGTTTTTAAACAACAACAACAGCAATAATAATAATAATAATAATAATAATAATAATAATAATAGTAATTAAAGAAATCAGAAATTGTACATCCAATGGTTCAATAACTATTACAATCTTATGAAGAAATGCATGAATACAAAATGTATTATGATTATATATATGTGGGATTAAAGAATAAAGTATCCAGCAATAAAAGATAATAAACTCAATGATTTAATGAACGTGATATCCAAAATGAGACTCGTGTAATGATGCGTGGAAAGAACGAGGTGTTCCATAGATTTCAGCGATGGCGAGTTTGATGGATTGTTAATCCAAAGCTCAGAGAAGCTTATTTATACTGAATATTATTCAGTTCTACTGTTATTTTTGAATGCTACGTATATATTTTATGTCTATTAAACCTTTTTTATCTTATCAAGAATATTAGTTTTTCTTAAATCATAAGTTAATCACTCAATATCCCACAAGTTTTGGGGGTTCGTTGCCGGGATTTGAATGATTTCGCTGATTTATATTTGAATTTCACGATGAAAGCTATTTTGTACTAAGAAGATCTAAGTCTAAGAAGAATGTTTTGTTTTTAAACTAAAACGTATTATATGAAAAAAAAAGGAACTGTTTGTTATATGTGCAATGACTAGAAATTATCCGTAATCAAGCCTGCAAGATAGTGCACTATATTGTTTTGTTGAAGTGTAAACAAAAATTCTAATGTCTGTTCTGAATAAAGCTAGAAAGGCGGACTTGTTAACATTGTGTGATGATCTAGGTATAGTTGTGCCTCAGAGTCCAAGAATCATTGATTTGATAAAGTTGGTGACGGAATCGAAGGATTATGAAGAAAATTTTGTAAAAGTTCGACTTGAAGTCATTGCCGCGGAGAGAATAGAAAAAGAAAGACTAGAAGCAGAAAAAGAAGAAAGAAGACTAGAAGCAGAAAAAGAAGAAAGAAGACTACAAGCAGAAAAAGAAGAAAGAAGACTAGAAGCAGAAAAAGAAGAAAGAAGACTACAAGCAGAAAAAGAAGAAAAAAGACTAGAAGCAGAAAGAAGATTAGAGGAAAAGAAGATGAAGATGGAGTACGAATTACGAAAAATTGAACTTCAAGGAAATATGACAAATACAAGTGACGGTTCGGCTGTAACTGGTTCAGGTAAGCAACCAGATTTGTCTAAATTAATGTCACACTTTGATGGGAAGGGTGATATTAGTATCTATTTAGCTCTATTCGAGAGACAGATTTCTAGGATGAATATAACAAAAGAGAATTGGGTCATGCACTTATTAAGTTTAATGCCGCTAGAAATTGCTAATGTTATAACTAGAGAACCAGAAACATTAACAAATAACTACGATTATGTAAAAAACTTGCTGCTCAAAAGATTCAAATTGACGCCAGAAGAGTTTAGGCAAAAATTAATGTCGCATAAGAAAGAAAACTCAGCCACTTGGCGCGATCTAGCATTTGAGTTAAGGAATTATTTAGAAGAATGGATTACCGGTCTTGATGTATCCAATTTTGAAGATTTAAAAGAATTAATATTAGTAGATCAAATCAAGAGAAGGTTACCGATAGAAATGAAAGAACATTTTATCGATGATCTTCCCAAAATTAAAAATGTTGATGTATTAGTTTGTAAACTAGATGATTATGAAACAGCAAGGCGTAATGTTAAAACCATGAATAGACACTCACACCACTTTGAAGATAAAAAGTCAAAAATGCGCGAAAATAACAATTCAAAACCGTGGTTACCATCTCAACGTTATGATAATTTAAGAAAACAACAATTTGCAGATAATACAGCTAATAGAAATGAATCTTCTAATTTAAATGAAAGAAACAGGGCACAAATTAGATGTTTTAAATGTAACCGTCTTAGCCACGTAATATCACAGTGTAAAAATGGGAATAATAGTCAAATAAATTATGACAGCCAAAATCGGAGCCAAAACCCGCGATTACCCAATCACAAAGAAGTGAATTGTGCATTAATCAAAGAAACAAACAGTGCCAAACCGGATCACATGTTAGACACCGATATTAACGGGAGCCAAAACCCGCAATTATCCAATCACAAGGAGATAAATTTTGCAGTAATCAAACAAACAAACAGCGCCAAGCCGGATCGCATGATAAATATTGATATTAACGGTGAAAAGACACAGATCTTTTTTTGACACTGGAAGTGATATCAGTCTGGTCAGTTATGAATACTATACGAAGATTGGATCGCCAAGATTACGTTCAAATAATATTTCTTTGTCGGGCATAGAAAGAGTAGTTGTTTATCCTAAAGGATACTTTTCATATGAATTTAATATTGATGGTTTTCTAATCAAAGCAAATTTGTATGTGTTAGAATCTCTTTCATATGAATATATATGATGATTAGCAAATTAAAATTGGCGATAGACGAGAACGGAATTAAGATCGTTGGCGAACGCAACAATATTGAAGTAGGTTACACTGAAGTTCAGAAGAATTCTGACATAAAATTGAATCATGCTGCCAGAAATAATAATAAAAAGAAAACGTCAACGTTAGATAATTCACGTGATGAAAATATTATAATTGTAAATGATAATAATGCAGGAGATAATTTCTTAATTAATTTAGCGAGCGTCATAGAAGATGATGAAATTGATTTAGATCACGTGAGAAATTTTAATATAAGAAAACAAATAAATGAATTATTAAAGGGATACAAGCCAAATAAATCAAAAGATACAGGATTACGGATGAATATAATTTTATCTGATGAAATTCCTGTTTGTCAACGGCCACGAAGATTTCCTTTTAAAGAGCAAGAAATAATTGAAAACCAGGTTCAGCAATGGTTGAAAGACGGAATTATAAGGCGCAGTTCTTCAGATTTCGCTGCACCGGTAGTTTTAGTTAAAAAGAAAGACAACTCGTATAGGTTATGCATAGATTACCGTAAACCGAATAAGAAAATAATCAAAGATTGTACCCATTACCTTTAATTGAAGATGTTTTAGATAAATTAGAGAGATCAAAAGTATTTACGACTCTCGATCTAAAGAATGGTTTTTTTTCATGTTGAAATTGAGGAGAAAAGCAGTAAATACACCGCATTCGTGACACACGAAGGGGAATATGAGTTTTTGAAGTGTCCATTTGGTTTATGTACATCAGGAAACCAGTTCCAAAGATATGTAAACACGGTGTTTAGAAAGTTATTACGTGACGGCACAGTAGTTATTTATATGGATGATTTTATTATTCCATCACAAACTGAAGAAGAAGGTTTAGAGAAATTGAAACAAGTACTTGAAATTGCAGCGGATTATGGGCTAGAGTTTAACTTCAAAAAATGCAAATTTTTAAGGAAAAAAATAGAATTTCTTGGTTATATAATTGAAAATGGGACGATACAACCATCTGAATCGAAGACATCAGCTGTTTGGAATTTCCCTCAACCAAAAACGATAAAACAATTGCAATCATATTTAGGATTAACAGGTTATTTTCGTAAATTTATTCCGAACTATGCTCGAATAGCCAAACCATTGACTGATTTATTGCGTAAAAATGTCACATTTGAATTTGGCACAGAACAAATACAGGCGTTTAAAAAATTAAAAGAAATATTATCGCAAAAACCAGTATTGCATTTATTTAAACAAGGATCAGCACTAGAATTACACACCGACGCCAGTAGCCATGGTTTCGGAGCAGTACTACTACAAAAAGCGGATGATGGAAAATTCCACCCTATACAATACATGAGCAAAAAGACAACCCCGCAACAAGAAAAATATTGTAGTTATGAATTGGAGGTATTGGCTGTGGTGGTTGCTCGATAACCCCCCCCCATATTTTTATTTTAATTCAATTTCATTAGCTATTTTATTTCCTATCATCTCCTTTTATTAATGTTCTCAATTTAAATATTATTTCGATTTCGTTTCTTTTGATATCGTCGCCTGTAAATTTTTCTTCCTTACCTGGCTATCGAATGTTCTAAACCGGTAAAATCTTGTTTGAATTCATTCCTTCCGGTTTGGAAATCTTTCTAGAACAATCTTGATCGTTCTATGGGTGGTATTTCCGGTTAATCTGGCACTCCCCTTGGCCTATCAAATTCAAATCCACAGGTGACATGATTTAACCGGCTAAGTGCCTGGCCACCTTCTTTGGCCTTCATTCTTTAAGAGTTTGTCATTTTTTTCCTTATTAACTTCATATTTCACTATACATTAAATCGTAGCTTGGCCTATTTTCCCTCGCTCTCCTCATTCGAACGTTGCCAACTTGGCGTATTCCGGGTTTACAGTAACCCTTGTTCTTTTCTCCCTCCTGGCTCTGCGCCACCAGTGGAGTTGGCAGTTGGAGCTCAGTTGTGTTGGATGTTGTTGGGTGAGCGTATCCGATGCAGTTGAGATGTGCCGAGAAATTTAGCGGACACCGGGGCAAGTATGCGCGCCCCGAGGCTGTTGTGCATGACCGATTGAGTTGAGCAGGTGCCGGGAAATGTTGAGCGGATGATCCACCGTATGATGGATGTTTTTTTAATGCTGCGAGGAGCTAGGCTCTCCTACCGCCGCAACCTGAATCCTTTGGTTTTCTTTTTTATTCCGGCTACTCAATTTTGTTTTAAGAGTCGTCATAGTTTATCTTCAAAGAACTCTCGTCAATTTATTATCAAGCTTCTCCAACTGATTTTCATTTCATCATTTTTTTAGTGAATTCATTTTTCCTCGGAAAAGAATGCAGAGAAAGTGATTCATATATAAAATATATCATAATTTAATTCCTCTTCATTTCATGATTAATCGGCTATAAGCATAAATACAATTATCTGAGCATGAAAACGGCATCCCCAAATGGAAGATATTGAATATCTTTTTGTGATTTTTTTCAGGCATGTTCCTTTTGAAGTAATATTTTGATTGATATTCTAAAATATTTGAGTTTTTCATATCGTTCAAGAAAATGTTATCATGTTATCAAAAATGAATACAAATATATATGAAGAAGAGTTGTGTTAAAAATATGTCGACTTATGTATATCATCCTTGTGGAGCAATTGTTGTACGAAAATAGTAATAATTCTACTTATATAAGTTTGTGCATGATAACAAATGAATATATATATATATAAAAAAATTCAAGTCATGAAGAATTTCACAAGTGATTAAAAATAAATATGCTTGTCTTCTTCAAAATCCTCTCTTCATTTTATTGTGTCTATGCCTATTCATTTGTCTACCTGAAGTTGTCTTCATCAGCCAGGAAGTCCAGGTAACTTTTCTTCTTATCATTTTTTTTACATCTTTGCTATGAGTTAATATTATCATAGTTAAGGATTCATTATTAAGAAATATCATGGTTGCCTTTTTGTCATAATACTTTGTATTTAAGGGTCTTTTGCTGGCCTCCATCCAACGCAATGTCATTTACCCATTATTACGATCACCTAATCTATATTTGAGATGAAACAAAAAATAGGTGTTCTCATCTCCTTCTCTTTCCCACCAAAACACCACATTGGCAATAATTGAAGCTCTTAAAAAATTCAGGAACTACTTACTTGGTACAAAATTCAAGATAGTAACTGATTGTGAAGCATTTCAGAAAACATTAAACAAAAAAGATTTGACTCCAAAAGTCGCAAGATGGGCTTTGTTCATGGAAGAATTTGATTATGAAATCACACATAGACCAGGGAATAAAATGAAACATGTAGATGCTTTCAGCAGGAATACTGTTTTAGTAATTACAAGATCACAGAGTGAGATGACAGCTAGAATAGCTATAGCACAGGAGAAAGATGAGCTCATAAAATCAATAAAATCTTTAGTTGAAAAAGGTTAAGAAAATGAATATATAATCAAGAATAACGTGTTGTATAAGTTTGATAATGGAAGAGAGTTACTTGTAGTGCTTGAAGAAATGCAAAAAGAGATTATTCGTAAAACACACGATAAAGGGCATTTTGCTGCAGTCAAAACAGAAGAATTAGTAAAAAAAGAGTTCTTCATCCCTAACCTGAGAAAACAAGTTGAAACAGTGGTAGTAAATTGCATCGAATGTATTCTATTTAACAAGAAACGAGGCAAAGCCGAAGGTTTTCTAACGCCCATACCAAAAGAGAATATACCATTAAGCACATACCACATTGATCATATTGGACCGCTGCCATCAACAAACAAGAAATATCAGCATATATTCACAGTTGTAGATGCCTTTACTAAGTTCGTATGGTTTTATCCGGTGAAATCCACGACAGCTCAGGAAGTCATTGAAAAGTTATCATTGCAACAAACTGTGTTCGGGAATCCCAGCAAAATAATAACGGATCGGGGACCAGCGTTCAGATCAGATGAGTTTATAGAATACTGCAAAGAGCAAGGGATAGAACACGGTAAAATTACTGCAGGGATGCCCAGGGGAAACGGACAGATTGAAAGAATTTATAGCATCCTGATTCCTGTACTAGCAAAGCTATGTGGGAATGAGCCCACAAAATGGTATAAATATGTGGCAGACGTGCAGAGAATTCTCAATAGTACAGTTACAAGAAGTACAAAATACAGCCCGTTTGAATTGATGATTGGCGTAAAAATGAAAAATAAAAATGACTTAAGGATTAAAGAAATACTAGAGGAAGAAGATATAAACCACATGATGATGGAACGGGAAAATGTAAGGGAAGAAGCGAGAAAAAATATTTTGAAAATACAAGAAGAAAATAGAAAACAATTTAACAAGAAGAGGAGAGAGCCCAATAAATATAAATTAAATGATCTCGTGGCAATCAAAAGAAAGCAGTACGGCACAGGTCTGAAATTAAAGGAAAAATTCCATGGACCTTATAAAGTTACTAAAGTAAAGTCAAATGATCGTTATAATGTAGAAAAAATTGGAGACCATGATGGTCCCAACAAGACCTCAACTGCTGCAGAATATATGAAGCCCTGGAGTAACGCATCTGCATAACGTGACATGTTTTTGTTTTATGTTTACCTGTTTTTTATGTGTAAATTTGTGTCTAAATTTTTATAAACAGCTGCCGAGGACGTCAGAAACGTCAGGATGACCGAGAATGTGGGATTAAAGAATAAAGTATCCAGCAATAAAAGATAATAAACTCAATGATTTAATGAACGTGATATCCAAAATGAGACTCGTGTAATGATGCGTGGAAAGAACGAGGTGTTCTATAGATTTCAGCGATGGCGAGTTTGATGCATTGTTAATCCAAAGCTCAGAGAAGCTTATTTATACTGAATATTATTCAGTTCTACTGTTATTTTTGAATGCTACGTATATATTTTATGTCTATTAAACCTTTTTTATCTTATCAAGAATATTAGTTTTTCTTAAATCATAAGTTAATCACTCAATATCCCACATATATTAAATTCAGTAATATGGAAAAAATAGGACTCCAAATTAAATATGACATTATCACCGTGATAACCTAGAATCATTACCTATCATGGGATATCTTTGAATTAATTACGTATGATAGTATATAATAGAATGAAGAAAACTTTTATCCTTTCATCAGTGTTTTTTAAGTTTTGAATCCATTTTTATAAAATTTGAAATGACTCGTCAAAATTCTGCAGCAATATATTTATATATACATATATAAAGTTTCAAATCATTCGATTGAATAGTTTTTACGCTATTATATGCGATCAGACAGACCTGCCATACATCGACTATTGGTGCTACGTATTTATATAATTACGAATGCACCTAAAAATTTCTTATTAATGCTATACAATTTTTGCGATTAAGTGAAATTTGCCATTACATAATTTTATACGTAATTTTTTTTATTATTTATTTTTGTTGTTCATCCGTTTTGTGATATGCTGCTAAATATGTTCACCTTCAATCAATTTATCTGTTCTTTGTAAAATAAAAAAAAATAAAATAAAAATACTTTTTACACATGAAAAACAAGTATGACGATTCAAAAATAAAAGCATTTCACAAGAAAGAAACTTTTTTTCTAAATTATTTTCTAACATTTCCATCGTATATTTTAAAATATAGGTAGACGGGAAATAAAAAATATTATTTAAGTAAAAAAAAAAATTAGATACAGAAATTCAATCTACAAAGGTATTCCCATGATTCAATCCATTATTTGACGCTATCAAAAACATGCATTTCCTTTCGATTTCCCTTGAAGATATAATTGTCGTTCGGGATTTTTTTAACCGAAAAAATATTAAATTTCTAGGGAATACATAAGAGAGTAATCTATTCCGAATATTTTAATTCAAACCATTTTTATTAACGGTTGTATAAATTTCCTTGCATTGCGGAATATTTAAATCAATGTATATATTAAATTATGAAACTCATTCGCAATTCTTAAGAATTTATCACTTACTAGCTTGGTCTACTGCATTGTACAGTTTCTCCAAACAAATGTTAAATCAAACAAATTACAAAGATAAATTCGACAACAACAACAACAACAACAATGATAATAATAATAATTAATAAAGAAATTGTAAGCTGTGCATCAAACGGTGCAATAGCTATTGCTCTCTTATGAAAAAATACATGAATACAAAATCTATTGCGGTTATACTTATATGTATTAAATTCAGTAATACGGAAAAAATAGGATCCAAATTTAACATGACGTAATCACTATGGCAACTTAGAATATTACCTATCATGGGATATCATTGAATTAATTAAGTATAATAATCTTCAATAGAATGAAAAGGCTTTTATTAAATTTCTCTTTAAGTTTTCATTTGATTTTCATAAAATTTGAAAGGACTCGATAATGTTATGTAGCAATTATATATATATTAAATTTCAAGTCATTCAATTGGGTAGTTTTTGCGATATTATATGCATGCAAACAGACAGACAGGACAACAACTAATGGTGCTGCGTTGTTATATAATTAGAACAAACTTAAAAGCACTTAATAATTGCATACCATTTTTATGATTAAATAAAATTTGCCGTTAGACAATTTTACGTGTGGTTTTATTATTTATTTATTTACAAGAAGACCATCGGGTTAGGTAACATGTTCGAGAAAATTCAGTTATTGGGTCATTTTTGGGTCATTGTGGGTCATGCTATTTTTATCTAGAGATTTTCTCACGCAATTTTAACTAAAAATTGAATTCTATGGTTTTCGGGCACGAGAAAAAACATTGGGCTAGGTTACATGCTCGAAAAAAAATTTCAATGAGTCATATTGGGTCATTAAGGGTCTGGGTCAAGCTATTTATATTTAAAGAACGGCGTGATCGATTATAACGAAATTTTGTCAGTTTTTTGACAAGAGAAAACTAATGGGCTAAATCACATGCTTGAGCGATTTCGACTATGGGGGTTATTTGTGGGTCATGACGCGTCATAATGGATCATGTCAAACTATATCTAAAGAACAGGTGGATCGATTTTAACGAAATTTTGTATATAACATTTTTTTTGACACGAGAAAATCATTGGCCTAGGTCACACGTTCGAGAAATTTCGATTAATCGGTCATAAAGGGTCTGGGTCAAACTATTTATATTTAAAGAACGGCTGGATCGATTTTAACGAAATTTTGTATTTAACATTTCTTAGACACGAGAAAACTAATGGGCTAAAACGGGCTAGGTTACATGCTCGAGAAAAAATTTTAATGGGTCATATTGTGTCATTAAAGGTCTGGGGGTTATCTATTTATATTTAAAGAACGGCGTGATCGATTTTAACGAAATATTGTATGTAACAGTTTTTTGACACGAGAAAACCAATGGGCTAGGTCACATATTCGAGAGATTTCGATTATAAGTTGCATTTGTGGGTCATGATGGGTCGGGTCATAATATATCATAATAAAGCTGTATCTAAAGAACGGGTGGATCGATTTTAACGAAATTTTGTATACAACATTTTTTGGTACGCGAAAACTATTGGCTACACTGTTAAAAATTTAACCCATTTGCTGCAGCATCACTCCACAGCTTTTATAGAATGTCTCTTTTATGACCAATGAGAATGTTCCATAACACAGTAAAGTAACCGTTTTCTTTAAATGCAGTGGAGTGACACTGCAGCAAATGGGTCAAATTTTTAACAGTGTAGGTCACATGTTCGAGAAATTTCGATTGGTCATTTTGGGTCATAAAGGGTCTGGGTCTAGCTATTTATATTTAAAGGACGACAGGATCGATTTTAACGAAATTTTGTATGTAAAAGTTTTTAGACACGAGAAAACTAATGGGATAAGTCACATATTCGAGAGATTTCGATTATAAGGATAATTTGTGGGTCATGATGGGTCATAATGGGTCATGATCAAGCTATATCTAAAGAACAGGTGGATCAATTTTAAGGAAATTTTATATATAACATTTTTTGGCACAATAAAACTATTGGGCTCGGTCGCATGTTCGAGAAATTTCGGTTAGTGCGTCACTTTTTGGGAAATTGTGGGTTAAACCAATTTTATATAAAAAATGGCTCTAATGACATTGACCAAGGTTTGTACTCTATCGTTTTCGATTTCAAGAAGATTATTGTGTAAAGTCATGTGTTAGACATAATTCAATTAGCGAGTCATTGTGGATCATGCTAATTTTATCTAGATAATGTCTCGCGCAATATTGACTAAATTTTGAATTCTATCGTTTTCAGGCACAAGAAAATCATTGGGTTGGGTCAGATGTTCGAGAAAATTTAATTAATGGGTAATTTTGGATCATAATGGGTTAAGGTCAAGCTAATTACATCTAAAAAATGGCTTAGTCGATTTTATCTAAACTTTGAATCCAACCGTCTTTCGGCGCGCAAAAAAAATGAGCTAGGTCCCATGTTCGAGAGATTTCGTTTATAAGGGTTATTCGTGGGTCATGATGGGTCATGCTAACTTCATCTAGAAAATGGCTCTCACCATTTTGACTATACTTTGTATTATATCGTTTTCCGGCAAGATAAAACCATTGGGCTAGAACACATGCTCGCGTAAATTCGATTAGTGGGTCATTTTGGGTCATAATGGGTCAGGGTCATTCTAACTATATGTTACAACGACACAATCAATTCTATCTAAATTTTGTAAAAGAACTTTTTTTTTTTTTTTTTTTTTTTTTCTCCACAAGAAGAGTATTGGGCTGAGTCGCATGTTTTAAAAAAATTATATTAGTGGATCATTTCAATTTCATTGAGGAATGCTGTCAAGCTAATTTTGCCTAAGAAATAGCTTAAACGATTTTGATTCACTTTTATATTTTACTGTTTTTGATTACCTGAAGACAAATGAGCTAAGTCACGTTTGATCAAATTTGATTAGTGGGTCATTTTGGGCAGTACAGAGTCACGAGAATACGGCAGCAGCCAATAAGTTGGCGACTTTTGACAAAATATTGTCGGCATTTGGTTGAAAAATTGACTATTAAGATTACGAAAGCCAAAACACGTATTTAGTGCCAAATGAAAGAATGTTGCCAAATTTGGCTATATCTGGTAAAATAGTTGTCTTTCAGAATGTGAAGAAATTTTTATACATTCTTAATAGGATTCGAAATGCATGGTTAAACCAATCAGAGTCGAGCTAAAAAAGTGATTTGGATCGATGTTCTTTCGTTCTAAATTTTAAAATAATGTAAAAATGTGCATACATACATAATTGTCTGATTGATTGTTTTTGTAAATGATACTATTATAAACGACATGTTTTATAGTAATAATACAGAGAGACTGATAAAGTGAAAATCGCGTTGAACACAAAGTTAATTTTGACCGAGCTCAGCTTGGTCACTCCTGCTAGTGACTCATTATGAGAAATTGGGTTATAACCCAATTTTTCAATAATGAAGGTATTAATACTAGAATAACACATTGATGGAGTTGTTAGTGGTTTATAGTCAGAATTGCAAATATGTCAGCTAAATTATACAATGGCCATATTAAATGCTTTTTCTGATTTACATTGACCTTTAATCTCACCCTTGTTTTTCCATTTTTACTGTTTTATAAAATTAAAGAGGACAATGGTTACTTAATTACATGTTTTATTACTTAACTAAATTTAAGAATTATTAAAATGTCATGTTTTATTCCCTATAAACATTTAAAATCATACATATAAAAAACCCCATTTTTCACTATTGAAAATAACATTATTAATTACGCGTATTTCATATATATATTCCGGCAACCCTGAAAAGATTAGCTATGTCTTTACACTATTTTAATCTTCTGGTAATTTTTCCACTGTTTTTTTTTTTTTTTTTTTTTTTTTTTTTACTAATATCTTATACTATAATGCGAGCAAAAATTGTGTGTGTGTGTGTGGGTAAATTTTATCTCAAAAACGGCTCTAACGATTTTCGCAAAAATTTGGATTTTACCATTTTCGGGCACGAGAAGGCCATTGGGCTAGGTCACATGTTCGAGAAAATTCGATTATTGGGTCATTTTGGGTCATAATAGGTCAAGATCAAGCTATTTATATCTAGAGAACGGCTGGATCGATTTTAAGGAAATTTTGTAACCAATCGTTTTTTGGCACGAGAAAACTATTGAGCTGGGTCACATGTTCGAAAAATTTCGATTAGTGGGTCATTTTTGGGTCATTATGGGTCAAGCCATTTTTATCTAAAAAACGGCTCTAACGATTTCGACCAAATTTTACATTTTATCGTTTTGGATTACAAGAAGACCATTGGGTTAGGTAACATGTTCGAGAAAATTCGGTTAGTGGGTCATTTTTGGGGTCATTGTGGGTCATGCTATTTTTATCTAGAGGTTTTCTCACGCAATTTTGACTAAAAAGTGCATTCTATGGTTTTCGGGCACGAGAAAAACATTGGGCTAGGTTACATGCTCGAGAAAAAATTTTAATGGGTCATATTGGGTCATTAAGTGTCTGGGTCAAGCTATTTATATTTAAAGAACCGCAGAATCAATTTCATCGAAATTTTGCCTGTAATAGTTTTTTGACACGAGAAAGCTAATGGGCTAAGTCACACGATCGAGAGATTTCGATTATAAGAGTCATTTGTGGGTCATGATGGGTCATAATGGGTCATGGTCAAGCTATAGCTAAAGAACAGGTGGATCGATTTTAACGAAATTTTGTATACAACATTTTTTTGGCACGAGAAAACTATTGGGCTAGGTTTCAGTTCGAGAAATTTCGATTACTGGGTCATTTTAGATTATAAAAGGTCTGGCTCAAGCTATTTATATGTAAACTACGACAGTATCAAATTTAGTGAAATTTTGTATGTAAGTTTTTTGACACGAGAAAATTAATGGGCTATCTCACATGTTTGAAAGATTTCGATTATAAGAGGTTATGGGTCATTATATTATGGGTCATGATGGGTCATAACGGGTCATGTCAAGCTATATCTAAAAGAACACGTGGATCAGTTTTAACGAAATTTTGTATACAACAGTTTTTGGCACGAGAAAATCATTGGGCTAGGTCACATGATCGAGAAATTTCGATTAATGGGTCATTTTGGGTCATAAAGGGTCTGGGTCAAGTTATTTATATTTAAAGAACGGCAGGATCGAGTTTAACGATATTTTGAGTGTAACAATATTTATACACGAGAAAACTAATGGGCTAAGTCACATGCTCGAGAGATTTCGATTATAAGGGTCATTTGTGGGTCATGATGGGTCATGGTCAAGCTATATCTAAAGAATGGGTGAATCGATTTTAACGAAATTTTGTATACAGCATATTTTTGGCACGAGAAAATCATTGGGCTATGTCACATGTTCGAGAAATTTCGATCAATGGGTCACTTTTGGGTTATTCTAATTTTATCTAGACAATGTCTCGCTCAAATTTGACTAAATTTTATATTCTATCGTTTTCGGACACAAGAAAATCATTGGGTTAGGTCAGATGTTTCAGAAAACTCAATTAATGAGTCATTTTGGGTCATAATGGGTCAAGGTCAAACTATTTATACCTAAAAATTGGCTCAATCGATTATAGCTAAATTTTGTATTTAACGTTTTTCGGCACGCAAAAATTAATGAACTAAGTCACATTTTCGAGAGATTTCGATATAAGGGTCATTTTGGGTCGTGCTAATTTTATCTAGAAAATTGTTCTCACCATTTTGAGTATATTTTCTATTATATCGTTTTCGGGCAAAAGAAAACCATTGAGATAGCACACATGCACGTAACAATTCAGTTAGTGGGTCGTTTTAGGTCTTAATGGGTTCGGGTCATTCTAATTATATATAACAACGACTCAGTCAATTTTACCTAAATTTTGCAATGGAACGTCTTTTGTCACGAGAAGACTATTGAGCTGAGTTGCATATTAAACAAAATTATATTAGTGGGTCATATCGCTTCATTGCTGAATGCTGTCAAGCTAATTTTACTTAAGAAATGGCTTAAACGATTTTGATTCATTTTATACTCTACTGTTTTTGATTACCTGAAGACCATTGAGCTAAGTCACATGTTTGATCATATGTGATTAGTGGATCATTTGGGTAAAAAAAGGGGTCAGGATCACGAGACTATGGCAAAAGCCAATAAGTTGGCGATATTTGACAAAATACTGGCGAAATTTGGCCGAAAAATCGACTATTAAGTTTACGAAACCAAAACACATATTTGGCGCCAAATGAAAGAATGTGTCCAAATTTGGTTATATCTGTCAAAAAATATTGTCTTTCAGAATGTGAAGAAATTTCTTATACATTCTTAATAGTCTTCGAGATGCATAGTTAAACTAATCAGAGTCGAGCTATAAAAGTGATTTGGATTGATGTCCTTTTGTTGTAAATTTTAAAATAAAGTAAAATTTATGAACATGTGCATACAAACATAGTTGATTGTTTTTGTAAATAATACTATTATTAATAACATGTTTTACAGTAGTAATACTATATCGAGTTGAACACAAAGTTAATTTTGACCGAGCTGAGCTCGGTCACCCCTGCTAGTTTATTTATTCAGAAAACATTTTTATCTCATCAAATATTAAACGGTTCAAAATTATGGAAATACATTTTTCAATACAAAATATCATCTAATGATGTCAGCTTTCTATTTTTTTTTTTTTTTTCATTTAACTCAAATTATGTACCTTTCGCTAATATTTATCTTCGAATTAAACAGTCACAGAAATCTGCCATTAGAAAAAACAAAAAATGCGAGTTGCATATATCTTGAACAAAAAAATGTCTATTATACCACCAATCCAGGTAATAGCTCAAGATTGAAAGAACGCATGTGGTCCTAATTCTAGCATCATAATATTCATATTCAATTTCTGCGCAATAAAAAAAATAACGAAACTATTTACTCTTATTATCTTTCATTGAAGTGGTGAAAATGCTTGAATAAAAATCATAATAATAATCTTTGTTACATTTCGATATTGATGAATATTACTGTTTTAAAAGCAAAAATATTTTTCTGTATTGTCTCCAATATAAAACATCAGTTTTCGATATCAAAATAGCATCGGACAATGTTGAAAATTATGGCCTATATCAGTGTTCTCACTGACATTTGACTAACGTTAGTAATTTGGCTAATTAAAAATAAAAAACATTCTCCAAATGAAAAAACTGTTAGCCAAAAAGATTCGCCATGTACTAAAAAAAATATTTTTATATTTTAAAGTACCCCATTTTTTCAGTATGTTCTAAAATGGCCTCAGTTTTTATAACTGCGACAATGATTGCTATTAATCTAAATTCACCTATTCGCTAAAAATATGTATATTTTAAAAGTATGTATAAATGCATATGTATGATAAACGAAAAAAAAAAAAGCAAAAATTGAGCACTGGCGATTTGGCAAATCTAATCGTTTGTTTACTCACCAAATGAAGAATTTAGTCGCAATTTGGCGCAATGGCGAGCGACAGCGAAAACACTGGCCTATATGTTTAATGAAATCTAAAATACATCAGTTGACACATTGTCTGCTGACATTATTCCAAAAATTCTTCGGATATCGAAGTTCAGTAGCTCCACCCCAAATAACGCCTTTAAATGAACTTTAATAAATTTTATACATATTTTTGTAAATATTTACATATAGTATCCAACGCAAAGTTTTGGCATTTATATCTAACATGCGGACACATATGTGGAATTTTTTACAAGAAAATGGTAATTTTCGGACGACTATAAGATACGATTTTTATTGTTATAAAATTTTTAATCACTTTTTTACGCACTTTTTATAATCAAAAAACTTATACAAAAATTCCCAGTTAAGCATCTTTGATGTCTATATAAACTCAATTAATAGCATGTAATTCGGTACAGTAGTTTTGGAGAAAATGAGGCTTTTAAAAAATCGTAAAACATTTTTCTCTCATAAAATATCAATATTTATAAGTTGACTAGCAGCCTCCGCCCGCTACGCTGGTCAGTTTCTCTAAAATAATCTTGAATCAAACGAAATATATTTAAATAAACAACTTTAATATCGAATCAAATACCCACAATTTTTGTCTGATTTATGTAATCTTACATTGGTCAGTTCAAAGTTCGTTTTGGCGACAAAATACCTCTAAAATGACTAAATAACTGACAAATTACAAAAGTACTAAAGTAATTAAGAATTTTTTAGTATGTTTTTAATCTTGAATTCCACTTGAATTGCTTCTACCTGAATTTGCTTCTGAGATATGGTGAAACATGTTATTATTTTAGACCATCCGATGAACTTCCTAAAGGAGAGATTTATATATTTATATATATAGATAAGGATTCAAAATTTCAGGTTTTTGCGTCGAAGGCATCGCCAAATTAGGAAAATGTGAAGTATCTCACCAAGTACTGGATTTAAAAGAATTTGCTTAGTATCATTCAATTAAGCATGAAAAAATGCACTAAAATATGCACTATAAAACAAAAAAAAAAAATTAGTAAAATATTAAGAAAAATATTAATAAAAAGTCGAAATAAAAATCATTTAATGACATTTTAAACACGTGACTCGTATTTAATGTCATTGAATGCGACATTCACGATCATCCATTATTAGCATCTAATCTGATAGTTTGGCGATAATTTTTTGGTCGACAGGATAACTTAGTAGTACCGTTTTTTTATTAGAATGAATGATAAATTAATTGCAAATATTTTTTCATGATAATGATTTTTCCTTCACATTCAAAATATTTCTTTTTTTATTTACTTCTAGGTTATCCCGTCGACCAAAAAATTATCGCGAAACTATAAGATTAAATGCCAATAATGGATGATCGTGAATGTCACATTCAATGACATTAAATGCGATTCACGTGTTTAAAATGTCATTAAGTGATTTTTATTTCGACTTTTTATTAATATTTTTATTAATATTCTACTAATTATTTGTTTTTTCGTTATAATAAAAATTATGCCAACGTGTATAACTTCGCTATTAGTTTGGCGATTTGTATAATTTGGCGAAATTGGTCGACGGGATAACCTAGAAGTACCCTTTTTTAGTGATGGTAAAATAACTGCAGATGAAAAAGATATAATAGTAAGGCTAAAACACAGATTTAATTACTGCTTGGCATATGACTTGGCGGAGACTCTATAAGTACGCTAATTCTATCAACCTAAATATACAGATATAGTGTGAACAAACAATTGGTACCATTTGATTATTCCGTCGATCAATTTCGCCAAAATATACAAATGGATATAATTTTTATTTTAAATAACCAAAGAATTAATAAATTACTAAAATATTAATAGAAATAGAGATAAGACATCGAATTAAAATTAGTTGACGACGTAACAATTATGCAAAACATATTTAATGTCAAAAGAATGTGATATTTACGTTCATCCATCATTAACATTTAACCTTATACTTTGGCGACAGTTTTTTGGTCGATGGGAGATCAAGTATTGCCAAATAATGTAATATTGCCAAATAATGTGAACAAATAATATTGCCAATAATATTTAGATGCAGATATCTACGGATCACGTTGGCACGATTGCAACAAAATTGCGATTTTATGCCTCACGTGGTAGTCCAGTAATAGTCGTTTATTTATCCGTAAACTATTTCATTATTTTTCTTTTCTATTTTAAAATTATACAAATTGTTTTGTTCCATAATTACTAATTGAATTAATTAATTTATTATTATTATAATTCCAGATTACATTTTCTTGGCAACGGGAAAGAAAAATGGTTATTTTTTATCGAAAAAATTTAAATTGATTCTGTATGAAAAATAATGAAATTTTAAATTATTAAGAAAAATATTTGAATAAATCAATTAAAAATTAGCCTATGTTCATCGGAAATAGTGTAGCTTTCCAACGGTGAAAGAATTTTTCAAATCCGTCAAGTAGTTTCGGAGCCTATTCAATTCAAACAAACAAACAATCAAATCTTTCCTCTTTATAATATTAGTATAGATTTATTGTTGCTGTTAATCAGTTTTGCAATATGCTGCAAAATATTTTCATCTTCAATCCATTGATCTGTTTTTTTTTTTTTTTTTTTTTTTTTTTTTTTTGTAACAAAAAATGTTTTTACGCATGACGAACAAGTACGACGATTTAAAAATGGAAGCATTTCACTAAGAAAAACCCTTTTTTTTTGTTCAGAATTCTCTTCTAAGATTCCCTCTATATAGTTTTAAATAAAGGTAAACGGAAAAGAAAAATAATTACTTAACTCAATTTTTTTTAAGAAAAAAAACTCAATCTAAAAACGTATTCCCATGGTTCAAGCTATTATTTGACGCTATTAAAAGCATGCATTTCCTTTCGATTTCCCTTGAAGATATAATTATCGTTCGTGATTTTTTTCAACCGAAAAAAAATATTAAATTTCTAGGGAATACATAAGAGAGTAACAAATTCCGAGTATTTAAATCTAAACCATTTTTATTAACGGTTGTGTAAATTTTTTTGCATTTAAATATTTAAATCAATCATTTTCTTTATATTTGAATATTTAAATCAAACTACGAATTTAAATTGTGAAATTGGAATTTTTTAGATGATTCTTTAGATTATTGCTCGCGATGTTGATCGGTTTCTCCAAACAAATCTTATATCAAACAAATGCAAAGGTGAATTCGAGCTGGTGTTTTAAATCAACATCAAACTTTATATTTGCAATGGTATTCCGCATTGTTACGTATGCCATTGCAGTATTATATAATATATGTATCAATCTGTTAAGGACGAACTTTTTTGCTTGAACTTTTAAACGGAGTACAAAGGAGAGATGAAGCATAACGTGAAATGGAGCTGTCAAATGTTTCGTTAGTGTCTCCTGATGCGAATTAATCTTAATTAGACACCTAAAGATATTTTGTATGATGTGCAACACTTTGCTTCTGAATAAACATAATAGCTTTTCTGCTAAAATTCATTGCTGCTTTTGATGTCAAATATTTTTTTTCAGGTGGTTATAGTTATGCAATAAAATGTTTTATTTATATATAGTCTATCTAGTTTAAATGATGTAGTCTTGGGAAGCATTTAGGCTTCTAAATAATCTAAAATTGCTTCAGTGTATATTTATAGATGGATCGGCTTTTGCGTCGGGAGTGATTGCCCATACAATCTATAATTTAAAATTTAGCTTTATAAGAGCAAAATTTAAAATGCTAAAGGGTTGTATATTTCTATTTTCTGAAAATACCCACCACCTATAGCAGATATTTTTTTTCTGACATGGACATTTAAGAATGTCAAAGATTCAAAAACAGTTGATAACGAGAATGACTAATTAGAAGATCAGTACGAAAACGAATATGTAAGATGGGGCGAAAATTACAATGAAACGAAACAAGTTTGAAATTGCACTTCAAGCGTATGAGGTGCTTTTATACTGTAATGAAGTTTTTAAAATATTCAGGTCTCGGTGTAATATAGTACAATACTTCATAAAAAGTACAGTATCCCTGTAAATTCTATTTGTTTTCTATTATACAGCAAGTAATTTGTAATTAACTTCAGCAACGTATATCAGTTTCATAAAATGTGAAATAGTTTAATATAATTCAAATTCAAACAATGTTTACTTTTATACCATTATATAATAGAATACTTTTGTGTAGCCCTGTAAATGAATAACATATATTCTTTGAAACACAGATTGTACAGAACGTACATTTTAGTACCTACTTCATAGATGCATTTCAATTTTATTTTGTTCGAATGAATGTAACACGCTTAAAATGCACTTGAAACCATTTTTTCCCATTGGCCATAATGTAACGCAATACTTTTTATTGTCCCTGTAATTAAACTATGCAACCGATGTTCATAAAATCTGAAATGACACAACAAAATTATGCAGTAATTATATATTTTAAATTTCAAACGATTCGGTTGGGTAATTTTGTTGTGTTATATGTGGGCGGACGGACAGACGGATTGAACAATAACTATAGGTGCTACGTATTTACATAATTACGAACGTACCTAAAAAGAGTACATTATATTCCGTGTGTTTCTTGTTTACGTTGGCTTTATAAAGGATATTCACAGTGTGGTGTAACATACGATAATTTTGGTAAGAAATTAAATAACCAGAAATAAGTTACTGTAAAACAATCTTAACTCATTTTATATAAGACATTTTCACAAATAATTTTTAAGTGTATTAGGTTTTAAGATTTAAGAAAATAAATTTAATTTTTATAGGTATATGTTAAAAATTGCACAAGATGAATACAATATTGACTATATAGAGAGGAAACTACTGAACGCATATAGAGAATGGGAACTGAGCATTAATTTTGGGAAACAGAATACTTAACATCAGGTTTCAAGGAAAATATCATAATCGAAGGCAAAGTGATAAAAAATTTATCTCATTTTAATTTTTTGGGATCAAAACTACAAGAACAACGTGAAACAGAAATGGAAATAAATAAAATATTTGCAACAAAAAGGAAAGCAATATCAGCATTAAACCCTCTGTTATGCAGCAGTAATATAATAAATAGAACGAAAAAAAATAATTTATAATACAATCATTGAAAGTATTTTACTATGGTGCAGAAACATGGACAGTAAATAAAACAAATGTAAAAAACTATTGGCAACGAAAATGTATTATTGGAGGAGAGTGGCAAGAACATTGAGATTGGAAGGAAAGACAAACATTGAAGTAAGAAATCAATTAAATGTGAAACAAATATTATGCAAAAGATAGATAAAAAAAAGGTTGAGATTTTTTGGACATGGAACAAAAATGTGCCATGAAAAAAAATGTCAACATCACTGATGAACTGGCAACCGGAATGACGAAACAGGAGTGGAAAACTGAGAAAAAGGTTTGTACGATAACCTAAGACAGAATACGGAAAATTATAGACTGAGTGAGGTAGAAGCGGAGGACAGAAGTGAATGGCGAAACAAATTACGTGTGGCTTTTGGTCGAGGAATACCTCATATGAGGGGAAAATCCTGAAGAATAAGAAGAAGGCAAATAATAATTCATGTAAACTTAATTTTCAGTATTTGTAATTCCATTTAATTTTCCTGTAACAAAAAGAAACTTTTTTAAAAATCAATATATGCGTGATTTTTTTTTCGGTATTTTATTGTGGTTTATCTCACACAGAATAGCCCAGATGAGTTGAGCTAGATGGTAAAAATATTAAATGTAAAAAAAATTCTTTATAGATATAAACTTCTGCATTATTAAATTATTAAGAAACATTATACAATATACATAGTAAATTATATGTACAAATATGGTTTTTGGTACACGGGCAAAAAAGTGATATGTCTCTTGCTTAATTACTCTACATCATAGCTGCCAACTTTTGCGCATTTTTGCTACCACTAAAATTGTACAGAGATTTTCCATTTGTTTAATCGTAAGATTTCGATGATTAAATAAAACGATATTTACTATAAAATTTTTGTGGTAGGAAAAATGCGTAAAAGTTGGCAGCTATGCCCTACATTGTGTTAAAACCATCCTTGAAAAATTATCTAACAAACAATGTATGCCTCATCAGATTCCGCCCTGTAGAAATTTTTAGAAAGACTAATCTTTCATATTTGAAATTATCTAATTATAAAAAAATTTCCATAATTCTATAACTAGGCAACATAGAATGATATATTATATTAAAAGTTTTCCTTAAAAAATACCCTTCCTTAAAAAATTATAAAAAATATTTTTAAAAATATAATTTTCATAATCTGATATACTTTATTATATAATTCTTCGTATTTCTATAACTAAGCATTTAAAATGATTACATTATATACTAAAATCTTCCTTGAAAGCTGTGTAACAGTGTAAATCCTATCAAAATGCTTTCAGCAGAACTCAAGTTATATAAGCAGCCGGAACAAAATTCCTATTCGTATTTCATTTCAGAATATCATTATTCGATCCATTTTTAATAGTTTATATTTTGAATTATTAACATAACATTCATAATGTCAATAGATATGTCAATATAATATTGGTATATAACTTACATTAAACATTAAATCCAGAATTAATATTAAAAATTGAGAACAGATGGGCGCTATTACGAGGCCTTAGAACAGTTTATCGTATTTAATCTATCTATGGATTGATATGATATCTTCAGATATATATACAATCAGAAAATAATGCTTTAAATTCCTTGAAATTTTAAAACTCAGGGGAATGAGGCTTTACAAATAAAATCTGGCTCTGTTAAGGCCATTTCATTCCTGAAAGAGGATTAGAGGATTAAGATAATGGTCGGAAAATTTCGACATTGCCATCGTTCGAGACGTGATCACAAACACATACACCGATTTCAAAAAAAAAAAAACGGACCACTTTCGATTCTATACGTTTTGTCGAACATCGATTTAAACTCTTGATGATTTGTCTTTGAACTTGTAGGACAATTCTATGATCTAGTCAGGTTTAAGGTTTCTAGGTTTTTTTCCTAGAAATTCTAGACGTAAAATATATGTCTTCATTATGGAGACATATCTTTGAATATTAATCATGAGAAGAACTAGGGTTTAATAATAAATTTACTAAGAAAAAAAATATTATCAATCCCCCCTGTAACAGTAAAGCTCAAAATAGTCTGTCACTATATTAAAGTACTGTGTGGGTTGGTTTAAAAAAGTTTAGTTTTCAAACATTTAGTTAAACGGAAAAGTAACATAATTTCTTTAAGAATCGCATACAAGAGAAAAATAGCGTTCTAGCGAAGAATTTTTAAAAATACGTATACATTCTATGCTTATAGATTTAATATTAGAAAAGATGATTTGGCATCTTTAATAAATGTATATACAGGTATACACCTGTATATAGATACTAAACTTCTTTCATATTTTTCTGTAGCTTCATTGCCTTTAACCCTTTCGGGTCCGAATTTTTTTTTCAGTTTTTAGAAAAAAATTCTTTTACGTTAATAACACTAATACTAGCCATTCATATAAGGCTAATTACTGTTTAACAAATATGTCATTATCTTAAAGATATTGAATTTTGCTGTTTTGCGTGCTATTCAATTCATATTCTTATGACAATAGGCTAAGGAAGAATTTTTAGAGATATTTAGAAAATATTGTATTACAACAAGGCTTAACTTATATTGCAACTTTCTAATACTTTTTTCGTTTTATTATACAGGATTATTTCAGAAAAGTAACCTTTATTTTAAATTTAATTAGTGAAATATATGTTTAAAATAAAGAATCACAAACGGCGCAAAGAAAATTAATCAAAAAAAAATTGGTTGCCTGTAAAGTCGGTATACGGGCGAAAGTTTTACGTGACAACGACTTTGGGTTGTAAAATAATTTTAATGTGAATATTCATTCGTATAGTAGGAAGAAGGATGAAATAATAGTAACAATTTAAAACATTTATTTATACAAAGAATTATATTTAAAACATTAATTTATACAAAGAATCTCGCACTGAATTTCATATTAACAAAATTT
Source organism: Maratus speculifer (assembly GCA_964019185.1). Classification (NCBI taxonomy): domain Eukaryota; kingdom Metazoa; phylum Arthropoda; class Arachnida; order Araneae; family Salticidae; genus Maratus; species Maratus speculifer. The sequence continues at coordinate 168,648,511 of OZ025290.1, forward strand.
TATTTTTACCTTTACACATACATACGTATTTATATACAAATATACATACAATAACTTGCAATACACTGTGTTTGTTAAACACATTTTACTTCATGTTTATTGATGTCAAATGTTGAATTTTGTAAACAGCATATTAAAGAATTTTTCAATGAGCAGAATATAACTAAAGTAAAATGGCTTTCACTAATCACATATCATTAGTTTTCCATAATATACCACCGAATTACGAAATAAACTACACTTATTTTCTTTGTACTTTATACTAATAACTAATACATAACGTATTTCGTCTTAGTTTGATACTATCTAAAATTCCTATTAAGCACCGCCCCTTCCTTGCAGCGAATTCACATTCACGTTCAGAAAATGGTCCCACAAGTGACCGGAAAAAGTTAAGAGAAAAGTGAGCGCGTATCGTGAGCGGAGCGTAACGTAACGTAACGCAGTTTCTTGAAGTGTCTCCCGGCAAACCAATTTACAAGACGTTGTCACGTCAATAAGTATTATTATTACTAAATGCCTAATCATAAATGAAATCCTAAAATAAATGCATAGACATATACTAACATTAATATATGTAAATAGTAGCTAAAATACTTTTTAAACAAAATAATACTCCATTTAAAGACATGTACTATTAATAGTACACCAGACCCGAAAGAAAGTTTCGATCAAAGCTTTGCCTTGAATAGCTAAGGATGTCACATGTGTGACAGTGACGAAATCTTTTTTTCTATCAATTCAATTTTTCAATGTTGCCAGCAGTTTTTTCCGTAAATTTAACGGATTTTTTTTTACAGTGTAGTACTTTGTACTGCAAAAAAAAATTTCATTTTGAATTCCATGGTTTTTTCAATTTATCTCCTGTTATTGCTATGTCCAAAGTTTCAATACCTTTTTTAATTCCATTTGATTTAAAAAATATTTTCACAGAAATCACAATCCACATTTTGTATCATTCTATGTTAAGTTTTATTAATTAAACGAGGACTTATACTAATTTATGAAAACGTTAAATAATTTGAGTAAAATAATTAAAAATTTTTTTAAAAAAAACTTTCAAACTTTACCTAAAAAATATAAACTAAACATAATACAGTGGATGTTTGCACATTTTAGAGACGATTTTAGTTAGCGGTAATAAAAAATCGTTTGCTGCAAAAGAAATAATTGCAATTTTACTATGTTTTTAAGAGTCAAAATTATCGTCTGTTGCTTTAGAGGTTTGTTTTTATTCAAAATTTCGTTTTTAACGAAGTAGTTGTTCGAAGGTGATATTTACGCTCGACTATTATTGAATTTTAAAATCCATCACTCATTTTTGGGACACCCGGTAAGTCTAACTGTTGAATAAATTATATTTAATCTAAAGTTAAAAAAATACTATTTCTATAAAATTCAGTTGCATGAACTGTTAGAATTTAACTTTAAACGTACATGTAAGCAGTAAAGAATAATGTAGATCTGTTATTATCAATTAAGGCTCTTATACTAATACCAGGAGTCGCAACGTCCTTAAAATTTTCGCACTTTTCTCCCAGTATTTTAAATTAAAATTCCTTTAACCACTAAAATGAAATTCTACGATAAATATTGTCGTTTTAAAATTGTGGTAGGAAAGTGTGAAAATTTTAGGGATGCTCCAACCCCTGTAGCACTCCAAAATGGAAAAAAAAGCAACATTTATTCGATTTTGACTCAATTATAGAAATTTTCCCCGTCAAATTGAACTCGATATCATTTTTACCATATCAACATTTACATGTGCAACTTATCTGTATTCACTTTAAAGAAAGAAAGTAAAAAAAGGCATTTTAATTAAATTATTTTGATTAAATACTTGAAGCCTCGATGCTATTAGCTGAACAGGTATTAAACTATTTATATTATTTTAAGTGTAAATAAAAATTTTGTAAATGATACCAAAATTCACCAGGTTTTATAAAAACGATATTCTCCACAAATTTCAATTTTTTCTCTTTAATGAGAAAATGGCAACATAAAGATACAGTAATCATTTTTTTTTCTTTTTTACTTTGCTTTTGATAAGGTACTCTTGTTGCCACAACTAAAAAAAAGTATTACAAAACTACAAAAAAATTAATATTTCATAAATAAATTAAGAAACAGTTTTCAAATGAATTGCATTTAAAAGTACAATTTTTTCTCTATACGACGGTGTAAAAATTTTAAATGTACGTTATTTAAAAGTTTAAAACTTGCAGTAGCAAAAATTGCAAAATCGAAATCGCATTTCAAATTTTAAAATGTTGCCATTCGCAATATGACGTATGCGTTGCGCACAGATACGTTTGACTTTTATAATATAGATACGGAAGAAAAAAAATAAGTACATGGTTCAAAAAATCGAAAGAAAGTTTTTCTAAGGTATACATGATTGTTGCTGGTTTATCATACAATGTAAAGTTAAAAATAAAGAGATTGGGAAAAATGTCCAGATTGATTCCAAACACTATCCGGAACATATTTTATCACCAATTTTTCTGAATGAAATACCATCGCTTTATTCACAGTGCCTTCAATCTGTGAAACTCCATCACGACAAAACTAGCAGCCACACATCAAAATACATTGTAAATTTCCTAAAAGAAATGGAATAAAATACCGGTATCAAGGCCATACCTTTCATTGATATCCCTATTAACTCTTTCGCGAAGGGAGCCTTTTATGAAATTTTAAATGTTCAATCACCGGTTTTAGAAAACAGAAATTAAATCGAGAAAATGCTTCGATTCAATAAGGCAAATTTTATAGTATAATTTTACCGGTGGGAATAAATAAGGATTCTTAAGCCTTTTTGCGGCACGTATACGTGTCGCTCGTCCCTAAGGGGTTAAATCTCCCGATGTGTCACTTATTAATTTTTGTACTTTCGGACTTTTTAAATCTGCATTATCCAAAAGTCACCCCACAACCTTACAGGACTCTGGAAAGTTGTTCAGGAGGAATGCGATAGAATACCACTTCTGACACTTCAAAAGTCATTATTATCCTGGAAATTGTGGTGTCAAAAGATAGTCCAGAATGAGGGCAGCCAAATAGAACATTTAAAACACAAGAATTTTATGTAATTTAGTTTTTCGAATACAATATATCTTCTAAAAGATGTATGAATAGTCTCTGTAATCTATAAAAATTAATCTCTTCACTACTTTAAATCTTTAATAATCAATATCTTATCCTAAAGAAAATGCAAAGTTACAGTTTCAAACAGTTATCAAATTTTTAAGGATTTTATTCTTTTTAATCACAGTTTTTTTTTTATGTTTAATGATGATTTTTTTAAAGCTAAGTTTAATAAAAATACAAACGTAACAAATCCAAAAATAAAATTACCTGTCACTCTTTTTTTCAAATCTTAGAAAAAATATAAACAAAATATTTAATAAATTTGTCTTTAAATTTGTTTTTGTACCAAACATGGAATCGATTTTTTGACTTAGATTTAATTTATTTAATAGTTAATATTTTTTTTGTTCCGCATTTTTATATTTGTAAGTAAATTCTTTCTTTTTTTCTAAAAATATCTTAAAAGTTGTTTTTTTTTTTTTTTTTTTTTTTGTACTTTAGTTGTGATTAAGTGTGTGCATTATTTCACTTTATAAGTTTGTTTATCTTATTTCTTTTAATTTCTAAGAACATTTTGAATATTTTTTTAAAGATTTGGAAAAGTTTTGAACAAAGTAACATTTTTATTCGTAACATTAATTATTTATTTCTGAACTAATAATATTTATAGTCAGATTAATATTCACAAAAAAAAAATTAAATGCTTTTATTTCTTTTCTCAATGTAGTTGTACTTTTTTTTTTCTTTACTTTACAGAGCAAGATATCTATAAAATATATTTGTCTAAATTCCTTTAACTTTGATATTTTATCATTATTATTATTTAAACTATGATAAAACTTCAATATTGCATTCGACACACATTAAATTATGCAAATCGTTTAATCTTTTTAATTCTGTAATCTTTTTAAATTTTTATGTATTGTATTTGCACACATTCTACTTTGTTTCAATTAAATTCCATTTAATTCATTCATTGCCATTTTTTCACTGTTTCTTGTTTAGCTTCCGTTTCATGCATTAAAAAATATTTTATTATTTTATTTAAGGTATTATTAATTTTAAATGCATTGCATGATATACAGTCGAAAGAAATAGTATGTGAAGTCAAGCAATAGTACGTGTAGATTGCGGATTCTATAATTTAGAAAAGAATAAGATGACGGCAATATCATTTTTATTTTTACAAGATCATTATTTTTGCCAATGATCGCTGTTATGAGAATTTTCTGTTTTCATTCATTCTATAAAAAACAATAAAGATAGAATTATGAAACAGAAATTCAATTAATAGTATTGCACATTGTGAAGATTATAGTCACTTGACATGATTTCGTTACTAATTCTACCCTGCTTTTCATCGAATCTCAAGTTTAAGTGAATGATATTTTTCTCGCATTTGCCGTATTTCTAATTTTATAGCTCTTAATAAGGGAGGGGGGAGGGGGTAATACTAATATAGATTGAACAAAGAGTATTTATTATTATGCAAACTGTTCGCTTTAGCTGTGCACTCGTTTTAGCCGGTGTCGTATTAACCAAGTTCGATTGCTTTACAGTGCAAATACATAGTGTATATTCTTTTCTTTGTCTTTTCAACATCAAGATTCACTAACGATTCTAAGTTCTACCACATCAAAAATTTATGAATTCTTCAACTGTCCTCTTAAGAAGAATCTGGTGTATTTTCTAAAGATTTTGAATTGTGTTTTACATCTTTACATCTCATAATATTACATAATGCACTGATCTTCTTCCAGTTCAAAAGTAAAATTTTTCTTATGAACAATAATAAAACTTGTATCCCTGCATGCATCATTTTTAAATATGTCTCTCTGAGAACAAACCTGTTATTCGATAATTCCCAGTAACAACAATTAGTTCTCAGGTTTTATTATTTATTACTTTTCGTAAACTTGTTTATAATGCTGAAAATCCTCTTTTCATCTCGAAAAAAAGAAAACTTAGCTATTTTTACCGTAAAAATTGTAGTAAAATTAGATGCAATAAAAAAATCTTACAACTAATTTTACTGCAATTTTTACGGCAAAAACTGATGGCAACATTGCTGCCAGCAGTTTTTGCCGTAAATTTAACGGATTTTTTTTTTTTTTTTTTACAGTTTTAAATGGGGATATTTCCATGAGCATTTGCCGTGTAAGTCACATACTACGATTTTCGGCTACCAGCTATTTAAAACGAAAAAATTTGATTTATTTTATCGGAGATATCGCATTAATTGAATTTGGCCGAGCAAACCTTTCGAAAATAACGGTAGCCAACAAACAAAACAGTTATTAATAATGTGACTTACACTACAAAAACTCATGGATCTGCTCATGAATCGTTGTTAAAATCGTTTTTAAAATTTGTCTAATTACGCCACAAAAATATCATAGTGTTGCATGTTGTTTTTCAGGTAGTGTATTACGGCAAAACGTTATTATTATTTAATTAGACAAAAACTTCTGTTTTAAAAATCCGATGATAAAAGATTAAAAATTCTGTAAGAGATGTGAAAAAAAGGCATTATTTGAAAGTCTTTTTAAAAAATATTGATCAGGTATGTGGTTCAATAAGTTTAAATGCTTCTTAAACTTCTTAATATAATGAAAGCTAAAACATCATACTTTTTAAACTAAGGTTTCATATATAACTTTACACTTTTTAAATAACATTCTACGTCCACAAAAAAAATTAACAGTTGTGATTATTAAAATACGTCAAAGCCTAATATTTCAATCCTATTTTATAACACAGAAGAAACTTGCAAAAGCATTCTAAATGTATTTTCAATACGTCATTTAAAAATACTTATCTTCATTAAGTATTCTCTAGGTTAAAGTCATCAAATTTCAATTAATGATTGTTTAATCAGCATATGTATTCAACACGAGATAATCAAGCACTCGGTTATTTCGATAAAATGCCTGATGAAACTTGATTAATCGATCATGGATAAGCATTATCAAATGACGTAAGTAAGTTTCTCTGGAGGCTATTCATCATCGCATTCCATTTCAATCCTTTAAATGCTATTCAAAGTCAAGAATCGAGAAAATATTCTGCCCTCATAAAATATCTCAGTGAGAAAATTATATGCTATACAAGAGCACAAATAGTAATGTAAAACTGGGTATCTCGCTAAATAGTTTTAGTAGAATCGATATTTAATTGCGCTAACTTCAGACAAATAATTCATCAATGATGTCAATTTAGCGCGTTTTTTATTGAAAAGAAACGACAACATTTTCCTAACAGTAATGTTTGCTTTATTTAATCACGAAATTTCTCTCATTAAATAAAATATACTATTTAGAAACTTGTGTAAATATTTTGAAACAAAACTGCTAAAATGACAACAGTACTTTAATAAATCGGATTTATTATTATTTTTTTACTTGAGAAATTCACTTTTTAATTTCCAATAGACTTTTAACTACTTCCCTGATTTGCCTTTACGTTATAGGAGTAAGGTTTTTTCGGCAATCATGATTTGCCCGTACCATGTACGGGCTTCCATATTTCAATCATAATTTATTATCCTCACCAGTAAATTTTTATTGTAAATTTTGCATTATTTAATCCCAGCTTTATTATGATTATTATTATTATTATTATTTATTTAACTAGGCAAAAACTTCTGTTTTAAAAATCAGATGATAAAAGATTAAAAATTCTGTAAGAGATATGAAAAAATAGGCATTATTTGAAAGTCTTCTTCAAAACTATTGATCAGGTAATGTGATTCAATAAGTTTAGATACTTCTTAAACTTTTTAATATAATGAAAGCCAAAACATCATACTTTAAACTAAAGTTTCATATATAATTTTACACTTTTTAAATAACATTCTACGTGCCCCCCAAAAAATAATAACAGTTGTGATTATATCTAAAATGCGTCAAAGCCAAATATTTTAATCCTATTTTATAACAATGAAGAAACTTGCAAACGCATTTCAATGTATTTTCAATGCGTCATTTAAAAATACATATATCATTAAATATTTTCTAGGTTAAAGTCATCAAATTTCAATTAATGATTGTTCAATCAGCATATGTATTCAACACGAGATAATCAAGCACTCGGTTATTTCGATAAAATGCCTGATGAAACTTGATTAATCGATCATGGATAAGTATTATCAAATGGCGTAAGTAAGTTTCTCTGGAGGCTATTCATCATCGCATTCCACTTCAATCCTTTAAATGCTATTCAGAGTCAAGAGTCGAGAACATATTCTGCCCTCATAAAATATCTCAGTCAGAGAATTATATGCTATACAAGAGCACAAATAGTAATGTAAAACTGGATATCTCGCTAAATAGTTTTAGTAGAATCGATATTTAATTGCGCTAACTTCAGACAAATAATACGTCAATGATATAAATTTAACGCGTTTTTTATTGAAAAGAAACGACAAGATTTTCCTAATAGTAATGTTCGCTTTGTTTAATCATGAAATTTCTGTTATTAAATAAAGTAAATATACTATTTCGAAACTTATGTAAATATTTTGAGACAAAACTGCTAAAATGACAACAGTACTTTAATAAATCGGATTTATTATTTTTTTTACTTGAGGAATTCACTTTTTAATTGCCAATACACTTTTAACTACTTCCCTGATTTGCCTTTGCGTTATAGGAGTACGGTGTTTTCGGCACATGATTTGCCCCTACCATGTAAGGGCTTCCATATTTCAATCATAATTTATTATCCTCACCAGTAAATTTTTATTGTAAATTTTGCATTATTTAATCCCAGTTTTATTATTATTATTACTATTATTATTTAATTAGACAAAAACTTCTGTTTTAAAAATCAGATGATAAAAGATTAAAAATTCTGTAAGAGATGTGAAAAAATAGGCATTATTTGAAAGTCTTCTTCAAAACTATTGATCAGGTAATGTGGTTCAATAAGTTTAGATACTTCTTAAACTTTTTAATATAATGAAAGCTAAAACATCATACTTTAAACTAAGGTTTCATATATAATTTTACACTTTTTAAATAACATTCTACGTCCACAAAAAAATTAACACTGGTGATTATACCTAAAATACATCAAAGCCTAATATTTCAATCCTATTTTATAACACAGAAGAAACTTACAAAAGCATTCCAATGTATCTTCAATACGTCATTTAAATATACTTATCTCATTAAGTATTCTCTAGGTTAAAGTTATCAAATTTCAATTAATGATTGTTTAATTAGCATATGTATTCAACACGAGATAATCAAACACTCGGTTATTTCGATAAAATGTCTGATGAAACTTGATTAATCGATCATGGATAAGTATTATCAAATGACGTAAGTAAGTTTCTCTGGAGGCTATATTCATCATCGCATTCCATTTCAATCCTTTAAATGCTATTCCAAGTCAAGAGTCGAGAAAATATTCTGCCCTCGTAAAATATCTCAGTGAGAAAATTATATGCTATACAAGAGCACAAATAGTAATGTAAAACTGGATATCTCGCTAAATAGTTTTAGTAGAATCGATATTTAAATATGCTAATTCCAGAGAAATAATACATCAATGATGTCAACTTAGCACATTTTTTATTGAAAAGAAACGACAAAATTTTTCTAATAGTAATATTAGCTTTATTAAATCACGAAATTGCATTATTAAATAAAGTAGATATACTATTCAAAAACTTATGTAAATATTTTGAGACAAAACTTGCTAAAATGACAGCATTAAATTCAAAAATGGCCTATATCAAAATAGCTTGGTCTGATTTATTGCATTATTACTATAAATATTTGTTACTTTGACTTTAAACTACTAATTTTTTTAGCACGTTAAAACTTAAATATTACTTATTACTTTGTTTAGACTGTTTCTGTATACGTATGATTCTATCCTCCCATATGTCCATTTAAACAAATGTCCTTGTATTTTTAGACAAGTACAGACATACGCTCGTAAGACATGGTGACGTCACGGCGACGTCATTTTGAAGTCACACTGTGACTTTGTGACCGTCTATGTGACGCCATGTGACATCGGTGTGACGTCACAGTAACTAAAATGTGAAGTCGTTATTGCCGTTTTAGAGCTCGTTTGTGACGTCATTGTGAAGTTACACTGTGACTTTGTGAACGTCTATGTGACGTCGGTGTGAAGTCACAATAACTAAAATGTGAAGTCGTTATTGTCGTTTTAGAGCTCATTTGTGACGTCATTGTGACCACTTTGTGAAGTCACGGTGTGACAAGTTTGTGAAAAATGTGTTATTTGTGACTATTTTGACAGTAACATTGTGGCGAAACTGTGACAAAAGTGACATTGTTTTCTAGTCACATTGTGACCAATTTGTGAAATACAGGGTGAGTCTAAAATCTTGGGACAAACTTTGTGGGGGATAGAACAGCTCACTATAGCAAACAATAACTGTACCGGAATAAACGACTGGAAATGACGCGGAGATACAAAAACCAGGAGATCAATTTGGCTTTTTAATTTATTTCAAAAATTCGTATTTATACCAGAAAATTTCTATACTACTCTTTTCTTTATTTACGATAGCCACTTCATAATTACATTAAGAAAAATTTCTTCTTTGAAACTTTGAGTTGTGACATCGAAATTTTTGAATTTGAAAAACATAAAGATCTATATTTCTTGTATTCTACAAATTTTCTTGTTTGGCGGATATATATAGGGGAAAGGGGGGCACGTTTGAACATTTTTTAAATCAATATATTACTTATTTGATTTATATTTTTTGCGTTTTAAGTATTACATAATAAAAACAATGCATTTCTTCATCATATGAACCAGAAATTTAAAGTTTTCCATGTAAATTTTAAAAGTTGTGGGGTTTTAAAAAGCTGGAAGATTTCCGTTCAAATCTGCCCCATGTAGGGGTACCTTTGAACAAGTAAGAAGCACCTTTGAACAAATGAATAAAACATGAAAATATTGAGAGATTTCATGTAAAGCTGCATATGTTTCAGCAATATAAAATAATATGAATAAAATTAAATACCATATTTTATTAAAACTAATAATTTTTCGATTATTTAACTAAATTTAAATCCATCAAAATTGATGTCAAAAATCATTGTTGAAACAACACAGAGTATCCCTCCAGTTATGTTTGGTTGTGGAAACTTTTTTACAATATCCTTGAAATACATCAATCTGATATCTGATGCTTCTGGAAAACTAAAATTTTTCATTCACACTTTTTATGAAAAAAACCTGGCTCAAATTCCATTTTATTTAGATAGAAAACCAAAAATAATGTTTGGGAAAGAGTAAATAAAAGAGTATAAGTTTTGTTATACAAACCTGCTAAACCATGAATCATTATTGCGTATCCGGGATTTACAATTATTTAAATAAATGAATGCCATCATCAATTCAGATTTGAAATTTCCCATCGCTGATACATCCAAAGATTGTAATACGTGTGTGCAGTAGGGAGGGACTGTTAACAGTCCATGTTCTTTCATATTCTTAATTAACCTCTTTTCACATAGAAAAATACCAAAAATAATAATATTTAGGTACATCAACAATTCTTTACTTCATAGTTTTAGATGCTCAGTGGTTGTTTGTTCAATGATGCCCCATTACATGGAGTTCAACGTTACAACTAATTTCTCAGTTTGACTGAAGAATTTGAATAAAACAAAGCTTATAAACTAAAGGTTGCATCTTTATTTAAGTGTTGAACAATAAATCAAAATTTTAGGGATACAAAATTGTCAATAAAAATCTTACAACTTTATTTTCTTAAGTTTAGATTCAAGAGGGAGAAAAATACATCTTGTTTAGACAGTATTGTGCATACAAAATAGGGCAGCTTTATATGCATACTGCACTGAAGCAATAGTAATGTATTGAGGTAGGTATTTTTAAAAAATAATTTATTTGAAGAAAAATATTTAGAGTATTCAAAGGTGCCCCCAGTTCAAACGTGCCCCCCTCTCCCCTACACTAAACACGACATTTTAAAATCAATCCCAATAACGTTTTTATACCAGCTGGAACGTCTTCAGTTGGTACACTGAAAGTCATTTCTGCTCCTCCTTTTATTTTATCTCAAGATCTGGTAATTCCCCCATTTTTCCCTTTCCTCTCTTTAAGTATTTTTGACCATCGAGAGTCTATAAGCGCATGAGTCATGTCATTATATGGGGCGTGTTCAGCACAACTTACCGGTCACTTACCGGTCACTTACCGCTTGTAGACAAGAACGAAATGAAAATCAAGGCGAAGTGTGACGTCAACTACAATTCAACAGGATAGTTTTCATTGATGCCCCAATTCGCTTTCGTACTGCCCTACAATCGGTCGGTAACATTGGTTACTTTGGTAAGTTGCGCTGAACAAGGCCATGGTTTCGTTTCTGAAGTGTTAATTTCGATAGCCTCTCGTATAAAAAAAGTTATGTAGATTTTCATAGTTTGCTATTTTTTATATTTGCAAAGTTTCTATCTTTAGAAACTTTGCAAATATAAAAGAGTGTGTCATATTTATAATATAATATAATAGAAGTGTCATATTTTTAGTTCTCGCCAGAACTGTTTTTATTTTATTTTAGTTTAAGCCTCACATATGCTCTTTTTTTCTATCTGCTTTTTTTCTTTTTGTCATTCATATGTAATCTATATTGTCATTATTTCTATTTATGCAACTTATTCTATACATACCTGCTATCTGGATTTCTTCATACATTTCCACTTCATTCTTTAGTCTCTTGAATAGGGATGAATGGGATGGGGGATTATTGGAACATATTTACCTAATTTTTTTAATTCTCCTTTGCGTTATTTTGATTGATTTCTTAAAAGTTGAGTTTATTGAATGTATTTTTAAAATAATGCAGCTCTATATTTATGATAATGTCAATGTATATCGAAATAAATAAAAATTTTTATTATGATATAAAGTAATGACTTGATTTGTTATAGAAAATACAAAACAAAATTATGCAGGTTAGTCGCAACTGATATAATAGGGTTCCAATCCTGGCAATTTTTAATAAATTTAGAAACTCATCAGGCATTATTTAATAAAGATATTTCAATTTAACTTTTGAAATAAGCCGAAAAACCGAATTAGGACACTAAATTTTCAGAAAACGAAAGCGCCATTCTAATATTTCATTAATGTTTAAAGTATCAGTACAGAATTTCTTTCAGTAAAACACGCATTCTAAAGTTAAAACAAAAAAGAGAAAGATCTAATTAACTTAATTACAAATTTTAATTAACTTTTTGTAGTTGCAAGAGAAAATTTTATCAAAACACGTTGAAAAGTTTTCTTAAACTTCTTTGTAATTACTTTACTTCTTTGCTTTATTGTTTTCTGGTGATATATTATTTTCTTTTAGGTAAATAAAAAAGACCCACTTTCTTTTGTTGAGATGTAATTAAATAATTGCTTTACTTGTTTGCTCTATTTTTTTTCTGGAACATATATTTATTTTTTGAGTACATAAAAAATACAGACTTTCTTTTGTTGAGATGTAATTAAATTATATAAAACAAGAAAGAAAAAAATAATGCATGAAGCATAGATTATGAAGCGCTTTTCAGCACATTCAGATAGCAAAACTGCACCGTTTAAAATATTAAAATAGTTCGTTTTCCAGATTCATATATTCATATATTTTATATATTTCACCTTTTCAGCAATTTCCTCTTACAAAGAGAAATTTACGTGAATACTTTTTGTGCAGCCCTGCATATGAGGTATAGAATTTATTTATAAAATGTAATGTACAAAAAAACTAATGAAATTTAAAAGCGCATACCGAATTTTAAAACGAATTCTCCAGCAATTATTACGCAAAGATGATTTCTGTTGTGTGTCCCTGATTGTATTGTGTAATAAAAAAATGCTATGAATGCTCTTTTTTAACATGATCGTAATAAAATTCAGTAATTTATGTCAGTTTTAACACATTTTAAATAGCGTAATATCATTAAAACACTCTCCAAACTATTTTTTTCATGTACCATAACGTAATCAAATTGTTTTGCGTGTCTCTGTAAAGGAACCATATAACTTCAAATGCAATGCCAAACTTGCTTTGGTGACCCTAAATAAGCTTTATCAATTGCATGAAAATCCGGGCATATTTACGGGAGTTAGAGCGTGGGCAGACGGACAGACAAACCGAATGCATAAGCACTTCTAAACTTTGTTGGAAAGTGCTAAAATTAAATGAATCGCTTTTTATTACTCTCCATTTTTTCCAACGAAACTTTTACCTATCATTTTTACAGAACTATTTGTATGTTTTCTTAAAATTATTTATTTATTATCTGCAATTTTGTGTATTGCATTTGCATTGTGTGTCATTTTTGGATATTTTTATTTATTTATTTATTTATTTTTGAGAAAAAAATATACATTTCTTCACCATTAAAAGAAACATATTTATAATATTAGTTTGGTTAAATTTCTTAAAAGTAAGAAATTACAGTTAACATATTGTTTAATTGAAATTACATGAATTTGGTGAGATTATAAATATATTGCTCGTATAAGAAAAATGTCATGCTGGCAATAAAAAATAATAAAATATTGTTCGAAAAGATTCTTGACAAATATTTGTAAATTTGCCATTATATATTCCAATTTTAGTTTGAATCATGTACGTATGTCACATTCTTTTTCAAATGGCACCCTATATTATAATAAAATGTTGATCAGTGTGCGATTTCAATAAAGCTACTTTCAAGATTTAAAACATTTGTAGAAAAATTTAGTTGTGTGAAAATTGTGGTATATAAATGGCCGTTCTTTACAATCCGGCGTCAGTCATTTATTAGACACCTTGTATATCAGGTAATGCAATTAAAAACATTTTATTATTTAACATATGTGAGACAAATTTATTTTTATTTTATAGTCAAGGAATTTTGAACATTCACTTTTGTAAACAGAAGCGTCTTATAATTTTCGACAAAATGACAGTTAATTAATACATTTGCTTTTTATGGTTTCCCTATTAAACATCGTTAATTAAATTTATCCTAAAATTAGGAAATTCAGAGGAGCACTTTCATAAAATTCCATTAGAAAATAAATGAAACATTAATTTAACATTCTTTAAATTCGCGCAAAATATTAAATTTAATAGATTCGTTATTAGAAATTAAAACCAAAAAGTGTTATAATAGCTTTTATCATTAAGTTAACAAAATGAAAATTACCTTAGGTTATTTTCACATCGACGAATTTAAAATACCATTAATTAATTACAAAGGTCAATAAAATAATAATTTCATAATTTTTGCTACATTTTGCATGTTATTGATGTTTTATTTATTACGAATTGAACACTAAAATACTGCGTATTTCCTTACATTGTTTAAGTTTTTATCAGAAATTCAATGTGGAGATATGGGAATGTCACAAAGAAAGTTTAGTACAATCAGTGACTTTACTAGTAAGTTAACTTTACTAGTAGTTACTTTTTAGTACCTTTATTAAAATACCTTTACAAATTATTTGCTCCTTATGTTTGACCCATATCTATGCGACAAACAACACTGTCATTTCTGGCTTCTTCTAATTGGGGATATTTTTATCACGTTGTACAAGATTGCCTAGTGTAGCAAAGGTGGATCTCGGACATGTTCATCTCCTGTCTTAAAAAGATTTATGTTGTTGATTTGCTGCACTTTGCTTTCAAACCTTACCAGAGCAATAAAAATTATTACAACTGATCGCAGAGCCTTGAGAAATAAAGCCCAGAGAAATAATTTATGATTCTCGCCACTTAATTTACTTTATACAATATGTACGTAATTTATAAACTGTTATCCTATGATGATAGGTAATGATTACTGGTTACTATGGTGATGACGTCTTACATAAGAGGGAAACCTAATTATTTACATATGACTGGGTTTAATATACAGAGTTCGTAATAATTTTTTATTCATGCATTTTTGGATAAAAGTGCAACAGCTATTGCACCGAGGTCTGAATATTTATGAAATTAGTTACTGTGCGAAAGTAGCCAGATTTTTATGTATGTTTCAGGAGATGGTCAGTAAGTCCTTCTTTGATTTAGAAATTTTCCAACGGAAGGAGGCGCTATAATAACGATGTTTATGCCGTTTTCACTATTGTACCATCAGTAAGCGTATGAATTAGTATAAATTTAAATCAAGTTCTTTGTGCGCATGTATTTGGATGTGGCAAACAGTCTTCCTTCCATTTATAAATATTCTGCAATAGAGGCACGAAGTAATAGCAATATTTGTGCCATTTTATTTATTGTATCATCGAAATGTGTGAAGTTATCCATAGAATTAGATCAAATTTTTATGTATGTTATGGGTTTCGACCAATTGGTACTCGCGGAACTTGAAAAAAAATCCGCCGGAAGGGAACACCGATGTCAGCGCTATTTTCTTTATTGTACCATCGGAAAATGTATGAAGTTAAGCATGGATTTGAACGAGATTTTTTATGTATGTTATCGGCTTTGGCCAGCAGGTTCTTTCTGAATTTCGAAAGTTCTGCCGGAAGGCGGCGCAGCAATAGCCATTTTTGTGACATTTCCATTATTGTACCATCAATAAGCGTATGAAGTTATGAATAAGAAGTAAACCGAATAAGATGGAACCGAAACATGTCAATATTTGTTTTTAAGTTTTCGTTACACCTATCAAGTAAAATAAAATTATTTATTGAAACGTTTATATGTAAAAGGTGTATATCTTAATATCTGGTGATTTAAAAATCTAAAAGATTTAATAACTTTTTCTATTAGAATTTTTGTTCATTTTTTGTATACAAATTATAGCTATGGCCAGAAGGAACTCCTTGAATTTGGAAATATCTCACCGGAAACGGGCGCTGTGATTTCGATTCTTATATCCTTTTCTCGGTTTCTCGTAGTTTTCTTCGACATCAGCGACGTAAACTCGCATCCTGCTAAGCCGGCTATTCGCAAGTAGTTGATGTACAGCAAAATAACGGAAAACTATTGAATTTAATCGAAATTAATTAGATCGAAATTAATTTTTGGTCGATCAATTGATTGAAGCAAAAATTTAAGAAGAAAATCAAAGTTGTTGTTGAACTAATAATATTCCAGTATTAAAATCTGTAAATACATTTTTCAAATTTTAAGATGCATTTGATAGAAGAAAGTTTTGCGATTGGCATATCCAAATAGTTTTAATTTAAGAAACGAAGTAAAAACAAAGTAAATTTTTTTAAATCATCTTACGAACGGTTTTGCCACTAAATATCAATATTATTCTGCTAAATTTTCATTTAGTTATATATATTGATACAAAATCTGGTTGAATACATAAAATCATACAAATTTGAATTCATTGAAGTTTATTATCATGCTGCTGGGTAACCTCGAGTGGGTCAGTTAGTGCATAAAATAACTGAGTCATTATACAGAATTGCGCATAAGCAGATTTATTTTATTTTTCCCCCAAAAGAAATGTATTACGTTCTCAAACACTCTCATATTTCACATATTTAAATACATCGTCAATAGTCAAATAACTCAGATAATATTACAAAATAAGTAACTAACACTTCAAATATTTTCCTTTTCAATTCCAAAAAAAAATTTGTTTCATTAAAAAAACGTGCTTTTAAGGGAAACTAACTTATTTGATGGAATTTTGTTGAAATTCTGATCAAATAAATATTTATATAAATCTCCCACGCGATAAATATTGCGAAAAATATTGCACAATAGAATGTAAGTGAATCCAAACTTATGCTCATAGTGTTAAGTTCAGTTTTTTTAAAAGAAAGTATTTAAATTTTCAAATGAAACCTTGGAATATAAAGTGAAATTTGTTTGAGTTTTAACTAAAATATTTGCATTTCTACAAAAGTTAAGCTAAACAAAAAAATTTTTATTGTTAAAAAAATTAAATTAAAGGTAGAAAACTGTTACGCAGGATTATTCACTAGACTTAAATATATTATTTAAAGTTAAATATTTCGCATTTGCTAATTTGGTTTGATACATTAAAACATTTATGAGCATTTGCTGTAACTGTTATTGCATTTGTTTTAAAATAGGGTGACCCCGCCAGTAGTTCACCTAATAAAGTGAAAGTTACGTTTTTAGGTGCGTACATAATTATACAGAGGTAGTCATAATTATCGAAACAATAGGCGATCTCCATGAATATTGCTTCTAGGCACAATACTTCCTTTTGCAATGTTTCATAAAAAATAGGTGCAAAATGTAGTGACATAAATTACCCAGGATCATAATAAGAATAGATAAATAGATCATAATAAATAGGCCCCATAAATAGACCATAGGGGGTTTATTTGAAAAAATACGAAAAATTAAATTTTTATACGACCCTGATTGGGCCAAATTCCCAGTTAGGAAATAATTCCATATCAATTCCTGAATTACACATACACAGTTTCATTTTTCCCCAGGAGAAACAAACTATACATTCTCAAACACTTATGTTACACATATTTAAATACATTGTTAGTAGTCAAATAACTCGGGTAATATTACTAAGCAAAAAACTACCATTTTAAATATTTTCCTTTTTAAATCTAAAAAAACACAATTTATACTCTTTTAATTTCAGAAATTTTGTTTCATTAAAAACATTCCTTTAAGGGAAACTAGCTTGTTTGATAGAACTTTGTTGAAATTCTGATTAACTAAATATTTATACAGGGTGAGTCATAAATATCGAAACAATAGGCTATCTCCTTAAATATTGCCCCTAGACCCATACTTCCAATTGCAAAGTTTCATAAAAAATGGTGACTTTTTTGATAAGATAAGTTGCAACTCCATGGGGGGTATATTTTAAAAAATGCGAAAATTAAATTTTTATACGGCCCCCAGAGGATAAAACATCCAATTAGAAAAATTTTCCTTATTCATTCCTGGACTGAACAAAAAAAATTTCATCTTGATATCTTCAAAACTCAGAAAGTTATGACAATTTTAATAAATCGTGAAGTTTCAAGGGATCAGACACAAATTGAAATGCGTGTAATTGAAGAAACAATGTTGCTGTAATGGGGCCAGGAAACATTTTATTTATTTATTTATAAAGTTGGAATTTTGAATATTTTGTGATGGTTAACCATATAATTTGTAAGCATTATCACATCATAAAACTTCTTAATATTTAAAAAAAAAAAAAAAAAAAAAAAAATTGAGTAAATTAAAATTGTTATAACTCAAAATATTATTTGTCGCGTTGAATTTTTTTCTTTTGATTAAACGAAAATGTCTAATTTTCAATTTTAATTCAGCATTTTAAATACTATGTATTTAAAAAAAATAAAAGTATTTAAAATAGCAACATTAAAAAAAAGGTAATTTTTGTAAACAAATCACATTTTTAAAAGTAAATTTTCTGAGCTGAAAAGTTACCGTTACCGACGGTTATTGACGTATGTCAGTTTAAAAATGAGAAATACTGAAATACAAACAATTTGATGCAGTAAAGTGCATTTAGTTTTAAGATGGGCAAAGATGGGCTCCTAACGTTTAAATGCTGTATAGTTTCGATTTCAAATTTTGTTTAAGTTTTGCCATTTTCACCTTCTTTAATTACTGTTTAAATGCGTCAGTTGATTTAAACTTTATTTTTTTATCACGTCGATTTCAAATTTTTTCATTGTGCTGTGACTCACAGACAGACATTTCATAAAAACATGTTTTTCGGTATCTTTGAGCCCTAAACCGTGTGAATCCATCGAAAACCGGAATTCAAAATTTTCATGAATCCAATACTTTCTTCTTGTAAAAATAGAAGAAAGCAAAAAATAGCTTTAAAACCTTCATAAATTTTGGAACTGAATACAGTAAAACCTCTAAATAACGGACAAATCAGGAACGCAGAAATTGTCCGCTATTCGGAGGTTTCCGCTATTGGGAAAAACAAAGATATTCAAAAAGTGCTAAGAAACGTTTGACATTTTATTAATTGACTTTTATGTGTCCTAAAACCTCTTTTATATGATTAATCAGAAATTAAAATTATTTTTTAAGCAATGGGGCTAAATAAAACTGTACACACCTTCAGTCACTGTTCATTACATGCTTATGAAAAAACCCTGTTACAAAAGTTAACTTTTGCTTGCGATTACATGTAATTTGTTTTCCAAAGTGACATTATTGGACATTATAGAGTTCCGGTCGGGGAGGGGGATTGCACTTTTTGCTGTTAAAAGCATAAAATCTCAATTTTCCGAGGGGATATTTCAATGCTCTGGAAGATTTCCCTCCTTGGCAACCCCTTCAATTCAACTCTGAACGTGAGGGGGGGGGGGGGATTTTCCCCAGCTCATTTATCACAAAATTCCCTGATAAATTTAGAGGCCTGTTTACTTTTTTTTATTTTTTTGTCCTTAAAAAAATACTTTTTCATCCTTTATCGCCTTAAATAGTGTCCACTATTTGGAATGTTCGTTATTTAGAGGTTAAACAAGCACAAATTTAGGTTTTCAGAATGGGGATTGGACAATAGTCCGTTAAACAGAGGTGTCTACTATTCGGGAGTGTCCGTTCTAGCGGTTTAACTGTAGTATAAAGTAGATTTTTTAAAATATTTCTATGTAATTTATTAAAATATATTTCCATTGATTCCGCTAATAGAAGAGTCATTTTCGCTATCACTATATTTACTAAACTTATTGCCTGCGCCAATAAGTTTTTAAGACACTTTTGATGAGAGTTTAATTAATATTACTTAATTTGATAACACTTTTAATGAATGTTTAATAATGGTCCGTTTTAATGGTCCGTTCAATGAGTCGTGCCAGTTACGAAGGTGGCTGCAAGGTCGAAATATTGCAGACATCTAGTATATTTATCGAAGTTTAAAGCACAAACCTATACGCTTTTATTTTATATCTAAAAGTTTAAGTGTTGTCTTGGATCGACATTTAACAATACGTAAATTTATGGTCGATCCCTTAATTGTACTTCAAATGAACTGATTTTGCTGCTCTCAGAGGCATGCTTAAGTGGTGTAAGTCAGGAATTTTGGAAAATTTTGGATATTAATATCTTTCAGGGATTTGCAGATATCGAGATGAAATTTTTTTTGTTCAATTCAGGAAGGGATAAAGAAATTTTTTCTAATTGGAAGTTTTATTCTCTGGGGGCCGTATAAAAATTTAATTTTCGTATTTTTTAAAACAGACCCCCCATGGAGTTGCAACTTATCTTATCAAAAAATTCATCTTTTTTTATGAATTTTTGCAATTGGAAGTATGGGTCTAGGAGCAATATTTAAGGAGATAGCCTATTGTTTCGATATTTATGACTCACCCTGTATAAATCTCCTACGCGATGAACATTGCGAAAAATATCGCACAATAGAATGTAAGGGAATCCAAATTTATCCACATAATATAAAGTTTAGTTTTTTTAAAGAAAGTATTTAAATATTCAAATGAAAACTTAGAATATAAATTGAAATTTGTTTGAGTTTTAACTAAAATATTTGCATTTCTACAAAAGTTAGAGAAGCTAAACAAAAAACAAAAAATATTCTTGTTAAGAAAATAAAGTTAAAAATAGAAAATTGTTACACAGGATTATTTTCTAGACTTAATTTTATTTTTAAAGTTCAATATTCCACATATGCTGTTTTGTTTTGACATATTAGAGCGTTTTTGAGCATTTTCTATAAGTGTTATTGGATTTGCTGTTAAATAGGGTGGCCCAGCCAGCAGTGGATCAAAAAAGTCAGTGTTACGTTTTTAAGTGCGTTCGTATTTATATAAACACGTTGCACTTGTAGTTGTCTTCTGGTCCCTCCGTTTGTCTATACGTCCACATGTAACAGCGAAAAACTATCCATTCGAATACTTTGTAATTTATATACATAATTCTTGCAAAATTTTGTCACGTTATTTTAAATTTCATTAAAATCGGATGCATAGTTTAATTATAGAGACAATCAAAGGTATTCCGTTACATTAAGACCAACGAGGGAAAAATAGTTCCAAGTGCATTTTAATGATGTTACACTTTTTCGAACATAACGAAATTGATATGCAACTATGAAGTATACTAAAATATACATTCTGTACAATCTGTAGTGAAAAAAATACTTGTTAATAATTTACAGGTCAACACAAAAATACTGCATTATATAATGATATAGAGATAAATATTGTTTGAGGCAACTCTATTCAACTATATTAAACTGTTTCACATTTTATGAAATCGATAGGTTGCTAAGATTTGCTACAATTTACATTCTTTATAATAGAAAGCAGATAATGTTTACAAAACATACAAACGATTTTGGATACTATATTGTGGTCAAAGTGCTGTATACTATTACAACCAAATCTGAATATTTTTATAGTTTCACTTTCGTTTTATTATTTTTAATATAATGAAACTGATTTAAATTACTAAGGTTCACTAAGATACTTGCAGTTGATTATGATGTGTATGGCATTTTCCGTTCATTTACAGAGACATTGAAAAAATATGAGATACAATACTGAATCAAAAAGAGTTATCTATTACAGAAGATTTCTCAAAAGTTCATTTTCAATTATGGTAAACCACTTAAAATAGATTTTTATGTACAACGTGGTGTACATAAAATCTGTCAACTATATATTTGTATATAGGACTATACAAAAGAATTCATCATTATTGCGAACGACTTTGTATTAACAAAAGCTGTCTTTAGCACTTTCCAACAAAGTTGAAAAGTGCTTATGCATTCGGTTTGTCTGGCCGTCTGTCCGGGCTCTAACTCCCGCAAATATACTCGGATTGCCAAGAAATTTTAGGACGTTATTGACGTTTACTCTAGCACGAACCTTATTGAAAATGAAGTTTCTACCATGATTAGTTTATCTTACAGGTAGAATCAAAAGATTCCCATTACATAACGGCGGCCTATGGGGAAAAATCATTTCAAAGGAATTTTAAAGATGCTATACTCTGTCAAATATGTTATAATGTGTATGCTTTTACGAGGTGCATTAAAGTATGCATTCTATAAAATATAAAGTGAAAATGTAGCTATTATTCATTTACAGGGCCACACAAAAGAATTCCATTAGATAATGGTAAAAGGGGGAATTGTGTGTGACATATTTTAAGTATATTAAACTGTTTCATGTATAATAAAATGTCAATGAGGCTAGTATAAGTCATACGATACTGCCTTCCCTAAACTAAAGTACATAGTATTTACAGGGACACACAAAAGATTTCAAATAGTACATTCTTTCTGAAGTACTGTATATGTATCCGATGATAGCTGATTAAAGGATGAAATGCATTTTAATTATTATATGCGCGTATAAGTTTCAATAAATTTATGTATATTATATGGTGTGTATAAACGCTATAGTTAATATACATGACTACCCAAAAGAGCTCGTCAATGTTACTGAATATGAGCATAAATTACTAAAAGGAAATTCTTAAATAAATTATGCATTTTTACGCTGAACTGCATAAAATTTACTAAAAAATGTTTGCAGAATATAGATAAAATGATATACAGCACCACGCAAAGAATTTGGTACATGAGGCCTATGGATGATAATTTATGAGAAAGTGATTTCATTGTTTTAAGAGTGTTTTATTTGAAATAAATTTTATCTTAACACTGATGTGTAATAAAAGTACCAGGCAAACTAGAAAGCTGAACAAAGTATTCAAGTATGTTTCCATCGATTAGTATAAATTGCTGAAAGAGATATTTCAAGCAACTAGGCATTTTTTCTAAACTAAATTTTCCCATTATATAGTATGTATATTAGCTGATAGACCACGCACAGGGCTGTTCAATAGTATTGAAATGCACATATATTTGGCTTTATATCCTTATTTACCTAAATAACTAAGTTTTATTAAAGATTTCATGAAGCGTTGAAAAGTGCTTCATAATCTATGCTTAACGCATGATTTTTCTTACTTGTTTTTAATTTAATTTCAATTATGCATTTTAATTACGTATTTCAACAGTGCATTCGCATTTTTTCTTTACTGACGATTGATAAAATAGATTTTTTCGGCAACTATTTTTCAAAAAGAGACACTCTTGTAACAGTCTGGGATAAGATTTTTTTATGACAATTTCTCTTTTGTTCATGAAAAACAATATTTAAATTATATTTTGATTTTAAAGTGTAAAATAATCTCAGAATACACACATTTGTTTTCATATGTACACTTATGTGACAAAGTGAAGATAATATGTTATTTTCCTAATATTCCTCACTACAATGATTGCTTAGCTTATTCTTATAGATCTTTTTTGCCTCTAATTTCAAAACTTTAACTTCTGACCGTAAACAGTTTAAAAAATATATTATACTTAAATTATACCCAATTAAAGAACACTGTGTGATTAAATTAAATATACAGGTTTGATGTAAATAGTGCTCTTTCTTTCCATTTTTTACATGTTTAGATTATTTTTCATTTTTAGGCTTTCGTTCATCTGACGAAACCCTAATCGTCTCTGTCCTCTGTCTGTCTGCCTGTCGCAGAGTCCGTACACAAAAACTATATAAGTCAAAGAATTCAAATCTTGTGTACTTACAATTGAATACCTCTTGTTACACAACAAATCATAAAATTTTGAAAAAGACTATTATTTTAATTAAAATATTTTTTTATAATATCATCAGTTCATATTTTTTTTTGTTTTTTTTCTTTTAATTGTTGCATGCAAGTTTAAATAAATATAAAAATTATTATGTATGTAATATAAATAAATGGATTAAAGAAATCTTGAAAAACGCGCTTATTTGTTATTATTTCATCATATTTACCATCTATTTCGACACGCGAAATGAAATATTTTTTTATTTATTAAATTCCTGTTCATTTAAATTTTCTATTGACAATTTTCGTTTTTTTTTTAAATTTAATGATAGTGTTTTGTAAGAGATATTAAACGAAACCCTCTGTACTATCTGCGATCATACTTACCCAGTTACTAATATTTCTCTATATAAAAGTTACTACTTTTATGGAATTCTGTCACAATGTGGCAAATGGATTATTTGGGTTTAGGAGCTACTGGCTCCTTAAAAATTTTAGGCATCTGTACCTATACATAGTATCCTACAAGTTGCAAATTTCCACTCAGCAATTTCCGTCCATAAATGAATGTTGTGGAAAAATTTTGTGTGTGTGATCCTCTATATGGCATACAGAATTTATACATACACAGTGACATTTAAAAAATATATTAATGAAAAATAAAAACAAAATTGTAATTTAAAAAATTACAACGACTATTTGGAAAATGATATTTTCGAAGACTAAAATTTTAAAGACTTATAAATAAATTCTATATTTAAATTAAAAATAATAATAAACATGATTTTTAGGATGATCCTAACGTGTCATATATTACGTACGCCATGCATTAAACATTAATATTCCTAAATCAATGATAAAAAAAAACAATTAACTGTTTTTTTTTTTTTTTTTTTTTTATCACTGTGCATTTCTTATTTGATGGAGTTAATCAGGCTGACTTCTGAACGACATATAATGAACAACACGGATTAAACATTAATATTCTTGGATGCATCCTAAACAAATTTTAAATGAAATTTCAGTTTTACAGTTTTCGAAAGTTCAAATTTTTTAACTTCTAAACATCGCACGTTTTAAATTTTTACACTGTAGCACATTTCAAATTTTTACGGTAGAGAAAAAAATGCTCTTTTAAATGATATTTGTTTGAAATCTTTATCATAATTTGTTTTCAGATTATTACTTTTTTTAGTTTTTATTACTGTTTTTGTCATTGTAGAAACAGAAGTATTCCATTTTTGAACATTAAACATGGACCAATCAGAAAACTGATAAGTTGCGGAATTCAGCCAATAAAAATATTCAGATATACTTCAGATTTTCCAGTTCTCTAACAAGGACAGCAACTATTTTCCAAATAGTTAATAAATAGTTACATTTAAAATCGCAAACCATAGCTGAAAACTCACTTCCGATAGTTATTGTTCTGTTTAATTATGAACAGAAAATTTAAAACAATTTCTGTATTACAAATTTGTTTAAATTAACATTTTTATCTAATATAACATCCAGTCAAAGTAAACTAGAATTAATCATCATCGCAATAAATAAATAAAGAAATAAATAATAAAATGAAGAAGATTTGTAAATCTAATCCTATCGTAAAGCTGTTTTCTGAAAACTTGCTTTATAAACAAATATGTCAAAAGGATCTGATACGCAAATAAGTATGTATAAGTCAAGCAGAAAATCTACTTTTCTATTCGAATATTTACAAAAGACAAAAATAGCACTTTATCTTCAGCAAGCTAACATCTTATCATTTAAGGAGTTTCTTCTTATTAAATGTACTTTAGATAGATATAATGATAGAAAATAGTACAATCTATTGAGAGAGTATGATAACTTTTTATTTCTATCATTATGTAGCGCAAGTTGAAACGAATGTAGCAATGTTACTTAATTTGTAATTCTCGATATATATTTTTTTCAGAAAGTAATCCTAGCGGAGAGCGATTTGTGCAATAATTGTTTATCTGTTCTCTAATTCTAAAAAATACCTGTCGGACTGCAAGAACATGTGGATTTTAAAGATTTTTTCTTCTAAAACCACCCAATATTTTTTCTGTAAGAGTTGGTTCTATCAAAAACTTGTCAATACAAAAGTTGTACATAATATTAAGAATATTCATAATAATTTAAACCGATTTAATATCTTGTAAATTGATGAAGTTGTGAATTTTTTCTTCTTCACTTACCCCAACCCCTTTTTCTTATTTTCTTTTTTTTTTTTTTTTTTTTTTTAAGAGTTGGTCCGATTAAAAACTTGTCAACATAAAAGTAATAGATAAAATTAAAAATATTCATAAAAAAACTAGCTGCAGTTCCTACGTTACCCGTATCAGAATACATCACATGCTTAATGGTATGAGGACAAGTCTCTCCATGCAATACTTTTCAGCAATTTGTTGCAGTTTTTTAAACATTGTTAAATTTAACTTAATTATAAATATTTTGAACAAAAATATACAAATCATATAGCTTCGCCGTCGTAAATAAAATACAATATTACTGAAATAAATTATCACAAAAAAATATACTTCAGAAATCGTTTTGTCGAGCTTGGGAACGAACCCCGCTTTTGTTTACAGATATTCATTTTTTGAAATTGATTCCTTTAACTACCTGATTAACCTGATCGCTTCCTACTCTTCCTACTCTTCTCTCTCAGCAGAAGAGATTCTATATTTCTGCATTTGCAGTTACTTTCATTTTATCTTACATAATTACCTTAACTTTAAATGTGTATGACACAGAAATACACAAAAGAATTTGTAAACATTGCGGAATATCAGCGTAAATGACTTAAATACAACTTTAACTGAGTTATGCAGTTTCAAGTTGAAATTTATGCACTATATTAAGAGATGCTTATATAATATAAATAAAATGATATACAGAGTTTCGCGAAATGCTCTATATCAAATGAGAAATAAAATAAGAGAAAGAATGGCCACTCTACATGAACAGCAATGAGTTACAGTACCTAGAAACTACAATTTAGATAATAAGATATTCTATTATAATTCCATTAAAAAATACAATGAACACATCGTTATCGAAAAAATGAACAAGACATGCAAGTGATACAAGAAGAAAAGATAAGGACGAAACTGTGGGTATGTGCTGTAATGAGTGGTAAATTCAGATTGCCAGTATTACAAATACCACCACCGGAACTATTCGCATATATACGATTGGAACTGTACCAGAATCAAAACACCTTTTACAGAATATACGTCAGTACGATTATTGCTTTTAAATTCCCTTTTTCCGGGCTACATCAATAAGCAACATAGAAAATTTCAGTTCGCTTTTTAAAAACTAAGGGCAAATTGATCATCCAGCTTGCTCCATAATCTAAATATCAAAATGAAAGAGTGAACTTCCAACAAATATATTTTGTTTGTGATGAAACACTCTAAAACCGTAATTTCTGGCGTATAATCCGCGGATCAAACAAATTTTTTTTTCCCAGAAATTTCATTTAGTAATTTCATTCGAATATTTATCGTGATCTAAAAAGGTAAATTTTATTTTTAAAATTTTCTGGGTTGATAAATGATTGTTTGATCTGCGTATTATACGCCGGAAATTACGGTAGATCAACGTTGTACTCATATCCAGGGGTTAAAATGAGAAATTGTTCAGGAATTACAAAGTATACTCCATAATCATGGCCAACTCACGTGTTCTAAGATTTCTCTGAAACGAATGGTTGCAGACAACTATGAGATCGTCATTCAGGTCAACAAAGGACGAATTAATGTTTAATGCACCTCAAGTCAATGAAATTGCAGTAGTAATTATCGATAATGAATATAGCCATCCTATCATTATTCAACGCCGAAGCAATGAATCGCAAAGAATTACAAAAACACATCGTATATAGTGAGACTGGTCGTTATACCACTAAACGTGCAATGCATTCTTATCCGGTAGACACCGGGTATTGCAGCTAGTTATAGTATAAAATTTACAATTTGAAAACCTGTTTTATACAAATCTTGATAAAACACACAAAAATGCATACTTCATACTACGTGAAAATTTTTCCAGAGAGAAAATTCGCCTTGAATACAATATTTCAAATGAAAATCAAATTACAAATATTTTAATTGCTTATAGGCGTAAATTCCAACCTAATAGAAAAATTTCCATGCAAGGATTTGAGCCCTGGCCATCAGTGTAGCGCACGACGTTCTATCCACTAAAACACGTGGAAGGACACCCACCCTGGAACTTCTCATTATTACATGTTGGCAAGGCTACAAACGCAGCACATAGCTGGAATATGTCTTGTCTCACAGAATGTATTCCACTTTCGTGATGTGTTTGTAGCCTTGCCAACATGTAATAGTGAGAAATTCCACCTTAGGTGTCGCTCGGTGGTTTAGTCGGTAGAAGGTTGGAGCGCTATACTGATGGCCCGGGTTCGATTCCCGGCGTAAAAGCTTTTTCACTAGGTTGGCATTTATGCTTATAAGCAATTAAAAAAATTAAATTTGATTTTCATTTGAAATATGCATATTTTATTATTATCTATATTCCCATATTTAGAAAGTTTACGTTTTATCAAATAATTGCAAAAATTTCAACTTAATTTATTTTTAATATTTTTTTTGTTTTATTTGCAACAATTTAAAGTGATTATACCAGCAAATTTGAGAAAACAAAACGTCAAGGGAAGAAAATGTTACAAAGGGTTGATATATGAATAAATATCATTATTTCTTAAATATTTTATTTAATAATATTGCACCTAATTTCGTAGAAGTTAATAGCAAAATATATCTTCCTGTCAAATAAAAAATTTCATTGTTTCAAATTTCATTGTTTATTAAAGCATTCTTTCTCTAAATAAACATTCCGCGGTCTAACAAGAATGGCAGAATGAACTAGGTAAAATTATTCCGATTCTTTGTTCTTTTGAAAAGTCAGAAAAGTTTTTTCATTTCCTGTTTATGAAAAGTAATAAACACTTTCATTTTCCACAAAAAGAGATTAAATAAATTCTAAAGTATTTTTATGAATCCCTTTCACGGATTAACTAGTCTAAGAAATGTTACAATGAAATGTATCATTTTTGTCTGTAAGACATTGTTCCATGCGTTACATGAAATTTTTTTGTAAAAGTTACCTTTAAAAAAATTATAGTTTTTCGCATTTTTAAGGGTGTTTATTATGTTTATAAATAATATCAGATAAATAATATGAGATATCAATTACTATACACAAGAAAAACTTCTTTAACATACAAGTAACACTGCATTAAAATCTTCTCATCATAGTTTAAAACAAATCGGAAACTTTACATCAAACGTTTCAAATATTATTTCAGCGCGTTAGTACTAGGGTTCTCATATGCTTTTGATCAATATTAGCGATTTGGTGAATAAAAAATAAAAACGTTAGAAATTGCACGTAAATCGTAGCAAATGAAATGCATTCGTGCGATAACGAAGTTTAAAAAATATTCAGATCTTGCTGTTATAATAGTCAGTACTTCGGATACAGTGCAGTGGTCGAAATCTTTTCTGTTTTCCTGTAAATATGCAGGAATAGTAACTCTTATTACACCTCAGCAACGTATATCATATTCTTAAAATGTGAAATAGTTTAATATAATTAAAACACGCGCCAAACAAAGCTCTCCCTATACCATTATGAAATGAAATACTTTTGTATGGCCTTGTAAATCAATAACAAATGTTCTTTGCACTACAGTTTGTACAAAATGTATATTATAATATATACTTCATAGATTCATATCAATTTTATTATGTTCGAATCAGTGTAACACCATTAAAATGCAATTGAAACTCTTTTCTCCAGTGACCTTAATATAACGGAATACTTTTGATTTTCCCTGTAATTGATCTATTCATCCGGTTTTCATAAAACTTGAAATGACTAGACAAAATTACGTATTAAATACATATTTTAAATTTCAAACGATTAAAATGCATTTGAAACATTTTTCCCCATTGACCATAATGTAACGGAATGCATTTGTTTGTCCCTGTAATTGATCTATGCATCCGAGTGTCATGACATTTCAAAGTTATGTAATAATTATATATTTTAAATTTCAAACGATTCGATTGATTAGTTTTTGCGTTGTCATATGCGGACGGACGGACGGACTGAACGACAACTATAGGTGCTACGTATTTACATAATTACGAACGCACCTAAAAACAGTAGACAGATAAAAAAAAAACTATGGTGGCGAAATAAATTCGAAAGTGAAACATTGAAAAATCTACCATTAATGTCTTATTCTATCCTCTTTTTTCCATATGCTATGTAATTTCCTATTTTTTCTTTTGTAATTGCTTGTAAAATTGAAATTCGACAATCCGCTATAGATATTATTGAAAATGAGTACATTCTAAAACTTTTCTAAATATGTAAATATTTCAAACATTCGTTTAGCAATCTCAATAAAAATTGAAAACAGCGATCTTTGATTTACCATTGTGAAAATACTACTAAAAATACACTAAAAATTGCTTTGAGATTTCTACTCCTAATAGAATAATAGAAATAATTCTACTCCTAATAGAAATAATTTACCTGACAATGTTACTTTTCATTGAACTAGTAAATATTGGGGTAAATGACTCATTTCAACTCCGTATTTCAGCAAAATGTTTCTCTATATATCTCTAGAAGCAAGCACTTTTGTTTGCGCTTTTGCCGGCACAATGCCGACGCACTGATAGTGATAAGCTATAATAAAGAAATATCTATCAAATAATACTTTCTGTGTGAATAATCCTTTATGTGCTAAATTGAATTGGTGTTGACTCAATAGCTCTAAATAAAGTAACTCAAATGACGCGTTGCTATTGAGCATGAAAAACAACATCAATTATTTGGTAAGGTGGATAAAATTTCGACTGCACAAGAATACACATAAAAAAGAGCAAAAATTGGGCATTAGTAATTTAGAGAGTCTGAGAATTCATTTACTCGTCAAATGAAGCATTTTGTCTCGAATTTCTAGAGCCAGCGAGAACACTCGTTTGTACTATAACCAATTATATCCAGATCAGGATGCAATAGCTGTTGCACTTTTTTGAAAAAATGCATGAATACAAAATTTATTTCGATTATACAATTTTAAATTCGATCACACGGAAATAATATGACTCAGTCTTAAACAGGACCTAATCACGATGACGACATAGAATCATTACTATCATGGAATATTATTGAATTTCTTACATGTGATACCATTAAATAGAATGAAGAAAATTTTTATTAATATATTTTTTTCTGATTTGATTTCCATAAAATTTGAAATCACTCGACAAAATTCTGAACAATTCTATATACTTTATTTCGCACTCTTTGGTTGTGTAGTTATTGCTCTATTATATGTGGACAAGTGGATGGACTAAACAACGACTATATGTGCTTCATATTTATACAATTACAAGCTCAGCTAAAAATCAAGCATAACAAAGTTAAAACGACTTTCATATTTGAATAAAAATAATTATATTTCTTATAATATTGTTTTTGATAACATTGTAAAAGTTTCCGCAGAAGTTCATAACAGAATATATTTTTCTTTCAAATAACTAAAATTGCTTTCATATTTGAACAAAAATAACTAATTTTATATAATATTTCATTTTATAACATTGTAAAAGTTTTCGTAGAAGTTAATAACAGACTGTATCTTTCTTTCAAATAATCAATATCTTTGTTCATATTTCATTATTGTTAAAGCGTTCTTTCACTGAACAAATATTTCATCCTCCTTTAAAAATGACGAAATGGACCGAATTAAATTATTCTATTTCTTTGCTCCTTTGAAAAATCAAAAAAGATTTTTTTCATCATATTTCAACAAAAATAATTAATTTTCTTATAATATTATATTTTATAACACAGTAAAAGTTTTCGTAAAAGTTGTGAGGGAGTGACCTTTGCATAAAGGCACTTTAGTATTTCTGAGATCGTGACGTCAATAATTTAACATGTGTAAGCGTAAAAGCGACATCTATCCTCTCTTTTACTTTAACTTTCTAGAGTGTGTGTGTCTCTTTTGGATTCTGCAATTAGGGCTCGCGGTTAGTAGTATTATGTAAATGTGAAGTATCTCAGTTTGCAGCATATAAAAGCTTGGAGTTTGAGTGTGTGAGGTGTGTCTCTGGCATTAGCCAGCCAAGACTGAGTGTGACTAGCGACATTAGATAGCGGAGTGTGTCTCTGGCAATAGCCAGCAGAGCATTAGCCAGCTAGCAGTGGTGTTCGAGCGATATTAGTCAGAGAAGTGTGTTTCCCGTTGGTATCTAGCAGATTGAAGGTAGCATCGAGCCTCCAGTGAGTTGTGACGGAGTTTGAGAATTCGAATAGAGAAGTGGGCCGGTGATAAGAAATTTCATAGTAATTGCATTTGATTATCTCTAAGTGAATAAAGGGTATCTACAGCCACGGGCTGTCTAATTAGATTTTATTTAGCAGTTTAGCTGAAAGATAGTGAGAAGTAAACAGAGTTGCCCCGATTGAGCTAGTTTCCGGAGCTGTGAGTATGAGTTTACTCTTTTAATAGTGTTCTCAGTTGTGAAAATTAAGACTTGCTCCACTTCCCTTAAGCCCTTATCGTTTTTAATAAACTGTTTTTTTATCTTTATTTCTGAGTATGTCTGCATTTAACTCCCAGCACGAGCACCCAACCGTTACAAAGTTAATAATAGAATATATCTTACTTTCAAATTGTCTAAATGGTTTTTACATCTGAATAAAAATAATTACATTTCTTTTTAATATTGTATTTGATTGCATTGTAAAAGTTTTCGCAGAAGTTAGTAATAGAATATATCTTTCTTTCAAATAATGAATATCTTTGTTCATATTTCATTATTGTTTGAAACGTTCTTTCAATAAACAAATATTTCACCCTCCGCCAAGATTGCCGAAATGAACCAAGTTACATTATTCTGATTCTTTACTTCTTTAAAAAAGCGGAAAATATTTTTTTTTCGTCATATTTCAAAAAAAATAATTCTTTTATAATATTATATTTGATAGCATTGTGAAAGTTTTCGTAGAAGTTAATAACAAAATATATCTTTCTTTCAAATAATGAATATCTTTTTTCATATTTCATTATTGTTTTAAATATTCTTTCACTGAACAAATATTTCACCCTCCTCCAAGATTGCCGAAATGAACCAAGTTAAATTACTCTGATTCTTTATTCTTTTGAAAACTCAGAAAAGTTTTTTTCATTTCCTGTTTATGATAAGTAATAAATATTTTCATTTTCAATAAAAAGAGAATAAAGAAATTCTAAAGCATTTTTATGAATACTTTTCACTTATTAAATAGTTTAAGAAACATTAAAATGAAATATATCATTTTTGCCTGTAACACATTATTCTATGCGTTAGATGAAATTTCTTTGTAAAGGTTATCTTTAAAAAAATAATTTTCAACATTAGTTAAGGTTGTTTATTATGTTTAAAAATAATAAGATATCAATAAGTATACACAAGTAAGGGTACTACTTAGTTATTATGTCGACCAAAAAAATATCGCCAAAGTATACGATTACATGCTAATAATGGATGATTGTAAATGTCACATTCAATTGACATTAATTACGAAACGCGTGTTTGTAACATCATCAAGTGATTTTTAATCCAACTTTTTATTCGTATTTTTGATTATGTTTTATTAATTTATTTGCTCTTCCTTTATTTAAAATAAAAAATCCATCAATTTTTATAATTTGGCGAACAGTTTGGCGATTCATATAATTTGGGGAAATTGGTTGACGGGATAACCAAGTAGTACCCATGTAAAATTTCTTTAAAATCTTTTCATCATATTTTAAAATAAGTCGGAAACAGTACATTAAACGTTTCAAATAAAGTGCATTAGTACTATACCCAACCTTATAAATATTCAGATCTTGAGGCAATTAGTTGCTGCAATCTTTTTTAAAAATGCATGAATACAAAATTTCAGTTTTTATAATGCGTAAATAATATGACTCAATCTTAAATAGGACTTATTAACCATGACAACTTAGAATCATTACTTATAATGGAATATCATTGAATTTATAACATATAAAAGAATTTAATAGTGTGAAGAAAACTTTTATTAATATATTTTTCATTTTTAATTTGATTTTCATAACATTTGAAACCACTCGACAGAATTCTGAACTTCTGAACTATTCTATGTATTAAATTTTAAACTATTCAGTTAGCTAGTTGTTGCTCTTAACGAACAAACATATGGACTAAACGACATTTATATGTGCTACATATTCATACACTGTAAAAAAAATTCTGAACAGATACTAAACATTTTTCTAGGAAACTAGGATTCCTAGAACTTTTCCTGTATCGGTAACAGCAAAAATTCAAGTTTCAGAATCGGTTACATGGATTTTTCCTGTTATCGTTACATGAAAAGTTCTTGGAATCCCAGTTTCCTAGAAAATGTTTAGCACATTTTCAGAATTTTTTTTTACAGTGTACAATTACGAGCTCATCTAAAAATCAAGCATAAAAGAATTAAAATGGCTTTCACATTTGAATGAAAATAATTACTTTTCTCATAATATTTTATATTATAACATTGTAAAAGTTTTCGTAGAAATTAACAGAATATATCTCTTTCCAATAATGAATACTTTTGTTCATATTTCATTATTGTTTAAAACGTTCTTTCACTGGAAAGATATTTCACGTCCGCCAAAAATGGCGAAATGAGTCAAGTTATATTACTCTAATTCTTTTCTCCTTTGAAAAATCCGAAGAGATTTCTGTTTATATCCTGTTTATAAAAAATAAAAAACACTTTTATTTTCAACAAAAACAGATTAAAGAAATTCTAAAATATTTTTAGGAATGCTTTTCACGGATTAAATAGTTAAAGAAATGTTAAAATGAAATGTATCATATTTGTCAGTAGCACATTGTTCTATGTTTCAGATGAAATTTCTTTGTAAAAGTTATCTTTTAAAAAAGCTTAATATGTTTCTACACTTACATTTTCTGTTAAGGTAGCTTATTAATTTGTAAGTAATACTTGAGAACAGGCTTAATTAGATTCGTTCTGTTATTGTTGTCTAAATAATGTGTTTGCGATCATTGTATTGTGCTGTACACTGTAAAAAAAATCTGTAATCCTACAGATGAAAAATTGCCGAAATCTGTATGCTTACTAACATTTTACGCGTGCACCTTACCAAAAAAGATGTAAATCTACAAAATTAATTTTTTTAAAGCTACAGAAATCTGTAACGTTACAAACGATTCTTCTAAAATTACAGCAACCTTACTAAAATACTGAAATGTTATCTGTAATATTGCTTGTAGTTACATAAAAAATTCATGGAGCCCCAGATTCCTATAAATTTGTTAGTAACCTTACAGATTTTTTTTTCAGTGCGAATCTGTATCTGTTACATGCACTTTTGCTGTTGAAGTTACATAAAAAGTTCTAGGAATCCCAATTTCCTAGAAAACTTTTAGTAACTTTACAGAATTTTTTTTACAGTGTCCGCCTGTCTTTTTCGTTTTCATACTTTGTCACACTTTTTTAAAATAATTTTCATATAAATGTATTAACTCGTTAAAACTGATGAATTTTAGACAGATAATGAAATACCATAATACAATGTAAATACAATAAAAATTGGACGATTCAGATTTCATTTTGAATGCATCATCAATGTTGCAGTTTTACTTTCACAAAAGAAAATAATTTTCTTTAATAAAATTTCTTTAAAAAACTGTTTTTTATAAGCATTTAATATTTTATCTTAAAATTTCTAAAATTCTAGCGTGTCAGAAACTATGTGAAAAATTGAATAAAATGTCCATCTTTACATAAAAAACTATTTGTATGTGCAAATCCGAAAACTTTCTTCTATA
Organism: Maratus speculifer; assembly: GCA_964019185.1. Lineage (NCBI taxonomy): Eukaryota > Metazoa > Arthropoda > Arachnida > Araneae > Salticidae > Maratus > Maratus speculifer. The sequence continues at coordinate 168,684,076 of OZ025290.1, forward strand.
TCAAACGTGTTAATAATTTGAAATTTGTTATCAAAATGACAAAAATAAATGGCAATCCATGCACATCATGAGGATTTTAAAGATATGAAATTCCACTCACTATTTCTTGAGATATGACTATCACCAAAATCGTGTATATCCTGCAAAATTTAGCACAGCAGTGCCATGTGTTGATTGATTTATACTCAGTAACAACTTACTTCAACATCTAACTAAATCTCAAATTCGATGAAAATTCATGTTTCCCAAAAAAAATTGTTTTTGAGATGGATCTATTACGGAAATCGTTGAAAATGCAACATAGCAGCACTGCGATTCGGTGATTTACACTAAAACATAATCAACACCAATATTTGCCAATGTATACATGAATCTAAAGTTTGATAAAAATTCGTGCATTAGATCATGAAATACGATAATGCGAAAGTCGTAAAATATGCAGCATAGCAGCGTTCTCGAGAGTACTTTACATCAAACAGTCAGGCGGTAAACCCTATTCCTTAACCTGGGCTTTTCAGTCCTAATCCGAACAACCCGAAGGCTGACTTTTACAAAGACTCTGGTCTTCAGGTCCAAACACACCTAACTAGTGCTTGCGGTTACTCGTCGTCTCGTTTGTTGTGGCAGCATGGTGTTTTTTTATCTTTAATGAGTTTTGCAGGAAAGGGACGGTTTTCCGGCAAAAGAAAAATCTTTCCGTCAATTAAGGATGATCTGCTTATCTCCTGATTCTTTGTTCACTCCCCTTCGTTATATTATGAAGAAACCACAAATGGGTCCTATACAAAAGGCATATAGCACTTCTTCCAAGAATTGAGCTGATGGAGAGTGTATTTCAATGTGCACGCAGCCTTCGATATGTACACTTCTCAACACACGTCACACTGCCTACTTCCCAAACAAAGGGACGACCAGTCGATTACGACAGCTCTCACCACCCAGCACAAAAAGAGGCCTTTTCATTCCCCCCCCCCCAACCATTCAGTTCACCCCAACGACCCGCAATAACCAAACACCTATAGAGGAATCGGGCCCGACAAACCAATTCAGATGATTTATCGAATGACAGTTGCTTTATGGAGACTTTTCAAGACAACTAAACAAAGATATTTATGGTAGATAATCCCTAGGAGAGGATGATGTCTCGCTTTTTACCTTTTAGCTTCGAGCTATACGAAGCACTTTGTTATGGTTTGACCTTGTGTCTCTCTTGCTCAGCTGTTTCCACTAACGGTTTGTTGTTGTGGTGACTGGGTACCACTTGTTGCCTTTTGGGACAGGTAATCCCTACGCGATCTCCTTGGAAAGACCGCATAGAGCCGCTGGTTCGAGGAATTATTTAGTTTTACCCTCGAGTTGTGTAAATTATGAGCCCGGAGAAGGCACCTGCTATGCACAACCCATTGAGGGCACGCGCTAGAAGCCTTTAGCGGAACCCGAAAAAGCCGATAAAAAGCTTTCGTGACGACACAGATTCTGCCTCGCTCGGGGGTTTTCGACCCTGCCCTCATCCCACATTGTACGATTTACACAGCTACGCACAGGCCTTCAAAAGACAAAGACTTCTAATGACCTCGGGCAGTCGTTCAAAGCGACTCCCAGACGTCAGACACCGCCTCGCTAGGATATAAAAGAATCTGGAGCACCGCCAGTCTCTCACCTCATTGTTTTGACGGAGAAGCTGAGAGAGTCTGACAAAGCTCTAGCCTCCCACTATCTTATCTCACAGCTGCTATAGTACCTGCGCACAAGAGTTCTTAACCGTGCAATGGTGACCACTACCAGATGGGTGAAGATGCCTCTAGCCATTCCTGAAGGTTTAGAAAAATTCCTTCATACACACAAACACACAGGAGCCATACAGACTTTCGGCTTGCGATTAAGTAGCTTGAGAATTAGTTTAAAACACTGTTGAGTCCTCACTACTGGGCGCAGTAAACTCCTGTTATGAAAAGGCTCGTAGGAATTAGGAACAGACAATTCATCCTATAGTCGGTTCCAAAGGTTAAATTCCAAAGGTTAAACGGTGACCCACCGGACCGATTCTCTACGAGAGCGGATCCTGAAAGTGGAATTGCCGGCCGACCCTTTTCCAGAGGAAAACAATGCGACTTCGGGTAACCAGTACCGGCCGCCCGCTGGTAAAAATGAGGAGAGCTTCTGCCACCAACTCTTACGGGGGCAAAAAGCCGAAAGTCGATAATTTTCACGAATCCAATACTTTTTTTATAAAGATAGAAAAAAATAAAAAGTTGGTATACAGAGTGTAAAATATACAAACATTAATTCTTGCCACTCCGTTGTTTCCGCTGCGGAGATACTATCTTTCCTTCCAAAAATTTCTTTTTGGCACCAGTCATAAAGGAAAATAACATTTTCCTTATTTAATTAGAGAATTTTTAAAATTGTCTACTTCAAGGAAAGTTCTTTTTAAAAAGTGGTGCTAATCGAATATAATTTGTTTAAGAGGCACCGATGTCTGGAGGGTTAATTTAACTGAAATTAAAAATTAATAATATTTCATTATATGCCATTTTTCTTTGTAAAGAGCTGCAATCGTGACAAAATAAACAAAAGCACTATATGTTTAAAAATGATATAGAAACACTTTTTAAGCATTTCGTTATGAAACGCAAATGTCGTGTTTCGTAAAATAAATCTCATTTTTCTTTTCCATCCCAAATGACCTATTTCGCAGAAAAGTGTATTTTGATTCTTGGCATTTGTTTGTGGCAGGAAAAGAAATATATATACCTAAAGGGAAGTAGTAAAAGTAGCAAAACAGTCAAAATGATGATTTCTTTATTTTTCTTAGAATTTCTTCAGATTTTCAGAAAAGGTTAATGTAATCTAGTTTCTAAAAGTAGTTTTTTTCTAACTTTACAAGAATAAAATATTGAATTCTTGAAAATTTCTTGACTTTGAGGGGTTTACATATTTTAAAAGTCAGAGATTCTAAAAAGCATGTTCTTACAAAATGTCTGCTTGCATGTATATAAAAAAATTTTTATTGTATCTCTATGTCAAGAATTAATGCAAGAAATTTAATAAAAATTAATATTCAGTTTAATTCTGGTGTAAACTAATGCTTAGTTTTTGGTGCAAATCTCTCAATAGGTGAGGTTGCTATGTTGCACATTTTTATGATAATGGCAACAGCTCTGTCTTAAGAACTAATGCACGTATTTTCATCAAAGTTCAGATTCCCTTAGACCTCGAAATGAATTGATGCTGCTTACTTTTGTGTAAATCACCCAATAGGTGGGGCTACTATTCTGGATTTTTCTTGATTTTCGCAATAGCTCTATTGGAAGAATTAATGCATGAATTATCATCAGATTTTTCAACTTCAGATTACATTAATCCTTGATATGAATCTGTTCTGTTTACGTTTCAGGATCAATCACTCACAGGTGACGCTGGTGTGCTAAATCTCACCAATTGCCACCATAGACCTATCTCAAAAACTAATGCACGGATTTTCATCAAAATTCAAAATCAAATAAACATTGACAAACATTATTCCTATTATATTTTGGCGAAAATCGCACAACTAGTGGCGCTGTTATGCTGCATTTTTCATTATTTCCGCAGTACTCCTATTTTAAGAACTAATGCACGTAATTTCTTACGTTTAGAATTCTCTCGAGGGGCATAAATTACCATTTAATTTTGGCATCGTGATAAGGAATTTTGAAGTATTAACATGCATGAGATAGAAAAAAGTTCTGGGATTGCCACATCAGACTAGTATTTTATAATTTTTTTCTAGAAGTTTCGCATACAGTTTGCAAAAATCTGTGACAATACTATTAAAAGCAATTGTTCACAATTACATTGCCATTGAATATTTTATTATTATCATTATATTAGCCCTGTAGCTTAATAATCAGAGCACCTATGTATGAAAAAGCGGACCGTGAATTCGACTCTGAGTTATGCAAGGTTCTTTCAACCTTTCATATCTTCGGGGTCTATAAAATGAGCAGCAAGATAACTTAGGAACTAAACACTGAGGATCTTACATTAGTTCCACCACGGATCTTACGCTAGGGCATACTACATAATATCTCAGGAGCCAGGTTCAAAGGAACAGGATTGGCACTTTATCCGCCGATCATTAATAGCTTGCAATTTCCCAGATTTAGGTTTTAGGTACATTCGTAATCTATATAAAAATATAGTCCCTCGTCGTCATATAGTCTATATATATTCGTCATATTGTATGTCCGTCTGTCCACATACACTATCTACCAAAAAGTATTTGTACATTTTCAGTTTTTGACATTTTGTCAAATATTTAAAAATATACTGGTCGGATTCTTCTGGAACTTCAGAAATATAAAGATTATGTTTCACTTTATATTTATTTACATTCATTTGTTAAGCGGGTAATTAGGGGGCCGGCAAAAAAACAAAGAATAATAGAAATATTTGGGATCGCCCTGTACATGAAAATGCACGAAATGACTTATCGCTTTAGAATACAAATATATGAATACAGTAGAATATGTACACTAATTTTTGTGAGAATAGCATGTATATTTATGGCGATAGAGCGATTTTTTTGAAAAATTCAAAAAATTCTGGTATGTTTTTTGTTTATATCATAGAGGCTTTTTGACCAAATTTAACGCAAATTTCAGAAAAATTGGCAAAATCTATTAAAAAAAATATAGCGCAATTGGAATATAAATATATTTAATACTTTATGAAATATGAGTAGTTTTATGAAATAACTTTTATCTGCGCATGCGCGAACGATAAAAACAATTCTTTTACATCATTTAATAGTCAATTCTATGGAGTAACTTATAAAAAAAATCCAATCAAATATCGTGAAAATTCAAAAAGATATCATTATTATAAGTAAGCTGTTTTTACATTGCTCTCTAAAAACGACTGAATGATAAGGGATTCTCCACAAATTGACATTTTTTATTAACTGACTTTTAGGAAAAAATTAGTACTATTTAATGAATACAATATTGCTGCTAATAAGTATCTTGACACCTGTGATAGAAAAGGAAAAGGGCTTTTATTCTTTTCCATCACAGATGTCAAGATACTTATTAACAGAAATATTGTATTAGATATTGTATACATTAAATACTAATTTTTTCCTAAAAGTCAGTCAATAAAAAATGTCAATTTGTGGAGAATCCCTTATCATTCAGCCGTTTTTAGAGAGCAATGTAAAAACAGCTTACTTATAATAATGATATCTTTTTGAATTTTCACGATATTTCATTGGATATTTTTTATAAGTTACTCCATAGAATTGACTATTAAATGATGTAAAAGAATTGTTTTTATCCTTCGCGCATGCGCAGATAAAAATTATTTCATAAAGCTACTCATATTTCATAAAATATTTAATATATTTATATTCCAATTGCGCTACATTTTTTCTATTGCATTTTGCCAATTTTTCTGAAATTTGCGTTAAATTTGGTCAAAAACCCAGCATGATATAAACAAAAAACATACCAGAATTTTTTGAATTTTTCAAAAAAATCGCTCTATCGCCATAAATATACATGCTATTCTCACAAAAATTAGTGTACATATTCTACTGTATTCATATATTTGTATTCTAAAGCGATAAGTCGTTTCGTGCATTTTCATGTACAGGGCGATCCCAAATATTTCTATTATTCTTTGTTTTTTTGCCGGCCCCCTAATTACCCGCTTAACAAATGAATGTAAATAAATATAAAGTGAAACATAATCTTTATATTTCTGAAGTTCCAGAAGAATCCGACAAGTACATTTTTAAATATTTGACAAAATGTCAAAAACTGAAAGTGTACAAATACTTTTTGGTAGATAGTGTATAACAGAGCAAAAACAATCCAGACGAATGGTTTGAAATTTATTATATGAAATCATTTCAAAATTTTGTCGCGCCATATCATATTTTATGAAAATTAAATCAAAACTTAAAAAGACATTATAAATGTTTTCTTCATTTTATTAAATCCTATCGTATGATATAATTAAATGGTATTCCATGATGCGTAATTATTCTAGGTTGCCATGGGGATTACATTAAATTTAAAAGATAATCATATTATTCTCGTATTACTGAATTTAATATATAATCGTAATAAATTTTGTATTCATGTGTCTTTTTATAAAAGTGCAACAGCTATTACACCATGATCGGAATACTTATAAAATTTATTATAGTAAGAATGCACCTCATTTGTCAAGTTTGCGCACAATTTCCGATTTATTTACTATTATTATTTCTATTATTATTAGAGGGTCCAAGACAAATAACCGAAGCAACAGAGCTTGCTGTCTAATGCACAAAACATTGGTGTAGATCAGTTTTCTGATTGAAAACTGCAATACACTTTTACATTTAACATCTAGTACATGCACACGTCAGAATTCGACAAAGAGAATATTTCTGAAAATAAGCTACCATTTAGACTATATTTACATAACCACTTAATTAATAAATATTTCAAGTCTAAATCGTAGCATAGCACAGATGCATATTCCACTTTTAATTAACACTTAAAAAAAAAAAAAAAAAAAAAAAAAAAAAAAATACATTTTAGATTACAGCACATAAACAGAACAGAGCAGAATATTTTTATATTTGACAAGTTCCATGAAATACGGGAGAAGGTTTTTGTACTACTATATCTTATTGTTAATATATAATTATTAAATTCTTACATAGATATAGTGTGACCAATAAATTTAGCTTTAAAATAACTATAAAAAGGAAGTTATTTGTATTAATTAAATTATTTAAACAAAATCCAATCCTTTTTTTTTTATTGAAAATCCAAAATTTAAAAAAAAAATCAACATATATAAATAAAATTTTAAATTTATAGAGACGAAAAAAACATTCTTTAAACGAAACTTAAAATACTGAATCATCAATAAATCGCAAGTTTTTATAACAGAAAGAAAATTAAATTACAAAAAAATATTATGAATGTCAGATGAACGAAACCCTAATATTATGAACCCTTAAATTGAGAAAAACTACGAAATCTCTTTTAATTAAATCCAACTTAAGGGTGTATTTCGATTAAAACTGCTTATTTTCCTATTTATTTTTAGATTCATTTTTGCTCTCATATGCCTAAAACTTGCAAATTGTCTTATTTAGAAAGTATACAAGATGCCGTGATTGTCGATTCTTTGATAAATGCAGAAAATATTGGGGAAAAGGCAATCAAAAACGGAATTTTGAACCGATTTTTCCGAAGCGGGAGATCTGTGAACGGAAAAAAAAGGTCATACTGAGAAGATAACTGCTTATAAATCAAATTCTAATGAATTGAGCGTAAAATGACATCCCACGGCACCTTATACGTCTCTTCAAAAATCCTCTCAGCAAGTTTCATATTTCTCCTTTTAAAAATGTGTCTGAAATTGTATCAGAAAATTTTGAGCTGTTGAAGGTGGAAAAGCGTTTTTTCGAATACACCCTTAATATGAAAATTTGAAATTGCAGCCCCAGGGCTCGAACTAATAACGTTCTGTTTACTAGCTAGCTGTTTTATCTCAAGGTACAGCAAGATACAAGATGAAATGTCTACATAAAAAACCTTGAAATTAAAGTTATCTTTTAAAACTTAAATCCCAAAAATGAACGGATGACAATGAAAAAATTAATTTAATTAAAATTATGGACTTTAAAAAATCAAAACTTCATTATAAACTTCAAAATTTGATAATTTATCGTGCGACTGAAATATTCAAATTTTCAACACGAGACAACAAATTCAACACAAAATTTGAAGTATGTGACTTATACAGTTTTTATGTGCGGTCTCTGTGACTGAGACAAAAAGGGTTTTGCCGGATGAACGAAACCGTAAAAAAATATGTTAATAGGCGGATAAATTTTTTTTAATTACATTTTCAAAAAGTTATGCTATACTGTAAAATAAAAAAAAAATGTGATTTCCACTGGGAAATTTCATCGGTTCTTTAACTTTTATATATAAGGCTACAAAATACAACAGATTTCGATGAGGGGTGCGAGCAGCACTAAAGGGGTTCTCTCGTTAGCTTTTTCCTAACCTCTGCTTATTTTTTCGTGGTCATTTCAGGGATTTGTTCAACATTTTCTTTTTGACATTTTCAGCTATTTCTTGTAATCATCTGCTTCCATCTTGGTCTAGTAAAATTCTCAATTTTAAATTTTGAAAAACACTGCAAAAATTTTTATTCTGCAAAAAATATGATCCCTAAAAGTTTTATATTTCTGATTTGTGCAGCATTATACTTCTTTAAAGAAAATAAACAGCATATTTTTTTTTCTTTTTAACCCATTTTAGGCCAAGCACAGAAATTTTATAAAATGTAGCATTATTTTTATTGAAATATGCTTAAATTACATACATTAAGACAAAAAAAAAGATTCGTGCATGAAAAATAATATTTTATATAAGAAATAATATTTTATATAATAATATAAAATATTATTTCTTATAATGAATAATATGAATATGAATAATATTTTTATGACTTTTGATTTATTCTTATTTCATATACAGAATTTGCAACTTTAATCTATTTTAAAAACATATAATTCATTTCAATTGGAATAATAATATATTTTTAAAAAGTCGAATTTGTCAAAGGCGTTTCAAATTAAAACTCTAGCGTATTTTGAAAATTTTTTAAGAGAAAGTGTTTACTCCAATTGAATTACTAATATTTTATGGATGTCTTCAAAAGCCTTAAAAAATAGAAGAAAAATAAAATTCTTGAAAAAAATGTGTCAGAGTGTTTAAAAAAAATATTTATCGAAATGTTTCGTATACGAACCTTTGGCCGAAAATGGGTTAATGCAGCTTTTGATCATTCATGTAAAAACACGTTGTAAATAAAATCAAAAAAAAATTTGTAGCATTTTGGACATAACGATTAGTTATATGTTTCATCTTCTTTGTTACGCCAAAGCAAATGTTCATTTTTTAAAGGGATACAAAATTTTATAAACAGCTGAAATGTAACCTGTAAAAAATATCAGATGTTTTGGTGAAAAACTATTATTTGTTTTACAATAACTATGAAGTTATTAACCTTATTTGATTTTTTTGTGCGAACTTTTTTTTTCTTTTTACTAAAACTATTATCCTAGTATCCTATCCTTATTATACTAGTATCCATTATCTATCGTGAAAGTATAATAAAGACTTTATATTATACATCGCAGACTGTAATTTATTTAGACATTTTTGATAACAAAAATTGGGACTATTCTGTTATATCGTCAACCAATTTCTCCAAATTATACAAATCGCCAAACTAATAGCCAAATTATACATATTGACATAATTTTTATTTTAAATAACGAAAAAACAAATAATTAGTAGAATATTTATAAAAATATTAATAAAAAGTCTAAATAAAAATCACTTAATGACATTTTAAACACGTGAATCGTATTTAATGTCATTGAATGTGATATTCATGATCATCCATTATTGACATTTAATCTTATAGTTTGGCGATAATTTTTTGGTCGACGGGATAACCTAGTAGTACCCAAAAAATTGTATGTAGATTTATGTAAAAAAAGCAGTGAAACATGGATGATGTAAAATTAAATTTACTATTCTACTAACCTTGAAAGTAACTATGACCGCTGTTAAAGTTATGTGTTAATAAACTGTTGTTTTGTATTATTTTAGTTTTCTTATATATTATTTACCATATATAATCATCTTAGTTTAAATATATGAAAATAACTTTACAAGTTACTTCTCATTCTCTAGTAATCCATAAAATTTAAAGTTGCTTTATAACATCATAGCTTGCTGAGAATTTTTCTTTATATTCCGTTTTATTTATAAATATTTTACATTTCAGTTCAAATTTTATTCCAAGAATTAAGTGTTTCGTTTCAAACTAGCTCTTCGGATTTAGAAATGTTTTCAAATTGCACGATTTTTTAAAAAATATGCATATACCTTGATAAGATGTTCTTCAGTGATAAAAGTTCAATACTGACAAAAGCTTCTTGAAAATGTTTAATTATTAGAAAAGTTTTGAAGGAATAATATAATGGCTTAAAATTTTCGGTAATATATGACTTATTGAAAATAAATTTCACAGAGAAAATCTTTATTCAAACCATGTGTGCAAGTTAAGCTGAGGTGAATTTGATTTTTGAAAGGAAAAGATAAAATTTTAAACTTAAGTATTAAAGTTCCTTCATTATTTTACTTCGATTTTCTAAGAAAGTTTTGAAGAGAACTTCTATTTACAAGATTTCACTAAATATTAGTAGAATACAATTTATTTCCATTGTTTTAAAACAATATGAAAGGATAAATAGAATATACAGATACACATACTTCTAAAATTATCGGAAATAATCGCACTAAGAAAAACTTTATTGAAACCATATTTGTTTTTTGAGTAATAGCATAGCTGCCAACTTTTACGCATTTTTGCTACCACTAAAATCGTACTGAGATTTTCCATTTGTTTAATCATAAGATTTTGACGATGAAATATTTACTATAAATTTTTGTGGTAGAAAAAAAGCGTAAAAGTTGGCGGCTATGGTAATAGGATAAGGAGGATTCCACTTCTACAGGCTACGATGAAGATCCTGATTTGATCCTGATCATTTAAACATTGCTCATACACTAAATTATCAAAGGTGAGCGGTCACCAGAAATATTAGACGTTTTGTTAGATATTTAATAAAAGACATGAGGAATTATCCTGAAATTCCACGTTTGTAAACATAAAAGTACAGGTCATATAGAGGGTGTCCAACAAATAACACCAAGATTTCAAATTTAAATTTCTCAAAAACAAAAATCGATAGAAGTATGCGGTAAACGGTTTCTTTATTAGGTAAGCTGTAAAATGTTATACTAAAGTTTTGAACGGTGAATATTTTGAAAAGATTATGTTCTGATTGCAAAGAATGCTCGACTTGACGTTTTTCTTGCTTTAGATTGCTTGTAGAGAACGAGTTTTTCGGGGTACTTAACTAAACTTTTAGAACTAAATTTTTGAAATTTCTGAAATTCCAAAATTTTGTTCCAAAAAACTTTAAAATATGGCGAACATTTTGTTATTAAAAATAACAAAATTTTTGATACTTTTTTCATAACTTTTTTTGAAATTTTTGCATCTTTTTTTGCAATTTTTTTTACACTTTTTTTAACAAAAATTTTTCATTTTTTAACGTTGTGATTTTTTTTTTTTACTTTTGTAAAAACTTATTTTGAAAAAAAAATTGTAAAAAATGTTTTTGAAAAAAACAATTTTTTTGTAAAAATATTTTTTGAAGTTTTGGTTTTTGTAAAAAAATTTTTGTTGTAAATTTTTTTTAAAAAAACTTTGTTGCGAGTTTTTCACTTTGTGATTTTTTTGTTTTACATTTGTGTTTTTTTTCTTTTTACTTTTGCAATTTTTTATATTGTAAGTATTTTTTTGTTAATATTTCTAGAAAACAGTGAAATTATTTTGTAAACTTGCATATTTTTTCATACATCTGCTTATTTTTGTATGCTCTTATGCATTTTTTAAGTTGTGAGAGTGTTGTTTCACTTAAAATGTTATGTATTTCAATAATGCAATAGGTTTTAGAAAAATAAACACAACGATATATGCATATGAAAGAATATTTAATGTGAGCATTTAAAGAATACATTGCAAAATAATATCTATACATTCATGCTGGTTAGAAGAATCACGGGTATCAAAATTACTTTTCAGCAGTATGTATGTCTTCCAAATTTTAAGTTTGAGATATTGTGGTTTATGAAAATATGATGGATAAATAGTCTAAATATCTTCCTTTATGTCTAAATTCTTCAAAAGTCTGACTAATTTGTGAATATCTTCACTAAGTTTACATATAACTGACGATGCTTTATATGATGATGTGCGCATTTTTGATTCACGTCTTCTTGGAAACAGCATTTGGTAATCTTCCCAAGTGTAAGGTTTTTCACCTGTATGGATTTTTGTATGTTCTGTTAAATTCCATATACTTAAGAAGCGTTTGTGGCAAATAGAGCACATCTGTAATAGAAATAAATGGAAACAATTAAGGTTCTCTTCAACAATATAGGTAAAAAGGCACTTGTTAAAGTGTAGGCAGTAAGACAAATCATTTTATATTTACTCTTATTACGTTTCATATACGAATTCTAATATTAAGTACTCACATACACATTATTCGTTAACGCTACATGTGCTAGGGATGAATCATTCAGATCATTAATTTCTGAAGCTTGCTGCTGTTTTGGTTCGTCTTGTTGAAACATCTGTATAATGAAAGAAATATATATTTAGTAAAGGTTTAATGTATAAATAATCGCTTATTTATTTATTTTTATTAAATAAATGTATATTGCAATCAATTTCGTGTACATTTAATATAAATTAAATTTTCTTCATTTATTCACATGATAGTAATTCCTCTGAGGAGTACATATCTGATAATTTTGAGAAAAGTGTGAAACACAAATCATTTTATGTGGTAAAATTCACATAGTTTGGTTTCGAAAATAGGTTATTTGAAATATGGAATGTTAAAATTCAATGAAATGTTAAAATACTATGGAAGGGCTAACTAAAGATTAGTCATGTACACTATGCATCATTAAAACTGTAAAGATAGTATTTGTATTTTAAGTACCTTGATGGACGATAATTCAGAAGTGTAAGATGAAACATATAATTTGATTAATACTATGGAAGTGCTAACTCAAGATTAATCATGTATACCATGATTTATTAAAACTGTATAGATAGTATTTATGTTTTAAGCAACTTGATGAACGATAATTCAGAAGTGCAAGAGGAAACATATAATTTGATTAGTACTATGAGTAGATTAGTTTTAATGCATTAGATGATTATAGCAGTAAGAAATTTCGTGTAGGAGCAATGTGTATAAGGTGAAAATCGAATAGAATCAATTGACTTCAACTCTATAATCGTTCCAAGTTAGTATTTATCTCACTTGTGTAATGCTGAAATATAAAAGGTAAAGAATCAAGTTTGATGTAAATAAATATTGTGGTATTGGGTTAAAAAACTAAAAAAAGTATTGAATTTTACTGAATTAGAAAGTATAAAATTTGACTAAATAATGTTTTATGTATAAAAATTAAGTTTGAATATGATAAAATTATGAAAATCAGTTTGTAATCTCTCATTTTTATAGGTACTACTATGAAAATATTCTTTTAATATAGAATTTCTGCTTATTGATGAGACTAAAATAATTATTTTTTTTGTTTAATTTTGAATATTTATTGAGTGTATATAATACAAGGATTAAAATCTTACAAATTAGCTGTTAATTTTTCAAGAAATTGTCGTTTGTAATCCAGAAAAATGTGTGATTTTAATAAATTTGTAAATATGTTCATTAATTTTTTTAGTTATTTCTCTAACTTGCCATTCATATGTTAATTTTTATAACTTTTGTAGAAAAAAAATTTGAATTTTTGGTAATTTGTACTATTTTTTTGTTCAACAGTTGATTTTATTGATTATTAGTATTCTCATTTGATAGTAATTTCATGCATGAGGTTATTAAATATTAAAAAACTATTAATTTTATTTAATGTTTTCTGTATAAAAATTAAGTTTGAATGTGATAAAATTATGAAAATCAGTTTGTAAACTCTCATTTTTATAAGTACTACTATGAAAATATTCTTTTAATATAGAATTTCTGCTTATTGATGAGACTAAAATAATTATTTTTTGTTTAATTTTGAATATTTATTGAGTGTATGTAATACAAGGTTTTAAATCTTACAAATTAGGTGTTAATTTTTCAAGAAATTGTCGTTTGTAATCCAGAAAAATGTGTGATTTTAATAAATTTGTAAATATGTTCATTAATTTTTTTAGTTATTTCTCTAACTTGTCATTCGTATGTTAATTTTTGTAACTTTTGTAGGAAAAAAACTTGAATTTTCGGTAATCTGTACTATTTTTTTGTTCAACAGTTGATTTTATTGATTATTAGTATTCTCATTTGACAGTAATTTCACGTATGAGGTTATTAACCCTCTGACAGTCTTGCAAAAGGGCAAAATTGTAATGTTGTTTTCTCAGCATTTTGTTTTAATTGCTAAAAAAAATATGATTCTTTTAAAATTATAGAAAAATCTTATTTACGAATATGAATGTTATCCTTGAGTGTGTTGATCATTGCACAATGTATTAAAAATCCATTAAATCAACTGAGTTATATCATTTTAATTATTACTTGCATTATAGTGAAACCTGGAGCTTAGGGAACGTCTATAGATGGGCTTGTCAGTGAAAAGGTTAAATACTAAATATCTATCAATTTTCTTTACTGTTTCATATGATAGCAATATTTCTGAGGAACAGGTGTGATAACTATTAGACTTTGATTGACTTATATTCTGATAAACGTTTGAAAAGAATTATAAGTGTGTAATGATAAAATATCTATATACTATCGAAAGTCGAGATTGATATAGATAAGTATTGCAGTAATAGTCAATTCTTTGTTGAATTTCCAGAATTTGTGTGAGAACATGGTTTTTTACATTGAGCTGATGTAATTTCAGTTACAGTTTTTCGACAATCAACTCAAAAATGGATAATTATCATAGTTAAAAGTTATGATGAAAAGATCTAAGCAATATTAATGTTAAAAAGTTCGCCTAATGTTTGCTCTTATGTTGTGAAAATTTCGAATAGTTTGATTTGAAATATGAAATGTTTGAAAAAATTAAACTTTGTATTTGTGTATGTTTTGTGCAATTAAACTGTAAAGATAATATTCATATTTGGAAATTGCTGTGTGTTTCAATAATTTTCTGATAAATTGATAAAAACAGATGTTAAAATTTTGTACTGCTAACACATATAGGATCAAGAATAAAGTTTAATGAAAGTAAGTATTGTAAAAATTCAGAAATTTTTGAAGCGTAAAATGAATCATGTCTTGATTTGATTAATAATATGGGTAGAATATCTCGAAGTAGTTTTAATATGTCAAGTATCTAAAGCAGCGAGAAGTGACTTTTTCGGTTTTCTAGAAAAAAAAATACGTACTATTTGTTGTAAGTTTTGTAAAGACATTCAAACTTTTAAAAATAGTTTGGTAATATATTGTAATAATATATGTAAACAAATGTATTTTAAAGTTGAAAATTTGTGTAAAAAATTGTCTTTTCCTGAAAATCGATATTTATTTTTGTTTAATTAAAGATACTTATTACTTTTCTGTTGTTATAAACTAAAATATACGTTTAATTCTTCTGTTAAAATTGATATTTCCGTGTTGGAGATGAGAAAAAATAGTGTAAAACTAAAAAAAAATTTTTAATTCGTCTTTTTCCTCTTAAAATTATTATTAAACTAGTGTAAAACTAATAAAATTTGTTTAAATTCGTCTTTTCCCCTCTGAAAAACTAATATTTCTATTATTTTGCTTAATTAATTACACTCATTATGACTTCCAAATTTTAATTTGGAGATGTTGTGGTAACTGTTATAAAACTAGAATGGATAAATAGTTTAAATCTCTTCTTTTTTCCCTCTAGGCGATACTTTTTCTTGAACGTAAACATTTTGTTGTATACCTTTGCAAGTTGTGACGTCAGAACCCTATTGTGTGTTTCCCCTAGTTGGAATGCATGGGTGGAGGGGTTGCAGAAAAAAGTTTTAGTTTGGATATGACATAATGAAGAATGCTCTGTAGGTTAAAATGTGCGTGTGTATTGAATATTTCTTTAAATGATTCGTTTATGTATTAAAATTCTACTTAGTTGGTGTATAAAAGTATGATGAAATTGGTTTTCTTTCTTTAAAAATCGGTATTTTCCGTTGTTTTGCTTAATTAACAAAACTCATTAAGACGATATTAAAGTGATAGCCACTTAAAAACTGAAATGCAAGTTTAAATTTCTTTATCTCAAATTGATATTCTGAAGTTTGAGTTGAAAAAATGTAAGAAATCATTCTTTTCTATAAAACTTGATATTTTCCATTGTTTTTTACTTAATTATCAATACTCATTAAGATTATAGCTGTTGAAAAACTAAAATTTACGTTTAAGTTTTCTCTTTTAAGTTGATAAAAATAGTAAGAAATCAGTCTTTTTCTATAAAACTTGATCTTTTCCATTGTTTTTTACTTAATTATCAATACTCATTATGATTATAGTTGTTGAAAAACTAGGATGTATGTTTAAGTTTTAAGTTGATACATTGATCTTGTAGTTTACAAAAATCGTAAGAAATCGGTCTTTTTCTTTAAAACTCGATATTTTCCATTGTTTTTTACTTAATTATCAATACTCATTAAGATTATAGCTGTTGAAAAACTAGAATGCATGTTTAACTTTCAACTTGTAAGTCGATACACTGATGTTGCAGTTGATAAAAATCGTAAGAAATCAGTCTTTTTCTATAAAACTTGATATTTTCCATTGTTTTTTACTTAATTATCAATACTCATTAAGGTTATAGCTGTTGAAAAACTGAAATGTACGTTTAAGTTTTCGCTCTTAAGTTGATAAAAATCGTAAGAAATCAGTCTTTTTCTATAAAACTTGATATTTTCCATTGTTTTTTACTTAATTAACGATACTCATTAAGGTTATATCTGTTGAAAAACTAGGATGCATGTTTAACTTTCAACTTTTAAGTCGATACATTGATCATGTAGTTGATAAAAATCTTAAGAAATCAAATAAAAAATTTTATTTTTCGCTGTTTTGCTTAATTAACGATATTCATTAAGGTTATAGCTGTTGAAAAACTGAAATGTACGCTTAAGTTTTCTCTTTTAAGTTGATAAAAATCGTAAGAAATCAGCCTTTTTCTATAAAACTTGATATTTTCTATTATTTTTACTTAATTAATACTACTCATTAAGATGCCTATCAAGCAAAATTCAAATATATGTTTAACTTTCTTGAGTTGAATTGATAATCTCATCTTGTAGTTGAAGAAATCTAAATAAAATGGTTAAAAACTGAGATTTTCGAGTGATTCGCTTAATTAATAATACTCATTAAAATTACGGTTGTTCAAAATTCAAATATAAATTTAATATTCATCTTATAGTATGATTCAATGTTGAGATGTGATTGATAATATTTTTTGAATTGGGAAGGTTGTTCACCTCTCTGTTATAATAGAATGTTCCTTTTTTCCACTAGGCGGCGTTCGTGGAGGGGGATGCACGGTGGGCGCAGGAGGGACCAGGAGGGATGGTGGCGGGACGGTGGTGGCGGTGGGACGGTGGAGGCGGTGGGACGGTAGTGGCGGTCCCACCGTCCCACCGCCGCTTGAGTTTAAACTGTTATTTTCCTACTCCTAATAAGAAAAAAATAAAAAATTTAATTATATATGATGAAGTTGCTGAAAGCCACTGCGTTCGGTACATTAATGACAGCCATTTTTAGTAAAAATCATTTTTTCCAATAAAACTGCATAAAAGTTACATTGTTAGAAATATCGTTCAAAAATAACCTTATTATTATTATTATTATTATTAAGGAAATTGGTCCGATAGTTGAGAAAAAAATTTTGCCCAGTATGACAAAATAGGGTGACATTTATTTTAAATTATTGGACTGATTTCCTTAATTTTAAAAAAAATAATAAAGGTGAGGGGAAGATCGGATAGCTCCAGACGCTTGGCTAAATTGCAAATAGAATACAAATGAATGAAATTTCTGTCTTTATTTTATACTTAAAATAAAATTACGAACTTCTTTAATGATTTTGATCAATAATATCGAATTATTTAACAAAATGTACTGAAAATAGTTTGGCCTTATCTTTTTGGTGTCACAAGAAAAGCAGGTAGCCCCGGACATATTAATTAATGGTATCCCAACCCAAATTATAAAACACCAAGTTATACTGCAGTTGTTACAAACATTATTAAAATCTTTAAATAAATAAATTTCCTAAAATGCTGAACTATTGACAAAAATGTTCACTTACATATTGTATACTTGATAACCTACAATAAAGTTTGACAAGAGCAAACAAAACAATTATTCACGACTAACTTATTTGGCGCTCATATCGCAATTTAAATGTATTTGAGGGTAATGTCACACGGACGATTTCCAAAAACAGACAAAACGACGCCCGCTATTGAGAGCATTACTATCTCCTGTTCTTGTCAGACGGGCGACGCGGTACTATTGCGTTCAAACATACGCAAAGACTCACGTCGAAGCCACGCGTTTCCCCCAAGCCGTTGGCCAGCTGCTTGTGTCTGGTGGCTTCTGTTTATTCGATCTTGTTCAGACGAGAGTTGTTTTTAACGCTGATTTTTTATTTTCTTTCCGAGATTCACGAGCTTTTGTTGTGATAGCGTAGTCAAGAATCGATGCAGGTTTTGGGGGGAAGGGAAGCATTTTGAGAAAAACAAAAAGTATTTTTGTGAAATTTATTATATTTTGGGGGGATTTATTTTATGTTTGTAAAAAGTGACACTTTGTAACGATATGAAATCTATTTATATTAATTCGAAACAAGCCTTTTTTCAATAATAACTTCTTTAAATTCTTCTTCTATTTTTTTTTTCTTTCTGAGGAATTTGTTTGCTTTTTAAATTACAAAATTTTAAATCTAACAACATTAGAATAATTTATGGTTAGTATGTTTTCATGGAACACAATTTTGTGAAAGTACCAGTTTTAAGAAGCTTCATTTATATTTTTGAAGCAAATACATTTAAGTTTGGTAAAAATAGATTTTTCCTTTTCTTTTTTTCCCCTTCTTTCTTTTTTTACTAGCCGTTCTTGGCGACCAGTTTGGTCTCCCTTAAATGTATATTAAGCATTAAATCATATTGCTTTTATACATAATTTATTTTAAAGTGCTCAATTTTTTTGCCAAATTAGAAGATTCCGCCCTGAGAAATAGATACAGATATCATATGCACAGGCGCGACTGCAACAAAGTAGCAATTATATGCGCCTCAGACGGTAACCCGGCTATTGTTATTTATTTATTAATAAACTGCTTGTTTATTTTTATTTTCTTTTTTTTAATGATACAAATTGTTTTATTCAATTATTATTATCTAAACTTTATTTATTATTATTTCCTTTTAAAATAATAGAAATTAGTTAAAAATATGTATGTAGCTGGTATTTGAAAACGAAATTTTCGTCAAATTGGCATCAGAAAAATAACGCGCAATGTGCTGCATATATGACATCTGTGCTGATAAATCAAGAGCTCAGTATTTTTATGCTAGCCTGGCGCAGATAATAAATTGACAAATATTGTACCCGTGGCATTTTTTCGTATTTCATTAATTATTTATATATTGTATTATATTATATAATATAATAATTCCACTCATTTCATTTACAATATATAACTTTAATTTGAAACTGAAAACTTTAAAATTCATGACTTTTATTTATTTTTTTAAGTAAAAAAGAACAGAAAAAATAAAAGTAATGATATTTTGAAGCTCCATAATTGCAGCGAAGGAACAAAACATATACAAATCTAATTTACCACAGCCTAAGTCTTAACAAAGGACTTTTGCACAGTAACCAATATGATGGGTTTAATTTGGACGTTGCCATTAAGCAATTAACGAATAATCACGATTTTTGTGTCTCATACGATAGCGTAATATATATATATATATATATATGTATATAGATTATTATCATAGTTTTTTTTTTTTTTTGCTAAATTTTGAGTGGCAACTAAGTTAATATAATCTAGTAAAATGTTAAAAGGCTATTTACATATGGCGACAAATTTGGAAATATTTCACTTTTCAAAATTGTCAATATATAATTTTTGAACGTTTTTCTTTCTACTTTCTTCTATCTTCAATAGAAGAAAGTATTGTAATCGAAATTTTTTTCGACTTCCGGTTTTCGACGGATTTATACGTTTTAGGGGTCAGAGATTTCAAAAAACCTGTTTTTACAAAATTTCTATCTGTCCGTGTGTCTGTCTGTATGTCGCCATTCTACCATCAAAAAGTGTATGAAGTTATGCATAGAATTGAACCAAATTTTTTGTGAGTGTTTTTGGCTGTGGCAAGCAGGTCCTCCTTCAGTTTTGAAATATTCCGCCGGAAGGGGGCGCTGCAATTGCGATGTTTGTGACATTTTCAATATTGTACCGACCAAAAGTATATGGAGTTATACATCGAAATGACCCAAATTTTTTGTGTATGTGTATGACTATGGCTAGTTGGTCCTCCCTGAATTTGAAAAATATCCGCCGGAAGGGGGCGCTGCAATCGCAATTTTTGAGCCATTTTAAATATTGTACCGACCAAAAGTATATGAAGTTATGCATCGAATTGAACCAAATTTTTTGTGTATGTGTATGACTATGGCTAGTTAGTCCTCCCTGAATTTGAAAATAATCTGCCGGAAGGGGGCGCTGCAATCGAGGTTTATGTGCCATTTTCAATATTGTACCGACCAAAAGTATATGATGTTATGTATCGAATTGAACCAAATTTTTTGTGTAACTGTATGACTATGGCTAGTTGGTCCTCCCTGAATTTGAAAAAAAATCCGTCGGGAGGGGGCGCTGCAATCGCGATTTTTGTGCCATTTTCAATATTGCACCGACCAAAAGTACATGAAGTTATGCATCGAATTGAAAGAAATTTTTTGTGTAAGTGTATGGCTATGGCTAGTTGGATCGCTCTGAATCTGAAAAAAATCCGCCGGAAGAGGGCGCTGCAATACCGAATTTTATGCCATTTTCAATATTGTGTATGAAGTTAGTTCTAGAACTGAACTAAACATTTTGTATATGATTATTTTTTGATAAGGCAAGTAGGTCCTCCCTGAATTTGAAAAAAAAATCTGCCTATCATTCTATTGTCCATCGGCTCGTGCAGAGACGGAAATTCGTTTTTACTCCGATTAATTGATTGAAGCAGAAATTTAAGATGAAAATCAAAGTTGGTAGGGTATTGAATTAAAATTATTAAAGCATTAAAATGAGTAACTTTTTTTTAAAATACTAAAATGCATGTATGAGATAGAAGAAAGTTTTGGGATTGGCACATCCAACTAGTTTTCGTAAATACCATGGGAAGAAATTTCTTTTTAGTTTTTAATATTGTATGTTTATCAGCCTTGATGAACTTTACACTACATTAATAACAATTATATTTATTAAATTTTAAATGTATTTTAAAAATGAAAAATAATAAAAAATGTGAAACTTTTTCGCTAGATTAAAATGCGCTTTAATCTAGCACAGAAACAGTGCTAACAGAACAGAACAACAGAAACAGGGCTAACAGGTTTTGGTTTGTCTTTTGATATCGTTATCATTTTTGACCCAATAAGAAAAAAGAATTCTTTTTTTATTTGTAACTTGGTCTTCACATCAAAATAGTATTTTATCTTTTATTAAACTGTTGTCTATTTTTATGCAAATGCAATGTTATTAAAATAATTAAATGATTATAAATTTATATAATTGCAAAATATGGAATACCCCAACGTTTAGCATTACTATTATGCTGTCATATGTGTATGTATATATTGATTCGCTGTTCGACAAACTGTACACGATGTCATATTTTAAACGATGCTTGTGTTTATAAGTTAAAGAAAAACTTCTCCGTCTGTTTTGTTATGTCCGCCTTCCGAAGTTCTGCCTGCCTCACCTTGTCAGAGAACAATTATAAAAAGACACTATTACTGTTGAAGGTATGTAACAAAAAGCTTTAAAGCTATTTTAAAACACTTTTAAATATTAACTATTTCTTTTAAGTGTTGTTTGATATGCAGTTATTTCATATATAAAGTGACATTTTATAGCTTTCTCTACATCTAAATCAGTAAATTATGCAAAAAATAAATGTAACCATCATTCCAAACAAAAGAAAAACAATCCAAAAAATCAAAGAAATTTTTACACATTATTGAAGATACCATTACTGAGGGAGAGGGTGTTCGGGGAATGATAGTATATAATATCGTAAGAGGGGAGAGGGTCCAAAATTACCAAAAAAAAAAGTGACTAACTTTTATATGGATGTACAGCCCTAAAAGGAGAAAAAGAATCTACCTTTTGCTCATGGGACGATAGCATATGCTTCTTGATTAATGTAACGAAAATTTCACACTCTGAAAATTTTTCGGTCCTACATTTCATTTATAGAACTAAGATGCTTGTTTTGCTACCATGTACTGTAGCAACATTTTTTTAATCAATTTAGTTTTTTTTTTAAATTTATTTAATAATAATAAGAAATATTATCTAAATGAAAGTTGAACAACAATTATAATCATTTAATAATATTCGCAGTCATCTGTATTTTTCATTTAACATCAGATGTATTAAAGAGTATTTCCTGTAATTTAATTTTGGATCCGGTAAATAATCTATCACTTCTCACAGGATGCATCCAGTACCGTCTGTGTATATATATTTTTTCAATTTTCTTGAATAATTGATAAAAAATTACAGAATATTTTATTTCCTTCAAAATATCCATCTAATATACATCGAATCAAAAGATTTCTATTATGCCTCGAGACAATATCGTCTGCTTATTTTGACGGAAAGGTCACGTCCGTGTGAATGAGGCAGCGCAGATGTTTATTTTTCGCTCGAAAGCCAAAGCGTCGAAAAAATCGGTCGTCTGTCATTAGCCTAAAGGGCTTTTATTTACAATAACTCTTTATTTACGCTACACTTTGGATTTTTTAGAATCTGAAACGTTCGCCGTCTGCGGCTACTCTACTTTCCCCTTATCCGTCCTTTAGTAGCCTTTTTTGAAATATATTCTGCCTTTATCAGAAAATTGACCAATGCGTCACTTTATACAGTTTCTAAATAAAAGGATCTACCATTTGGATGCGTTTAAAATCAAAAATGAATTTAAAAATGAGTCAGAATATAAGCAGTTTGGATTTGAGGCTTTTTTCTCCAACTCCTATTTTTATTTAATTTCTTTTTGCTATACGAATTGGTCCTATGAAAAACTTGTCAATATAAAAGTTGTAGATATTCTTGAGAAGATGTAAAATAAATTTAATCCGATTTGATATCTTAAAAATTGACGGAGTTATGAATTTTTCTCTTTTTTCAGCGCCCTTTTTCTTTTCATTTTTAATTTTTTTCATCGGTAAAAGTTGGTCCTATCAAAAACTTATAAATACAAAAGTTTTAAATAATTTTAAGAACATTTACAAAAAAATTAGTTGGACTTGATAGCTTGAAAATTGACGATGTTATGAATTTTTTTCTCTCAAAATCCCTGTTTTTTCGCCCCTTGAGCCCACTTCTAAATATATCAAAAAATCTGTCATGCATATACTTTTAGCCAATTTTTAAGATGTAATATAAACTTTAAACCGATTCGGTATCTACTTTAATTAAGAAGTTATGGCGTTTTTTCGGTTTTCACAAAAACACCCCCTATTCCGACCCCCTTTGTCCGATTTTGCCCATTAACGAACTTAGCCAAGATTTTATCCCCTTTGATTTTATGTACCAGTTTGGTGGAGATTGGTGAAGAATTATAGAAGTTATCGTGTCCATAAAAAAGTGAGATATATATATAGATAGATAGATAGATAGATAGATAGATAAACTGGTGCGATTGCAATAGGTAGTATTTCTTACGAAATCTACCTAAAAAAAAAACATAAAAATTACCATTTTTGTCCACATTATCACCATTTTGTCTACAATCAAGTTTTTAAGGGAAGACAAGATTAGGTGCAATCCTATGGGGATTATATGGGCTTTAAGACCCGTTTCCTTGGAAACTACTCGATCAATTTTGATGAAATTTGAAATCCATAATCACTGGGTTATGCTCAAGACTTCTGACAGAGTCTTTTTTTTTCTGTCATTAAAATTTTTTATTTTAGAGCAATGGCATTTTTTCAAATTTAATTTATTTTACAAAAAAAAAAAAAAAAAGTTTGAAAATAATTAAAAATTTATAAAACTGTAATCCACATAGGATCTTGGACTCTACACCAAAAACAATTTTATTGGAACCATTTGAGAATTTCAGGAATTAATAGGCTTTTACCTGAAAAGTACAATTTTTTTGGAGAACTGAAAAATTTAGACACTTCTAGCTTGTATGAAATCCTTGCAATTTTATCAAAAATGTGAAATAAAATTTATTTACATATAAGAAGCATAGGATAGTCCATTTCACCTGAAAATACTTGCGAACTGAGAAAGCTACAACTGTGCAAGTGAGGTAACGGTGTAGTAAAGTGACTACGTCCGAACTAATGCAAACGACAGCTGTGCCCCTAGTGGCGAAATTTGGAAGGTAGCCATTGAAAATAGAAAACGAAAAGAGATAAAGCAAAATTTAAAAGATAGATAGTTTTAGAGCACCACTTAAATAGTCCGAAACAATATTTGTTTCAAACGGATAAGATAATCGTTGCCTGTATACCCAAAAATATTCGAAATTGATGCACCCCTTTTTGTGTATGCGTTTGATAGAAGATTGAAAAAATACGGACAATATATTGAATAAATACAAATTTATATCTATACATTTCGATAATATCTAGCAAAAAACTCAAAAAAGAAATTTTAAAATAAAAACGCTCACACATTCGGATTAAAATTGTCATCTGCCATCGACAAGTTTATGCTGTGAGCAGAGCCGTCCCTAGCAAAGGCGAAGCCGGGTGCGAAAACTTTTGCGAGGCCTTTTCCTTCATATCAAATCAGGACCATAACTAAAGGGGGGGCAGGAGATGGGGAGGTTCAGCCCCCTAAAACATTTTGAGCCTCTCCTGGAAATGTTTCCAAGGTCCTTAAATTAATTTCTATTCCGAAAATCCAAATAAAACTCTGTTAAAAAATCGAATTTAGTTTTGAGGCCCACGTTTTGCAAAAGTACAAAATTGTAGCAAGCATTTGTACAAAAAATGCAAATAAGTGTTTAAACACTCGCACATCCTATTTATACATATGACACTAATAGGGTGTATCATTTTGCACTAATTATACACTCGAATTTTTCATTCTGCATCTTATACTTTACTTAACATAAAAGGAAGTTATTACATACCATTTAATAAGAAACATACTGCCTAAAACTTGTTTGTGTGTGCATTTGTAAGAGAAAGAGAGAGGGAGAGAAAATATGAGCCCCTCTCCTTACATTTTCTTGTCCCCCTCCCCTCCCCTATTTGCGCTTCTGGCTTCATCCTTGTATCGAATCGGACCAGATTGACATTAATTTTTAGTTTTTCTTTCATCTGAATAAACTCTATTAGAACCACTCTTTTGTTTGTCTCTCAGAGTTCTTTCTCAGGATCTATGTAAGTTAGAGACTTGACATTTTTCATACTTATAGCTGAATACCTTCACATGCAAATCATAAAATTTTAAAAAAGGCTTACATAATCTTAATTAAATGGATTAATTTAGTCCCATCTGATTATTTCTGCAACATAGATTTTAATCTAACTAATTTCGTCTTAAAACAGAACTCTAATTTCCGTTTCTTTTTCTTTTTCTTTTTCTAGCAGATTAGGTGACTCAGTGGTAGCACATTTGCTTGCTATTCAAAAAGTTCCTGGTTCAAAGCTGGGCATAGAAGTTTGAAAAATTTCCCCCAGAATAAATTTATTCCAACAGATTCTTTGACATTTTAAGCTCAAAATTTGATGAAAAATATTTTAGCAATTACAGAACAGAACCTATTATTGGAATATTCCAATTATCCTAATAGCCTATTTCTCTCAAAGAAAATTTTTTAAACCGAGCTTCCAGCTTTTCGAACAGCCTATTTCTCAGAAAATAAAATTGTAACCGAACTCCCAAAAAAAAGAAAAAAAATAGAAAAAAAATACGTGTGGCACTCGGGGACTGCCGCGGTAAAGCTATTGCATAGCATTTTTTTTTCAACTTATGCAATTATAATTATTTATATATTTTTTATTTATGCAGGTTTTTTTGTCTTTGATATTAATTCAAGTTTTTTCTTTTTCTTTGATACTAATTCAAGTTACACGTTTTGAGCGTGATGACCAATAAGAAAACAATTTTTTTCTTTTATTGAATAAATGAGAAGTTAATATCGTTTAAAATATTTTTATTATCTTACAATACATGTAAGTTAATCAGGAATTTTTATCATTGAATCTATAAGTTTATGGTAACTAAATAAGAAACATAAGTTTGAGACTTGATATCCTCTAAATATCTGAAAAATACCGCGTCAGTGTCTGCTGAAGTCTACGGAAGGATACCGTGCCGAAGTCTGCCGTGCTGAAACAACGTTAGCCGGAGTGGATGGTTTTTTTTCTCGTTACGGAATTTCTAGATTCGGTCACCGAGCTTAAAGCCCGGCGATAAAGGCTATGCAATAGATTGATCAGGGAGAATTGATTTGCATCCTAGAGGGATCTAGGCATTAGCGTAAAAAGTATTTTAAAGGAAGCCGAAAAAAAATTCAAAGGGAATTTTTTGGAAAAATAAAGAATTTATTAAATGAGTGTTAATTTAGGCTTCCACAGAACTTTAGTTATAAGTAAAATATTGGATCTCAGAACTTTTAAAATGCAAATATTATTTTGGAACTCCCAAAATCGTTGTCCTTAGTCTGCGTCACAGATGCTCTTCTGCAAATCAAACTCTGAATAAATATGCTGTCCCAGCAAGCAGTAATTGCTGGTCACGGGAATAATGATGGTAGTAATGTGCTGGTCCAGCAAAGTGTAAAATCGTTATAGACGATATTACTGATTGAAAACTGCTGGTACAGCAAAAGTCCACCAGCATAAACATTGGATGATGGCCTGCTGCTTTATCAACACTGCTGGGTGGATGTCTGCTCGTAGTAAAAACAAATCTGACTGATGGTTTACCCCTGTATAAACATTGCAGGATAAGTGATGGTGGTCGATTAAAAGTGCTGACCCAGCAAAGAACTAGCAGTATGTTAGAAGCTAATACTGATTAAAAACCGCTGGTACAGCAAAGCTCCAGCCAGCACATACACAGTATGATAATCTACCGCTTTATAAACACTGTTGGGTAGTTGTCGGCTCATAGTAAAAAAAAGCACTCTGACGGTGTAGCACTGTATAAACACTGTAGGATAAGTGATTGTGATGGATTAAAAGTGCTGGCCGAGCAAAGGAATTGCTGTAGGATAAGTGCTAGCATTGCAGGAAAACTGATGGATCGAAGTAATGTGATGGCATACCAATACTGGCTTGCTGTTGGCCATCACTGATAGGCCACCTGCATTTCGAACGGACACTTTAGTACAGGTATAAGTAATGGCACCATTGCACTTTACCGCTGATGGCATTGCTGGCTGCCATCTTTTTTCTAGCTGATGACCCATCGTTTCTTTCTTTGCTGGGTAGTATTTCAATAATATTCTATTAAAAGAGTAATAATATAAATGTAGTGTTTCAATTATATTAGATTTAGCAGGTAAGCATATAAATGTGTTATTTCAATAATATTCGATTAAACGGGTAAGCATATAAGTGTAACGCTTCAGTTATATTCGATTAAACGGGAAGGCATATAAATATAGTATTTCAATAATATTTGATTAAGCGGGAACATATATATGTGGTATTTCAATAATATTCGATTGAGCGGGAAGCATATAAATATAGTATTTCAATAATATTCGATTAAACGGAAAAGCATTTAAATGTAGTATTCCAATAATATTCGATTAAGCGGGTAAGCATATAAATGTCATATTTCAATAATATTCGATTAAGTGGGTAAGCATATAAATGTAGCATTTTAATAATATTCGATTAAATGGGTAAGCATGTAAATGTATTATTTCAATAACATTGGAATGAACGGGTAAGCATATAACTGTAGTATTTCAATAATATTCGATTAAACGGTTGGCATATAAATGTAACGTTTCAGTAATATTCGATTAAGTGAGTACGCATATAAATGTAGTATTTTAATAATATTCGATTAAATGGGAAAGCATGTAAATGTAGTATTTCAACAATATTCGATTAAACGGGTAAGCATATAAATGTAGTATTTCAATTATATTCTATTAAACGGGAAGAATATAAATATAGTATTTCAATAATATTCAATTAAGCCGGTAAGCATATAAGTGTAATATTTCAATAATATTATATTAAACGCGTGAGCATATAAATGTAGTGTTTCAATAATATTCGATTAAACGGTTAACATATATATCTAATATTTCAGTAATATTCGATTAAGCGGGAAGCATATAAATGTAGTATTTCAATATTATTCGATTAAACGGGTAAGCATACAAATATACTATTTCAATAATATTCGATTAAAAGAGTAAGCATATAAATGTAGTGTTTCAGTAATATTCGATTTAGCGGGTAAGCATATAAATGTATTATTTCAATAATATTAGATTAAACGAGTGCATATAGTCTTTCAATAATATTCGATTAAACGGGTAAGCATATAAGTGTAACATTTCAGTAATATTCGATTTAACGGGTGCATATAAATATAGTTTTTCAATAATATTCGATTAATCGGGAAGCATATAAATGTTGTATTTCAATAATATTCGATTAAACGGAAAAGCATTTAAATGTAGTATTCCAATAATATTCAATTAAGCGGGTAAGCATATAAATGTAATATTTCAATAATATTCGATTAAGGGGGTAAGCATATAAATGTAGTATTTCAATAATATTCTATTAAACGGGAAGCTTTTAAATGTAGTATTTCAATAACATTCGAATAAACGGGTAAGCATATAACTGTAGTATTTCAATAATATTCGATTAAGCGGGAGCATATAAATATGGTATTTCAATAATATTCGATTAAGCGGGAGCATATAAATGTGGTATTGCAATAATATTCGATTAAACGGGTGGCTTATAAATGTAGTATTTCAATAAATAGATGCGTGTCTGGCATAGATAGGGTAAAAGTTTATTTTATAAAATACTACGAAATATTATAAGGAAACGATTCTCACTCTATTCATAACTTTTATTTTTTTTTAATTAAAAAAAATACTGCGTCAATGTTTGCCGAAGTCTACCGAAGGATACCGTGCCGAAGTTTGCCGAACTGAAACGACGTTAGCAGGAGTGTTACGTTTTTTCTCGTTACGGAATTTCTAGATTCAGTCGCCCTGCTCAAAGCCCGCGATAAAAGCTATACAATAGCTTAAAAACTGATAGTGATAGTGAATCAGAAAATAAGGAAAGTAAAGCAAAAAAAGAAATGTGAAGAATCCTAAGCTTTGAAGAAAAGGAAACTAACGAGTAGTACATGACCCTGGATATTAGA